>RJWH01000487.1:0-600000 GCA_004363575.1 Solenodon paradoxus | reverse complement strand
AATTGAATCAAATCGTTTTCCTGGCAGACAGGCAAATTGAAAACATTCCAAATATGAAGACAGCAATTCTGTACTACCGAGGTAGTCAAGTGTCTTTACATTACAGTATGCAATAGGAGTATAGTAAGAGATGGGGTTAGATTATAGAAAGAACATATGAATATATTTCTATATTCTGCCAAGAAGATGCAGTTCTATTTTATAGGCAATGAGAAGTCATTAAAAACTTTTCAGTCAGTAAGTGAAATGGTCATATTTATATGTTAGGAAAATTATGTGGGAGCAATGTCAAAGATAGACACTAAAAACAGAAAATATCAATTAGGCAATTTACTGGGGCCATGAACTGGATGATAGGATAGATTGAAAAGTTACTCAGAAGATTCTGCTGCCAATGATGATAAAAGTTAGCATTTGTACAGTACTTACTGTTTATCAGGAACTAGACTAGACTAGACTTCAGGTGAAAAAAAAAGGACACAGAACTTGCCCATTAGAAGTGAAAATGTCTAATGTTCATTTAGAGATACGTACACAATGTGATGGTAGCCCAGAAAGGAAGGAATGAGTCTCAAAGAATAAAGAAAACCTCAGAGATAGTGGCATTTGTGTTAGGGGCTGAAGGATAGATGGTATATGATTTTTTTCTACTTAAAAGGTACAATGGCATCTTAAGCAAAAGGAAGAACCAGTGCAAGAAGGATACCATCTTCTCATTCATGGTTGGAACATAAGATTAGAACCCACCAATTGTCCTTTATCCTGTATGCGTTCCAAAGGTTGTTTGCATTCATTCCTTTAAAATTAGTCCTCTTGATCTTTGTTCCATCATTCCAATCTTTGAATCCTGATTCTGTCATTCACAATATTGACCATACTCTTCATCTTTATATCACTCATAAATTTGATAACCTTTCCTTATTTTAATTCCTTCAGGGATTAGATAAAATTATTGAAATGTATAGCACCCTGTGGTTACTTGATTACTAATGATCTATTTCCAGGTTTACTTGTCTTAACCACAGTTATTCAACAACTGTTTAACCTGTTAACTACACAACATCTTAGTTTTTCCAATTTTATTTACAATTAAGTACAGTATAATGGCTTAGGAAGCAAATGGTATTGGAGCAAAGCAAATCCGTTTTGACTCTTGGCTACATTATTTAATAGTTTTTTGATCTTAAGTAAATCATTTTCCTTCTTTAAGTCTCATTTAACTCATCTGTAAAATGGGGCTGCTAAGTGTCCCATATATTATGAGGGGGGATATTAAGTCAGGTAAATGTATATTAAATGCTTGCTACTTTGTCCCAAATATAGCAAACTTATAATAAGTGAAAAAATGGTTATCATTATTATCACTACTCTACTAATAAGGATAATTATTCATTTCATAATTCAAAAAATTACTCTGGCATGCCATGGTGTCTCCGTAGTTAAATCTACAGCCTCAGCCATCATACTCCACATGCAGTTTGATGAAACCCTCCAAAGTCCACCTCTTTTATGATGTTGCCAAATGGTATTCTTATAATTTCTTATTTATTTGAGTATGTATGAGGAAGTATGAATGTGTCTGAGGAAGACATTTCTACTCTCTACTTATTTATTTATATCATCATGGTCATGGGTTTTGGTTTTATTAAATGGGTTGAAATTTGTCGCTCTTATTATTGTGCTAGAATTTCCCCATAGTAAGCAATCGAAGTCCCTTCAGGCTGGTTCTTGTCCTTCACACATGTCCCTCTCCATCATTCTCTTAGCTTTTCCTTTCTGATGCAGGATGTTGTAGGCTTGTCATTTACTCCCCGCTCCCTAATTCTGGAATCCACTATTTCCCTAAGAATTCCTAAATCACGTTAGTGAATAAACTGAGATCTGAGCATTTAGTGTGCTCATTGCTTCTGGGTGCTTTTGCTTCTCATCCTTCTCAGTCAACAGAGCTAGAAAGTGTGTGTGTGTGTCCATGCTCATATAACCATATCTATTTAATACTACTGCATGTTTGTGTAAATGCAAAGTTTTGGTTTTCTTTTTTCCACACAACATTCCCTACCACCAAAAAATATCTGACAAAAATATCTTAATAAATATTTGCTGAATGATTTTTGTGCATTCATGTTAAGTTCATTTGAGTGATATTTTAGTGATAATTATTTTGTAGAACTATAAATTAGATAATGTTTTATTTATTTTACAAGGAAAATTAGTGTCCAACAAGCCTTAAAAGAGAGTGTTTACTTTTGGAATGTAAATGATTCCCAAAAAAAACCCCAAAATTACAGATTAAAATTTTTTTTAAAGACTGTGTTAATTAAATTGATAAGCTGTACACTCATAACCAACTGTCTAAGATTTGGAGTTTACCTTACTGCCTTCGTTTCTAATGCTTGGCAGACATTTCTCAAAGAATGTCCTTCTTTCTTTCTCACCCAAGACTATTAAGTATCTCATGTTTTCTGGTATATTTTACTTTTCTTAATATCTAATGCCTTTTTAATTTCATTTTTTATTAATTGCGGTAACTTCATAAATCTTATTAACAAAGATTTTGGAAATTTAAGTATATTAGAACCAGTAGAGGTATATTTCTGTTTGTTTCAGAGTAGTTTGAGGCTCTCGAGAGAGTAAACTATTGGCCATAAGAAAAAATAAATAATTCTATTAAGAGAATCATCCCTTGCCTTATATTTTTCAGCCTGTGAGATTATTTCTTCATGTATAAAAATAGGATTGGCAGCTTTTTTTCTTGTTATAAATATGTGAAATTGGTTGGCACATAGTAGGTGTTCTTTAAATATTCCTTTCCACCTCCCTAATCTTCGACTAATCAGTATAACTTAGTGTCACATTCATATTAAAAATTTCTTATATGTCTTAAGTTTTTCTTACCAAAATAAAGTTCATGAACACAAACAAAGAAATATATGGAATTGGGTTTGCTCTAAAAATACTGAAGACTAATATTAGGTTAGTTTTTTCCATTACAGACCATATATATATATATATATGTTTCTGGCATTAAAATAGAGAAGAGAGAGTTACTTTACCTGAGTGACCAAGCAAGACCAATATAAATAAAATACAGAGGGAGTTTCCAAGATTAAATTCATGAGTGTTCTTCCTTCATAACTGTATCTTCCTTTGGTCAAAAATGTACAGACACAGCATGAAGATTTAGGGGATTTTTTGCTTTATTCTTACCAAAAATAAAATGCTTTAAAGTGTGCCTACAATGTGTGGATTCTGAAAGTTGTTTTTTAATTGGAAGAAAAAGTACGTTAAAGTATTGTTGTCAGCTAGAACTTTCCTGAAACTTTGAGAGTAAGAACTTTATCAACTATAGTGAACTCTAGCCTCACTGCTTCAGCAAGTGTGATTGATTTTAGTTAAATACAAGAATTTATAAACAAACTTAAAAGGTAGTCTTTGAATCTGTGGGGAAAATAACAAATTATAAAGGTAGTGATGTTGAGACTGTAGAAAAAGAAGAAATTTGATCCTTACATCATATCAGGCCAGGTTATAGATATGTTAAAGATAAACATAAGAGAAGAACATGAATGAATATCTGATTTTAATGTGGGTAGATTTTAAGTATTTTAGCAAAGGCAAACTCTCTGAGAATATGATAATAAATTTGTGTACTATGATAACATAAATGTCTTTTGAATTGCAAAAGTTTTAAATTTTTATATAATTAATAATTTTCCCTTTGGGAAATTGAGGTTGAAATTTGTTGTCGCTCGTGTTTTTTTGAGAGGGAAGGTATTGGGCATCATTGGGAAGATAATGTGATTTTTCTCTTTTATATGGTAAAATACATTGGTATATGTTCTAGTGTTGAACCTTTCATTCTTGGAATGAATCCTACTTAATCATGATGTACTTGAGAGATGCACATTGTTAGATATATTTATATCTTATTTCATTTTTGTGTCTGTAAGTTATTTTTTAAATTCTCTTTTCTAATTTGGTAGTAAGATCATGTTAATTCCTAAAATGAGATTATGGGCTGTATTTTTTTGTTTGCTGGACTGCTTTTTTTTTTTTTTTTAATAAGCTAGGGATATACTGTTTCTTGAACCTTTGGGTGCACACACCTGTAAAACTATTTGAACTTGGTATCTTTGGGAAGTATAACTATCCATGTCTATATCTATACCTATATCTATATTTGTATGCATGTTACTTGAGTTATCAGCCTTTTGATTTACTCTCAGGTAGACTTTTTGAAATTGTCTGTGATCTCAGTGTTCAGTGTATTGCAACCTGGCTTCTATTGCCACTATGCTAATAAAACTACTCTTATCAAGGGTAATAGTAATTTCTTTGTTGCTTTAATCTTTATTATTCTTTACTTCTTGGCAGTATTTGATGTTTAACCACTCTCTTTCTTTCAAACACTCTCCTTTCTTGTCTTTAATAGAGCCATACTTCACTGGTTTTTTCCATTTCTGGTTGCTGTTTCCCAGTTTTCATTGTCACAACTGTACTTCCCTTGACCCTCTTTATTTTTCTCTGCAAGCATTCTTGAGTCATAATCATTCCCAGTAATTTCGATTACCATAATTAAATAGAAGATTCTCAAATAGTGAGGCTATAAGGGCCCATGTCTGTTTTGTTCGTTACCTCTTCCCCACATTCTACTGTGTACCCAATATATTGCACAGGTAGGCATTCAATTTTACTTTTTTGATGAATGTTTGCTCTTTTTATTTTTAACCTAAACTTAAATCTTTTGACCTCTAGACCTAAATATATAGCTGTTTAAGTTATTTTAAGTATCAGTGAAATAATTTTGCCATCTACAAGAAACTGTCATCTTTTTCTCCCTCCCATATTCCAGTAATAAAACCCTAGGCTATCTGGAATTTATCTATTTGCTTCCATCTCATATTCAGTTTTTTTATTTAGAAGTTTTAGCCTTATAGTAAAAATATTGGTTCAGGGAAGTGTGGGGGTGGCAAGATGGAGTCAGAGAAGACAAAAAGGCTGTTGCAGTGAAACTAGTGAGAAATGATGGTAGTAATCAACATCCCGTTAAAGGAGGTGTTGTTTAAAGAAACAGAGGAGTTGCAGGGATAAGGGGATGCCGTATAAATAAAAAGAAGATATAAAGCTTAGTTATATGACAGAAAAATAAGCATAAAAATAGCATACTGAGAAACAACTGTCACTTAAAAATTTGTGTTTGTGTCACCTGCTAATAACCTTATGTTGGTATTCTTCTTAACCACTTATAAATTAAGGCTCAATGTAAAATCTTTTTTTTTTTTTTTTTAAGAGACGAAAAAAAGGGAGAGTAGGAAGAAGCATCTGAAAGAAGGAAGAAACTTTTGTTTGCATTTTTACTCCAACCCCTGATCAAGAACCTTAGGATTAGACCTGAGCCACAAGGACACATCCCTACAATTATTTCGAAAAGAGTATACATTTAGAAAGTTAACAGAAATCTTTCACTTCCCAAATAACTTTTAATCTTAAAGCACTAAGTTAAAACAGGAGAGTTATAAGATTGTTGGTTGGGGGTGCCTCCTTGTGGTTGAGATGCTGGTGTGGAGACCACACAAGGCCCAAGGATCAGGGTTCAAGACCTGGGACAAAAGTAAAATACCAAAAACAAACAGATAAATAAATAAAGAGGCTTCTTTCTCTTCTTTCTTCCTCTTTAAAAAAAGAATAATAATCATAGGGAAAATTGAAGTAATAGAGAAATCTTGTAACAGATATTTTAGTGAATGATTTATGCAAAGTGTGACCAGGAATGGATCAAAAAATTGATCGTACCTGGAGGGAATTTGCTCAGTGAGATAAGCCAGAAGGACATTCTATGATATCACTCATATGTGGTATACAGGTACCATACAAATGAATGAAGTAAATTAAATGAAAGTAGACTTTTAGCCAAAAAAGCAAATCAGTTTTGCAAGGAGAGGAGGGGCAAATGGAGTAATGGGGTTATTTGTTTAATGAAGGAAAAACTGAAATAGTAGTGAACTTGCTCTATATATACAGATGTTGATACACTATGATGTATACACTAAACCTATATAATGATCCTTCAATAAAATTAACTTTTTAAAAGAGGAAATTTATTAACTACAAATTTATATTTTTAGCCATGAATTTTTAATAGATTTCTAATGGCAGAGTATTCAAGTTATTTCAAAAACTGGAAGGCATTTGAAATAATCTTTTCATGTTATGAGCATAATATTATTTATTATTTATGAGTGTAAATGTCTTTTTTATAGGAGTGAGTGTATCAATGTTATGACTTATTCATTATTCTGACTCCCAAGTGTAGTTAGCAATATTAATTGTTAGAAGGATATGGTTATCATCCTGAATGTGAGATTTGGAAGATAATATTTAGCCTCTAATGATCTTAATTCCAGACACACCAAATACCTTATTGTGCATATGAAGGTTATTATAATTGTATTGCTTTTACAGTGCTTTAATATCCAGAAATATTGGTGACGTTAATCCTAACCATATTTAAATAGGTTGATGAAGTTATAAAAAGCTGTAAATTTGGACAAGAAATATAAAAGTCAGATGAATTATTTTTTGTTTGTAACTCATTTTCTATATTTAAAAGACAACTGCGTAAAACAATAATAATAAATCTATGTTGGTGAAGATATAATATATAAAGATGTACTATCTAACAATAATATTGAAGACATGGGAGAGAATGAATGACAAGAGCTATCTAGGAGCAAAGTTTCCATTGAAACCAAGTTAGTATTAATTCAAATTAGATTGTTATATATTTATATATTTAGGTTTTACTTTGAAATTCTTACAACTGCTAGAAAATAATTCAATAGAAATAGTAATAAAAGGGCAAGGGGGAAAACAACCCAGGTTTTGGTCAAGATGGCAACCTGGTAGGAGCAAGACCCACGTCCTTCTCACAGAGCAACTAGGAATTCACCTATACTCTAGAAACAAACACTGAGGAAAATCAGGCACTGAGGGTATAGAAATGCAGCAGCAATCACAACCTCAAAAATTAAGTAGAACCAAAAGTGTTCAGATCTGCTCTGCAGATTTGGGATTTGGGCCGAAGTGGAGGGGAAGAAGCTGTGGGAAGAATCAGGAGCCAAGAAAGCAGCAAAGAGCCCACCCAGTGGGACTGGGAGATGGAACCTGGGAAGAAGACCTTGGAGCAAGGCGTAAGGAGGACCAGTTCCCAGATAGTTTGAGCGGGAGGTCTGGCAAGAAAATTACATGGAGCCCACCTTAACTAGCAGCAGCTAGGGGAATCCCCAACCCTAGTCCCTCCCACCATATTGCTCTGGACTTGCAGACCCTTCCACTGAAATCCTGCCCCAGACTTAAAGAAAGAAGAGAGTCTCCTAGAGGGAGAAATCAGCAGTGTTACCCATAGTCCTGTCCTGTGGGTAGAGGTAGAACTACAGTTTGACTGCTGATTATGGATCAACAGCAAGGTTGTTACCATTTGGAACTGGGATGATGGGAGAAGGCTCTGCATCCCCCGCAAAAACTCAAACCCCATAGGCTGAACTTTTGTGCTCTGAAAGAGGATCCACATAAGAACTGCAGCAAATCCAACCAGTGGTGATGCCAAAAATCTCATGAAACCCCAGTGTTCAAACCAAGATCCAGGCTTATTTGGTGCAATTAAATTTCCTATACAAGACCCTCACTGCAGGGAAACCTAATGCAAAGAAACGTAAACAGAGTGCCGACCAGAGCAAAGACACAGAAAAATATGTAAAATGATGGATCAAATAAAAAACTCAGGAATAAAAAGTTTTTCTGATATGCAAAAGCTAAAGGAGTTCATCACCACAAAACTAACTCTACAAAAAAATACTGAAGGATACTCTATAAAGTGTAAAGAAATACCACTTAAAAACAGTAAGAGAGCATATATAAAAAGTGGGGAGGAGAAGAGAATAAAAATGTAGATGCTTAGAATGAATATGACTACTCTGCTTTCAAAAAACATAGGAAATAGACATAGAATTCTTAATACTAACCTCAGAGTAACCTCCAAATACATCTCCAGGGGAAAAAAGGAAAAAAGAAAATAAAAAGGGAAACAGTCAAAAAATAACTACACCCACTCCACCTAAGAAGAGAAAGAGAAGAAAAAAGACAGTATATAGAACAACACAAAGGCAAATTACAAAATGACAGTAAACAACTACATATCAATAATCACCCTAAACATTAATGAACTGAGCTCACAAGTCAAACAGCACAGGGTGGCCGAATGGATTTAAAAACCTAACTCAACCTTCTGCTGTATTCAGGAAACTCACCATCTTTCAGAAGACAGAGACTGAAAGTCATTGGTTGGAAGACAATCCTACAGTCAAATGGCAATCAAGAAAAATAACAAAAACAGGAGCAGCCAAACTTAGATCAGATAAAACAGACTTCCAACTAAAAAGTACAACAGGAGACAGAGATGGTCATTATATAATATTAAGACATCAATCCAGAAGATCTTACGCTTATTAATATATATGCACCAAATGGAGCATCAGAAGCCATTAAGCAAATATTGTTAGAACTAATGAGAGACAACAGCAACACAATCATAATAGGAGACTCCAGCACTACATTTACAACAATGGACAGATCAATTAGGCAGAAAATTAAAAGGGAAACAATAGTTTAAATGACCATTTGCAACAGCTAGGTCTAATAGACATATACTGAACACTTCATCCAACAACTACAGATTTCATTTTCTTCTCAAGTGCGCATAGAGCATTTGAAAGGATAGCTCGTCTGTTGAGAGACAAAACATGTCTCAACAAATTTATGAAGATTGAAATCATACTAAGGATCTGTGACCACAATGGCTTAAAACTAGAAATCAGCCACAAAAAGAAAGCTAAAAGACACCAAATTAATTGGAGACTAAATAATATGCTTCTGAATGACTCTTGGTAAAAAAAAAAGGAAATCTAGAAATGTAAAAAAATACTGAGACAAATGAGAATGGAGACACAAACTACCAAAAGCAGTACTGTTAAGAGGGAAGTTCACTGAAACCCAGGCATACATCAAGAAAGAAGAAATACCATAAATGAGCACTCTAGCCTACATTTAAAACAACTAGAGAAAGGAAAACAATGCCAGAATTCAGTAGAAGAAAACGAATAATCATAAATCAAGTAGAAATAAATGAAGTAGAAAACAAAAAGACAATCCAGAAAATCAATGAAAGCAAAAGTTTGTTCTTTGAAAAAATAAACAAAATTGACCATCCATTGACTAGACTCACAAAGAAGGAATGAGAGAAAACTTCTCATAACTAGAATCAGAAATGGAAGGGGAGAAGATACAGCAGATACCACAGAAATTCAAAACATCATAAGGGACTACTATGACTAGATCTATACCAACAAAGTGGAAACCTTGAGAACATGGACAGATTTTTAGAAAAACAGTACTTGAAAGCTTTGGAAACTTTTGACAAGATCCATCACCCATTTATGATAAAACTGCATAAAATAGAGATAGAAGGTATATACCTCAACATAAGAAAGGTCATATGTGACAGACTCACAGCCAACATCATAGTCAATGGCAAAAATTAAAAGCATTTCCTCCAAGGTCAGAAACAAGGAGAGGTTGTCCACTCTCACCACTGATACTTGTCTTTGCACTGGAGGTCTTAGAGCAATTAGGTAAGAAAAAGAAATAAAAGCAATCCAAATTGGAAAGGAGAAGATACAACTATCATTATTTGCAGATGACATGATTATATATAATGAAAACTCTAAAAACTCTGTCAAAAACTATAGAACTAATCAACAAATACAGTAAAGTGGCAGGCTACAAAATCAATGTGCAAATACTGTTGCATTCTTGTGTGCTAAAGGCAAACTAAAAGAAAATGTAATCAAGAAGGCAATAATGTTTAAAATACAAGTAAAAAAATCAAATATCTTGTAATATACTTAACAAATGAGGTGAAGAAAAGAAAGACAGCAGGATACAAAGAGAGAAAAACATCCCCTGATCAGGGTTGGGAAAAATCAACATTACTCAAATGGTCATCTACCTACAGCAATAAGCAGATTTATTGCAGTCCCCATTAAAATCTTACAGGCTTATTTCCAGGAAATAGAACAAAAAGTCTTGAAATTTGTATGGATCAACAAAAGACCCCAAATAGCTAAAACAATTATGAGAATAAAGAACAAATCTGAATGGATTACACTCCCTAACATTGAGCTATGCTACAAAGCAGTAGTGATCAAAATAGTATTATACTGGAATAATAACAGACACAGATCAGTGGAATAAAATGAATCACCAGAAATGACTCACCTACATACAATCTGTAACAAAGAAGCCAAGTCATATGATGGAGAAAGGAAAGTCTTTTCATTAAATGGTGTTGAGATAACAGCCACATGCAAAAGAATGAGACTATATCATTCTCTAACACATAGACAAAAAATTAACTCAAAATGAACTACAGACTTGGACTTAAGACTGGAAATCATCAAATTCTTATCGGCAGCATAGTAAAAACATTCCATGACATGAGCATTAGAGAGGCCTTTGGGGACTCAACTCCAGCATCAAGGGAAATAATAAGAAAAATAAACAACTGAAACTATATCAGACTAAAAACTTCTTCACAGTGAACGAAATATTACCTAAACCAAAAGACAACCTAACTGAAAGAAGATATTTGTGTTCCATATTTCTGACAAGGTTTTAAAATCTAAATTGGACACTTACATAACTCAGTAAGAGAAAAAAACAATCATCCAGTCAAAAGAATTGGAAGAGGAATTGGAGAGACATTTTTCCAAAGAGTATACACAGATGGCCAACAGGCACATTAGATGATGTTCCTGCTTGCTGGCTACCAGGGAAATGCAAATCCAAACAACAATGAGATATCACCTTACACATCAGAAGGAAATCTGGAAATTTCACAAGTATGTGTAGATTAAATAACTTTTTTTTAAAAGACAGGCAGAAAAGGAGAAAAGGAAGAAGCATTTATGGAATGAAAAGGAGGAAGAAACATCTTTATGTACTTATGCTCATTTTTGTTTTATACCCTGCCCTTGGATCTTGAACCTGGGTCCTTGGGCTGTATGTAATCCACACACCAGTGTCACAACTGCCTGAGCCCCAAGGTATGCCTAAATAACTCCTTAACACCTAATACAGCAAAGAAGCTACAAGGGAGTTAGAAGATAATTTGAGATGAATGAAAATGAAAGCATAACATACCAAAAATTTTGAAATGTAGCACAAACATGTTGGGGAGGGCATTTATAACTGTGAGCACTTACATTAAAAAAGAAGAAACATCTCAGATAACTAAACTAACCTTTCATCTTATAAACTAAACCAAAACAAAGAGAAGGAAGGAAATAATAAACATTAGAACAGAGATAAATTAAGTAGGAAATAGAAAAATAATAGAGCAAAAACCTAAAATTGGTTCTTGAAAAGGCTAACAAAATTTACACTTTTAGATAGACAAACTATTTGTTTTCTAGGACTGCCAAAACAAATTACCACCAACATGGGGACTTAAAACAGAAATTTACTCTCTCACAGTTCTGGAAGCCAAAAGTCAAGTTGTCTGTAGCATTAATTCTTCCGTAGGCTCTGAGGGAAAATCCATTCCATACCTCTCCTAGCTTTTGTTAGATGCTGAAAATCTTTATCGGTTCCTTGACTTGTAGACAAGCATCATTGCTCTGCCACCTCTGCCTTCACATCACCTTTTTCCCTGTGTGTCTGTGTAGCTTCTTCTGTCTTTTATAACACACTGGCTTTGGGATTTAGGGACCATCCAAGCCGTATAGGATCATCTCATCTCAAGAGTCTAATTACAGGTTTTGAGGATTAATATTTGGACTGTCTTTTTTAGGGATTGTAATTCAATTTCCTACACTAACCAAGAATTACTTCTGAATTACTAAAATTAGTTATGAGTGTATAGTATTGCTACAGGCCTTACATAAATCAAAACTATTATAAGAGAATACTATAAAGAGTAGGTCAACAAAGTCTGTGTAATCTATATAGATGTTGATTTATAATGATGCACATTTTAAATCTACGTAATGTTATGATATGTTTTTTCTATAAAATAAAGATACATAATGCAAATTTATAAAATTTTAAAACTATATTATAATGTAATTTTTCTTTAATAATTTTTTTAAAAAGAAACAAAATTTGAACATAGTCCCATAATAAACAAAGCGATGAGACAGTTCAAGAAACTTCCAACAGAAAAGTGCAGGGCTAGGTGGATTCACAGGTGAATTCTGCTTTGCATTTAAAGATTGAACATCAGTCTTAAGATATGCAAAATATAGAGTGGTGGGGTCACTTCTTACCTCATTTATGAAAGAACTAATCCTGATACCAACGCCAGAAAAGACATCATAATAAAACTACAGGCCAATATCTGTTCTGAATATTAAATACTCAACAAAATAGTACTGAATTCAATCCAGTAGCAAATTAAGAAAATTTTATGCCATGACCAAGGGGGATTTATCCCAGGAATACAAAGGTAGTTCAACATGTAAAAATCAATATATAGAAATATTAGTAGTAGAAAGAAGAAAAAAACTGTGATCATCTCAATTGATGCAGAACAAGCATTTGACAAAATCCAACCCCCTTTGTTGATGTTTAAAAACATTAAACAAATGAAGAATAGAAGGGATTGTCTTCAACTGTTAAAAGGCATCTATGGGATACACCCTGGTGACCTAGCAGTCTAGTATACATTGGAGCAGTCCCACATATATCCCAAGGGCCAGGGTTCAAGACCCAGGGCCAGGGTGAGCAACAAATGGAAACACTAAATGAAAAAAAATAAAGTGCTTCCTCCTCTTCTCTGTTCCTTCCTTCCTGTTTGCCTACTCACCTTCATTCCTGCCTGTATCTTTCCTTGAAAAAAAAAAAAAAAAAAAAAGACATCTATGAGAAGCTCACAGTAAACTGTAAGCTTTCACCCTAAAGTCAGGAACAAGATAAGGATATCCTCTCTCACCACCTCTCTTCATCATTATTTTAGAAGTTCTATCCAGTCCAAGCAAGAATACGAAGTAAAAATCATTCATATTTGAAAGGTAGAAGTAAAGCTATCTGTATTTTCAGGTGAACATAATCTTATAAATAAAATATCTTGAGAATCCACAAAAATACTTTGAACTAACAAATGAATTTAACAAAGTTGTAGGACTGAAATCAGCATCAATTGTATTTCTTTACACTAACAAAAAACAATCTGAAACTTAAGAAAATAATTCCATTTATAATATCAAAAAGATTAAAATACTTAAGAATAAATTTAATCAAGGAGGTGCCAAATTTGTATGCTAGAAACTACATTTTTCCCCCAAAGGAAAGTACAAGGCAGGAATGAAGGCAAGTAGGCAGGTAGACAGGAACAGAGAGGAGGAAGAAGCATCTTTATTTTTATTCAGTTGTTCACACATGTTGCTTCCTCCCAGGCCCAGGACTCCACCCCAGGGGTAATGCGACTTGCCCTTGTGGAGGCTAGTAACCTAACCGCTTCTCCACCAGGGCGTGACTGAAAACTACATTTTTAAAAGAAATTAAGGAAGACCTAGATAAGTGCAGAGACATTTCTTATTCATGAGTTAGAGAGCATATTATTGTTAAGATGACACTACTCCACATATTGACCTGTAGGTTCAATACAACCACTATAAAATTCCAACTGCATTTTATGCAGAAATGGAGAACCTGGTCCTAAAATTTTTGTGGTAATGTATAGCCTTTAATTGTCAAAAAGCAATCTTGAAAAAGAAGAACAAAGTTGCAGTGCTGACACTTCTTATTTCAAAACTTAGTACAAAGCTACAGTAATCCAGAACAGTGTGGAACTACATAAGGATAAATATATAGACCAAAGGGGCAGAATTGAGAATCCAGGGAAAAAACCCATGCATACATTTGTAATTAAGTGAGTTTCTACAAGGAGTAAAATAGTCTTTTCAACAGATAATACTGAGACAACTGGATATATACCAGCAACAGGAAGAAGTTGGATCCTGACATCTTACCATAAATAAAAATTAATTCAAAATAGATTAAAGACCTAAATGTAAGAACTAAAACTATAGCATTCCTAGAAGAAAACATAAGAACAAATTTTCATGACCTTGGATTTTGGAGTGATCACTTAAACATGAGCAAAAGCATAAAAAGCAAAAAGAAAAATAACAAATAGACTTTATCAGAATTTAAAACTTTTGTGCATCAAAAGACTTAATAAGAAAGTGAAAAGACAATGCATAGAATTGGAGAAAATATTTGTAAATCTGTATCTGATAAGAGCCTAGTAACCAAAATAAATAAAGAATTCTTACAACTCAACAACAAAAAACAAAACAGCCCAATTAGAAAATGACCAGAGTACTTGAATAACCATTTCTCCGGAGATATACAGATGATCAGTAAGCCATGAAAAGATGCTTAACATCATTAGTTATTAGGGAAATGCTAATCAAAACCACTTCACACCCACTAGAAGGTCTTTAATTAAAAATAAAAATTAAGTGAATAGCATGACATTATAGTATAGTGTCCTATATAGCATGTTGTAGTAGAGTTTGATACCCTTTTTCTTTGATTTTAAGATATATATTATGTTTGATAACCAAAGTACCAAAAGAAAAATTGCAAGTACAGAGATACCCAAATATAAAGTAACTATCTCCAGAATTCGTAAATAAAATGCTGTGTCATTTTGACATATTTTTATGTATATATTCTGTGTAAAAGCTGCAAAATTGGTGTCATTTTATTTTACGTACTTTTTTCCTAATGTATATTATAAAGTATTCCTGACTTTAATTACTTGAAAATGTGATTTTTAAAGATCACATTGTACTTAATTATATTAAAATACAAAAAGTTTTCTTGCCCCTTGTCTGCTTTTATAAATCTGTGATAAGGATTATTTTTCACAAATCTTTGTATATTTCTTAAATAATTTTTAAAAACTTTTTTAAAAATCATTCCCTGGTCAAAAACAAAAATGTGTTAATCCTTTTCATATAGACTGTTTACTGGTAACCTTAATTACTGTTCCGATAATTTGACAATCCTAAGGCACTGATACTTTATATATATTATAATCCTAATGATTATAATTATAATCCTAAATTATAATTCTAAAAGCACTGATGAAAGTACCTATTTCCATTCACCCTTATCTAAATTATTCTATACTTAAGCAAAGGCATGTATGAGCAACAGTTTGATAAATATATATTTTAAATTTATTATTTTAATTTACTTTTAAGTTAAACACTTACATTTTGTGCAATTTAAACAACTCTTGTGACCTGATACAAGTTGAAGAAAAGAATGGGTTATTAATAGGGTGATTATAGCAACCAACAGAGTGGTTATGGGAAAGTATTCAGGCGAGATGGTCATCAAAATAGCTACAAGCCGTACGACATTATTCCACTTTCAACTTAACCCCAACAGGTGGTGAAGCGCTATTTTCCAATTTGAAGATTCATTTGCTGTTGGCTCCTGCCACCTGCTATTAGCAGTTCAAACTGAATTTTCTGTATCAAGTATCTGAATGGTAGGATGACACTGGGTCCCTCTGAAGTTTACATCTGAGTTCTCATCAAAAGAAATTTGCTTTCATTGTTTTATTTCTTAATTGCTATACTTCAGAATCACTTTTTGTTTTATTCTCCGCCCCATTTCCTCCAGTATTGTATAGCGAATCTTGTATTAAAAGCCCAGTGTGACAGTGTCATGGTGTAGTAGTGTCTTACTGGTGTTTAAATTTAAAGAAACAAACAACAGCAACAAAAAAAAATGAGTAGATCATTAAAAAAAAGACAGTTAATACTAAAGATAGTAATATATATTAATATAGTCGAAGCCTATAGTTTTATCAAGCAAATATATCCAGCATAATTTATGAGTCCTTAAATGCTATACTTGGGGGTGTACAGTGGTACAGCGCTATTAGCAAATGTTTTATTTCAGTCCATTGATTCATTCACAGTTTAACAGATATTTACTGGGTCTCTTTTTCTGTTCCATTTATCGGAGACACAAGACCTCTGGTCTCTTAAAAGAGATTAGAAATATAAAGATAGCCTTATTCATTGATAGTTGCTTACCATACATTTTGCTGACCTCATTACATATCATTTCCTTTAATATTGAACTGATATTTGGAAACTCCATTTTGGATCTATTCATATATTTGATCAAACCTATTACAACAACTAAAATACTAAAATGCTTTATAAAAGGCCTTTCAGCATTGAAAGTGTGGTACATTTATGATAAGCATAGACTGAATGAATACATACACATAGTCTCATTTTATTTAAATATTATGAGACTTTCAGCCTTTAGAATCTTGATAGTGATTAACTTAAAAACCTAAGATTGATAACAATCAATTCCCACTTAGGGCTAAAATGGATAGGTCCTACCTCTGTGAAATTAGAGCCAAGTATATACTTGTATTAGGCCATAAATGCCTTCTCAGTTTGACTTGGCTTGCATTTTATACTTAGAGGCTATTCCACTTCTACACAGAACACTAGGAACACAACAGATATTGTCAAAGAAGTTCCCTGGAACTTTACTATGTGCTTACAGTAAGAGCCACCCCTTATCTTCACAGATTTCCTGTAAGTCAGGGAGTTTTCTCTAAGAGACCAAACACACAGCTTTTAAAATCTGAATAAACTTTTACATCTCTTAATTAAAGGTATCATTAAAACTTTGGAAGAAGAAAATAGAAGCTTAATTTATGTCTTATAATTTTAAATGCATTACTCAGAAAGCTCTTTGGGGCCCAATCTATTACAATTACAATCTTACAAAAGGGGGGAAAAATGATTAGTTGTAATTTTTTTTAAGAAGGGGAATTATTGTCATTGCTGCTGAGAAATGAATCTTGTTTTTTCTTGACTTTCCTTCCTTCCTTCCTGATGCCCTCAGCTAATGTTTATTCTGTGATTCATATACTGCTGAGCACAGCAGAGGTTGTTGCTGAAATTGACTTCAGTATGGACATGTGAGTGTTTGTAATAAGAAAAGCAAAATTCTTTTTGCATGGACTCTACTTGAAAGCTTTGATATTCTGAATAACTATATTCCCCCCAAAATAACAAGTTGGCTACTGTATTAAGATTTGGAAATATTCTGCTTTACATGGTTAAGCTACTTTAAGTATAAATACCAAACTTTTGTGACTCTTATCATTATAATATTTTAAAGGAAAAAATATATTTATAAAATATTAAATCTTCTTTAGAGTACAACTCAAAGACCATTTTAAAACCTACTGAACTTACTTATTAGGAAAATAAAGATGACCAGAATGATAAATTAATATTAGGCAAACTTTGATAAATACTGATTTCAGTGAAGAACTGACCCGAGACTCTTAAAAACTGTGACTAATGTAATTTTTAGGATTCTCGCATATACTAAGTCATAATTTCCTTAAACCTCCATGTTTGTCTACGTACTGTCTTCTAGCACCCTGTATTATCAAAATTATCCTATGGCATGCTTGTTAGTAACAGTTGCCTGAATTCTTCATGGTAATGAACTCAAATACAAACTTACAAACACAGGCTCAGCATTGCCACATTTCTTGGCACAGCGTAGATGCTCAAGATGTACTTACTGAATTTAACTTTTAATACCTTATTACACTTATCACAGTTCTTACACAGGTTCTTGTCATAGTATTCCTAATCACACAAGATTTAGGTGCTGAGAAATTTGGCTGTCACATGCAAGTATACCATGTGTCTCAGATTGTTCCTGTGAGGGGTAATCTTGGAGCCATAAAGGATCAGACCATATTCAGTCCTACCACCAGTTATAGTTTGAAAGAAAGCAATGGAAACATCTCAGGGCATCAGACGATTATTTCCTTTCTGTTAATGGTCCTATATAATCAAGACATGTATTAACTCTTCCTTAAAATTTCAATGTGAAGAACTTCCAGATTACCAGCATTAGGAATATTGCTTCCTGGACTAAAAGTATTCCTGACAAATATCTTCTGACATTTTAATATTTAATACTTTAATGTCAAAAATGCACACAAAAGATGCCATTTAAATAATGCTGCCAAAATATGAGTATGAGGAAATTCTAGGTATAAATTGGAATGCCAGAAATTCTTCTGTTTACTGTAGTCTTATTAATTGAATGATAAATTTGTTTTCCTGGTTTACATACCAAGAGAGCTGAACTTCTGTTATAGTTTATTCCAAAAGCTGTTTGGGTTCCTCAGGCAGCCCTTTTGACACCCTGTCTCTTCTGTATCCCATCTATGCCACTCTGTTTATATCATCACTAGTCTGTGGTAAAATTGGTTTTGTTACATGTCATTTTGCTTAATGTCATGGTTTACAGGAACCCCTCAAAGACAGTAAGCGAGCACTCGTTGCTTTTAGGGTGTTGTATTAGTAAGGAGAAATCTATTTAGGAGGTACACCCTTCTATATAGTCCTGTAGTGGGTGGGGGGCAGGGGCGGCGAAACTGAGATGGTGAATAATCTAGACCCTTTTTTTAATGGGTAAAATTCCCGTGGGCTCTTAAATTATTTTTCAGCAAATTGTTATTTAAACATGCATAAGCAAGACGAGGTTAAAATGTTTGCCTATAGCTTTTATACAAGTATTAAACCAAAATAGGGTTATCATATAAGTGCAAATAAATCAATAAAATTCAAATTGACATAATGGATTAAATATAATAACTGATAATGATTAGTTGAACCTAAATTAGCACTTGAAAAGGAACTGTCTCTAGGCTCTTTTCAGTTCTCAGTGCCTATACCATTAAGTATTTACTTGACATCATTGATAGGTTCTTGGAAACTATGGCATTAAGTGAAACAACATGCACCAAAACCAATTTTACCATAAGCTAAATGATATAAACAAGAGCTAAGTTCCCAAAGCATATTTCTGGTCACAAAAGCATCATCAAACTTCTAAATAAAGATTCAAAACAATTCAAATATTAAACAGTAACTTATAGTCACTTCCCAACTTGATTGTTCCAGTTCAGGGTGCAGGTGGCCAGAGCCTGTCCCTGCAGCTCAGGGTGCAAGGCAGCAACCTCACCCTGGAGAGGGCACCCATCTATCACAGGATGTACTCCCACATACATGCAGTCATACTCAGGGACGGTTTAACATGCCAGTGAGCCTAATGTGCACATCTTTGGTATGGGAGGAAACTGACGTACTCGGAGAATCCTCAGCAGACATAGCCCTTGTTATTTGAGAACTTTTACTACCATAATCCTGTAATGACCCATTTCTCTTATCACCCTCATTGTTTTGTTAGTGTAGCATTCACTGATGTCATTTGATTTCTACATGCTACAACTATGTCATTTACATTTTAAGTTCAAGTTCATTTTAAATTCAAGATAGATTACTAGCCTAGGACTGTTGGAATAAAACTTAAGGGCATATTGCTCATAAACACAAATACAGGCACAAAAATTCCATGGCAACACTGCAATAAAAGGTGATCACCCATTTAATACTGAATTGAATTATATTGTTTTAAAATATTTATTAAAATGGAAACAAAAAAAATTCCACAAAGAATTTATGAACTGCAAAGATTATGTAATCATATCCTCAGCTTTCAATTTAAGGAAAACTACTCCAGTTATTTTTGCCTATGCAATATAGATGTGAGGAGCAAAAGAGATTTGTGTTTCTTGGAATTGAGATGGGGCAAAAGAGATTTCCTAAAGTAGTGTTCTAAGCTAACATATTTTGATTTGAGTCTGTTGAAATCGACTTCTTTAAGTTTGCCTGGAAAAGTCACCTTTATCACATTAATTTTACTTGATTATTAATTCTGGTGATTTTGTTAGAAATGAAGATTATCAGTAGTGTGTGATGGAAAATAATGACTGAGACTAAAATAATCATGTATATTTAGAAATAGTCAAGCTGATGCATAGCAAAACTTTTAAATCAAATCTATTTGAGTCTATGAAGATATTTGCAAAATTCTAGAGTTCCCTCAAGCACAGAGATAAAGCAATAAATAGCATCAGCAAATCTAGCAAGAAAGAAGAGTGATTCCAGAATTGCCATCTTATATTATTTTAGAGGCCTAATTCTTAACAAAAAATTAGGAGACAAAGTATAGTCAATACACAAGAATAAAAGGTGTCAATAGAACTTGCCCCCCAGGAAGCTCAGACATTGAACTTAGGAGACAAAGATTTTTTTTAAATCTTTATATAATGAAGCATTGAGTAAAATATATGAGTAAATAAATATATATTCATTTGAATATACACAAATATATATCTTTATGAGTTTTCTGTATACACAACCTCACAATAACCACTAAGGAATATATTCATTGTTTTTACTACCTACAACTGAATATTGGTTGTGTGGAAAACACAGACACAGAAAAAAGTTAAAGCAATTAACCAGCAAAATTATTTGCTTAATATTCAAAACAGTAAATTCCTGTGCCTCTGAAAATGCTCACAAAACAAAAAAATTACAAATGTTCCATGTTTAAAAATGAATAAAAAAAATCCTAGTGACCTAACAAATAGATCCAGCAGGTGTAGTCCAAGTGCATCCCAGAGACCTCCGTTCGCCTTCTAGGGCTGGAAAACAAACAAGATGAACTAAATGAAAAATAGGTAAAATATTTCTTAGAAAAAAATGAATGGAAAAGACTAATAAACATTTCCAAAAAAAAAAGAACTGTAAGGTCAATAAGTACTGAAAAAATATAATAAAAATACAAGTTAAAGCAAAAATATTTTACTTATAATACATTGGCAAAATTGTTAAGAGGCAACCAAGGAGGTAGTAGGGAAGACACTATTCTTCTTTTTAATATGTTCAAAGAGCCAAAGGGAACTTATGAGAACAATAGCTCACCAAAGAGACAATGTCAACAGATACAAAAATTATAAATGGAACCAAATAGAAATTCTGGCATTAAAAAGTACTGTAACTGAAATAAAAATATACCAGAAGGGTTCAGCTAAGCCGAACAGGCAGAATAAAGACATGAATTTAAAGATCAGAGAGCTGAGAGTATCTAGTCCGAGAAAGGAATAGCTAATTCAAAGTCTGATTTAAAATTCATAAAGCAATAATTATAAAATGTTATTGATGAACTTATAATGTATAAGATATATTTATTTGTCTGACGATAATAGAAGAGGGAGACAATGGAGCTATGTAGGAACAAATGTTTTTTTATATACTATTGAAATTAAGTTTGCATAATCCAAACCAGTTTGCTTTAAGATATTAATTGTAATTCCCCCAGGCAACCCCTATGAAAGTAACCCCAAAAAATATAGTAAAAGAAAGGAAATTAAAATGTCACACTAAAAAATACTTATTTTTACAGACCTCTCTGAAGAGACAGTATTATCTTTATTTTATAGATGAAGAAACTGAGGCCGAGGTTATACTTCTTAATAATTACATCATAGAATTAAGATGAATAAACAAGTGTGTCACTAAAATCCCTTCCTTTAAGAGAAGTATAGGATCCTTATAAAGGAAATAGATGAAATTCTTGGGTGGAACATAGAAATGGTTATGGTTAATTATTTTAATAATCACCTTTATAAGTTCCATTCTCTTTTGATTTTATCAGATTAGGAATATAAAGCTCAAGAAGGTTTAGTGTTTTTCCAGAGGGATGTTGCTATTTAGTGGCAGACCTGGGATTTGAATGTGAGTGTATACAGTTCAAGGCTTTCTATTAGACCACGTTTCTTTGTAGTTTCAACCTAAAATATTGAGGTGGTTTCATCACACTCACACCCAGCTGATGTGTGCTAGTAAACACAAAAATATAAAAAGAGACTATAGAAAAGCAAGCAGTATTGAATTTTTCTTGTCTGACTTTGTAATTCACAGATAGAAACATTGTTCCCTTTTTCATAGGACCTGAAGTAACTCAGTATTTTTAAATAAAACAAGCAAATATAAAATTAGGTGATGTGTTTCTAATTTTACTTTATAGCAACTGACAAACTCAGCCATATGTTAAGTCATCATCTTGATGTTTATATCCTTGAATTTTACTAAAGGCTATTCTAGAGTGCTCATTGCTCTCAAAAAAGAAGAGTTTGCATTAGGAAACTCAATATATTTCAGCATAACATTGTGACTACAGAATCTAGGTCCTTCCTAAATCTAAAGAAGGAGGCCACCGTTTAGTTCTAATTTTAGAGGAAATTGCATCAGATGCTTAGAAAAATGAGACATTTTCTTTTTCCCAATTCCTAATTTATCATAATTTTCCTCCTCAAATAAGTTCTAGGAAATTCAACCATCCCATAAAATAAGTGTTCCATGGAATATCGTAGAATTTCAAGTTTCTGAATTTGTCTTGAGAATATGCTAATTATATTTTCTATTTTGAGTATTTATTTACTCTCATTTTAGAAATCAAATTCATCAAGCTAGTAAAGAGGAAGGATAGTATATAAGGGCTTGTGTAATCTCTAGGTAACTGAAAAGAACATGACTTACATTCAAATACCTTTTTTTTTTTTCAAAAATGCTGCTAGACCGTTAACACATATTGCTGATCAAAGGCTGATAGGTTCTCAATTTAGATATTATAGATTTCTTCCCCTAGCAGTTTGCATCACATAATTAGCAAAAAAAAAAAAAGCTTGTTTAAAATGTACATTTGAATGATTTACCTACCAATTTTATTGATAATGGAGACAGTAGGGACCTCAAACTGCCAGATTCACTCATATTTGTATAAACCATGACAGAATGTTTCCCCTGCCATTATTGAGCTTAGGTGTGAATTCTCGTGTACTATTATAAAGTTTATGGCTCATCACACAAGTTTCTATACAAATTGAAGTGTGTATAATCTGCTTATTTGATATAAAATAAACAAGTATACTTAGAGAACATTCTGGTGTTTTGTTCATATAAGTACTAAATAGGACTCAGGTGCATCTTCCTCATGTATGCGCTTATCAAACTATTATAGTTGAATCATTTTATCATTTATTATAAGCTATATCTTTCCTTATGTTACATTTATAATACACATAGCTTTTACATTGTATTTGTGATTCAGCTTTGAAATAAAAATGGTCTAATTCAAGGTTTTATATCTGCTTAAATGAATAAGGCAATCATTAAATTATTATTGCAATTAATTTTCTGTATGAAGCAAGGTTTTTTCTTACGATGCAACTGTAAAAAATAATTTAGCAGTAGGGCAGATATAAGCTACCATTATTGTCCAGCATGTTTCGTAAAGACTCTTAATTGCACATAACAAAGGCAAAGCCAAATGGCTTGAGCAAAATGAAAATTTGTTAATTCAGGTAAACAAATCACAGAAAGGACAAGGTGGTCCTGGCTCAGAAATCACCTAATCCCAGAACAGTCTCTTGTCCCTCTCCACTGTCCCGCCCCTGCCTTCACCCCATACCAAGTTTCACTCTGACAAATTTCTCATCACTGCTTTTCTTTGTATGTTGGTTTAAGTCTCTCCTACTGCAAATAGGCTTTCTCTGTTTGTCTAAAGAAACAGCCATAGACTGTTAAGTTTTATCTGTCATCCCAGGGATGGCCTAATTTTTTAGGTCATCTGCCCAGTTGTTGAGGACAGTGCATGGGTGTGATACTCTGGCATACTAGCTGGTCCTGCAATTTCACCTCTGTCATCAAGAGAGCAGAATCTGTTGAAAGAGAGAGAAAACATGAAAAGTATTTTTAAATTGTTTCTATATTTCTTTTGTTTACTTCTTCGTATGTTTTTTAGGATGTTGAATTCTCATCTCAGTCTGTGTACATTTCACAACACACCTGTCACCAGAGTTCCTTTCCTTTGACCACAGCTTTGTTAGCCCCTCCCTTTGCTTGCTGCATCTGCTTCCCATCCAGAGAGTTTTGTTAAAATGTATCTGTTCATTCGTTTTGATTATTTATATTCCACTTTTGCATGAAGCCATCCTGTACTTCCCTTTTTTTCTGGCTTATTTTGCTTAGCATAATTATCTCTAGTTCCATCCAGTGTTACAAAAAGTATGATTCATCTTTTTTTGACAATGACTTAGAATTCTACTGAATATATAGAACACAACTTATTTATCCAGTCATCTGTTGACAGGCATTAAGTTGTTTCCATGTTTTTGTGTGAATTGTGCTGCTATGAACATAGGGGTGCCTATATATTTCTCAGATTAGTGATTTTTTTTTTATCATATGGGAAATGCTTATAAGTGGGAGTACTGGATCAAATGGTAGTCCGTCTTTATATTTTTGAGGAATCTCCATACTGTTTTCCAAAGAGGTTGCACTAAATTACTTTCCCAGTAGAAGAGTTCCTTTTCCCACACTTTCTCCAATGCTTCTTGGTTTTATACTTTTTGATAGTCTGTTTTTACTGGTATGAGGTACTGTCACTATAATTTTTATTTGCATTTCTTTGGTGGTGAGTGATGTAGAACATTTCTTCAGGTTCTATAGACCATCTGAGTCTTCTCTAGAAAAGTATCTATTCAGCTTTTCCACCCATTCATTCAGTGGGTTGTCTTCTTGTTTTAGTAGTGGTTTCTTTTGCTGTATGGAAAATTTTTAGTGTGATGTTCTCATTTTGAGTTTTACTGTAGTTTCTGCTCCCTAGTTGTCACTTGCCCAAAGACATCTTTGAGATAGATGTCATGGAGCATTTTTCCTACATTTTTTTCTCTGTGTATTTTAATTCAGGTTTTATGTCCATTTTTAGTTAAATTTGGGTATGACATTAACAAGTAATCTAGTTTCTTTTTGCCTCTCCTCCCCTCTCCTTTCCTACAAGCAACATTTGTTGAATAGATTCATCCATTGAATGGTCTTGGCTCCTTTGTCATATGCACGTATAGCTGTGACTTTATTCCTGGGCTGTCACTTTTATCCCATTGGTCTGTGTGTCTGTTTTGTTGTTGTTGTTTGTTTGTTTTTGGTCCAATACCGTACCATTTTATGCAGTCTCTCTGTAGTATAATTTGAAGTCAATGTGATTCCTCCATTTTTCTGAGGATAACTTTGACTATTTGAGGTCCTTTCTGGTTTCATACCAACATCAGAATTCTTTGCCCAATTTCTTTGAAAAATGTCTCTGGGATTTTGGAAGGAATTGTATTAAAAATGAAAATTGTTTTGGGTGAGATGGTCATTATAACTATGTTACTTCTTCCAATCCACAAGCACAAATTATTCTTCCAACTCTTTGTGCCTTCTATTTCTTTTGTTATTGTTTTATAACTTTCATTGTAGAGGTCTTTCTCCTCACTTGCTAAGTTTATTTTCAGAAATTTTATTTTTTTTGATGCTATTGTGAATGGGATTTCTTTCTTGGTTTGTCTTTCCTTTTGTTCATTGTTTGTATACATAAATGCTACTGATTTTTGTGTATTGATTTTCTATCCTGCCACTCTACTGTATTTATTTATTGTTTCTACCTTTTTTGGTAGAATCTTTAAGTTTTTCTAGGACTACTATGTCATCTGCAAATGTTGATAGTTTTATTTATTTCCAATTTGATTTTCTTTCAGTATCTTTTGCTTGCTTTATTGCTGTGGTTAGAACATCTAGAACTGTGTTGAATAGTAGCAGTGAGAGTAGGCATGCTTGTTCCCTATCTTTCGGGAAAGACTTACAGTTTTTCACCATTGAGTTTGATGTGGGTTTGCTATACATGGTTTTTATTATGTGAAGGTATGTGCTTCCTAATCCCATTTTAGTGAGGGTATTTTTTATATAATGAATGGGTATTGAATCTTAGCAAATGCTTCTTCTGCATCTATTGATATGATCATATGATATGTTCTTTTCCCTTTGTATGGTATATTACACTGACCAATTTGCCTATGTCAAACCATTCTTGCATCTCTGGAATAAAGGTCATGAGGTATATAATTTTTCCTTTTGCTATTACATTTGGGTTGCCAAGATTTTGTTGAGGATTTTTGTGTCTATTCTGTGAAGAATATTGGTGTGTAATGTGTTGTTGTTGTTGCTGTCTTTGATTTTGGAATCAAGGTTAATATTATCCTTATAGAATGTATTTAGCAGTTTGCCCTCCTCTTCAGTTTTGTAGAAGATATTAAGGAGAATGTATATTAGATTTTCTTTGAATATGTGGTGGAATTTGCTAATGAAGCCATCCAATCCTGAATCCTTGTTTTGACTTTTGATTACTGTTTCAACTTCTGTACTTTATTGATCTCTGTAGGTTATCTGTGTCCTTCTTGTTCAGCTTTGAAAGAATGTAGGATTCTAGAAATCTGTCCATATTTTCAAGATTAACGAGTATGTTGGCATGTAGGTGTTGACAATAATTTTCTTATAATTTGTATTTCTGCAATCCTTATTGTATTTTCTCCTCTTTTATTTCTGATTCTTGTTATTAGGATTTTCTCCATATTTTTCTCTGTGCATCTGGCTAAGTGTCTATTAATTTTATTTTTTTTTTTTTGAAGAACCAACTTTTGGTTTCATTGATCTTTTGAATGGTCTTTTGGTTTTATTTAATCATGCTCTAATTTTTAATTTCTTTTATTTTGACTTTTGTATTTGTCCTTTTTCTAGCTCCTTCACATGTTGGTTAGATATTTGATTTGTTTCTTGTTTCTTTATATGTGCTTTGTATCACTATAAACTTTCCTCTTAGAACTGCTTGTGCTGCCTCTCACAGGTTCTGGTAGGTTATCTCTTCAGTTTCATTTGTTCGTGTATGCTTTTTAATTTTGTCTGTAATTTTATTATTGGCCCAGGGATAATTCAGAAGCATCTAGTTTAATCTCTACATCTTTGTGGTTTTCCAGTTTGGTTTCCTGGTTCTTCTCTTATTTCACACCCTTATAGTTGGAGAAATGCTTTCTATAACTTCAATCTCGCAAAATTTGTGAGGCTTCTTATGTGTCCTAAGATATAGTCTGTCCTTGAGAACTTTACATTTGTATTTGATAACAATTATAAAATCTTTAATTGGGATAGAAAGCTCTGTGTAAGTCTGTTAGGTCCACATGATCTATTTTTGATACTTCATTTCTTTATTGATTTTTCCAACTGAATCATCTATCTATTGATGTAAGTAGGGTATTGCAGTCCCCTACTACTCTATTGTTACATGAGTGTCTCCCTTTAGAACTGCCATTTTTTGTCACTATGTACATTTAGGTAGTTCAACACTGGATTCATATATATTAATGACAGGAACCTCTTCTTGATGGATTAACCCCTTGACCATGATGTAGCATCCAACATTGCCTCACGATATCCTTTTTAGGAGGAGGGTTATCTTGTCTAATATTGGTATTGCCGTTCCTGATTTCTTTTCCTCTCCATTTCTTTCATCTTTTTTCGATAGCTCCTTTCTTTCAAGCTATGTTTGTCTTTGGATTTGATGTGAGTTTCTTGTGTGCATAATATTGATGGGTTCTATTCTTTGATCCATCCAATCACTCTGTCTTTTGATTGATGATGATTGGTGAGTTCACTCCTTTCACATTTAGGGTGATTATTGACATCTCAGACTTTATTACTGTCATTTGTTTGAGCCTTTGTTTTCTGTTTATTTCTCTGATGCATCTTTCCCATTTGTGTCTGTTTGCCTTTTTCTTCAGCTGGTTTTTTATGTTGATTCCTTATGTTTCTCTTTCTTCCAAACTATGTATCTCTTTAGGATTGGATTTTTGTGATTATAGTGGAATTCTCTAACTTTACCATTCTACAGTAGTCTTTTCTGAACTGACATCATATATACTTAAACGCCAGTGCAAATTTTGTGTTTCTTTCCCCACTTTGCCGTTTTTTTTTTTATTCTTTCCTTTTGTTTCTATCTCTGTTTCTGATTCTTTTACTGTATATCAGCATTCTTGGATTTTGGTTGGGGGGTGTGTGTGTGTTTAGTTGTTTCAATATGCTTTAGAAACATCCTTCTAACTGCAGTGTGGAAATGGGTTGACAGAAGAGACAACTAGATGCAGAGCAACAGGAGATAGCTCCAGTAATTCAAATGAGTCAAGTACTAAGTACTGTGATGGACGAGCAGCATTTTGTTTGGTTCCCAGTAGTTTGTTCTTTTGGAACAAACTACTTTTCTAATTATACACTTTTTAATCAAGGTCTATATAGACATTTGTGTAGTCTGCCCTCTAATCGTAAGCTATGTTGAGACAGTACTACCTGGAATTGCTGTGAACTTCATCTCTGGGCACCATCAGTGATTCAAACAATTGCATTTAACAAGTCAGGGGGCTAGAGCAAATCATAGGTTAATCATCCACTCCTGTGCTTTAAATTTCAACTGCTTTTTAATTGTCATACCTCCTATATTAACTGTTATGCACACTAGCAATAATTCACCTAGGCTAGAAGTCCTCTAACTCTCTTATTCTTACCCACCAGAAAAATAGATATATGTGGAAGTTGTTGAATATTGCAACCCTGCAAAGGTAGTAATTAAACTTCAGGGAATTCTGTGTATTGAATAGGGTAAAAAATATTTTAAGATTAATCTCTGTTTGTTGGAAGAGACTTTCAGTCCTTTAGCCCACATTCCACTTAATGTAATATCCTTCAACCTTTCTTGGGTAAGACTCACATTTAGCTGAAGCTAAAGAAGTCTTTTCTGTGTTTGGTACATGATGATTAATGTTAAACTTTTCCTAACTGAAAAATGTCAGGTGTAGCTTGCCTGTGAGTTAACTAAATCAGTGCGTATTTGTCACTATATTAAACTCAGAGTAAAGAATTGTTTGTTTATTCTATAAATGACTTTGAGCATCTTCCCTTGACCAGGCACTAATACCTAAATATAAGAGTCTATGACTTGCAATTTTATATATATATATATATACATATGACATTCCGAAGATTATGAAATCAGTCAGTAAGGAGTCAACTGATTGAGTCAGTTTTATAAAGCATTTGGAACATAGTAAGCCATTTGTTAAGTGTTTGTTTCCTGTTACTAGTTGAGTGGGAAAGAAAAGGGTATATTTATTCCAGGCCAGGAGAATAACTTAATTGGAAGCATGAAATGTCATTTTCCAAAATGACTTGTGTTTGGGATGTTGAGTACAATGCAGTTATGAGAGTGACCCTAATGAGGAGTGCTTTGGGACTAGATTGTAAAGGATGTTAGATCCCAGCTAAAGAACTTTTATTTTTTCAAAATATGCAATGGAAGCCTCTGGGCAGGGGGGTTGTGGTATCACTTTTTTCCTAACGAGATATTCATATTTTCTTTTTATGGAAAATCTTCAACATATACTGAAGTGAAATGAGTAGTATAACTATCCTCATATACTTATTACCCAGTTTTAATATGTATCAATATGTAGTCAGTTCATCGAAGATATTTAGGCAAGCCAAGATAGGAGATAACATTCTGCCACTTCCATTACAGTTTAATCTTTACAATGTTAGTGGAGTATATCGGATTCATGCTTTCCCTAAATATAAACAAGAAAACCATCAAAATGATGCAGTAAGTAAAAGTTTCAGGATTCTAACCCACACCCAACTTACTTTGGAATTCACGTTATTTCCCAATCTATATCATGCTGCCTCTAATTCTGAAGTAGAACACAATTCTCAGTTTAAAATAGCTACTGATTTGTCCACCTCCTATATTAGTGCTGTTGACCCTACTCAGAATGGTAGGCTTTTCTGCTTCTAGCTGCTTTGCTTTGACAGGATCACCAGCATATAAGTCTACATAAGTGCACAGCCTAATCAGCTAAAATGACTTTCATTTGGTGGTTCTCAAAGTATGTTCTCCAGACCAGCAGCAAATTGTTATAAAATACATTCTCAGGCCACATCCCCAACCTACAGAATCAGAAACTCTGAGGTGAAACTCATGATGCATGCATTGTCATTTACTGTGTTTAAATAAAATAATCCATGGTTTCTTGGAAACAACAAGTTATGACTGACCATCTTCTATTCCTAAGGCAAAAATTCCTAGGGCAAAACCCTAATATCAGAAGAAGTATATGTTTCTTTTTTGCAAATTTATGAAAAGCATGTCATAGGTAGGAATTTTTATCTAAGTTTAACTCTGGGGATGTTATAACTACACGGAAAGTAGTCTTAGGGAATTTGCACTGCCAATATTTAAAGTGCTGGATGGTGCCATCTAGTGGCTAAAGCATTATAGACTATGCAGCTTTATTACTCCATATTGGCTTTTAGTAAGAGTTTAATGGAATAACCAAAACATAACCTATATAAAGTATTTCTTTACTATGAAAACTTCATTGAGGATTCTTGGATATTACAACAAAAAAGAGAAAAAACAAACAAAAGAAAAAAATAGCTGTTAGACATCCACAGATTGGGAAGTATATTTGAAAATCATATATAAATATATTAATATTTGAATATATTAAAAACTCCTTCAACTTAACAACAGAAAAAGACTGGCAACCTAATTTTAAAATTGTGTGGGCACACCGTAGTGAAGCAGCAGTCAAGTTAATTGCTTCTGAACCCATACTCCTGGGTTCAAGTCCCGGGCTTGCCAGGGAAACAGTCAGTGTGAACAACTAAATAAAAAAATAAATTAAATAAAGATGCTTCTCCCTCCTCTCTCTTCCTGTCTACCTGCCTTCATTCCTGCCTGTACCTTTCCTATTAAAAAAAAAAAAGTGTGAAGGGTTTGAATGGACACTTCTCCAAGGAAAATATACAAATAACCAATAAGCACATGAAAAGATGCTCAGCATCATTAGTCATTAGAAAAATGCAAATCAAAACTCTATTGAAATAACACTGGAATGACTTGCATAATTAAAAAAATAGCAAGTGTTGGCAAGGACATGGATAAAATACACATTGCTGATGGGAATGTAAAATGATGCTATTGCTATCTATGGTTTAAAAGATTGGCAGTTCCTCAGATAGTTAGACATGGAATTTCTGTAGGACCCAGCAATTTCACTACTAGGTATATACACAAGAGAACTGGAAATAAGTATTCAAACAAAAAGTTGTACATAAGTGTTTGCAGCAACTTTATCCATAAAAGCTCGAAATTGGAAACAACCCAAATGTCTATCAACTAATGAATGGATAAATGTGGCATGTCCATACAATGGAATAGTGTTCATTCATAAGAAGAAATGAAGTACTACTACACTGATGAACCTTGAGACCTAAGTTACAGAAGTCCATATATAATTCCACTTACACGAAATTTCTGGAATAGGCTTATCTACAGAAATAGAAAGTAGATTTATGGTTGCCAGAGACTGGGGGAAGAGAGAAATGGGAGTGACAACTTAATAGATATAGAATTCCTCTTTGAGATGATGCAGATATCCTGGAATTAGATATTAGTGATGATTGAATAACATTGAGAATGTGCTAAAAGTCACTGAATGTATTCTTTAAAATAACTAATGATGATAACTTCTATGTTTTATGAATTTTATCTCTATTTTTTAGGAAAGCCTCCATTGAGTAGCTAGACCCCAGAACCTTTTCAGGTTATTATTATTAGAGATTTATTTTTCTGATATTTATTGCTAGTATGTATGTATATATTCTGCTTTTTTAGCCTAAAATAATTTGTCACCTGCTTTTTCACCTGTACAATTTCCAGTTTTATTTTGATGGCTCTCTATATTTTAGTCACTTTGTATAGTCATTTCTCAGTTATTTGGTGGTTTTCTTTTTTTGTTTGCTTCAAATAGTCATATTCTAAATACCTAAATACGAATGTTTAAAACTCTCTTGTGCTTTTTCCTCTGACTACTCTACCATAAGGATATAATCATTTATAATCCCACCAATAATGAATGAGGAAAATGGAGATTAGTGTTTATTGATTGTATGTTCTTTTCAAGGCACTGCACCTAGATTCTTTCACATCCATTATTTCACTTACCTCTAATGCCTACTCTGTTACAAAGTGACTACAGAAGTTAGCATATATAATAAGCAGACAAGCAGAGATCAAAATCTCCCCACTTAGTGTCCAAGTCTCTTCTTACATCTTCACCAATATTGGATTTTAACTTTTTAGTTCCTGTTTATTAGAGGGATTCAGCATTTCTCAAGTACTTACTGCCTATTTTTACTCTTATATAATAATCTATTTTACCTTCATTATAGTTAATAGATTTTAAATTGAACTTATACAGTATAGGCATTATCTATCAAAACTTTATCATAATTTGCTTTTGTTTGCATCTCCTTTACAGGCTCTTGATGGAAATGTGTATGATCATCTTAAAGATTATTTAATAGCCTTCAGCCGGACTGAACTAGAGACATGCCAAGCTGTGCAGAACACATTCCAGTTTTTATTAGAAACCTCAAGCAAGGTAAAGTTACCTTTAGTGCAATATGTGATGTTACTCATTTTATAATCTAAAATGTTTTACATGTAAACACAATGAAGATAGCAATGACACTAGAAGAATGCTTTAAAGGACAAATTTCTTGGAAAGAATATTCCTTGTAACAAAGTCAGAGAGTCTTCTGTTCTTCTTGATAAATTGATAGAAAGCATGAGAGATGATACAGGCTCAAGAAAGCATGGGAGGTAATGATATAGGCTCAAGACATCAGTCCAATGTCACATACATTGCTTTTGAGAAGAATGGTTTAAAGAATTTTATCTTCCACTCAAATGATTTTTGAGTGTGCTCAATTCATTTATATGGAGGAATAACAATGTCCTGGAGCAGAGCAAAGAAAATAATAAAAGAGCAAAATAAGCAAATAGCATTTTATAATTGATAGAGAGGTGAATGTTATACCTGTTTTAAAAAAATTAACCTTCTATAACCTGTCATTCTTTGATAGTAATATTTTTACTCAAAACAGCAGAGATCCATCAGCTTTGCTGGCATGTCACACTGTATAGAGAGGAAAAGTTAAATTGCTTTTCTTCAGGATATGACAGATTAAGATTTTCTGCAGCAGATAAACTGTCCCTTGAAAGATAAGCTGTTCCTATGATATGTATTGTTTTCTTTCTGGTAAGTGTTTGGTAAATGTTTCGTGAATGCATGCATACATTTATTAAAATGCACTCATTTTGTAACTGCTATTTTTAAAGATCCAGCTCAGTTCTCTTTTTTGACAAGAACAGTAGGAATTGGTGTTAATACTTCAGAAAGTGTTTAGAAAGGAATCAGGATATCTGTCACACCAAGGCAGTATCAAAGATGTGAAAGAAAAGGAACACAGATTCTTCTTGGATGCTACTCTCTCTATTTTTTTTTTTTTTTGTACCATATTTCCAATTCTGTTTTTAGGAAAATATTTCAAATATTAAATTGATATGGAAATATAAAGATCACCTGTCTGATGCTTTGAAATCTTGTTATATTTCTATTTTCCTATACTTTTAACCCCCCTTCCCCAGGAGCTAATGAAAAATATAAATGATTGATGTTTAGAAAGGAGAATGGATGGATAGCTAATTATGTGAGAGCACATGTAATAAAATGTTAATTGCAGAATCTAGATACTGGATTTATGAGTATTTCTGTATAATTTTTATTTCAATGTACATATATTTGAAATTATTCATAAGCAAATGTTGTGAGGGAAAGTATAAAAACACCCTTTTTTCCTTTTATGAAGTGGTTGAATTTTTACCAGTGATCAAATTGTTTATTAGTCCATTCAGATTTTCCATTGCTTTTTAAGTATATTTTGGTAACTTAACACTTTCCTAGACAATTGTCCATTTCATTAATCAAATGTGATGGTATAAATTTGTTTGTAAATTTGTTTGCCCTTTGTTTTTCTCCCTATTTAAATCTAATTATTTTTGCGTTCTCTTGTTTTTTGATCTAATTTACCAATCTATTTTATTAATCTTTTCTAAGAGCCAGTTTTTGTTTCCCTTCTCAATGTTCTATTTCCTTAATTTCTGCCTTTATATATATTATTTCCTTCAACTTTATTGGTTTGTGTTCTTATTCTCTTTCAGATTTTTTCTTGCCCACTAGGTCCGATATTTCCAAACTATAATTTTCAAGTTAAGTTCATTTAAGGCTAAAAAATTTCTCTATTTTAAATGCTTTCTGTAATATGATTTTTTTGTTATATTTGTATATTTTCCCCCTCCATTGACAAATGAGTTATTTAGAAGTGATTTTTTTTTTGTTTCCATTATTGGGAATATTAATTTGGGTAATAAATTTTCATTTCTGATTTTTTTAGAAGTTGTATTTTATTTTTATTGGATTACATTTGTTCTCATTTTATCAGAGATTTGTCTTCTGACAAATTCTTTGAAATCTTTCTCCAAGAAAAATAATAATATACTACCTTTAGTTTGTAAAATAGGTAAACATAGTTTTTAAAAATAGCTGAGATTTTTCACAGTACTTAACAACCTTCTAATTTTAACACAGCCTCTGAGGTTGGTATTATTATGTTCATTTTATAGAGAGGAAAAAAGACTCAGGAAGTTTATGTAGTTTTACTGAGGTCACACACTCACAGGTAGTATTTTCTGTGCCCCATTATTATACTATATTATCTCTTTAGCTGATACTATTTTCATAAAAAATTAACTTAAAATGTATCTGTTGATTTGGATACATAAAAGTAAACTTTTATTTTCTTCTGCATTCACTCATATGAATGTCTTGCTTCTTTGGGATGAAGAATAAATGAGATGCTTTTATGTTTAGATTGAAAGTGTTGGTAATAAAAATTTAATAAGGATGATATAGCTAGGAAATTTGCCCTTTTGTTCCAAATACCAGACTAGCTAACACAAGTTTTATGCCATTTGCTTTTCTGTACAAAGAACTTATTATGTTGCTTTTGTTATTACTGCTGAAAGCTAACTTAGTGATGTGATAACCCAAAAAGTAGTTTGAAGCTTTTTAGGTTTTTTATGCTACACCCTATTGCTTTGTCTTTTGGTGGGGAAGTTCATTTTTCCCTACATCTCTGAATTTTAATTGTACATATTCTCGAAGATATTGAGGCATGCTTCATACTGACACTACAGATGTTATGTCGTTCTCTATATCTTTGAGCCCTAAAAGGAAAGAGGAGCTTTCGCTTAATCTTAATTATTTATGAGGCATGCTTTGCTCCTTAATATTTTATGAAATGCTTTGTATATGTAGCTGAAGCAGATGCTGTTATAAACATTTTCTCTAGGATAATGGTTCCAAAGATAGTTCTCGTGGCCTTTATGACTTTTATGACTGCATACGAAAACTCCTACCAATTAATAATTCATCTCTTTTTAACAGTTCATATTTTAAGTACTGTTCTGTATTTCTTAGGAAATAAATTATTCTCAATACCTTGAAGACCGACCAAGAAAATAAACTTAACAAAATAAAGGGAGAAAGAAAAACACATGTTCATCTCAAAAACTAAGAAAAGCATTTGAAAAATGCTTGTATAATTAATAAAAAAATACTCCACAATTTAGGAATAGAAGGGAACTTCCTTAGCATGATAAAGGGTATTTATGAAAAACCTACAACTAATATCATCCTCGGTGTTGAAAGATTGAAAGCTTTTCCTGAAATCAGAAGCAAAACAAGGTCTACACATTCACCACTACTTTTCGCCATTGTACTGGAAGTCCTAGTCAGAGCAATTAGGCAAGAGAAAGAAATAAAAGGCAACCAAATTGAAAAGGAAGAAGTAAAATTATCTGTCTTTGCAAATGATGTATTTATATATAGAAAATTCCTTGGAATCCATAAAAAGAGTACTAAACCTAATAAATTCATCGAAAGTTGCAGGTAAAAGATGAAAACATAAAAATCAGTTGTATTTTATCAATGAATGAGCCAAAAGGGAAATTAAGAAAACTATTCCAACTACAATAACATCTGAAGAATAAAATACCCAGGAATGAATTTAACAAACGATCATGAAAAGCTTGTACATTAAAATCTATAAAGTATTACTGGAAGACATTAAAGTTAAGACCTAAATAAATAGAAATAATAAATGTTTATGGATTGGATATTTCCTGTCATTAATACTGCAATATTCCTCAAAGCAGTCAGCAGATTCAACAACCCCTATCAAAATTTCAATGGACTTCATTTCGGAAATGGAAAAGCCAATGCTCATATTCATGTGAAACTGCTAGGGGCTCTGAATAGTCCAAACACTGAAAAGGAAAAAACTTGGAAAACTCATACTTCCTGATATCAGAATTTATGGCACATCAAGAGAGAGTTATCCTGGCTCAAAGATAGACATATAGACTAATGAAATAGAATCGAGGGTCCAGAAATAATCCAAAACACCTATGGCCGTTAATTTTCAACAAGATTGCCAAAGCCATTTGATGGAGAAGAAAGTCTTCTCAACAAATGGTGTGTGAACTACAGGCAAAAGAATGAAGTGGAAACACTGCCTTAGTCCATATATAAAAATTAACTCAAAAATGGATCAACAACCTAAAACTGTAGAAGAAAACTTAAAGGTAAATCTTGATTTGGCAGTGTATTCTTAGATTTCACATCAAAAGCACAAGGAACAAAAGAAAAAAAATAGGTGATTAGATTTAATCAAATTAAAAGCTTTTAGATTCTGTGATTAGACCCCACCTAGGATGGTGAACTGTTAAGACCTTGAGCTCACCTCCTCTACACAGACAAGACAAAACTACCTCTAGATATAACCTACAGTCATTGAAAAGGAATTGAGGATTGGGGGTCTAGAATCTCCACGAGGAGAAGAAACATCAGAAAGTTAGGAAGAGCTGACATAACATCTCAGCTGGAATGCTGCCCAGAAACTGCCACCCAAGGTCATAGGGCACCAGTAATATGGACCCTCTTCTCGGGCACTGAAGAGCTCACGTCCACATTGGGTGCCCCCCTGGGAATTGAACCAGAACGGGAAATGTGCACATCCTGGTAGAGAAAACAGGGGCTTTCTTTGGAGAATAACAGGACTCAGGAGCAGAGATTTCAAGACAGAGAACCAGGGGACCTGACCGATGAAGTATACACAGCTCTAACTGAACTGTTTTCATTTGTTCAACCAGAAACTTCACTGAGAGGAATAAGAACAAGAAGTATCCTTCTAGTAAACAGAAACCTGTTGGAAATCCTCCTCAACCTCTCTTTTGTCTGTGACTCCAGCACTATTATATGCAATATTAGAGTCAGCTGGAGGGAGAAATGCCCCTGTCTGTTTACCATCAGCAGCACTTAGAGACTTTGAACAATTGGTTCTTAAAATTACAAGTCTCACAGCTCACTTACCTCAGATAACAGCAGGTGGCCTGGCCTTCAACCAACCCCCTGTCACAGGTACCTGAACACTTCTGTGCAAAACTTGGTTTGTGGAAATTTTGGGCAGCTTACTCGGGGAGGATTGCAGGAGAGGCTCCAGTGGTCTGAGGACAGCTGCCCCTCACACCTGAAGCTGCTGTGCTTACACACCTGCCTCTTGCAACTCAAAGCCCCCATGCCCAAGCAGCTAGAGCTCTCGCCCCTTGGAGCCCAGGGCCTGTTGAAAAAGAACTGAACACAGCTCCCTTCTGGGGCTGCAACCCAGCTAGATGATGAAGAGTGTTAGGGGGAACGAAATCTGAAGAAATAATAACTCGGAATTTCCCTAACCTAAGGAATGAAGCAGGCCTCTAGACCCAGGAGGCTCAAAGAGTTCCTAAAAAAAGAAACCTAAACAGACCTACATAAAAACATCATCATTGTTAAAATATCAAAATACAAGATTAAGAGAGAATCTTAAAAGCTGCTAGAGAAAAAATGAATCACATACAAAGGAGCCCCATAAGATTGTCAGCAGGTTTCTCAGATGAAATTTTATAAGCCAGAAGGGTAAAGAATAATATATTCAAAGTAATTAAAGAAAAGGATTTCCAACCAAGAATACACTTCTAGATTATCACTTAGAATTTAAGGGATGATAAAAATTTTGTAGGTAAGCAAAATTAAAGGAATTCATCATCACAAACCAGCTTTGCAAAATATTCGAAAGGAAGCCCTATATCATGTAAGGAAACCCCACTAAAGCGGCAAGAGAGCAAAATGTAAAAAGTGGGGAAGAGAGGAAAGTAAAAACGTGGACTTTAGAATGACTCAAGACTAATTTACTTTCAAGTAAAAACAGGAAATAAACATAGAATTGTTAATGTTTACCTCAGGGTAATCTTAAAACACATCCTCAGTGGAAAGACAAAGAAGAAAACAAAAAGGGAAAACAATCATAACATAACAGCATTCTACTCACCAAAGAACAGAAAGAGAAAAACAAAAATACTGTCTGTGACAACACCCAGAAGACAAATTACAAAATGGCAATAAACAGTTACATATCATTAATTACCCAAAATTTTAATGGCTGAATTCACCAATCAAAAGACACAGTGGCCAAATAGATTTAAAATTTTAACCCAACCGTCTCCTGCATTCAGAAACTCACCTTCCAAAAGATAAACATAGGCTCAAAGTCAATAATTGGAAGGTAATCCTATAGTTGAATTGTAAAAAAAAAAACCAAAAAGCAGGGGCAGCTAGAGTAATATCAAATAGACTTCTAACTAAAGAGAATAACAAAAGATAAAGGTGGACATCACATGATGATTAAGGGGTCAATTCATCAAAAAGACATAACACTTATTAATTAATTCACCTAATGAAGGAACATCAAAATACATAAAGCAAGTATTAATAGAATTAATGAGAGATATTGACAGCAGTACAGTAATGGTGGGAGACTTCTACACCCCACTTACAATGGACAGATGAACCGGACAGAAAATTAACAGGGAAACAGCTGCTTTAAGTAACCATTTGGAACAGTTAGCTTTAATAGAAATATACCAAACACTTCATCCAACGACTACAGATTTCTCTTTCTTCTCAAGTGCACATGGAACATTCTCAAGGATAGATCATATGCTGAGACACAAACATGCCTCAACAAATTTACAAAGAGTGATACTAGCTTCTCTGAACACCATGACTTAAAACTAGAAATCAACCACAAAAAAGAAAGCTAGGAGACTCCAAAATGTTTGGAGACTAAGCAGTATACTTCTGAATTACTCGAGTGAAAAAGGAAATCAAAGAAGAATTTCAAAAGTATAGCGACAAATGAGAATTAAGACGTGTGCTACAAGAATTTATGAGATGCAGCAAAAGCAGTACTAAAAGGGAAGTTCATTGCAGCCTACATCTAAAGCAATTAGAAAAAGAACAATTGAAGCAAAAAATCAGTAGAAGAAAGGAAATAATAAAAATTTGAGCATAATTTAATGAAATAGAAAACAAAAAGACAATCCAGATGATTTAAAGAAATCAAGTTTGTTCTTTCAAAAAAAAAATACTGACAAACTGTAGGCTAGGCTCATAAAGAAAAAAAGGGAAGTCTCATAACTAGAATCAGAAATGAAAAGAGAGTAATTACAACAGATATCACAGAAATACAAAAAAGCCTGAGACTACTATGAACAACTCTATGCCAATAAATTGGTCAACCTCAAGGACATGGATAGATTTTTAGAAACATGCAGACTGCCAATACTGAATCAAAAAGAATTGGAAAACAACTATCACAAGCAAGAAAATTTAAGAGGTATCAAAAGTCTCCATTAAATAAAAGCCAGGACTAGACAATTTTATTTGTGAGTTTTACCAAAACTTCAGGGAAGAATTAATTCCTAATCTTCAAAAAAACTGAAGAGCAGGGAACACTCAACACTTTCGATGAGGTGAGCATCACACTAATACCAAAAGTTGATAGAGATGTCACAAAGAGAGAAAATTACAGACCACTATCGCTAATGAACATAGATGCAAAGGTTCTTAAGAAAAATATTAGCAAACTGAATCCAACATTACATCCAAAGAGTCATCCATCATGATCGGTTGGGATTTATTCCAGGGATGCAAAGATGGATTAATATACACAAATCTATTAATGTAATAACACCATTAGCAGGAGTCAAGAGAAAATTTTAACAAGAGTCAACACTTATTTATGATTAAAAACTCTAGATAAAATGGGGATAGAAGGCACCTACCTCAATATAATAGAGGCCATATATGATCAACCCACAACCAACATCATATTCAGTGGTGAAAAATTGAAAGCATTTTCTCTAAAATCAGGAACAAGACAAGATGTTCACTTTGACAACTGACTTCTATTTAACACTGTACTGGAAGTCAGAGCAGTTAGGAAAGAAGAAGAAACTGAGGAATTCAAATTGGAAAGGAGGAAGTAAAGCTACCACTATTTGCAGATGGCATGGTTATATATGTTGAAAACCCTAAAAACTCCATCAAAAACTGCCAGAATCAATGAATATAGTAAAGTGGTAGTCTACAAAATCAATGCACAAAAATCTGTTGCATTTTTTATACAGAGGCAATATGATAGAAGAGAATGAAATCAAGAAAACTACCCCATTCACAATAGAAGCAAAAAGAATCAAATATCTTACAGTATACTTAGCAAAGGAGGTAAAAGACCTCCTCAAAAAACTATGTCTTAAAAAAAAAATAGAATATCTGTTAAGTCAGTCACATACAAAAGAGGAGAGGCCACATACCCCTGGGTTTGAGCCATGGGTTCCGGGGAAAACAACTAATGTGAACAATTAAATAACATTAAAATGCAAAAATAAAAATAGAGGACAATACAAAGAGATGGAAATCTATTCCCTGCTCATAGTTGAGAAAAATTAACACTGTTATAATGGCCATCTTACCTAAAGTTATATAAAGGTTTATGCAATCCCCATCTAAATCCCGTGGGCATATTTCAAGGAAATAGAACAAAAAAAAATTTAATTTGTATGAACAACCAAAGACTCCAAATAACCAAAGCAATTATGAGAAAAAAGAACAAAACTGGAGGTATCTCACTCCCAGATACTGAGCTATATTACTAAACCATAATGATCAAAACTTTGGTACTGAAATAATAGCAGAGACGTAGATCAGTGGAATAGAACTGAACCACCAGAAAGTGACTCACTCATTTATGGGCAGTTAATTTATGACAAAGAAGCCAAGAGCATATGATGGAGAGAGAAAAGTCTCTTCAAGAAACGATGTTGAGAAAACTGGACAAACATGGAAAAGAATGAAGCTAGACTGCTCTCTAACATCATACACAAAAATTCATTCAAAATGGATTTGAAACTTGAATGTGAAACCAGCATCCATAAGATTCTTGGAAGGCAGCATAGGAAAGACATTCTATAGCATCAGCCTGGGAGTTGTCTTTGGGTACTCAACTCCAGCATAAAGGGAAGCAAAAATTAAAATAAACAAAATGGGTCTACATCAAACTGAAAATTCCTGTATAGCAAAAGAAACTATTACCAAACCAAAAAGATAATCTTTTCCCTAGCAGATTTTGGTCTTTATTATATTGCATTCCATATATCTATAAGGACTTAATGTCCAAAATATACAAAGAAATTCAGCAATAGAAAAACAGGCAATCCAGTCATAAAATGGGCAGAAGAATTAGACAAACATTTCTCCAAAGGATACATATAGATGCTCAAAAGTCCCATGGAAAGCTGTTCCTCTTTGCTTGTTTTTAGGGAAATGTTTTCCCTTATGAAAAGCAGTATAGCGGTTCCTCAAAATATTGAAAATGGAACTCCCATATGATCCCATCACCCCACTTCTGGATATTTGCCCAAAACAGACAAAAACACTAATTCACAGAGATATATGCACCCCCATGTGTATTACAGCACTATTTCCAAGAACTGAAACTACCTTAAGTGCTCATTGTCAGATGAATGGATAAAGAAGATGTGGTACATATACACAATGGAATACTGTACAGCTTTTAGAAGAGATTGAATCCTGTCATTTAATTCCCACATGGGTGGAACTAGAAAGGATTATGCTAAGTGAAATAAGTCAAAAGAATGGTTTCACTCATAGGTGGATGTGAAGAAACAGAGCAAAGGAACAGAAAACAAAAGCAACCCTTGGATATTGGCAATAGAACTTAGGTTACTAGTAAGAACAGGGTAGGGGATGGGGGCAAGTGGTGGCAGGGGCCAATGAACAGAGTTAAAGAACTATTGGTAATTTGATGGAGGGCAGGCTGTATTGGCATATATTTGAGAAATGGGGAACCTGTACATATTGGTTTACATTATTTGGTAACAAAATTATCTTAATAATTATTTTACGAAATAATAATAGTAAAAATTTTTGTGTTTCAATGAAAAATATCAGTATTGTGAAAAGGACAATCCATATGATGGGAGAAAATATTTACAAATCACATGCCTGATAAGTACTTAAGAACAGAAACATAAAAGACTCTTACAGCTCAACAACAAAAAGACAATCTAATTTAAAAACGGTGAAGGACTTAAATACATATGCAAATGATCAATAAGCACATGTTCATTCATTAGTCATTAGAGCAATATAAATAAGAACCACAAGGGACCACTTCCAACACTCTAGGATGAATTTAATAATTAAAACACAGGAAAAATGAATAAGATAACTGAAAATAAGTGTTCACGTAAAAATTTGTAAACAAGTATTCTGGACTGTTATTCTTAATAGCTAATATGTGGAAACAACACAGATGTCTTATCAAGTGATGATTCAACAAATACAATATGGTATATTTATACAGTGGAATATTATTTGTCCATAAAAAAGAATGAACTGATGATATACCGTATTACTTGAATCTCAGAATTAAAAGATGTAAAGTGTCATTACCATAGAAAACATACTGTTATAGATTAAATCTAATACCCTCTGAAATTCCTAGATTAAAATCCTAACCCCCTTTTTCCTCAGAGTGTGACTATTTGGCAGTGGGGCCTTTAATGAAGCCACTAGGGTAAAATAGGTCATATAGGTGGACTGTCATCCAGTGTGTCCTTATCAGAGGAAAGTAGGACATGAACAAGCACAGAATGTTTAAATAAATCCATCTGAAAAATACAGCTCTCAACAGCCAAGGAAAGAGGGCCTCAGAAGAAACCAACCCTGGTAATACCTTGAGCTTGACTTTTAGTCTTACCACTGTGAGGGAATAAATATTTGTTGTTTAAGCCATCCAGTCTATGATACTTTGTTCTAGCAGTCCTAAAAACTAATGCAGATGCTTATCCTCTTTATTAATCAAGGAAATAGAAATTAAAATCACTATGAGATTCTATTTTCGCCAGTGAGATTAACAAAAATGTAGACAGAATGAGTGTTGGTGAGAATCTCAATTAGCAGAAACTCATACACTACCTTGGGGGGAGTACAAACTGGTATAACCAATTTAAAAACATTTTAGCATTATCTAGTCAATTTAAAGATAAACTTAGATTTCCAGTCAAGATGGCAACCTGGTAGGAGCAAGACTCCCCACAAAGCAACTAGGAATTCATATATTTTCCAGAAACAATTACTGAGGAAAGGTAGTAGAGACACAGCAGCCATTGCAACAACAAAGGGTAAGCAAAAACATCCGAATTAAGAGCTACACCACAGATTCAGACTTGGGACTTCAGTCACAGCAAAGTGGGCAAAACTTCAGGAAGAACTGGCCCTCCCGGAATCACAAAAGCAGTGGAGAGCCTGACCAGCAGGACTGGGACACAGAGGCAGGGGAGAGTGCCTAGGCACAGGGCAGAACAAGAGGCCCAGTGAGAAAATTACTCTGGGCACCGCCATAACCTAAAGGAAGCTAGGGGAATCACCCACTCCTACCCCCTCCTACCGTATTGCCTGGAGCCACAGGACCCAACCACCAGAAATCCCACCCTCACACTTAAAGGAAGAAGAGAGTCTCCCAAAGAGAGAGTCAATACCACCCACTAGCTCCACCTTGTGGGTGGAGGTGAAATTGCAGCCTAATTGTTGATCTGGGCCAATAACAAGGTTGTCATTGTGGTTGGGAGCTGGGACAGTTGGGGGGTGGGAGGCTGTGCATCCCACACACAAACTCCAACACCATAGACTGCACTTTCAGGCAGTAACAGAGGACCCACATAAGAAATTCAACAAATCTAACCAGTGATGACACCACAAAACTCAAGAAATCCCAGTGTGTCCAAACCAAGATCCAGGCTCACTCGGTGCAAGTCAATACTGTACACAAGGCCATCACTGCAGGGAAACCTAATCCATAGAAACAAACAAAATGCCAAACAGAGCAAAGACACAGAGAAATATAAGCGAAATGATGGATCCAATAAAAAACATTGAATGCAACAGACATCTGCAAACTACCTGAGGATGAATTTAGGGCAACAGTGATAAACATGCTCATGGAAATCAAAAGACAATAGAGGAAGAAAAAGAGAACAACAGAAAAGAGAAGAAATGAAGCAGCTCAAAACAGATATCAAAGAAATAAAGAACACGATAGCTGACAAAGAATTTTGTAGAGGAACTCAAGAATAGGATGGATGAAATCTCCAATAGAATCAGTGAGCTAGAAGATAGGGCAGAGGAATACACTTAAGCAAACCACTAAGGAGATAAAAAATGGAAAGAAATGAAGACAGCATTCAAGACCTATGGGATAGCATCAAAAGAAACAACATTCACATTATAGTGGTCTCAGAAGGGGAGGAGAGAAAAGGGGGGAAGAAACTGTATTTAATAAATAATAACTGAAATATCCCCAAACTGAAGAATGATGCAAACCTCCAGACCCAGGAAGCTCAGAGTCCCTAATAAAAGAAACCCACACAGACCGAAACCTAGACACATTGTCATTAAAACGATATGTCAAAAATACAAGATAAAGAATCTTAAAAACATCCAGAAATAAAAAAATGAGTCATATACAAAGGAGTCCCAATGAGATTGTCAGCATATTTCTCAACTGAAACTCTACAGGACAGGAGGGAATGTCATGGTATATTGAAAGCGCTGAAAGAAAAGGATTTTCAACCTAGGATACTATACCCTGTGAGATTATTAGTCAGAACTGAAGGAATGATTTAAAAAAACTTTTCCAATAAGCCAAAGTTAAAGGTATTTATCTCCATAAAATCAGTTCTTCAAGAAATACTAAAAGATGATAGCATCTTTAAGGTGTATAGAAACCCGTTAAAAACAGTTCTATTAGACCTATTCATCTATGTTCATTAGAGATTTGGTCTGTAATTTTCCTTCTCGGTGGTGTCTTTGTCAGCTTTTGGTATCAGTGTGATGTTGGCCTCATGGAGAAGGTTTGGCAAGTGTTTCCTGTTTTTCAATATTTTGAAGAGTTTGAGAATAGATGTTAATTCTTCTTTGAGGTTTTGGTGAAACCCATTGGAAGAGCCATCTGGTCCTAGGCTTTCACTTTTAGGGAAACTTTTGATTACCTCTTCAGCTTCTTTGCTTATGATTGTTCTGTGGGGTCTATTCAAGAACTTGGCATGTGCTGTCTTTTATGATAAGACTACGATGTTGATTTTATTATCGCCATTATAGAGATGGGAAAATGAAAGCTAAGAAATCTGCCTAAGGTTATATAGTATACAAGTGTCAGATTCAAGGTTCAAATGTATCTTTTATACCCAAATCCTGTGTGCTTAATATTTTATCCTGTTTATAGTTTTATTGTTATTGATATTGTTTTGTTTGGAAAGATAATGCTATCCAAAAGTTTTGAATTTTACTTTCATCGTGCTGAGTTTTTTCTTTTCAGTCACATTATTTAATAATTCCTTTTTTTAACTTTTCTAAATTAAGAAACTGTGACTCAAGCATTCATTATGAATTTTTATATATTCTAGTATATTCATTTTAAAGTTTAATTGTTTGGAATATCTAGTATATTGGACTCTCCTGAGTTTCTTTTGAAATAAAAATATACTGCGATAAATTATATTTTTTTCTTGGCCTGAAAAAAAATCAAATCAAAAAAAGGAGTGGTAAAGGAAACTAGAACTCTTGTGGTAGGTGTGGTGTGAAATGCACACAGATTGAGGTGTGAATTCAGTATCCTAAAAAGCATATAGTGATGTGAAATAATAAAATAAATATAGTATATAACATATACACATATATGTATAACAATAATAAAATGAAAATCGATATATCCACCATATTGTTCAATTTTACCTGTTTTCAAATGTATGTAAATTTTAAGAAAGCATATAAATAAATTATTTTGGAAGAAATGGAGGTGAACTTAGCTTATGATACAGCAGTCCCGGTCTGAGGAATATGTCTTAGAGACACTTGCACCTGTGTGCTCGGAGACTTGAAAGAATATTTTTAACAACATTCTCTATAGGAATTGAAAAACTACAGACACCTTAGCCGTCCACTGTTAGAATGAATAATGGACTACCATAAAATGGTAAAGTAAAGTATCTGTAGGCCCATATTATATGGATGAGACTCACAAATATGATATTGAGCAAGAAAGCAAGTTGCAAAAGAATCACAGCATGATGCCATTTACAGAGTTTAAGCATATCTAAGAAAACAGTATCATTTAAAAATATATCGTGTAGAAAACTTCTTTAAAAAGGAGAGATAATAGTGATATTCAGTAGGGTGGTTACCAGCTATAGTGGGAATGAGCTAAAAAGAAACTTAACTATTAAAATGGGCCACAGTACATATATCCATATGGTATTTGCAGCTGTTTGTGGTATTGCAGTCTAATCAGGGCCAGGGGAAAGAAGCCCTTGTGGCTCAAGCAGATAAGATGACCATGTAAAGTCCAGGCCGCCTGAGTTTGAGACACAGGGCTGGGGTCAAAAAAGCAAAAAAAAAAAACAAAACAAATAAAAATTTAGAAATGCTTCTTAATTTTCTCCCTTCCTGTTTTACTTAAAAATTCTTCCTTCTCTCCCTTGCTTATTTCCTCTTTAAAAAAATAAGTAATCAAAGAGATTGTTGAGAGTGGGGGGAAATGTCTTAAAGGGTCCCTGGGGTGGAGAATAGAGGTGGTGACATTTTTCAAAAATGTTGAAAAACACTGCTTAGAAGGAAAGAAGGTGGAAATGCAGCAATGAGAGAGTATATAGGTTTTTGAAAACATTGGTAATGTTTTCTTTCATCTCAGTGGTGGATAAGCAGGTTTTATTTAACAGCTGTCTATTGAACACTACTCTAGGCTGAGTCACTCTGGTAGGTGCTAAAGCACACATCAGAGTTAAAGTCGATCAGAGTTGTCATAAGGGATGATGGGAGCAGGAAGAGACCAGAAGGGAAGTCTTACAGGAGAGATGAGTAAATATTTTAGAGTGAGGAATATGTTCACTATTACCTTGTGGTGATGTTCTTAACAGATGTATAGAGATGTTAAAATGTACCCATTATATACTTTAAATTGTACAGTTTATTGTATGTCAGTTATACTTTAATAGCCTCTTTAAATACAGAGAGACTGGGCAGGTATCCCAGAGAAAATGAAAATTTTTCACAACGAAACTTACATACAAATATTTATAGTAGCTTTATTCATAAAAGCCCCAAACTAGAAGCTGCTTAGATGACCTTTAATTAGTGAAGGAGCCAACAAACTGATACATCTATACTGTTAAATGCTATTCAGCAATAAAAAGGAACAAACTTGAACCTTAAGGACATTATGTGAATGAAAAAAAGACAATCTCTGCTTTTAAAATAAACTTATGTAGAAATAGGGGTAAGAAGAAAACAATACAAATATGAAAGGATATTCAGCCACACAAAGAAATTGACATTTTTGTGTCTAGTTGACAGGAATAAAACTTTTGGGAATTGTATCTGTTTACAAGGCTATTTAGAAACAAATATTTTTATATATTGCTCAAAAGAGCATAAAAATGGTTTAACTTCTAAGAAAGGGTATCTATAATACCTTAAAAATCATAGATATGTTTACCCATTATTGTACTTCTTTAAATCCTTATTGTAGATATCTTGAAAACAGATACATTTGCATCTGTAAAGTTGCCTATATTATATACATATACACATATTATATATATACATATATATGTGCGTGTGTTTTTAGAATATACATATTTAAAACAAAAACACTGGAGAAAATGTAAGTGTGAAGGAACAACAGACTGTTTGAATAATGATTTGATTTTGTACATTATAAGATAATGCAACTGAACAAAATAAACATGGAGGAATTTGATGTTCATATAGAAAAGGATTTTTCTTTTTCAGGAAAGGTTCAGGCAGCAATGGAGGAGAGTAGGCAGGCAGGCAGGCAGGAAGAGAGAAGAGGAAAAAGCACTGTATTTTTATTTAGTTGTTCACACTGGTTGTTTTCCTCAGACCTGGGACTGGAACCCAAGGGTATGTGTGCCTGATCGCTTTGGAAGCGATTGATCTAACCACTGTTCCACCAGAGCATGCTGGAAAAGATCTTAAGAATATATTCTCACATGAAAAAAATCAGGTACAGAACAGTGAATATAGCATGCTACTTTATTGAAGAAAGATAGGAATATAGAGATATTATTTATAGTTATTTCTATTTACATAAACAATGGAAAATAAATTAAGAAAACAATTTCATTTACAGTAGAAACAAAAAAATTTGAATACCTTGGAATAAACTTAACAAAGAAGGTGAAAGACTTGTACAATGAAAGCTGCAAGTCAGTGTTAAAAGAAATAGAAGATAGAAAGAGATGGAAACTATTCCATGATCATGGTTGGTAAGAATTAGCATTGTTAAAGTGGCCATCCTACCTAAAGTAATATACAGATTTAAAGCAATCCCTATCAAAATTCCATTGGCATTTTTCTAAGAAATAGAACAAAAATATTTAATTGGTATGGAGTCACAAAATACCCTTAATAGCCAAAGCAATCATGAGGAAATAAAGAACAAAAATGAAGTATCAAACTCACAGATTTTGAATTATACTACAAAGCAATAGTCACCAAAACAAGTTGGTACTAGAACAAAAACAAATAACACATGGCACCCTGGTGGTTTTTAGTGGTTTGGTCCCCTACCTTCAGCCAGTGCGGTACCATAAACATACATTCCAGGAACCCTGGTTCGTGTTGCAGGGCCAAGGGTAACAACCAAGATGAACAATTAAAATAAAGTGCTTCTTCCTCTCTTTCTACCTGCCTGGCTCTGCTTGCCCTCATTTAAAACAAAAAAAACATAGATCAGTGGAATAGAATTGAGTTCCCAGAAATAAACTTACATGTAGATGATCAGTTAATTTACGAAAAGGGAGCCAAGAGCATACAATGGAGAATGGGAAGTATTTTCAACAAATGATGTTGAGAAGGCTGTACAATCACATGTGAATCAACTAAATCACTCTCTAACACTCAACACGAAAATTAATTCAAAATGGTTTCAAGACCTGGATATGAGACTGGACACCATAAATTACACAGAAGAAAACATGAGCAAGTCATTCCATGGCATCAGCCCTAGAGGCCTTTGGGGACTCAACTCCTGCAGCAAGGGGAAAAGAAAAAGAAAAAGAAACAAATAAAACTACTTCAAACTAAAGAGCTCTGCCCAGGAAAAAAAACAAAACCCAATTATTATCAAGACAGGAAGACATCCTACTGAATGGGAGAAGATATTTGCACATCATACATCTGAGAAGAGGATTAATATTCAAATATATATACAGAACTTGTAAAACTCAATAACAGAAAAACAACAATCCAATCAAAAAATTGACAGAAGATCTGAATAGTCATTTCTCCAAAGAAGACCTACACATGGCCAGTAGGCACATGAAAAGATGTTCTTCATATTTACATATTAGGGACATGAAAAAAACAAAACAGTGAGATACCACCTCACAGTTGTGAGTGGCTCTTATTGGAAAGACTAGAAAACAGGAAGTGTTGGCAAGGATGTGGGGGAAAGGGTAAGCCTTGTACACTGTTTATGGAAATGTAAATCAGTATAATCATTATGGAAAGCAGTATGGAGATTCCTCAAAAAATTGAAAATGGAGGTTCCATATGATACTGTTACCTCACTTCTGGGTATTTACCAAGAAAACACAGAAACATGAATTTGGAGAGATACATGCATCCCCATGTTCATTGCAGCACTGTTTGCAATTGACAAGAAATGAACAGACCTAAGTGCCTATCTACAGATGAATGGATGAAGATGTGCTTAATATACACAATAGAAAACTTCACAGCTGTTAATATGTATATGAAATTCTGCCATTTTCAACTTCAGTGGAACTAGAGGGTCTTACACTATGCAAAATAAGTCAGAAGGAGAAAGGCAAATATTGATCTCATGTGGAATATAAAGAACAAAGCAAACAGACAAACCTTTAACAAAACATTAGACATTGACAGTGACACTGAGGTTACTGTAGGTGAAGTAGGGGTGGGAGTGAGGGCAAAGAGTAGTGGGGGTGCAATAGACAGTGGTGGAAGACAATTGGAAATTTGATGGTGGGTATGGTGTGTTATATATTTGATGAAGAATGAACTTGCACATCTACACTTTTACTTTATAAACTTAAAGCTACCTCCGTTAAAAAAAAAAAAAAACACTGGCAGTAACAAAGTAACTTAAATGGTACTCTAAAAGGTGGGTTAAAAATGGGGATAGATAAACAAAGTAACTTAAATGGTACTCTAAAAGGTGGGTTAAAAATGGGGATAGATAAGAACAGGGTCTAAGCAAGCAAGTTTCTCTATCATGTTTTTATATTACTTTGTTTTCCCAAAGCATGGAATTACACTACAACTAAACCAATAAAAGTTAATGTTTTAAGGTACAATAAAAATCAAAGTCAAAACCAAAAAAAGGAAAAAGACAATCCGAAAAAAAAAAAAATGCTGCTTGATTCTATTATTTAAAAAATGCAAAATAATGTATTTACAGAGATAGAACAAGTTAGTACCAGGAATCAGGGAAGGGGAGAGTGGAATTAATTATGGAGTAGTACAAGGGAGTCTCGTGATGATGGCAGTGGTGTTTACATGAAGCTACACATGATAAAATTTCAAAGACATCTACAAACACACCCAAATGAGTGCATGTATGCTTAGTAAAATCTAAATAAGCTTTTTACTTTATATAAGGGTTGATGTCCTGGTTTTGATATTTACTATAGTTTTATGAAAGATGCCATCAAGAGGTGCACAGACGTCCTTGCAAGTTCCTTTCAAAATAAAATGAGAGAAGACTAACAACTAATATCCTACCTCTAGTGTCCAGCTCTTGTTTTCTAAATGCTTTCTCCCATTCAAAAGAACAAAACATGGGGATTTTTGGAAAATTAGGACTATTTTTAAGACTGGGGCATTAAATATAAAGGGTAAACTTTAAATACTTTGTTGTAATAGAAAACAGGGAAACTATTAAGACTTATCAAAAACTGCTAGCTTATGTCAAAACAACTCAGGATGTCATCTTGCTGGTCAAAAATAGGATAACTTTAGCATTAATAATAATAGTAAACTGCAATGAATTAAAATGCATTGACTATTTTAAACCCATGGTTTTATTAATAGTAATTATAAAACTATCATTGGTCATTCTTTGGAAGTTGGTAGGGGAAAAAAACTCATTTTAACATCTAGATATAAATGGAAAGGATTAAGCATTTATCCTGCTTTATACAAACTGTTTCCAGGTAACCACATAGTTGACTTGGAAAGTTTCTCTTAAAGAGACATTCTAGGTAATAAATTTAAAGGGAATAAAAAAATGAGAACAAAACAAAAAAAATCTATAATTTTTACAACCTCTGATTTATGCATTTGTCATCATAGGCCTGTTTTACTAGTTTCCTGAGAGTGCTGTACAAATTATCATTAACTAGATGACTTAAAATAGCAGCCTCTGAATTTGGGAGACCAATAGTCAGAAATCACAGGGTCTGCATGCCCACCATAGGCTTTAGGGGAAAATCAGTTCCTTGCCTCTCCAAGATTCTAGTGGGTCCAGACATTTTTCATCTTGTGGTCACATCAGTTGATGTCTCCTTCATCACACTGGCTCTTCTTTCTGTTTTATAAGACATTTGTCATTAGATTTAAGGCCCACCCTGTGAATCCAGAATTATCTTGTTTCAAAATCCTTCACTTAGTTAAATCTGCAAAAGCACCTTTTTCTAACATTCACAAATTCCAGTAATTAAGATACAGACATATCTTGGGTGGAGGGGTGCCACCATTTAGCCTACTATAGCTATTAATATCCAAAAAAAGAGGCCTGTCATACATAGATAAGCATCTTCAGGGAAATAAACTCCACCTTGCCAAGGGGGCATGGGGAATCTGAATACAATCAAGCATCAATTTATAGGAAACACTGCAAGGATTCAGTAAACAATTCAGATTGAGAAACTACAGAACAAAAACAATTTCTTCCATAAATGAACTTCTAGGACAAAAAAAGATAGACGAAGAAACCTAAGCAATACCATCCAGCTGCACTCTGGGGGCCTCACTTTGATCCTGATTTGGAAAACTTTAAAAAATATTTTTTTAAACTGAAACTGAACACTTAATTGTTTTTATAAATGTGTATTGTGTATTTTTAATAAGGACATGTTTTAAAAGAGCCCTTGTTTTGTAGATCTCATTTTAGAAATATTTGTGAATAAAACTATTTGTCTGTGAGTTGCTTCAATATAATTGGGGGTGGAAGAAGTAGGTAGGTTTATAGATGAAATAAGATTGGCCATGAGGTACTGTTTTTGGAAGCTGGATGATGGGTAGATGGAGGGTAGAGGGAAAATATAGATTATATTGTTGTCTCTACTTTTATATATGTTTGAAACTCCGTAACAAACAGTTAAAAAAAATTAAAGGCTGAAACTTCCCCTCAAAAAATGACAAAAACAAAAGGTTTGTAGTATTTAAGAAGATAGGTTTGGCAAGTAGGAGGGCCCTCAATGCTTTTTCTGCATGATAACTGAGACTCAGCTGTCAAGGACTTTCACAGCTATTCTGACAAAACTAGAATCCAGGAAAGAACAGAGCACATTTTCCTTGTGAAAATGCTTGTGCAGCGAGCATTCCCAAAATTTCCCAACCACTCCTCATCCTATCCTACTTCTTCAGTCAGGATTAAATATCACCATTGCTTTCTTTTGCACACTTCTATAGCAGACTTATATTGTGTGACCTGTTTAGTTTTCCCAGTTTCCAGATTATAAATTTCTTAATGAGAGTAACCATGTTTATTCATCTTAATTCGTGTGTGTGTGTGTGCGTGTATCTCCCGCACCCCTGTATTAATAAACATTGAGTCTGGTGAACTCAGACTAAGTGGTTGTTGAATGAGAGGCAAGGAAGCAACACAGGGTTGGGTGGGATTGTGCTGGTATTTAAAATGCAAACTATACCTCCTTCTCTCCATCTTCTCAAGAAACCCTTTCGTGGGACTACTGATTTATAACTATAGAACTGCTTTCCAGTGTTTTTGTTCTTCTGTACTCTGGCAGAGATAATATTTTGAAAATGAAAGATAAATAAAGGGTGAACCGTGTAGCAAAACAGAAAGCAGGTTTCTGCACAACCAAATGTTACTGATTTCTACTCTTTCCCAGAATATCTAATGCAGTGGATCCTTTTCAGATGTCTGTCTTCCTGTGCTGTTTGTTTTGCTATTTTATGTATCAGAATTCTCCTTTTATATAAATTCCTTTCTAGTCTCTTTGTTATGCTTTAAGGTGGTCATTGATTTAACCTCCTAGAAACAATGGCAATGTATGCTATAAAAACACTTCTGTTTAGGGTGGAGTTATTTGGTGGTTTCCTAGTAGGTGGCAATTCCATAAGGCAGACTATAGGGCTGGGAAAGCCCTAAGGACAAATGTGCTTCCCTATTTGCACCTCCTCCTTATTAAAAAGAATAGCATTTTGTGTGAAAGTTTTTGTTTTTGTTTTTGTTTGTTTGAATTTTTGTTGTTGTTATCTTAAATAGTGCATATTGTCTAATCCCAAAATCTGGATCCGTTTTTTTTAAACTAGTACTTTCTAAATTTAGACTCTTGAGAAAATAGGACACTGAGTAACAACTGTTATCTAAAGGAGGGAAAAATGTGTAATTATCATTTCTTTTTGACCACAGGTGTTAGATGATTTCTCATTTTTGGAAAACAGCAGCATAAATCTTAAACTTTGAATTATAATTACTGGACATTTTGATCTTATTAAAGACTTAAAGATATTTTGTTTTCTCTCTAGGTGGTACGGGACTATAATCTTCAACTGTTTTTACAAGAGAATGCTGTATTTCACAAACCCCAGCCCTTCCAGTTCCAGCCTTGTGACAGTGATACTGTAAGGGAATTCTGTATTTTCGTTTTATTTGTTTTTATTTTATATATATGCTCAAACAGCTATTATCTTTGGATATAATAGGCAGAAAAGGCTGCATATTTCCCATGTGTTTTATAACAAAACTGTAAGGATGCAGAGAAACTGACTCCTCTTTATAAAATGTGACTAACATACCCAGTATTTTTATGTTAGCAACTTTATACTAAATAGAGTTAAGTTAGAAGAAAAATTACTGAAAATCTGAAGACCGAATTGAGGGGAAAAGAAAAAAATGATTCAGTTGTTCAGTACCCTTCCAAAGAAACAATGTTAGCCAGTGTTGACATTTTAATCAAAATAGAATTAATAACTATAGTGAATATGTCCATGCAGATATTTTCATTGACTTTATAAAACTATAGGTCCTTTATAATTCCTTTCAGATTTCTTATAATGTTTAAGTATTAACATAAATGCCAAATTGACAATTGTTAAAAAGCAGACACTAATCAAACATTTTATCCTCAAGTTAACTCTGTAAAAATGTTATTTGAATTTTTTTAAAGGTACCAAATGTTAATTTGCTAACATTAAAAAGAACAACCAATATTTAATTTCTACAAGGTAAGGAAAAAAAAGCACATAGCACATCCTCTGGATATAGGCAAGCCAAGAGGGAAATCATATATTCGCATGGTGTGGGGTAAACCTAGAATGAAAACCAGGGAGATTTATGATATCAGAATTTAATAGGATCAGCTTAATAGAAACATTTGCTAAAGATATCTTCATTGCTTTTCTTACTAAATGTTAAGTAGCCCTATTAGTAGCTATATAAAGAAAAGTAGGAAATCAGCATTTCCCTCTAGATTATAACCCTGGCCCTTTATAGTAGTGTCTTTTTTTATCTATGATGTTTTGCTTTGTAACTCAGTGACACGGCCCTATAATTTGACTTCTTTGAAACCTGAGAGGAATGAACCAGAGCAGTAGAAGATAAAGGGACTGGATAAGTTGCCAACCTTGACTAAAGAAGCGTCTAATTTGAGACTCTTTTTTCTTTGCTCATTTTCCTCAGAAAATATCAGAATAGCAGTGACTCTTCTCCTTGTCCAAAGCCCAAATACATCCTTAATTTTTTTGTTTCTAGACACTGTGCTTAATGTTCTTGGCTGTGTGTCCCTGTTTGCCTTGGAATGCTAACTCTGTGCTGTTTTCTGTCCTTGTGCGACCTTGACTGGACAGAGTTTAAAAGCCGCCCAACTGGTGGATATTGAGCTCTCCCCTGTCAGTGCTCTGAGAATGACCATAGCTGAGGTATACGGGAGTGCGGGTCAAGGGTGGGAGGGAAGGGATGTGTGGGTTTGCATGTTAATGACGGTGGGACCTGATTTTGGGATGAAAGATGTATGTGTGTACGTAAGAGGCCACTGAATGCATAAGTAGGGGCTTCCATTTTTCCTTAAAAATTAGGGGAATTAGAGTGAAAAGTTGAGCTTCTCATTTTTCATCTTGTCTGAAGCACCTTAGTTTTTTCCAGCTGTTCTAGAAAGAACCATAGAGCTATTCTTGCTTTTATGAAAGGAGAAACTGAAACCCAGAAAGGAAGAGACTTGTCCAGACTCATACCATGAATTAATGCTACATTACTGCCCTGATTGCAATATTGATGTTCTTCCCTCATGCGATCTGTGTTCTGAGAAGCACTTGGGGAGTAATATGCTCATAAAGAAAAAAGATAAGTACCCCTAATTGTTAAAAAATCATCCTGGACTTTCAGCCATTGGAAAAGCCTTTAGAATAATAATTTTGGAAAAGGTTTTTAACTGCAGAATATTTTTGTATGTGATTATTGTGTTGTTATAAATTAAGTATTCTTACTGTCCATAAAGAATAAAATCCCATGTAACTATTTTACTCAGTATAGACTAGTACTGAAAATGGAACTATTGTTTACTTGCTTTTCTGTTTTCCTCTTGGAGGTGGTGGCACTAAACCCATTGTGGCATGGAAAGCACCTATCAGTGCCCGTTAATTCACTCTTCCTGCCAGGTGAACGTAGGACTTGTAGAAAAATCACTATCTTCTGTTCTATTTCTGAATTTTATCCTATTATAAAGCACATTTTGAGTCAACAGACACTGAGCCCCCTCCTTGTATATGTTAATAATTCAGTTTTTGCAGATAACTACTACCATGTTAAGCCACAGACATCAGAGTATATGAGCTCACTAACAGGGAAACAAATAAGTGAAACATACTAAGGCAGGTATTGTACATGACAGCATACTATTAGTGTTTAGTGATGGGTACATGTAGTGCTTTATTTTTGCAGCTTTACAGAGGCATATTAACGTGTTATAGAATTCACCCATTTCAAGTGTATTACTCAGCTTTTTAGTACATTTACCAAATTGTGCTACCATTATCATAAATAAGTTATAGAATTTTTCATGACCCCAGTAAGATCCCTCTTGTTCATTTGCTATTAGTCCTTATTCCCATCTCCTGTCCCCAGGCAACCTCTAATTTATTTTCTTTCTCTATAGATTTACCTTTTGTAGACATTTCCTATAAATTTAATCAAATAATATGTGATCTCTTACGTTTTGCTCCTTTTACTTAGCATAATGTTTTTGAAGTTTGTCTTTCATAGAATGTATCAGTAGTTTGTTCCTTTTTATTACTGTATAATATTCCATAGTATGATTATACCTCATGTGTTTATCTGTTCTTCAGTTGATCATCATTTAGATTGTTACCCACTTTTGGCTATTAATGAATAATGCTGCTGTTAATATTTGTGTGCAGTGTTAAATGAATGTTTTCATTTCTCTTGAGTTGCAGGGTCATATGGTAAGTTTCTGTTTAACTTTTTAAGAAACTGCTAAACTATTTTCGAAATGACTGCACCATTTTTCATTTTTACCACCATTGTGTCTGGGTTCTCATTTCTCCACATCTTCAGCACCATTTGTTATTGTCTGTCTTATTTATTGTGGTCATTTTAGTGAGTGAAATCTCATTGTGATTTTGATGGAGACTAACCTATTGACTAATGATGTTGATTGTGAGGATATTAGTGATATTTATATTTACTTTAGCAAAATGTCTATTCAAATTTTTTGTCTATTTTTTATTGGATTGTTTGTCTTCTTATTCTGAATTTGATCTTGAAGATGAATTGAGATGTGCTCTGCAGCGATTGAAAACAACATGCCAGGAAATGAAAATAATAAAAATAAATGACATTCATTGAACATTTATTTTATGCTAGACATTTCTCAAATTGCATTACCTGTATTTACTCATTTAATCCTTACAACAACCCTTTGTATTGTGGATTCTGGTTGTGATCCTAGTTTTACAGTTACTGAAACTACAGTTAAGAAATTTGCACAGTCATTCAGCTAATAAAGTATTGGAACAAGGAAAGTGTGGAAGTATATTACCTAAAATAGCAAGTAGTTTTGGGTGGTGAGGGAAAAGTTGAACAACATCATAAATGAAGATTAGAACCAGATTTGGGGTTGGGTTTTATATATGGCTGTTATATGGAGATCTTTGGAATGTTTTCAAGTAGGATAATGATGAGGAGATCACTGCAAATGGATTCCACCTGCACTAAATTATTATTCCTTAATTTTATTTTGAATTTGATAATTTGAATTAGTAATTTCAAACTGCTAATGGATTTAACATTTTTTATTTACTGAATTTATGTTTATTATTTATCCTTTGTATATGTTCTTGCCTTACATAGAGAAGAGTATTTTATAAATACTTGATGTAGATTTAGGTAAGATGTATTTGGGACTCTTAAAGTTCCTACTGTGATAAATCATATCTCTTATTTTCTTTTAAGGATTTTTGTATACTGACTTAAGTTTTCAAAAAATGTTTTAATATAATCCATTTCAATTTGTAATATTTTCACTCTAGAAATCTAAAATGTCCAGGTAAAAACATGTAGTCACGGTATTAGCCTCAGAATTTAATTAAGGCCTGAAATTATCCACCCTCTTTTTCTTTTGTCCTTTTACTGACTGCTTCTAATTCAAAATACCTTTTCACTTTATTTTAATATATGATTATTTTGACCAATGCTTTTATTAACTAAAAGGTACTGATCCAAATGGTTTTATAGTCACAATTATGTCTATTCTGTATAGATATAGAATTAAATTGGAACTGTTAGTATTAACCATAAGATAGTTATGTTATTGTGATCAGTGACAAGTTTTGTCTGAGTAATATCTTTGTAGCTGTTTAAAGGAAAATAATTTTACAATTTAGTGGATGCTCGTAATCATCAAATTAGCAGTAGTTTTCTTTACAACTTATTAAACTAGCTGCACTATCATCTCTTGAGGTTGATCATTTCCTATATAAGATGCATCATGTAAATCAGACTTGAATCAGACTTAAATTATCCATATTTATGAAACTAGACCTAAGGAAAGAACTAGGGCTGGGGACACATGCATGGTTTTAATGTTGCAAATGCTTAGCCTGCCCTGATTATTTCAAAATCCTTGTCTATACTTTTATGTAGAGTTATGACTTTTGTAATGTCCTTGCTATCATCAAATACCATTTCTCAGATGATACCAGGAAATCAAATCCTTTCTAGAAAGAGTAAAGTATACCTTTCCTTGCTGAAATGAATTATTTTAAATGGGATTATTCCAAAAGGATATTGAATCTTCCTCCATCCCCAAAAGGGGATATTCTGTGAGTGGGGGATTAAAAAGTATACTTGTTAGGGTCTCAGTGTTGGAAATTCATTCTGTTATGACATGGATCAATGTACAAGTTTCACATTGAGCAGTCTTAGGCTTTAAAGTCAAATCCTGACTGCTGTATGCCCATTGATCTAATTTATATATTCATATATATTTTTTTAACCTCTCTGATTCATCTTCCTCATGTGTAAAATGACTACCTTACCAGGTTTGAAAATTAAATGAGATACTTAAGCATCTGCCTTAATGACTGACACATAATAGATTTGTAATAAATATTGACTGCCTGCCTTTTTTTCCCTATCTTCCCACAACACAAATCTATTTTATTTTTTAAGGTTTGCCACTAATTTTCATAGAAAATGCTGAAATGTCAAATATAGAAGACATCACAAAGATGATAAAATCTTGCATTATTTTTGCAGTCGTGGTCCCAGCTCTCAACTGCCTTACTGAATTGCTCACTAAAATTCCCTTGGGACTTCTTTTTTTTTTTTTTTTTTTTTCCTACAAGGTAGATCTCATCAACCTCTTTCTTAACAGTTTAAAAATCTAAAAGGCAGTCTGTGTGGAATAGACAGCTGCCAGGAGCTGATTATTATTGTCCAGTCTTACTCATCTTATCATAAATGGATGACTTACACTCTGCCCTATGTGCACTTCACCGTGTCTCCCTTCCATTACCAGAATAGTTAGGTGTGTCTTTAGGGGGCATTTCTTCACATCCTATGAAAAAGGAAGGTCAATTTAGGATGGAAAATAATACGGCAAAAACACACACCCATAAAACTTAGATAATATGTTTTATACAGGCAGTAAAAACTTAGGGAAACTTTTCCTCAAAATTTACTTGTGGGGTTGAGAAGACTCTTTCCTCTTTACCTTCCCTGAACGATAGGTAATAAGATCTACAGGTAATAAGATCTACAGATAATAGTAACAAAACCTGACATTAAATTTCTGCTATATGATTGATTTTCCTATTTTAATCATGATTTCTGATATTTAAATCTGCCTCCTATGTATTGTTTTATTTAAGTGACCACTTGCTGTAATTTAGGACTTTTACACATTAAGCTTTCACTACAGTGGAACATTTTAAGTATCTATTAAAAATAGATAGTATAAATTGCCCTTAGTCTGTAAAAAACTATATGGGGTCAATATACCATGTGAAGAATTTAACCAAAAGTTCTAATTGTTATGGGTGACTCTTTCTGCTAATGAAAATCTTATATTGCACGTTGCATTGGTTCCCAAATATGAAAATACTGTGTTAGAGAATGCGCTGTTCTTCTTACTAGGTCAAATACGTACCATCCTTGTATACATCCTTTTACAACTGACCATGGTTTCTACAAATGAAAGACTGATTATAAACATGAGTGTCAATTTCTAAATTCAGCAGTGCTGATAGTCATTTGTTCAAAAGGATTATCTTGATTTCTTCCGTGTTAAAAAAGGACATATTTACTTTTCATAGAAAGCCTACCATTGATGTAATATCTTTCTACTGTTCTGATGCCTTCTCTAACCATCCAGAGGTATCCTGAGCTTTCCATATATGACTTGGTAATGTAGTGACACACAGGAGCCTGGGAGCTCACATTTTTATCTAGCTTGTAATTATAACTCTTAAAGCAAGTTCTCTGTAAGAGCTACCAAAATAAAAGCATACTCCTCATGCAACTGTATCATCCAGTCTTGCTTCTATATATATCTAGAGAATATGAGAAAGATTATGTTGTTTTTTGTTTTGTTTCCATGTCATTACTCAGGAAAATATTTTCCTTTCAGATTTTACCTTTGGCATTCTAAGCCAAGACAAGAGAAGCGTGCTCTTTTCTCAGAGTTCTCATCTGTTCCTCACCTCTGCCTTACTGGATTTGTATATTCTTTTCCTCACTTATCTAGAATTTTCCAGAAATGTCCAAAAGCTCAAAGCTCACACTAATTATCCTCCAGTGTGCCCCACAAAGAGACTAGTCACTCTCAGTCCAGTTAACCAGAATGAATTTCCTCTTATAAGTCAAAACACTACTATCCAAGCATAGTTGGAGTACGTTAAATCATGTCTCATCAGGAGCACTGCCCACTCCTCTCTAAAGTGTGTGATATATTTAAAATGTATGACTTAAAGGTCTATAATCTTTTATCAAAAGCTTTTGGGCCAGATGTATTTCAAAATACAGAATATTTCAAGCTTTAGAAAGGTGATTCCTGTACCGTATATTATATAACACCCTGAGCTCGGTGTCAGGAAGCACCTCATGATCAAACGATATTTTTGCAGTAAAGCTTTTGACTCTTCATACCAAGTGAAATAAATAAAAACTATAAATAACTTCTCTTTAGTTCAAGTCATATTTTGCCCCAAAATAATTTTGGCTGCAGACCTCTCCCCACTTCTCCCAAATTGTAATTTTCAGAGCATTTTGAATTTCAAAATTACAGGATTATGAACCTGTATAAAGATGAATGCTAAGAGTACAACAGCCTACAAAAATCCTTTTTATTTGAAGAAATCTCTTTGAGAACAAATAATAATTAACTTTCTTGAAATAAGTAGCAGTATATTATTTAAATTTTATAGAGAGTAAAATGGATCAAATATTTAGCACCGCATATTTCTTATCTAGCAGTAAACTGAAAATGCAAATTGTGTAAATCTTTAGAATGATATTAGCAAGACTACTCTTACATTATCTTTTTCTGAAACTGGATTGAAATGCAAGTATTTTACTATATTAGTGTTTTTTATTCATTATATATGACCATCTCTCTTTCTTTGAAATGGTTGTAGTTGGGTTACAGACTTGAAAAATAATGATTTCTTGTGTGAAAATCAGCTTTTCTGTGCCTACTCACTTTGTCCCCTTGGGCACCTGCTCAGATATCTCTCCGAATTTTCTGTGCCTTTAAGTTAACTTTAAATGAACTGAAATCATTTTGAGAGGGTATCTAAGAACAAAATAGTTAAGATGACTCAAAAACTAATGTGTAAAGATTATAGGAATGGTAATTTCTGTAGGATCATTCTTTAAAAATTATTTAGCAATTATAAATTTTGAAAATACATTTTAATATTATATTCTAAAAGGATTAGCAATTTTTTAAATTTAATATTGCTGGCCTCTGAAAATCTTTTTAAAAATTATTTGAATATTTGACTACCATTTTTCTAAAAGCTAAATTAAATTTCATTGAAAGTTAATTGTATTTTAGCAGTGTTTTTCACTATGACTGTCTCTGTTATCAACATTAGCATTAGCTAAATAGAACAATTAATAATATAATATGTACACATAAAGATAGCAAAAAATATTGAAGTCAGAGAAATCTCAGGACAGGTTCTAGATCTACTATCACTGACTTTGGAAAAGATACCTTTACTTTCTGGTCCTAAATTTCCACACCTGTAAAATGAAACATAGTCTCTTTTTATTAGGATCATTTTGATGAACTAGTGAAATAATGTATGTTAAGCAGTTAGCATAGATGTTAAATATTCAATTAATTATATCCTTTTTGCAAATTAGCAAAGACTTATAATTCCCTAATTATAAAAAACAAAGTTTTTTACCTGCACTCTCACTACTCAAAGGTATCCACTGATGACATTTTGGTCGGTATCCTTCTGAACATCTCTCTGCATATACATACTTTGTAGATAATGGATGTGCTACTTTATATAAGTAGATTTATGCTATCCGGACTTGAATTTAAACTTTTATTTCTCAATCAGTAATATGTGTATCTAATATTTTTGATATCTGTTGACCCTAATCATCTCAGAAATTGACATCCAGTATCGCTCATCAAATAGTTTGTATTTCTGTTGTCCATTTTCAGTATCTCCTAAACTTATTTTGTACCATGAATTTTAAATTCCAACTAAATTAATATTATGTGTAATACTTTCTTAAAAATCTTTTATAAAGGTCCTTCTGCCTTTGAGTTAGAGTAGGCTCTCAGGTAATGCTTTAAAAAAAAAAAAAAAAGGTGGATTTCAGAGCTGAAACCATTGAATAAGAAATTGAAGTAATAGTATATTATTTAAATTTTATAAAGAGTAAAATGAATCACCTATTTAACACAATATATTTATCAGGACTCTTATTCAGAGAAACAGTGTTTTAACTGTGTATAGCCAAGATATGAGCCTGTTTGTTTTCTTAAAATTATTTTCAGTTTTGGTAAGAATCTGAGATTTTATTTCATCTTCAAATCTCTTGATTTTTTTTAATTTAATAAAAATTTTGTCATGCCCTGGTGGAGAGACACTTTAGTCACTAGCTACCTTCAGCCAATGCAGTTCACATACATCTCAAGGATCCTGGTCACCCTTTCCCGGGCGGGGGAACAACTAAGGTAACAACAAAATAAAAGTGCTTCTCCCTCCTCTCCCTTCTTACCTGCCTGTTTGCCTTCTTTCTGCCTGTATCTTTCCTTTAGGAAAAAAAATATATTGCAATAACATTGATTTATAACATAACTTTCTGATATATAACATTGAAATTCTGTATCTGTAAATGCTGATTCTCGCCAATATAATAGTCTAGTTTCCCTTTACCTCTGCCATCTGACCCTCACCCTCCTTCCCCTCTTGCTAACACCCAACCTGCTTTCTGCAAGAGTTTGTATTTGCTTTATTTTGTGTATTTCTTTATATTCAATATATGAGAGAAATTCCATGATATTTGTCTTTTCCCCATCTGCTATATCTCACTAAGCATAATAAAAATCCCCTCAAGACCATTCCATGTTGTTGCAAACAGCAAGATTTCATCTTTTTTATAGCCAAATAGTATTCCATTGTGTGTATATGTATGCCAGATCTTCTTAATCCGTTTATCCGTTGTTGGATGCTTAGGTTATTTCCAAATGTTGACAACTGTAAATAGCATTGAAATGAACAAATATAGGGCACATGTCTTGATTTTCAGGTGAGGAAGCTGAGACCCACAGAGGAGGTTAAGTATGTTAGCCAGGATGGCACAGCTCAGTTCTTGGGGAGTAAATATATTTGTATAATGTAAATGTATTTGAGGAATAAATGTGCTTGGAACTCAATGGCTACTTTTTAAGGAAAAAATGCATTTTTTTTTTTCTTTTAGAGAAGAAGGAAGGGAGAGGAAGAAGCATTTAAAGGAAAGAAGGGGAGAGGAGGAGGAAGTGCTTTTTATTTATTTTTATTTATTTTGGTTGTTCCCCCTAGCTTCCCGAACCCTTTCTTCTCTGTTCAGTCTGTTCTTCCCCACATAAAATAATCTTTCCTTTATCAGTTAGAAACTGATTCTGATGCACTATGTTTATTCTCTTATCATCTCTGAAGTTACCATTCTACTCATCCGGCAACTTGGTTTTCACTTTAGAATCAGGGCATTAGGTTATATTTGTTTAACCAAACTTTACTGAGGGTAGTCTATGTACCCTTTTTTTAAAAAAAAAAAAAGAAAAAGTACAGGCAAGAATGAAGGCAAGCAGAGACATGCAGGAAGTGAAAGGAGAAAAAAGCATTTTTATTTAGTTGTTTATCTTGGTTTTTCCTTTGGCCTTGGGTCTTGAATCTGAGTCCTTTGGCTGTACATGGACTGCATTCAGTGGACTTAACCATTAAGCCACCAGAGCATACCTCTGTATACTATTAAGCATGTTGCCAGATACCAAGAATGTAGAGATTCGGGCAATACTCATTCTCAAATTGCCTAAAGACACACAGGAAACATATGGATCAAGCTCAGCCTAATGTGATACTTGCCTGACAGTAGCCAGTCAATAAATGTCAAAGAAGTGAATAAATTAATATAATATACCAAAAGGAAAGGAACCTTGGAGTCAGTCTAGAGAAGTCAGAGAAGATTTCACAAAGAATATAGCATGTGAACTGATGAGGCTTGAATAATGGCTCAAATCTGTCCATGAACAAAATGAAGGAATTTATTCCAACCAGAGGGAATAGTACTGAAAAGCATTGGCTTATATTTAGGTTGGCATTTGTTTTCCAGGAAAAGACCTATCTGCTTCTGAAATTTTCTTAGTAAAATTTGTACGATTGCTAACATATGTTTCCAAAGATCTAAGTCACGTTTAGTTAACTTATCAAATATACAGACACCTGGAAAACTATCTGCCCTTTACTTAAAAGTTGATAGGAAAGTCTTTTGTAGCATTTCTCTTTTATTTATTTGAATTATTTTGTGCTACAATTCTGAGAATGTTATTATATATGCCTCTAAAAATAATCAAATAAGTGAACTTTTTCAGAGTTAACTTAGTGATGTTGGATACTTAATTTTTAAATTATCACATTCTTTGGAAATATAACAATGTCGTTCAAATAATTCTATTCTATTACTACTCCTTATATGTTTCAACTGCATTTTTTAAGATAAAGGAAAACATTAAAAAATAAACTAAAGATTAGTCAGCTAGCGATTTCTTTGTTGGAATCAACCATTGACAATACCACCCCCTTAAAAGATAATCTGATCTAGCATGCCCTGTGTTAGGTCCCCCAGAAGGCTGGGGGACCTCCTGGTCCAGAAGGCGTGGGAAGAATGACCCAGAAACATTCTGAGTATCCAAAAAGATTTATTGGAAGCTCAGAACCAACTGATGCACTAAAGAAATGCACCAGCCCCTGGGAAAGGGCTGTTTTTCTTTTTATAGGAGATTAGCTCCTATTGCTGGTGCGCAGGGGTGGAGCAAGTTGCAGGTCCATGGTTATCTAAGGAATGTAGGAAGCAGGGAAGGCTTTCAGTTACCCTGGGTCAGCAATATTTAGGGTGCAGTGCTGTTGCAATTTACTCAGGGTCACAAGATGTTGTCTGGGACAGCCAAGAGGAAGAATCTGTTGAGAAATTCACTAAAATGTTACTATTAGTCAGAGCAATAAAATGAAAGTCCAAGGATGTTATCAGAAAAAACAGAGCCAGTAGCCCACAGTTCAAGAATATTATCCGGAAAGACAGAGGAGCATTTGTTGAGAATCCTGTTCAAATGCTATGCAGCAAAGATTTAAGATGAGGTTCTTTACAAAATGACGTTGCTTATACCTTTCTGGGAGCCCTTGTTCTAGCACATTGGTGGAGGTGTGCTTTGGTCAACTGCCTCCAAAGTGCAGTACTCATACATCCCAAGGACTCGAGTTTACATCCCGGGCTGGGGAGAACAACCAATGTTAGGTTCACCCAAATGTTTGGGCATTTGGGTTTCAGTTTGGGAGTGTGGGAAGAGTGACCCAGAGAAATGTTTGAATATCCAGAAGAGTTTATTTGAAACTCTGAAGAGGGCTGGCTCACTAAGGGAGCAGTCCAGTCTGAGGGAAGGATTATTAGCTATTTTTATAGGAAGGTGGAGATAGTTGCTACTGGAGGCAGGGTGGGCTTCCAGACTCAAGTCAATTCACTCAGAGCCCAGAGACAGAGTCTGTTTAGAAATTCATTAAGGTGTAATATAAAACATTAATCAAAACAATGAAGATCATGATCAGAAGAACCTGAGAAAAGTGCCTTGGATTTGCCTCAGCCAGGAAAGACTGAGACAAAGGCCAATGGAGAATACTGCCCAAATGCCACACACAACCGAGCCTTCAGCACAAAATGCCATCACCCATGCCTTTTTGGGGACCCTTGTCCTATCAACCAAGACCTACAGCTAAATAAAAATAAATGAAATAAAAATAAATCAAAGTAATTAAATGTATGACAGTCTCATAAATAAAATGCTTTTCTCTTCTCTCCTGCCTGCCTGTACCCCTTCATTCCTATCTGCACCTTTTATTTAAAAAACAAAAGATAATGATCTTCACTAGATCCTGACTTCTGTTCATCTTTGATGTAGCATTAGAATATTTCTCTATGTATGTTTAATCCTCTGAGCTATGTTTGCCTAGTATGAAATTCTCATTTATCTAACCTGTGTTATAGGTTGCTTCCACAAGTCTTTCTTTCCACTGCTTGATTTCAGATTTCATGAAAACAATTAATTAGCTTGAAATTTAGCTACATGTCATTTCGAAACCACATCTCCCAATCAGTGGCATGTGTTGTCAGTCTTTATCATTGGTCACTCCTTTCTGAGTGATAGTAAGCATATAAAGAATGGACAAAAAAGCCCTGTCTTTACTTCCTTAGCACTTAAGCATAGAAAATACCCAGTAAAAAGGTACAAATTCTTTCTGGGAAAGTTGGGCTATGTGCTGATTGCAGTGAATACACAGTTCAGACCCATTTACCTTTTTCAAAAATGTTGCTCAGTAATAAAAATTAAATGTCTTCAGCAATCACCTTCCCTTGTACTTCTCCCCACAAGTTCATTCTCTGTGAAATTTCTCAATATGTATTTAGTCTTATGTTTGATTCATTCTCTGGGCTCTCAAGAACCTAGGAATTATTTGCACTTTTTTTATTAACTGTAATGTGAATATTTTTTTGTTTCAACTCATTTTCAATTGGGTCTTTAATATTAAAATTACCATTTATTGGATACTTAATATATGTAGAGATGATAAGAGAATGATTAAAATATTTCATTTCATCCTCATAGATGTCATTTTCACCAGTTTTCATATGTGAATAGGACTCAGATTAGTTAACATACCCAAGGTCATAAAGCTAGTAAATGCCATCAAGAGGATTAAAATTTGATCTGACTAAAAAATGTATGCCTAGACTCTTCAAAGTATTATCTTTCTACTTTTACATATCAGGTTCCTCTGGTTAACGCAGATTGCATTTGCATCTCCATCCAGGGTTTAACATTTTAAACACTAATTTCTAAAGACAGATATAAATTTAGAACCTTTTGCAAAACAAAATATAAGAATAAAGTTGAGGCACCCTGGTGGAGTAGCAATTGGGTCTGGTACCTCCCGCTGATGCATTCCACATGCATCCTAATCACCTGGGTTCACCGCTGGAGAGGGGGCAGCCAAGATGAACAACTAGGTAAAATGAATGAGAATGCTTCTTCCTCCCGCCTCTTCATGCCTGCCTGCTCGCCTTCATTCCTACCTATAACTTTCCTTTAAAAAAAAAAAAAAGTAATTGGTTCCCAGGTTACTAATAGCCCAAATAATTAATCAGAATATAAAATATAAATGTAAAGTTGTTTAGATTTGCATTTGGATTCCTTTTTTCCCACTTACCATTGTCTTTTATAGCTTTTGCTGAAATGTCTGCATAGTTAACCTTGCGTGCAGTCTTCCTAGCAAAATATTAGCTTTTATATAATTGATCAAATCTACTTCCCCTACCAGTTTTCAACAGTGAGACTTTGCAAAAGTCAGTTTTCTAAGGTTTTCCATTCGAAATTTTGCTTCTTTTTGTATTTATTTTCTCAATAATCCATTTAAGAAAATTTTTCCTTTTCTAATTATTCTAATACAATTTTTCCTGGGTTCTCAGAGTTTAGAGAAAGTTAAAGTAAGTTAGTGGTTAAGAGCTCTGATTCTGGAATCAGGCTTGTGTAATCCAGTGGTAGACACTGGAAATTGTCTTGACCTCCCTGAATCTTGGTTTCCTTTTGGCTGTGACTCATAAGGTTGCTATAAAAGTTTTATGAAGTACTTTCCACAGTACCTTACACAATAGGGGTTAGCATTGCTATTGTTTAGAGTTTACAGCTTGTTCCTTGTGAACCATAACATAGCATTTTAGGACTAGAAAGAAACCGTTAGTGACCATTTGATGTAGTACCACCCTGTCTTTTATATGACATTAAAGACTAGAGGAAAGACAAAGGTTTGAGGTTTGCTGGTAAGTTGGTGATGAACCTATAAGTAAAGTAAACCCAATATCTTCATGGGCAGAGAGGCTGTGTTGCTATCATATCGTTCTTTTCACTTCTATCCAATTATTCTTTCCTTAATTCCATTGAAAACATTCTTGTGTTTCCATTTTTATATGCAACTATTTTAGTAAATTTACATGAATATATTTTCTTTGTTTAACTAGCCTCCTTCACACCTAAATTGGATCAACTGATAGTATTACAGATGAAGCTTTAAAGTTCAGTAATGTAAGATAAAAACCTGTGCTCATGGATGGTTTCATTGTGTCTGCTTAGTCTTCTAACACTCTGTGACAGGAAACAGTGCTTCCCACAGTAGTGAAGCATGCCTTGTGTTTTGAGTGTTGATTAAGTAAAGGTCCTCTGGTCCACCTATAAAATGGTAATGATTTCAATAAAAATAACAATACTTTTCTCTCTCTTCTCTCTTGTGTTGTAGAGCCGACAATTAGAATCAGAAACTGGGACCACAGAGGAGCACAGTCTAAACAAGGAGGCTCGGAAATGGGCCACACGGGTGGCACGTGAGCATAAAAACATTGTTCATCAACAGCGGGTAAGTGTAATAGAGAGTCTCAGGCCACATTTAGCTTAAGCCAAATGCCTACTAATTTAAGGAGCCGAGTTTTATTAATATGAAAAATATCCTGTACATACAGATATTTTTCTGTAATTTCTCTGCACTTAGAAGTATTCTCTAAGTAATTTACTTAGCTTGGCAATTCCTTAGGCACCCTAGCAGCAACACAGCAATTTATCTTTTACAAAACAATCGCCTAAGAGACTAGTGATAATGTATTATAATATTTCGAGCAGTGTAGGAGACATGCATATATTGAAGTAGGCTTTTCATCCCCAAGACAAATTTTTTGGAGACACCATTGTATATTCCATGAAAATAGATGTTCAAGATGAAATTCTAAGCACAAAGAAATTTTTTCCCATTTCCATTTATTTATGACTTTATTCTTTTCTTTCTTTACAGTTACATCCATTTTCTTAAAATAATTGTATTTAGTGTCTATATTTCCTAACCTCCCACTTATTTTTTAGCCCATTACGTTTGAGCTTTCCTTTCTACTACTTCATAAAGACTACACATGCCAAAATCACTAGTGATATCTATGTTGCTGAATCCAAATGGACACTTTGATTTTTCATCTTACTTGTTGGCAGTTTCATCACATTTGACAGTTCTCTTCATCTTGAAACATTCTCTTCTTTAGTCACCCATGACTTAACATTATCCTAGTTTTTCTTCTGCTTCTCTACCATTCCTAAGTTCTTTATCTCCATCTCACATTTCTGTCTTTACATTCTTTAAATTTCTACAGTAGACTATCTTCTTATTCTTTATTCTCATTATAAACAGTCTCAACCTCTGCCATGGTTTCACTTACCAACAAATCATAAATTATTTTCTTGAAAGTTGTATCTTTTTTCTTATATATACATATATCCTCTTGATTGTTTTGACAACCTTTCACTGTCTCAAAGTCATCTCAAATTTAGTGTTCCATTTATCTAATGTTACATAACAAATCACCTCAACCTTAATGTCATTAAAGAACAGTTTATATAGATAGATAGATAGATAGATACACACATATGTGTGTGTATGTGTATATGTATATTATCTCTTATAGCTCTGGAGATTAGATGGATTCATCATGGCAGTTCTTACTTTAGGTTTCTCCTGTTGTTGCAATGAGAAAGGACTTGGAGTTGGAGTCATTTCATAGACTTCCCACTGATCTCTCTGGTATGTAGACCAGAAAGACTTAAACTGCTGGAAACTAAGCAACTAGAATTCCTTATGTATTTCTGTAGTCTCTCCATATGGTCTTTCCAACATGGGAGTTTCAGATTAGCTATACTTCTGACTGGTTTGAGTCCCAAAAGTGAACCAAGTAGTATATCATGATTTCTGACCTAGCCTCAGATATAACATGGTACTATAACCACTGTCTTATTTTTATTAATGAGATTATCACAAAGGCCTATTCAGGGTTAAGAAGAGAGCACATAACATCCACTTCTTGGTGAAGAACTATCAAGGTTCTGAAAGGACATATGTAATGTGAAATACCATAGGTACTGTATTTACGAAACCAGAATTTGCCACTGTCTACCGTCTGGCCATAACAGTTCACATCCTCTTCCATATAAAACTCAACTTCCCAGATAGGAGTCAAGATGACAACCTGATAGAACATGCTGGATCTCCTCCTAACAGAACTACTAGAAATCACTTACTCTTCAGACACACATGAAGGACTAGCTCAGGGACTGCAGAAACAGCAGCAGCAATTACCACAAGAGTAGATGAGGCATTGGCGTTCAGAGTCGCATCTCAGATTCAGGACCCCCAGCCTCAGGGAAGAACAGTGACAGAGGGGTAGAACCACAGGAAAAACCAAGCCTCCCAGGAGTCGCTCAGAGGGCAGCAGAGAGCCCACCTAGAAGGACCAGGACATGGAGCCAAGAGAGAGGATCTTGGTGCAGAGTGGAAGGATGACCAGTGCACTGGTAGTCTGAATGGGAGCCCCCAAAGAATATTATACAGGCACTGCCACAACCAGAAGGCAGCTAAGGGAATACCCAGCCCCACCTCTCCCACCATATTGTTCCAGAGCTACAGGACCCACCTACCAGAATTCCTGCCCCTAGGCTAAAAGGGAGAGTCTCCCAGAAGGGAAGAAATTTCAATGCTACCCACTAGTGCCACCCTGTGGGGGGAGGCGGAACTTCAGGCTGATTGCTGATTGTGGGCCAGCAGCAAGGTGGTCATTGTTCAGAGCTGGGACACAGACAGAAGACTCTGCATCCCACACAAGCTTCAATCCTATAGACTCAAATTTCAGGGCCCAACACAAGATTCACCTTAGAATATCAACAAATCCAGCCTCTAGTGACACCACATTAACTCAAGAATTCTCAGTGTTCGAACCATAATCCAGGCTTCTCTGATGCAAGTTGATACCTATACAACACCACCACTGCAGGGAAACCAAACCCACAGAAATGTAAACAGAATGAAGACAAAGAGACACATACACAAAATGATGGATCCACTGAAAACCTCAGGGAAAAATATGAATGCAAAAGACATGTGAAAACTACATGAGAATGAATTTAGGGCAACAGTAATAAACATACTCATGGAAATCAAGAAAACAATAAAATAAGAAGAAAGAATAAAAAGAGAAGAAATGAAGCAAGATACCATAGAAATGAAAAACAGAACAGCTGAACTAAAGAACTCAATAGGAGGGACTCAAGAGTAGAATGAAGCCTCCGATAGAATCAGTGAACTAGAAAATAAGGTAGAAGAATTCACTCAAGCAAACCAGCAAAGAGAAAAAAGAATGAAAAGAAATGAAGCATTTGGAACCTATGGGATAGCATCAAAAGAAACAACATTCTCATGACAGGAGTCCCAGAAGGAAAAGATAGAGAAAAGGGGACCGAAGCTATATTTGAAGAGATAATAGCTGAGAACTTCCATAGCTTGAAGACTGAAACAAGCCTCTAGACTCAGGAAGCTCAAGAGTTCTGAACAAAAGAAACACAAACAGAGCTACCCCTAGACATTGTCATCAAAATGTCAAAAATACAAGATAAAGACTCTTAAAAGCAGCTAGAAAAAAACAAGTCACATACAAACATTCTCATAAGATTGTCAATAGAGTTCTCAACCGAAACTCTACAGACCAGAAGGGAGTGGCATGATATATTCCAAGTGCTAGAGGAAAAGGATTTTCAACCTAGGATACTATACCCTGAGAGATTATCATTCAGAACTGAAGGAATGATAAAAGTTTTTCTGATACTCAAAAATTAAAGGAATTTGTGACCACAAAACCAGTTCTATAAAAAATACTGAAGTATACTCTGTAAAGAAACCCCACTTTAAAACAGTAAGGCAGTATAAAAAGTGGGGAAGAAGAAATAAGAATAAAAATGTGAATGGTTAGAATGATGTAAGACTAATCTGCTTTTAAATAAAAATAAAATATATAGAATTCTTAATTTGAATGTCAGGATAACCTCAAAGTACATCTCCAGAGTCAAAACAAAGAAAATAAAAATGGAAACCATGCAAAACATAACTTCACCCAACCCACCTAAGAAGAGAAAAAGAACAAAGGCATTGTCTGAAACAACACACAGAACACAAATTACAAAATGGTAGTAAACAGTTACATATTAATAAGCATGCTAACCGTTAATGGACTCAACTCACCAGTCAAACAACACAGTGGCCAAATGGATTAAAAAACATAACTCAACCTTCTGCTGCATTAAGGAAACATACCTTCTTTCAAAAGACAAACAGGCTCAAAGTCAATGGTTGGATGAAAATCCTACAGTCTAATGGCAACAACAAAAAAGTCAAGAACAGCTATACTTATACATAGGATAAAAGACTTCTGACTAAAAAGTATGACAGAAGACAAAGATGGACATTATAAAATGATTAGTGGGTCAATCCAACAAGGAAACATAATATTTATTAACATATATGCACCAAATGATGAATCATCAAAATATATTAAACAAGAATCATTATAACTAATGAGAGGCATTGTGTTCTGTCAAGAACACAATAATAGTGGAAGACTTCAGCACCCAATATACAACAATGGACAGATCAACCAGGCTGAAAATTAGTAGGAAAATAGCAGCTTTAAATGACCATTTATAACAGTATGATCTTATAGACATATACTGAATACTTTGTCCAACAACTACAGATTTCACTTTCTTCTCGTGTGTGCATGGAACATCTTCAAGGATAGATCGTATGTTGGGACACAAAATATATCTCAACAAACTTAAAAACTGAAACCATACCAAGCATCTTCTCTGACCACAATGGCTTAAAACTAGAAGTCAACCACAAAAAGAAAGCTAGAAGCCCCAAAATTAATTGGAGACTAAGCAGTATGTTTCTGAATGACTCTTGGGTAAAAGAGGAACTTAAAAAATACTCAGAGACAAGTGAGAATGAAGACACATGCTACCAGAATCTAAGGGGTGCAGCAAAAAGCAGTACTCAGAGGGAAGTTCATTGCAATCCAGGCCTACCTCAAAAACAAGAAACATTTCTAATAAACAACTCAAAATTACATTCAAAAACAACTAGAGAAAGAACAATCAAAGCCAAAAATCAGTAAAAGAAAGGAAATAATCAAAATCCAAGCAGAAATAAATGAAATAGAAAACAAAAAGACAATCCAGAAGATCAATGAAACCAAAATTTGGTTCTTTGAAAAAATAAACAAAATTGACAAACCATTAGCTAGACTCACAAATGAAACAGAGAGAAATCTGTCATTACTGGAATCAGAAATAAAATGGGAGAAATTATAGTAGTTACCACAAAAATACAAGGCATCATAAGAGACTACTAAGAACAGTTGTGTGCCAATGAAGTGGACAGCATCGAGGGCATGGACAGATTTGAGGAAAAAAGCAGTACCAAGATGGAACTTGGAAAAATTGGAACACTTGAAAAGAGCAATCACAAAGTAATTGAAGTGGTAATAAAAAATATTCCTAAAAATAAAAGCCCAGAATCAGATGACTTTTCAAATTAGTTTTATCAAAGCTTCGAAGAAGAATGAATACCTATTCTTCTCAAACTCCTCCAAAATATTGAACAACAGGGAACACTTCCAAACATTTCTTTGAGGCTACCATCACACTGATTCTAAAATCTGATAGATATGTCACCATGAAGGAAACTTACAGACCAATATCTAATGAACATAGATGCAAAGATTCTCAACAAAATATTAGCAAACTGAAACCAACATTTATCCCAGGGATGCAAGGATGGTTCACTATAGGTAAGTTTACTAATGTAATATATTTACAAGAACAAGAAGGAAAACCACATGATCATATCAGTAGATGCAGAGAAAGCTTTTGACAAGATCCAACACCCATTTATGATAAAAGTCCTGCATAAAATGGGAATAGAAGGCACACCCTCAGCATAATAAAGGCTGTATACAACAAACCCACAGCCAACATCATGGTCAATGCTGAGAAATTGAAAGCATTTCTTCTAAGGTCAGGAACAAGGCAAGACAAGGCCACCAATGCTATTGAATATCATACTGGAGGTCTTAGCCGAAGCAATTAGGCAAGAAAAAAGAAAAGGAATCCAAATTGGGAAGGAGGAAGTAAAACTATTATTGTTTATAGATGACATGATTATATATATTGAAAACCCTAAAAACTCGCTCAAGTAACTAATAGAACTAACTAATCAACAAATACAGTGAAGTCTCAGGCTACGAAATCAATGCACAAAAATCTGTTGCATTCTTATATACTAACACCATGCTATAAAAAAACCACTCCATTTAAAATAGAAGTAGACAGAATCAAATATCTTGGAATATACTTAACAAAGGAGTTGAAATATCTGTACAATGAAAACTATAAGTCCTTCTTAAAAGAAATACAGGCGGACACAAAGAGACTGAAGGATATTTCCTGCTCAAGATTGGGAAGAATCGACATTGTTAAAATATTCATGTTACTTAAAACAACGTAGATTCAATGCAATCCCCGTTAAAATCCCATGGGTTTATTCCCAGGAAATAGAACAAAAAAATCTTAAAATTTGTATGGAACAACAAGAGACCTCTGAATAACCAAAGACATTGTGAGGGAAAAAAATGAATCCAAAGGAATTACACTCCTAGACATTGATCTATACTACAAAGTAATAGTGATCAAAATGGTATGGTACTATAATAACAACAGAGGCACAGATCAGTGGAATAGAACTGAATCACCAGAAACTGACAAGACACACATAAAGTCAGTTAATCTATGACAAATAAGTCAAAAGTATATGATGGAGAAAGGAAAGTCTTTTCAATCATTGCTGTTAGGAAAACTAGACAGCCACATGCAAAAATATGAAGCTAGACCACTCGCTAACACCATTTACAAAAATTATCTCAAAATGACCTAGAGATTTGAACAGAAGACCCAAAACCATAAAATTCTTGGACGCCAGCATAGGAAATACATTTCATGACATCAGCCTTAGGAAGTCTTAGGGATTAAACTCCAGTATGAAGGGAAATAAAAAGAAAAATAACAACTGGGATTATATCAGACCAAAGAGCTTGACAGCAAAGGAAAACATCACCAAAACAAGAAAACAACCTATAAACTGTAGAGATATTTGCATTCCATATTTCTGACAAGGGCTTAATATCCAAAATATACAAAGAACTCAAACTCAGTAACAGAAAACAGTCAGTCTAATCAAAAAATGGGAAGAGGAAATGGAGAGACATTTTTCTGAAGAGGACATACCGATAGTGATCAGGCACATGAAAAGATGTTTCTCCTCACTGGCTGTCAGGGAAATACAAATCAAAACAACAATCAGATATCACCTTACATGTATAGACTGGCTATTATCCAAAAGTCTGGATACAACAAATGTTGGTGAGGATGTGGAGAAAATGGAACACTTTTACACTGTTGGTGGGAGTGCAAGTTGGTATAACCCTTTTGGAAAATAGTATGGAGACTCCTCAAAAAGGTAAAGATGGAAATTCCTATGATCCGGCCACCCCACTTCTAGGTATTGACCCAAAACCAAAAGATTCAAAAACACTAATTCTCAGAGATTTATGCACCATGTTTATTGTAGTCATATTCACAATAGCTAACTGGAAACTACCTAAGTGCCCAACATCAGATGAATGGATAAAGAAGATGTAATGTGTGTGTGTATACAGACACACATATATACGTACATACGCAATGGAATACTACACAGACTTAGAGAGATGAAATCCTGTCATTTGAATCATAATGAATGGATCTAGAGGGGATAATGCTTAGTAAAATAAGTCAAAAGAAGAAAGATACCAGATCATCTTACTCATAGGTGGAATATGAATAGACAAAACAAAGAAACAGACAAAATGAAACCAACCCTTGGACACTTGCAGTAGAACTGAGGTTAACCATAGGGAATGGGACAGGGATGGGGAGTGTAAGTGATAGGAGAGCCTACTGGACAATGGTGAAGAACACTTGATTTGGTCAAGGGCAGGGTATGTTGGTATATATGTATATGGAATGGTGAAACTTCACGTATGGGGAACCTACACATAGGAGTTTAATTTGTAAAACACTTACTGCAAAAAAGTAAAACAAAACAAAGCAGAACACGACTTCCTCTTTACCCCAGATCCTCCAAAAGCTTGCATCAAATTCCAGGTTGAAATTCAGAACCTCATTAGTGAATTCAAATTCAAGGGCAGATAATGCTTCTTAGGTGCAATTCTTCTAATACAGTTAATCTCAAAGAACTTTTTAGCTTGAGAGACAAGATATCCATCCACCATACAGCTAATACATAGTGAAGACATTTAGTACTGCACCTTTAACTTCAAAATATAAAGCACAAAAAGATTTTTCATTCATTGGAATGTTCAACTGTATTTGAAAGAAAATATTCAGATATTAAAAATAAATCTTTTCATCTCCATCATCAAAGCATGTATGTCTTTCTCCTGGAATGCAGAAACAAATAGATTTCAACAACTTTTCCAGTTCTTTATTGTATGACTTATGATTTTCTTTAATCTAGTAAGGTATATTTTAAGCAATAAAATGAAAGGTATTTTTAACACTTAAATCAGTTTTGCATTTGGCCTTGATGTTCTAACTAAGATCACACTTAGCATCCTGCATAGACAGGTATAAAAGTAGTCAAATTATATAAAGCAAGTGTTTTCAGAAATTGGACAACAGACAGTAACAGGAGTGTGACCCCTGAGAAACTAAAAACTAATGAGTTAGCTATGCAACCTACCAGACTTTCCATATTGCAGTGCAAGAAGAACTTAAAACATCACAGACTCCTAAGTTGTGATGATAGAAATCAGAGTTCAGAGAGGCTAAAGTAACATGTATTTTCAGAACAGAGTACCAGACATGAGAGAGATGCAGAAAAGAAATTCCAAAATCTCCGTAGGTCTTCCTTTAAGTCTGTTGCTGAGTACTAAACCACGATGCATAGAATGAAACTCTACAAGACTGGGTGAAGAATGACAATGGAGATATAAATTGAACCATTCCCAGAATTCACATAGGGCTGGGACACACAAGTTCTGAGTAACCAGACTTAAGACTATTCATGGTCCACTGGGGCATTCAGGAGAGTACAGAAATATCTTGCATTGGTAGAAGGGCTAAATAACCCTAGAATAAGGTTACTTTAGAATTAACCTAACAGAGCTTTAAAACACAAAAAAATTCATATTAATTCGTAAGTAACTTATTTGCCTTCCAGAAAAAAAATAAATGTGTTCTCAAAGGAGGAAAACAAAATGAAGTCTTTAGCAAAATATGATTTTCAGTGTCAACAATTAAATAAAAAATGCTAACTATTAAAAAGAAACGAGAATATAACTAATGACCAAAAGAAAAATCAGTTAAAGAAGACTCATAAATGCCAAAGATGGTGGAATTAGCGGCTCTGGACTTTAAAACAGAAATAAGCTTAAGGATTTTATATGTATGTATATATATACACATATATATCTATATTCTATATACACTTATTCTATATCATATTGAGGAAAGAAAAGAAAGATACACAAAAGGATGAAATGGAACTTCTAAACTGAAAAGATAATGCTTGATATGAAAAATTAATAAAGTTGAATAAAAAAGGAACAATGAGCTTGAGCACTTACAGTAGAATCTTTCCACGTGTCTAACCAAGACATGGGAACAACCTAAATGCACATCAACAGATAACTGGTTAAAGAAGCTGTGATATTTATACTCAGTGGAATTCTATGTAGCTATTTAAAAAGATGAAATTTTACCCTTTGCAACAATCTAGATGGAACTGGAGAGAATCATGTCAAGTGAAATACATCAGAAAGGAAAAGAGAAATACAGAATGGTTTCATTCAGATGTGGAATGAGACAAATGAACATAGCAATCCCAACAAAATTAACAGGATACAGGACTTTGGTTAGAGGAGGGGGAAGATGGCAGGGGAAAAAAAAGGGAAAAATGTGGTAAAGAGCACTGGAACACTGGTGGGTATGGTGTGAAGCATAGACTGAGATGCAATTTCAGTTTCCTAAAATGAATATAGCATTGTGGACAAATGAAGTAATAAATATTATTATTAAAAAATAGACTCTATACTGGAACACAGAAAAATAAAAGTTAAAACTGTTGAATAGAGCAGCATTGACCTCAGTGGGACAATATATGATCTAACATACTTTGGGAGTTCAAAAGAGGCTTCTGTGGAAATCAGGGAGAAGAAAGAAAAAAAATTTTTAATAGTTGGAAAGTAATATAGCTGAAAATTGTGCAAATTTAATAAAAACCAAGTCTTCAACAAAGAAGTAAAATTATCTCTTGACAAATGACATAATCTTTTATGTAGAAAAACCTTAAGATCACATGCATGCACACGCACACACACACACATACACACGTATCTCTTAAGAGCTAAAAAATTCAGGAAAGCTGCAGGATACAAAATGGGTTGCGTTTTTATACACTAACAATGAACAATTCAAAAAGAAAGCTAATCAAGCAATGCATTTACAATAGCATCAAAAACAATAAATACTTAGGAATAAACTTAACAAAGGAGGCAAAAGACTTGTACAGTTAAAACTCTAAAACATGTATGAAAGTAATTAAATAAGCCAAGTAAATGGAAAGACATCCTGTGTTCGTAGAATGAAAGATAATGTTAAGATGACAGTATTGCCCAAAATAATTTATCAATGCAATGCAATCTTTATCAAAAAGAAAAAAACTAGCCTAAATTTCATGTGGAATCTCAAGAGACTTTAAATAGCCAAAACAGTCTTGAAAAAGAGAAAAACAAAGTTGAAAGACTCTTGCTTCCTCACTTCAAAAACTTAATACAGATCTATAGAATTCAAGACATTGTAGTACTAACATAAGGACAAACATTTAAATCAACAGGGTAGAAATCTCAGTATTTTTAAATACTATTTATCTCCAAATTAACACATATATTTGACACAATTTAGTTCAAATAGTAGGGTGTTTTATAGAAACTGACAAAATGATTCTAAAATATACACAGAATGAAAATTATCTGGTATAGCCAAAACATTTATGTACAGAAACATACAATAATGACCATAGTAATTAAAATTATGGTATCATAAAATTTTTAAATATATCAAATAAAATAATCTCTATATATGGAAATTTAATGTATAGACCTTATTTAGATACTGATTCAAACAAACCATAAAATATCTTTTTAATGATGAAAAGCACATAAAAGCTACCAACGAATTATCGTTAGGTCTGATAATTATAGTGTGGCTATTTTTTTTTAAGTCTGTATTTTTAGAGACTTATTAAAAGCATGTAGGAATGAAATATATGATATCTGGAATTTGCTTTGAAATGCTTTGGTGAAGAAAATAGATATAGCAAATTTTGAAAAATCTTTATAACTTGAATTTTGGTACAGTGTTTCAGGGACAATTTGCAATTTGTAATTTATATGCAAATTAATATGTACAGTATTCATTTCTGTGTTTTTATCTTAAACAAATATTCCCATATGTGTTCAAAGCATCATTAGCTAGGTTGTTAGTACAGTATTATTTATAACATCAAGAAATTTAAAAACAGAAGTACATTAAGAGTAAATAAAGTATTGAATCATTGAATCTATCAGTTAAAGAACAAAGTCAGTCTATTTGTACAAACAATGAAAGTTTCTTTGGCACCTTAGAATGATAGATCTCATTTCATTATCTTTTCTAAACAAAATTATTTCTGTTTGTGCCAGTATGAAGAAAATATGTTAGAAATAGTTTAGTATGGATATTCCTCAAAATAATGAAAATGGAATTCCTGTATGATCCTGTTATCTCACTTCTAGGTATTTATCCCAAGGACACAAAAATACTAATTTGCAGATATATAGATACAAATATATAGATATAGATATCTATCTATCTCTCTATCTATATATATATCCATGTTTATTGCAGCAGTATTTACAATAGGCAAGAATTGGAAATTACCTAAATGCCCATTGTCAGATGAATGAAGAAGATGGACAGAAGTAGAGGGGATTATGCTAAGTGAAATACATCTGAAGAAAGACAAATACTGGATTATCTCACTCATTCATATGTAGAAGATAGAGAAACAAAGCAAAGGAACAGACTAAAACCCAGGTTACCAGTAGGAGATGGGAGCAAGTGGTGGTGGATCCAGCAGACTGTGGTGAAGATCCTTTGTTATTTTGGTAATGGCTAGGGTTTGTTGTATCTGAGGAATGGAGAACCTGCACATTTGGGTTTATGTTATTTTGTAAAGAAAAGTTTCCTCAATAAATATTAAATTAATTTTAAACAACAAATAAATTACATCAAGAAACAAATTGATGGGACAGTGGTTACCTTAGGGTGGAGGGCACACGGCTGGGTATGCAGATATAATGGACACTTTTTGCCATTTGTATTAGTTGTTGTTTTGTAACAATGCTTCATATTGAAGTAACTTTTAAAAGATAAAGGCATATCAAATTGTGCAGATAAGCTTTGTAGATTGTGCCAGTGTCAAATTTCTTGGTTTTTATATTGTGTTACAGTCATTTGCTCTTTGTGGGAAGCAGGGGGAAGGGACTCTCAACTACTTTTGCAGCTTCCCATGAGTTTATAATTATTTCAGTTAACAAATGTTTCAATTAACAGAAATGTAAATGAAAAAATAAAAGGTTTAAAAAAGAACTGTGGCCATTTATCGCTAAAGTTTTTTGAATTATCTTAATATTCTAGAAACTTGAGAAAAATAAAGATATTAAGATAGTCATCATTTTCCTATTCTCTTTATAGGTTCTAGATGATCTGGAATGTCATGGAGTTGCATTATCAGAACAAAGCCGAGCAGAGTTGGAACAGAAAATAGATGAGGCTAGAGAAAATATCCGTAAAGCTGAGGTGAGTAGCAGCTAACGGTGGTGTTTTGCCCAAGTCCAGCAGTAGTGTCAAAGCTGTGATGTGTGTAACTTGAAAACTCCGTTTCTATACATTGAAGATCTCTAGATTTGAAAACACAGACTGTCCATCCCTCAAGGAGAATATGTTCTTCTTAGTAAGGCATAAAGAATGCCAAAGATAATTAAGACTGTAAAGTAAAAGTGCCAAGGAGTAGCTCACACAAGTATGCTTTCACTTCAGGAACACAGAGGTCACTGTGGAAGGAGTTGTTAGGGCAAGTAGCGCAGAAAAGGTAGGACTTAAGATGTGTATTGATAGTTGAGTAGCATTTGATTAGTTGGCAAAAAAGGCATAGCACAGATTTATGCCATGCAACTTCAAGAGGCAGAACTTGAGCCAAAAGGTGAAAGTTAGGAAGGAGTTAGGCTTGAGCTTGCTATTGGGATATGCTTTAGAATAGTCAGATCTGCCCAGTGACAGAATAAGCTCCCCTGGCACATGGTACCATCCTGGAAGTGCACACGAAGAGTCTAGGCAAACATCTGTCTATACAAGGAATTCATGCATTGGTTAAGGGTTTGCCTACACTAGTGATTTTCAAATACTCTCTCAGGACTTTAGAAGTTTTGAGGAAGTGTTTCAGTGGTTAGGGTGGGTGAGGGGAAAGGCAGACAGGGAATATGAGCATGATTTTGGTATAAACCCATGGGAGATTAGAATCGGAAAAGACTTGCCGTCTACCTGATCTAGAAAAGCCCCAGGAACCCCACTTCTCCTTCATTCCTGGCACAGTCTGATGCACAGTTTTCATAGTGAAGATGTTCACTGAATAGCCATTTTCCTCTCTGAATTCAGAGTCCTGGTAAAACCACAATCCAAGCGTGCTAGCCAAGTGCTATTGGCAGGCTGTTGACTAGTTTAAGAAAGATTGGCTTATGTGAAAGAGTTTTTCCTGTTGTTTGTTCCTCCAGCGTCTAAGTAAAGCCAGTTTCAGAGAGTTGGTAGAACAAGACAAGTCTCAGAGGTTTTCTGAGGGGTGTGTTCTGTCTTTTAATTTCCATTTTAGGCTCTATCAATGGTGTCGCTGTCTGGGACTGTAGCGCCACCAAACCCCCAGCAGTAGCAGCTGTAGGTGTCAGTCACACAAAGTCTGCATTTAGGCTAAACGACCTGCTTTTCCATGAATATGCTGCACTACCCAGTGTTTGTCAGCTCAGAATTAAAATATGAAGTGAGATTCCCACAACAGAATGTTTCATCTCTCCTATTATCAGTAGTTAAGTCTTCATTCTCAGAGGTTTGATTTTCTTACCAAAAATAAAGAATATACCAAGACCGTGATGCCAGAGCCATTATTTCAGTTTTGAATATCTGTGAAATGTAGTTAATCCTTTTCTTATCTTAAAATGATCTCTTGCTTGATTTCTACTTCTTAGATGCAAAGAATAACCCAGACAAAATTAGATGGCAAACACAAGGCTAGTTATTGTACTGTTGCTTACAGGATTATCATAATGAAGCTTCTGCATAGACTAAACTTCAAAGGAATTGACAGATAATGGTTTCCAATATAAATCTCTTTTCCTTTCTTCACCTGTATATTATTTGCATTGGATTTTCTCTTTCCATTCAGTAGTTATATACTTTACCATAAATACTTATACAAAAGGGAGAAACCTTTTTAAAATTCTATTATGTCCTTCATGTTTGATTTTTAACTCCTGTTAACATGTTACCCACCCTTGTTGATTAATCTACTTTATTCAATCTTTTCTTTATTATGTTTTCATTCAATGTTGCTAATTAGAATAAAAACCTTTGTGGCACTCAGAAACAGATTAAAGAAATAGTCATAAGAAATTGAAAATATGAATATATAAATGGCCTGTGCTTTTACAAATAATAGGGGTTATATAGTGATTGATTATTGCTAGTTAATTTGGGGGCAAATTCACTCATTTATTAGTTTAAAAATACTTGATGGGTACCTGCTGTGTGCCAGATACTGATGGAATACTGGGTTTACCATGGTGAGTGAACTGTTGTCACATCATCATCTCTCTGACTGCCATAAGGGTATCAGTACTAATGTGCTGTTTGCTGCTCCTGACGAATTCAAGAATTGAAAGAAAACAGTAATTGCCTTAGTTAAACTTTAATAACAGTCTTCTCAACCTAATATTTAGAAAGAGTACATTCCAAGAAACCAAGCGTTACAAGCACTTAATTGTTTACATCAAATTTGCATATGTCCCATTGGCCAAAGCAAGTCATATGAGAAGGCCCAGGTCCAGTGTGCAAGTGGACTACATGATACCAGGGGGTAATGACCTACCACGGGCAATGTGACCGTGGTTAAATAATTTTCTTGTCTATAAAATTGTTTATGTGGATTAAATGAAATATAGTCATATAGTTTCTAGTACATATGATAAAAATCGTTCAGGGTGATTTTTTCAAGCTACTAAAAGTAATTTGGAGTGGCTGTCATCTAAATATTGTCATTTGTCATTCATTTCTTATAATTTGTAAGGCACTCTCCTAAAGTAATGGGGTTACATTGGACACAGCCCTTATTCTTAGAGAAACGATATTTTGAAGGTAAATAAGTGAGCCCAATTAGATCAACAGACTTTACAACTATCGAAAAGTTTTATAAATTCAACTATGGCTTGACATTTAGCTATGTTCATGTTAAATTTTATATTAAAATCAGTTCATTGACAATGATAATATGCCAAGATTATGTATCATAAAAGATAACAGATTTTCAAAACATTTTTAAAAGCTTTCTTTACAAAGTTTATAAATGATTTGGTCAAGTAGTATTTAAATGCCATCATACAGAGAGCTGTGCTCTGTAGATTGTTAATCAATTGGCAAGTCATCAAAATTCATTTGAAAACATTGGAAAATTTTGCTTTTAAACAATTGTTAAAGTAGAAACTTGGAACTTTAAAGAAAAGATAGCAGTGTTTGTTTTGGAGCTGCAGTCTAAAAATCTAAGTTTGCAGATATTACGTTTGTCAATTGTTTGGTAAAGTACTGACATAAATCTTAGCATACCTGTGGAGCAGCGGTTAGGACTAATCACCACTGAAGGGGCAAGCCACATAGCCCTGGGTTCAAGTCGCGAGTCCAAGGGGAAACAACCAGTGTGAACAGCTAAATAAAAATAAAATAAAAAGTCTTCTTCCTTCTCTCTCTTCCTGCCTGCCTACTCGCCTTCATTCTTGCCTTCACCTTTCCTTTAAAATAAACACATAAAGATGACGTGAAAACTAGATTGTGTTCAGAAAGTAAAATATAGCAGTATAGTAATATATCTCTTTTATCTATACTTTTCTGCTTCAGTAGTTAAATGACTTATAATTTATGATTTCCATGAAAGGGTTTGTTGATTCATTGGTAAGACAACTGGATAACCACATGCAAAAACAATGAAGTTGGAACCCTGCTTTATTTTACATTATATAGAAAAACTAACTCAAAATGATCAAACACCTACATGTAGCAGCTAAAGCTATAAAAGTCTTATAAAAACCAAACAGATAAATCTTGTGACCTTGATTAATTTCTTAGATATGACATCCACGGTCCAAGCAACAAAAGAAAAACAAATTAGACATGGTCAAGATTAAAAATTTTTGTGCTTCAAAAAACACTATTGAGAAAGGGAAGGGAAAAAAACTCAGGATGGGAAATAATATTTGCATGTCATATGTCTAATAAAGGATTTTTATCTAGGTAGAACATATAAATTCCTCACAATAAAAAGGCAACTCAATTTTAAAATAGGTAAAGGATCTGAATAGATATTTCTCCAAAGATATACAAATGACTAATAAGCACATGAAAAGATTTGTTGATATCTTCGTAGTTAGGGAAATGTAAATCAAAGCCACAATGAAATACCACTTAATACTCACTAGAATCAAAAAGATACACATAAACAAGTATTTGCCAGGATATAGAGAAATAGTCACCCTCCTATCTTGCTGGTTGGGTTGTCAAAAAGGACAGCTACATTGGAAAGCAGTCTGTCATATCTCCAAATGGTTAAATAAAGCATTACTCTATGACCTGGCAATTACAATTCTAGATACATAAGCAAGAGAAAAGAAGACATTGTATACCAATGTTTATAGCAACATTATGCATACAAGCCAAAAAAAATGAAAAACCCAAGTTGATGAATGAATAAACAAAATATGATTCAGCCAAGTAATTGAATGTCATTAGACCATATTTATGGTTCCATGTTGAAAAAAGCGATTAGCGCTCTAAGATGTGGGGCAATGAATTTGAGTTTATTACTTGCTAAGCAAAATACAATGATAAATTATAAAATACAGTTTATTTGAACAAACAACTGATACATATGTTTAAATTTTGAGAAGATAGATTTTTAGGACTTGGCAGACTTTGAATAATGGGAATGTTTTAGTAGATTGGCTCACGTCTAGCTCTGGTGTTCAGATTCCTGGACTATCAGAAGTAGCTGCCTTTGTTGCAGACGCATGAGACTGTCACTGATTGACTGACTTTCAAAGCCATGGCCATCAAAGCAAAGCAGTTATTGTTCTATTGGAATACATTTAAATTGGCTCTAAGGTTACTTACTTTTGGAATAAATGTCAAAGAACAGAAAATCTTTCCCTTTTTGTGAATTGGAGACTAGAAACTTTTTATTCTCATTCTCTACTTTTTCTGACAACTGAACCTTAATTTAATTTAAAACCTTTACTCAGTAGGAAGTCAGGAGTCATAGAAGTTTTTCAGCAGAGGAGGGTTATGATGAGATCATTTGCAGATTGGCTTAGAGGAGGGGAAAAAAGTCCAGGAGATGAGCTAGAAAGCTGTCGAAATGTTAGATTTCAGTTTTTCTGGCATGCTTAATTAAGAGGAAAAAAATGCAGACTTAGTGGTACATTAATATGTTCCTATGCGTAAGTTATATTTGATGCATCATCAATACTGCTTTTGTCAAAATGTGAGTGCACTGTTCGCCGTTGTCAGCAGGCCCTGGTTCCTGTTCTTGTGTTCCTCCCTCCCCCTCCTCCCCCTGCTGCTCTCCCCTCCCTCTTGCCAAGTGAAAAACTAATATCCATGCTAGTGAAGACCCAAATTATTCTAGTAAATGAATCAGGGATAACTTGAGCAACAATTTGAGTAAAAAGTGCCTTGATTGCTGACAGTTTCCTCATTTTTCTTAGATTATTAAGTTGAAAGCTGAAGCCCGGCTGGACCTGCTAAAGCAGATCGGTGTTTCTGTGGACACGTGGCTGAAGAGCGCAATGAACCAAGTAATGGAAGAGCTGGAAAATGAGCGATGGGCCCGCCTTCCTGCAGTGACCAACAATGGCACTTTACACTCGGTACGGTTTCTCTTCTTGAACATTATGAGCTAACTGCCATTGAAGTTCTTTGACCATGAAGTCAAACCTGATAATAGCCAAAATTTAAGAGAAAAAAAAAATAGTGGTTTTGCTAGTGGTTTGGGGGTTATTAGGTTTTTTCCTTCAGCCTACTAATTGAATTAAATTTAGTGCAAGGAAAAGGGAGGGGCTGGAAAGCATGTGTTTTGCTGGGGGTTCACACTTTTTGTTGTTGTTTGGTTTTGATGTGCAGTGAAGAATATAATATTACTACTTGTTTTATTGGTGCCAATTTACCCAACTTCATTGTCCCATTCATAAAGTAGATGTGCTTCTCTGGAAATAGCAGAATAAAGAAATCTAGTGTTGTTGAAGTTCTCAGAATTGTAAACAATCTTAGAGGAAACACTGTGTTCTAAGTCTGTGGCTTAGTCTGTTTAGTTCACACTCTCCTCACAGAATCCTCCATCAATAAGATAGTGCAGGTATGGTTTTAAAAACAAGGCCAAACTCAGAGCTTAAGTTTCCTTACTTCAAGTTCAGGGCTCTTTCCACTTTAATGTCATCTAGTTCAACCTTAGATTTTCATGTTAGAGCTCTAAGTACCAGAAAAGCTGAATGAATTACCTAAATACATGGATATATGTTATATGACTGAGCTGACTAATTTCCTGCATCTACTTCTCAACCATTACTCTTTCATCCTGTTTATTTCTTTATGGTATTTATTTACAATCTATACTTGCGAACTTTTGTTTTCTTTTGTTTATTATCACCTTCCTCTCAGGAGTGTGATTTCCATGTCTTCCTGGCACACTGCTCTGCTCATCAAAGTGCCTGTCACATAGTAAATACTCAGTATCTGTTGAAGGAAGAAATGAGTGATGGATGGACTGAGAGATGGAATTGTGGCAAATTAAAAGCTAAAATTCTAATTGTCCAACTTCATCCATAATGCCTCTTCATTGTGCGCTTCAGTTATAAGGCATCCTTACTAAAGAAACTGGCCAAAGTTTAAGAACATTCCTGGAAGTTTTGTCAGTGTTCTCACATAGCAAAGTGTAATAGGATTATACTTGCACATTTTAAAAGGATCGTATGTGGGTGTGAATTTAAAGGAAAAACTATTGAAGGTTTATTTTTATTTCATATTAATAGTAATCCAACAGAGGGAAATAAAGTCCAGATCACCTACTTAACTTTGGAGTTAGAGACTTTGCCCTGTTTCCAATACAGTACGTTGCTCTGTGTCATGAAATAACTTTTTCTATTGCATCTTATAAAAATCACATGTTCTACCTACTTCAGGTTATTCTGGTACACAGAATTTGGGATGACAGCAAATTCTGGGCACAAACATGCTTTTGCTTTTTCAGCAGCACTGTTGTAACCAATCAGTTACTTTCCATGGTCTAGCACCTTTTCTAACAAAATCAGCTGAACAGGCACATATTGCCTGACTCCGTGCCTGCCTTTGGACAGGTTAGAGATGCTGTCTTCTCAAAGAACTTGCAAGCTGATAAAGTAGGCAGACCTTTACAGAGCTTAGTGATACATGGCTACTATGTAGCAAACTCAGAATTACTGCTAACATATCCACACACCTTGGAAAAAGTCACTTTCAATTCCAGAGAGAAATTTGGGTTAAATGGTTCTAAGATTCCCTCCAACTGAAAAAAATCTCATGATTTGTGAAATGCTATCAGAAAAACTCAATACCAACTAGAAAAATAAGAAAGAAGCTTGAAGGAAACGTCATTTGAGATCATCTTCGAAGAATCTGAACAGGAATTGAAAAAGGGCTTCTGAGTAGAAGGAAGGGATGAAAGAGATGGTAGCTAGTACTGTGTCTGGTCAGGAGTAGTACAGTCTGGTGGTAAGTGCTGAATAAACTTGAGATTTGTGAGCACTGTCTAAAGACACCATGTTGTCCAGAGACATGTCAGATTCTCTGTGAAGGAAGCATTTTATAACATATCCCCCTCTCTCCTCTCATCAGTTGTATGGAGCTGGTATCTTCCCTTTTTGAGTGAGGGACTAACTCTGTGAACATTCCACTGACAATAGAAATAAAGGAGAGACATAAGCACAACATTCATGAAGTCCCAGTATTTATTTAACCTGCTTTTAAGTGACAGCACTGAAATGATTCAGAGAGAGTTGTATCTCTTCACACTGACAGCTAGCTGGCTAAGGATCATGAAGCAGGAATACACATTCTGGGGCCTAAATTATTTCTTCCATTATAGATGCCAACAGACACGTTAGTCATCAAGTTTAGAATTCCCTTCCATCTGGAAAATATGTTTAACACTCCTGCTAGACATTAACAGTGTCAAGTGCCTTATAAAAGATAAATGTTTTTAAAATGTATGGTCTGTTTACCTTATAGAGTAAGGAAGGAACTGTTCTTACTTTAGTATTAATTCTTTCCCTTCTGTGTTATTCTGTGATACAGAATATAAGATGAGAAGAAAGAATAAAAAACCAATCACAGAATATTTCTTTTAAAAAGAAAGCAGTCTATCAATATACATAGCTGTTCATTTGATGGTTCCCAGCACCTACACACAACTTCCTGTGATTGGATGGCTGCAAGTGACCCCTTTAGCCTTTCTGTCCCTTACCCCTGCCTTCCCTTCCTCAACAATCCACACCCAGTTGTTAACCTAATTTTGAAATTATATTAATTTTAGAATGTAAAATATTATATAACTAGATTACAAAAAAACATTTATAAAGTACAGTAGAGATGACAATGACCAATAACTCCACGCTCATAACACCACTGTTAGCAACTTGGTGTAATCCCTTCTTCTTCCTAATATATTATCCATATATTTATCACAATGAAGTTAATTTTACCTGTTTTTCCATCTAATATTTCATATTGTCAGATGATCTTAATAGGCATCCTTTTTGTGTCTGTCTAGTATCCCCTCAAGAAAGTGTGTAATACTGGTTCATGTCTTTTTAATTTGCATTTCTCTGATAATATTGAGTGTCTTTTTATATGCTTATTTGCCATCTGTATATCTTTTTTGGTGAAGTGCCTATTCAGATCTTTTGTTCATATTTTACTGACTTTATTATTAATCTATGATGTAGTTACGTTAATCTTTATATATGTTAAAAGGAATAAGGAGAAGTCTGTTTTGTTTGGGTTTTGAGGATTTGGGGGGGTGGGATTGGGGTAGTCATTGAAAAGACATCACCCCCTAAATTGCCTTCACTAATTTGTCCGAAATCAATTAACCAAATAAGTGTGAATCTATTTTTGGACTTTTTGTTTTGTTCCATTGATCTATTTGCTAGCTTCATTCCAATACTGTACTGTCTTAATTAACATAACTGTATAATATGTCTTGAAGTCAAGGAGTATAAGTCCTCCAACTCTTATTTCTCAAAGTTGTTTTGGATATTCTAAGTACTGTGTATTTTCATATGAATGTTTTTTTTTTTTGCCACCACCAACCCTGGTTCTTGAACCCCAGTCCATGACTTTTACAGTCTGCGACTTAAATGCCTGAGCCACAGAGCCTACCATGTTTTTGTTAGGACTGTGATAAATCTGTAATCAGTTAAAAGACAGTTGACATATTAACAATACTGAATCTTCAATCCATGAACATAATAACTATTCATTTGTTTAGGTCTTTAATTTCTCTAGGCTGTGTTTTGTAGTTTCACTGTATGGGTCTTGCACATTCTTTGTCAGACCTATCTCTGTTTCATAGTTTTTGATGTTATCATAATTATATTTCAGTGTCCAGTTATTCATTATAATACATAGAAATGCAACTGATTTTTGTATACTTACTTTATATCCTGTTACAGTTTTTGTGAAGATTTTCTACGTAATATCTCCCCTGCATATACAGTTTTACTTCTTCCTTTCCAATTCAGATGCCTTTCATTTCCTTCTTTGCTTTCTCTTTTCTTCTTACTGTTTAACAACTATATCTCCAGTACAATGCTGAATAAAGTGGTGAAACTTGCTTAAATTCAAAGTTTCATTTTAGTTGTTACTGGGAGGAATTTAAATCTTATCCCTAATACTATATCTTGCCAAGAAGCAGAAATTCATTTTGTTGATATTTTCAGCATCATCTTTTATAATTCACTTATGTTGTACTTAGAGTAATATTCACTTCTCTGCGTGGATGAATTCAGAGATTCTACTAGTCAGTTATAAGGAACTACCTTACTCTACTGCGGATATTGCCAGATTCTTTATCTTGATTCTTCTTTCCTCTTAAAAACCAGTTAAGAGTAATAATTTAAGTACCTCCTATGTGCCAAGCTTGTGTCAGAGGATTAAATGTATTACCTCATTTAATCCTTATAATAATCCTGTGAAGAAGTAATTGTCTTCACTATAGAGATGAGGTCATTCAAGTTGAGAAGTTAATTGGCCCAGAATCACACAACAAGTAAATGGCACAGTTAACATTCAAACCCATGTCTGGAGGACCCAAGATTTATAAAGCCGATGAAGCCTTTCAGGGGTTATTTTGCTGAGTATAAGAAGACAGCTACTGAAACCAACTCAGAAGGTTCTTCTTATATGCCCTTGCAATAGGAGTAAGCATTTTACTACATCTAAGAAAGGAAAAATAATAGTACAGCTAAAAAGAATAGTTTTGATTGAAGTTCTGTCAGATATCAGGAAGGAAAGAGGGTAAGAGAGCAGTTGTTAAGAAACAGGAAAATGTGGCCCTAAAAATGCTGGGTCAAGAAAACATTTTAACAATTCAGTTACAGAGGAAGAGGGAAGAAATTATTCTGAGATGACATACTTTGGAAAGCTGCTAGAGCGATGCAAAAGTGTATGGCAGTGACCCCCTATTGCTGTCACGCTGCGACCTTTCATTCTCTTCCCTGAGAATCAAAAATGGACCAGAATAAAGGAGCAAGAAGGAATGTTTAGTATCAACTCATATTGCCAAGATAATATTTTGGGTTGATTCCCAGTGCCAAAGTCCAGTACATATTAACATTCCTCATGTATTTTTGGGAACTTGTCTACCCACATTGGCTTTCATTTGTTTTTATAGATATATGGATGTTTTGATTTTTTATTTAATGCCTACATTTTTAATAATGCTAACATTTACTAGAAAATAAAATCAGTATCTCTTAAGGATATATAAATATGTTTAAAATAAGTTTTATGGCAATTTCTATCATGTGATTCTTTTATATGACACAAGCCCTTTTGGAAAACAATAGAATCCATAAGCCTGAGATGATTTGAGAGGTCCAGATATGAGTCTATTTCGTCATTGACCTAACTGACTATCGACAAATTATTTATAAGATGAGACACAGAATTACGTTACTCAGCTGTGGAGAATTTTCAGTAAGAGTTATGTATTGGAATATTATAGGAGCTTTGAAATGGAGTCAATAAGTGTGATGGGAAATACGTACTATCCTTCTGAAATCCTCCACAATTCTATAGACTTTATTAGGAATATAACAGGAAAGTCATATTTTACAAACTTTATTCAAGACATTACTCAAGAGTGATCACTTTAATTTATTAAAGGGTAAAACTTGACAATATAGGCAGTCTCTACTTTTGGGCTCATTGAATCCCAGGAAATTTTCTCTTTTTCCAATCACCTGTTCGATATTCCAAACCCCCCTGCACACCTAGCTTTTGGCTGTGGTTTTCCATGCTAGATTATGTGTTCCTATAGAGCAGACATGCAGTCCTTCGTTTCTTACCTAAAAACTTAGGGTGATGTTCAACATGTGGTAGATATTTGAAAATTTAATTGTTCTGCCATTAAGCCCATTCTATTCATTCTTTACATCATTAATGTGCAAACATTCTTACCTATTTTTGAACATGAGGAAAAGCAAGTAAGTGCTTATATGTAGCTAGAAACAGAAATTTTGAGCCTGTTTGTCTCTTCATTGGATCTTTAGTTTGAAAAGTAAAACCTGCTTATTTTAATAGTTCAAATAGTACAGAGGTGTATAAAATAAACCAGTCATCTCAATTCTCCTGTCCTTTGCCAGTTTTTGAATTGAGTTTTTTGTTGTTATTGTTGGTTTTAGTCATTCTTTATATATCCTGGATATTAGTCTTTTATCAGATTTATGATTTGCAGATATTTCCTCCAGTCTGTGGATTACTTTGTCACTCTTTTGTCCTTTGATAAGTTTTTAATTTTGATAGATCCAATTTGTTTTTTTTCTTTTATTGCCTACTTCTGTCTAATATCCAAGAAATTATTGCCAAAGTCAGTATCACAAAGTAATTTCCCTATTTTCCTCTAAGAGTTTTGTAGTTTCAGCTTAGGTCTTCAGTTCATTTGAGTCCATTTTTGTAAGGTACGAATCAAAGTTTAGTCTTTTACATGTGGATATCCAGTCTTCTTGGTACTATTTATTAAAATCTGTCCTTTCCCCATTGATTAGCTTTTACACACTTGTCAAAAATCATTTAACCTTGTATGCAAGCATTTTCTTCAGGACTCTCTCTGTTCCTTAACTCACTTTTAATGTTATGTGTCTATAACACAGACACATCATAGTGTATTCAAACATTCTTCTATTGATGGATATATGGGTTGTGTCCTGACTTTTGTCACTTTAAGCAATGTTGTGATAAATATCCTAAAAGACAAGTCTTATATCTTGGTGCTTGTATTTTTCTATAATGGATTCACAAAAAGTTGAATTGTTAGAGCTCAACTTGTATGTTCAGTTTTTAATTTTAGTAGTTTTTTTTTTTCCAAAAAATCAGTTTTACATTTCTACCACCCATGACTATATGTATGTTTCTCCACATCTGTGGTAGCATTTAGGAATCTTTTTAATGTTTCCCAATATGATCAGTTTAGAATGATAAGAGATTTTATTTGTCACTACTTAGCAGGAAATGTGAAAGAATACTGATAAATATTTGCTATATATTTGAAAGACATTTTACTCTTGTTTTTAAAAAGGAAAAATACCTTATCCTTTTATAACATGAAACGTGCAAGTAAGAGCAGATACTTATTTCTCTGTGTGGCTGAATAAGTAAATTAACATTTTTGAAACAATTAGGCTGTAAGTCTTTTTCTGATTTCAACCACTAACTTGAAGTAAGCAAGCTAGCCAATGACTTCTAATTTTTCCTAGCTTAATGCAGATACTGAAAGAGAAGAGGGAGAAGAGTTTGAAGACAATATGGATGTTTTTGATGACAGCGGTTCCAGCCCTTCTGGCACCTTAAGAAATTATCCACTCACCTGCAAAGTTGTGTATTCCTACAAGGTTTGTGTTTCTCTAACATATTGCTCATATTGAATTGTGACAACTCTAAAGATATATGCAACTGTATCTACCCAGCCTCTTATACTGTGATTAACATAAAATCGCTTATGTGTAGTTAATATTAAAGGCAATGTAACATAGTGATGACTGACAGAGTGCCTGCTTTAAAATCATGCCACTTCCGTGTGTGACTGAACTAGTTCCCCAGTCTCTGTGAGTCTCACGTTTGTTTTAAACTATAGTATGGGGACAATATTATAGAACTAATTTAAAGAGTAAATGAGATCACACTTTTATAGAAAAGCATTCAACACAGTGCCTAGCATCTTGTAAATTTCCAGAAAATAAAATTCTTATCCTTATTATCAGTTGCCTGTTTGGCATGTAAGATTCTCCATTAGGATGATCTTCAAAATTGATATTAAAAGAACATTGTTTCCCAAAGCAGTTTCTTTTTTTTAACTTTATCTTTCCTAATCTTAATACACCTCTTATCTCGATGTTAAACAGAAACTTGGGGAAATAAGTGTCAGAATTTCCAAACCTGATCTGATATAATGGTTCTTAATCTCTCTTACTCCTGCGTGCCCTGTTTTCACACTGACTTTTTACTCATACAGGGTAAACTGAGTTTCAGTTCCCCAGTCCCTCTCTTTTGCTCACTTCTGCCTTCCCCGCATCCAGTCTATCAGCCAGACCTATTGAGTCCACCTCCAAAACATACCCTGAATCCATCCACTTTTCACCATCTTGGTCCAGACCATTGCTTTGATTACTGTAAAAGGAAAACAATGCCTCATAATTAATATCCCTTCCTCATACCTAGTCTAATAATCCATTTCCCTCTCTGCACTCAGAATTATCTTAACACACACAAGAGATCATTTTATTCCCCTGCCTGAAAACATGTATAAGTTTTCCATCACCAGTAGGAAAACAAACTTCTCTAGGGTCTGTAGTGTCCCAACAGATCCGGCCAGTCTGCCAGTGTCTCCAGCTTCGTGTCAGACGTACCCAACCTATTCACCACACGTTAACTGCTCTGGCTGCCTTTTGTCTTTCTTTTTTTTTTCTTTTTAAGGAAAGGTGCAGGCATACACTGGTGGAGTAACAGTTTTGTCAGCCACCACATACATTCCAAGGATCCCAGTTCATGTCCCAGGGCCAGTGAAAACAACCAGGATGAACAACTGAATATAATAAATTAATTAATAAAGTGCTAAGGGAAAGGTATGGTCAGGAAGGAAGGGAAAGTAGGAAGAAGCATTTTATTTATTGTATTTAGTTGTTCATCCTAGTTGTTCTCCCAGATACTGGATGTGAACCCTGGTCATTGGGGTATATGTAGACTGCACTTGACAGCAGACAGTGGACCTAACTGCTACTCCACCAGGTGACACCTCTGGCTGCCCTTCAATCTTCAGAAGTTCCAAGCTTCTTCCTGACTTGACAACTGTGCACTTGCTGCCCCCTCTACCTAACAATGGCTTTTCCCACATTCTGGTTGGCTGCCCATTGCTCCTCATTGACGCTCTCCTCAGGTCTTCCCTAGCCACATAAATATAACCCACTCCTCAGTCAATGCTCTGTAGTCCATTGCCCTTTGCCTTCTTTTATTTACTATGTAGTACTTATCACCATCAAGTGAGTCCCTTTTTTCCATATTTCCTTGGCTTAACTCCCCATGAAAATTCCATGAAGGCAGAAAAACCTTGTTTGTGTGCGTTGGTGTCTTCAGCACCTTGGACAGTGTCTAGCACACAGCAGGTCTTCAGACACTTATGGCATGAATCAATGATTGTGTAAGGAGGGTGTGATCAAATAAATCCTCCTTTGACTCTCATGCCAATGGAGACCCAATGCCAAATGAACAACAGAGGCAGGATCTGGAGAGACTTCAAAAAGCACACTCCCACCATCACTGTCCCTGGATAACCAAGAGTTGGCAATGTTTACTCTCCCATATCAGTGGTTCCCAGACCTTTTTTGTTTAATAGCCTTTCATTGATGTTCAAATTAATAATATGTCATTTCTAAAGGAATTCATTTTTTTCAATGTAAGCTGTTTTAGTAACTTTTTGAAAATGTGAAGTCATCTTCTAAAATAGAAAGGTGTTAGAGAATATTATGAAATGAGGGTTGGGGATGTTTTTCCCATCTCCTCTCTCTGTATTATATTTCCTTTAAAGTTCCATAATTAAATGTAAGATCCTTAATGGAGAAGGTCCTTAGTGTTTGAGTGATTATAAACAGCTCATATTTATCTAGCATTTCCCCTGTTAGCATATACCAGGCATGTCCCTATGGTAAACCAGGCAGTAAAAATCTACTTTGTCAGTTAATCACAGAACAAACATTTATCAACTGCCCAACATGTGACAAGCTTTGGAGCTATAAGAATGAGTGTGACATAATCTCTGCCCCTCAAAAATGGAGAGTCTGGAGGGAGTGAATATCAAACTAAAAATCAGACCATGTGTGAAAGCATTTATAGTAGAGGCAAGACTGGAAATTTGTCCTGTAATGGTTGGAAGAATTTTACAGATGAAGCATTTAAATTAGGTCATGAAAAAAATCTTTCTAGATAACTGTGAGGAGTAGGGAAGGGAAAATGCCTTCTAAGCAAAGAGAAAAACAGATACAGAGACAGTCTGCTGTGATAATGGGGTGCTCAGGAAATGTTAAATTCAGTGGTGCATGTGCATCAAGTGTGGGGAACAGAATAGCTGGAATTAGCATGTACCCTTACGGCTCAGGTAGCTGAGATGGCTGGGCTATGGAGCATGTGAAGCCCAAGGACCTGCGTACATGTGACCCAGGACCAGGGGACCAACCAAAATAAAACAAATGAATGAATAGAAATATTTCTCCCTTTCCCTCCCTCCCTAGTTAAAGAGAACAAACCACTGAAAATAGAGAGATTTGCCTTCAGATAGTCAAGGGCCTTGTAGTTCAGACTGAAGTTTAACTTTTATCCTGAGAGGAAACATTGGATATCCCGTATCAGTTTAGACTTTTAATGTGGTAACCTTGGCCATGGTACAGATGGATACAAATATATACATGGTGTAGAGGATAGGCTAAGATAGAAACTAACTCTAAACGTAATAGTGATTCCTGTAATTCACACTGGCAAAGAAGGCCTGAATTAATCTGGTAAGAGTAATGAAAATCTAAGTTTAAAGATTAGACTCAGGTGCACTTCTGTGATTCAGCAGCTAAGGTACATGCCACATAAAGTCAGAGGGAAGAAATAAACAACAACAACAAAAAAGATTATTTTCAAAAACCTTAAAATGCTTATGTTTGACCTTGCTAATATCTATCTCAAGGCAATAACACACAATATATAAAAATGTTTTAAATACAAAATTATTTTTTATCATAATACTACTTTATAATAGCTCAAAGTTAGTTCAATAAGGGAATAATAAATTAGCCATTCATACAATTGTAACTATAAAATATTTTTTTATGGAGATCGTTAAAAATTATGTTAGTGAGTTTTTATGTAAAAAAGAAATGCTTTTATGTCAAAAAGTAAGATACCAAATTATATGTACCTTACAATCTCAATTATATATATTTTCCAGATGGTTTGCAATGTACATATATTACTTTTATAACCAGGAAAAAGCATGTGATTTTAAAAGAAAACAAGATATTTGGAGAAACAGTGGTGGGAATAGAGGGCATGGCTGCTTCTAGAGTTCTGGCTATCACTGGCTATTAAGACATCCAAAGGCACTGTGAGACCATGTATTTATCTAAAAACGAAAATTCCTGATCATTTGCTGTCTGTAGAACAAGTGAGAAGAATTACATTACCTGCCTTGAATAAGTCATTCTAGTAGGGAGCACAGAAGAGCAAGCAACTAACTAGAATGCCGCTGTGTTCAGGGGCTATACACAGCCTTAAACGAACAAAAGGAAGCAGCAACATCCAGCTCATTGTAGATCATCTGGGAAGACATGAGCTGGGCCTCAAATCATGATCAAAAATAATAGCTACCATTTGTGAAGTACTATGTGCCTGGTACCTGGTAATTTTGTCCCTAATTCCTTCAGTAATCTTAGAAGGATGAATATTACCAATCAGTCCATCAACTCAACAAATATTACTTGAGAACCATCAGTGCACAATACTGTGCTCTTTTCTATTCAGGGATATAGCGTTGATTGACAGAGACAAAAATTTCTGCCCTCATGGAGCTTACCGTCTAATAGGAATAGAAAAGTGAGGCTCCAAGTCCTCCTATGGTCTCTTGCCCATGGAAACAGACTGAAGCTGTGCCTGAACCCACAGTAATCTAAATCCATGTACCACGTGGGGAAGAGGGAGCAGGACCTGCTGGAAAGAAGGAACAGCCTGGAAAAGCAACTGGATAAGGAAGAAACTGGAGGGTTCAGAAAATAGGGAATAGTGTGCCAAAGGATCAAGAAACCCTGGGGACCAATCTCTGTAGGGTCCTAAGTGCTGTGCAAACGGCCTGACTTTGTCAAGGGGAAGAATCGGTAACTGCATAAGGTGGTATTAGTGTCTGCTTACAGAGCAGTGTGGGACATTGCCTGGACCCCCATGTCTTTGTTTTATAAGTAAAGGTGTTCCTATCCCTCTCACTTTGCTGTCCGCCATTAAATTCTAGTTGTGTGGATACTTTCGAAGTCTTGTTATGGAATTAGGAAAAGACATCTTTGCTACGTAGTTGCCTTTTGCTGGTACATTCAAAGCATAGCCTGGTCTCAGATTAGCAAAGAAATTTCACAGCAAAAGCTATCAAGACTCAAAAAGGGTTTTTTTCCTCATAATTTGAGATTAGAAGTAATTTTCTTAAAATTCTGGCCCTGGAGTGTTTCTGTGATTTATCAAACTAATACTGTTTTTCTGCTTCAAGCAATTATGGCAACATCCAGAAGCTGAGTTTGATGAAATGTTATAATGCACATTAAATGAGAACATAGTCTTAGAAAAGTGACCCATTTTCTTGCCTTATTTTTATTTGTCTAACTCAGAGATGTTTTACACTTTTGAGACTGTAGGGTTTGAAAAACTGTGGTCTTAGGTGATCATTATAACTGATCCTGAGACTTAAGGAGAGCTTCTAAGACTTCTAAGAGAGCCAGAAGGTGCCATCAGGCTCTTCCCTGTAGCATGTGACAGGCAAGTCTGAAACAAAGCCACATGATCTCTCTCTACCCCTCTGTGGAACCCTGAGAGTTTGCTCTTGGATTCTCATGTCAAGGGCAGTATTTGGGTAGTTGGTGCTGTTTGACTTTTGCTGCAGGGAGACGGAAACCATCAGTTAGCAGCTCGTGCAGAAGAGCCCACGTGGCTTAGCCCAATCTCCACAGCTTATCTGGAGGATAATAAATCCAAACTTTGACCGGGGTCTGTCTTTTCCTTTCCCACAACTTTCTTCCCTTGGCCACTGTTTTACAGTACTCCAGACCAATTCTAGGTGCTGCTCAAGCTGTCATCTATTCCATGTACATAGTTCTGTGCATTTCCACAGCATGCACCTCCACGGTAGCCCGCCAGCACAGCTCTGATTCAGTGCTTTCTCCTTTGCCTGTGCTTCTCGCATCATGGTTCTGTGCTCATTCATCCCATGTTGACTTCCCATCCTCCCAAGAATGGCAAAATTGTCATTTTGAAGAAATGGAGGCATCAAGAGGTTGAACAACTTAACAGTAGATACCTAAGCTGGAGCTGCATGGAGCCCAGGTCTTCCGCTCCCAGCAGAGTACTCTGTTCGCTGAAGCTGACTGCCCTTGAGGATTCCGTTTCTCCAGTTTCTGTCGTGGCTTTATTTTGTTTAGTTGTTCAAAGTAAAGCTTCACCTCATGACAGTTTTATAACACTTAAATTTTTAAGTTCAAGACGTTTTTCAAAATCATTTCAGTATTTTGATCCCCGGTTTTTGTTATGATCAGCTCACATCTGCTCTCTAGCTAACCTTTTTAATTTTGTCCATGACCATCCTACATTGCAGGCTTCTCAACCAGATGAGTTGACCATTGAGGAACATGAGGTGTTAGAAGTGATTGAAGATGGAGATATGGAAGACTGGGTAAAGGTATATTCCTTTGCTCATATCACCCCTTCTTGTGACATTTTTAGGAGTTTGTTTTGGTTCTTGTTATGCCCTCTGCAAACTGTGTGTGCAAACCTGTTTTGTCACATGTCTTTTACTCAGGCTCGAAATAAGGTTGGCCAAGTGGGTTATGTGCCAGAAAAGTACCTACAGTTTCCCACGTCGAACAGTCTACTGAGCATGCTGCAGTCCTTGGCTGCTTTGGACAGTCGGTCACACACATCCAGCAATTCCACGGAGGCCGAACTCGTTTCAGGCAGCCTCAACGGAGATGCCAGTGGTAAAGTCTAAAACAAGGCACTCTTTACTGGGTCACATTTCACCTAAACTGTATTGCCCTGGAGCCAGCCTTCAGTAGGTTAAAAAGTATAATGTTATTCCTAATCTACATTTTCCTTTATTTGGTCACATCTGTCCTGTGCAGTAGAGCCCTAAAGTTGATCTTCAGTGAGTAAAAGCATTACAGCTTGACTCCAGTTCTGTACAATGCTCCTTAGACGTCACGTGAGCAAAGAGGTGCTTACAAAAGGACGCCGGTGTCAGTGCGCTCACTAGCGTTTTCTTTCTCTTGCTGTCTAGTGTCTTTCGTGAAAGCACTTTATGACTACGAGGGTCAGACAGATGACGAATTATCTTTTCCTGAGGGAGCAATCATCCGAATCTTGAACAAAGAAAACCAGGATGACGACGGCTTCTGGGAAGGGGAGTTCAATGGGCGAGTTGGAGTTTTCCCATCGGTGCTAGTGGAAGAACTCTCCGCTTCAGAAAATGGTGACACTCCCTGGATGAGAGAGATTCAGGTGCACAAGAAGGCAGAACAATGAATTAGAAAATGTGACCCGTGCAAAGATGGGCTGTCATCTCAGCCTCACTACTCTTGTCCTGGGTTTTCAGGTTTCTGCAAAACTTGAGCATGGGAAAGTGGGGACTCATCACTTAGGAGCTTACGAAATGGCCATATGATACCTCCTTTCTCCTACGTTCTGCTCTCTGAATCAGTTCACCAAAATGCTAGATTCATATGCAACAGACAAAATAATGGTTTGGTGGAGAGAAGGAAACAAACAAGAGAGGGTGGTTCTTTTATGCAGCAAAACACTTAGTGTGTTTTTTCCCTCACTGTTAGAACCTCCCTGCCCAGCGCAGGTCCTGCTAATTCATTTGGGGGCTCATGAGCCTGCCAGAGCCCATTCCTGTGGCACTGGGCTTGGCTCATCATAGCAAAATTTGCCTTTGCAGGAAACCCCTACTTCATATCTGTCATAGCAGGCTTGGCAGGTTGAGGATCATGAGACTCTCTCTGCCCATCTTGTTTGTGTAGTATTGTGGCCCCTCAGACATTTACAAAACCTGGGCAAGTCAGAAACTCAGACAACTACTTTATCTTCACCAGAAAATTCAGTTTGTCCCCCTTTTTTATTCTTTATTGAATTGCCCTAAGAGACTGTTTTCCCCAGAACTCCAGAGAATGATTTGACTTAACTGTTTAAATAAACTAAAATCAGTAGTAATGAGATCTATGAGAGAGAAAAGTTAAAGGTACCACAAAACTAGGGTTTGGCACAGCTGTTCTAGGCTCATTGCTTCTAATGGGGCTGACAAAAAACTGTTAATAGTCCTAACTTAGCTCCAGAGAAAATAATCTGTCTAGAGCAGTCAGAGAAGCCAACTAGTCTCTCCTTCCTGAGGTGGGCACTTTGTAACCTCACCTCCTTCTGCTGCAGATCTCTCCTTCCCCCAAGCCGCCAGGCTCCCTGCCTCCACTGCCACTGTATGACCAGCCTCCCAGCAGCCCCTACCCCAGCCCAGAGAAGAGGAGCTCCCAGTACCTTCCCCGCTCTCCTTCAGCAAACGGTAAAGGTTCTCTTGGGCAAGGGCCTAAACACATTTTCATTATGAGATCCACATGTTCCCCTGAAGATCTACATTAGCATTTTGATTACCCAGCAACAACAAAAATGAACTTCTTTGGTTTCTCTCCCTTAGAAAACAGCTTCCATGCCGAATCGCCAGGATTCTCAAAGGCACCAAGGCATACTCCTGAGACCTCATATGGCAAACTGCGACCAGTAAGTCTCTTCCTCTGACTTATACAATGTTTAGTTCTTCCAAAGTCAAAGTTAGAAATCAATGTTTTCCCATGGTCCCTTTTTTGCCAATTCCCCCACATGAGGGTTTAGGAAAGTAAAAAGAACTCTTGAAAAGAAAGACTACAAAAATCAACATAATTATATGTCAATTATATTTCAATTTTAAAACACACAATTTAAAAAATCCACATACACTTATCTTGGAAGGTCAAGTTACACTGGAACTTTTCTCACTCCGCCATGGTGAGAAGACAGGATGATGGCTATGAAAATGTATTTGAGCACTCTTGTGGTTCAGGTGTTAAGCTCATGTCTGGGGCACAATCCACATACAACCCAAGAACCTGGGTTCTCAGCCAAGGACCAGGGGAACAACTAAAACTGAGCAACTAAATAAAAATGCTGCTTCCTCCTTTTGCTTCATTTCTGCTTACCTTCCTCTTTAAAAAGAGACAAAATGTACTTAAATTATAGCAAGCTCTGTGAGCATAAAAGAAGTCTGACTATGAAACAGAATCACTTTTTTTCAGCAAGCATTTATTAAGAACCTATTTTCCAGGTCTGTATTTGCTGCTTTGAGGAACACTGAAATGGATGAAATAAGATACACTTTTTACCCTTTTGAGGTTGGAGAGCATCTATTCTCAAAGTGCATCAACTCTTAAAAATAATCACCTCTATCCACCCCTCACTCCGTGGCTATCACTCCACCCCACCACCTCATCATAAAACAACTCTCCCAGGGTCATCATATTTTGTTAATTCAGTGCCTGCTTTGCAATTTCATTTTCCTTGACGCCTTCTCAGCATTTGATACCATTCCTTGAACCTCTCACTTCTTTGACTTTGTTCATTCAGCAGATGGGTATTGAGTACCCAGTTAAGAACTTAGTTCTTTATCCCAAAAGTAATAGGAAGCCATTGTAAGGTTGTTAGCAGGACACAGAATATACAGCATTTTCATTTCTAAAATACTGCTATGGCAAGTAAGTGGAGAATGAATGGAAGGTGGCAGAATGGACATGTGAGCCACTAGGAGGCTGGAGTAGTAATCCACGCCAGAGGGAATGGTACTGTGGCAGGTGGGTAAGAGCAGGAATGGGGAGAACTAGACGGATGTGTTTTGCCACCCTTCACTGGGTTGCCCTCTGGTCCTCCCTTTTCATTTACCTGTATGGGCTCCTCTGCTGGTCCTTCTCATGGTTCTGTGCCTGGGCTGCTTCTCTTGAAGTCATTAAACTCACTCTCCCTGCACAATCTTATCAGTAGCCATGGCTTTGATAACCTTTTATTTGCTGGTAACTCCCCGATTTATGATTGCCAACCTAATCTCCTCCTTGACCTCTAAACTTGTGGATGTCAGATGTGTATGTACCAAACACCCAAAACTCTGCAAAAGAGAGTGAGTGATCCTCTCACCAGACACATTCCTTCCCCACACTGCCTGTCATGGTGAATGGAACACTCCTACCAGTACTCTGGCCTCATTCTTGTTAGCCCCCTGACCTTCTCTCCTCAGAGTTTTCACCAAATCCTGCAGTTTTACATCGGAAACAGCTGTCATCTTTCCACTTCTCTGCTCCCCCACTGCCAGTGCCCTAGTTCAGGCTAACACCAGCTTTCTGTCAGATGAGCGCCGAAGTGTCCGAAGCTGTCTTCTTTATGCTTTTGCCCACCTCCCCTATCCTCCACAGTCACCTGAGTTATTCTTTCACGTTATTGCCATTTAAAAATCCTACAAAGACTCCTCTTTGCCTCCAGAATAAAGTTAAACTTCTTAACATGGCTTAATGAGATCCTCCGTAACTGGATCCCAGCCTACCTCGCTAACCTTATCTCTTGCAACTCTCCAAGATAGCTAAAAGGTTTCCATCTCTTCAAGCCATTGCTCTCTTGCACCAACTCCGGAACTTTCCCTTGGAATAAGGCTTTAGGGCTGCAGTGACTTGTGTCCTTGAGGCTTCCAGCCTAGGCAAGAAGCCCATTCATGGATTTCACATTTCATTCAGAGTAAGTCCTCGGGGTGTGGGACAGTGAATATTAGATTGAAAGCACATGCTCAGATCATTTCTGAGAGCCCAGCCCTTGGATAAATGAGTGGCTGGTGTTTGGGTGCTTCAGGCACTGAGTAGGAAGCTGACTGACAGTCCTTGTCGTTGCTTCCTGCTCAGGTCCGGGCAGCGCCCCCTCCACCTACTCAGAACCACCGCAGGCCAGCAGAGAAGATCGAGGATGTGGAAATCACCCTGGTGTGATGATGGAGCTGACCTTCCGTTACTGCTACAATCAAGGCCAGGCTTGGTGTTTGGCCAGTCTTGTTTTTTAGGCACCTTTGCATGATGATGACTCTTGAACAGAGCAAAAGCAAGGAGGATTTTATGTGACTGGGTGGCCTGGTGGACTCCTCCCCATGGTTTGAATATTTTGTGCCTTTTTTTGTTGTCATTTTCTAAGTCATCTCCTACCATAGCACAAGTTCTCGTGGGCCCTAAAGCAGAGCGGGGAACAACCCTCGTGCCTAACAGTGGTCCATTTTTCTACAAGACTCAAGACCAGGCCTCGTTCAGGGCACAGTCACAGAAATACTGACCATGTGCACCCGTACAGTATATTACTGTGGCCATGGGACGTGACAAAGATTCTCATCTTTCTTCAAGTGGCTTTTGCTCATCTGATTGAGTTTAATCAGATCATGTTGGCTACAAAAGGAAGCAGGAGGGATTTCAGGAGAGGCTGGCTCCTCCCCGTAGTTAGTCCCCAAACTGAGAAAGTGAAACTTCATGGAAAAAAAGTGGACTGCCCTGAGTTTAGCGCCAATTGCATTAATGCACACCTCTTCCACAACTAACAGATTTAAGACAGTAACAGTGTCCTTTGTATTAATATTTATGCCATTCATTTAGTATTAGTGGAGTTAATATGGAGGGACTGAACTAGTAGCCAAATCTTGTCCATCACATAGACTAATAGAAAGGAGGCTATGGCTAAAGCGGAAATGGACCTTCCAGTCTGAAATGAGCCGATTTAATTTTCTTTTCATATTTGGGAATTTTTCATCTTAATTTTTGCAGCATATACTCTTCTGACCAGTATCCTTAGAATCTGAATGTCTAGGTAAGTTGAGGGCACATACTTGTATTGCTGAGCTTCTCTTCTAGGGAGGCCCCTAGTGTTATATTTTTTCTCAAGTCAGTGGACTGGCCCAGACAGCCAGCTGATACTTGGTCCAGACCAATGGCCACTTCCCTTGGAAATGCAGCTTCCCAGGCCCACTGACCTGACATTTCCTTGGAAGGGAAACCTGTGACTCATGGAGAAAACCTACTTCCCATTAAAAAGGATTAAAGGCTCGCACACCCTGCATATGTGTGAATTGACAGGGAAAAGACAAGTTCTCTGTGTCACGGGGAGATCCAGGAGCAGCAGTCTCCACAGGCTGGCAAGCCCGCTGCAGGTGTCTCGGAGCAGGCCTCTGCCAGCTATCCCCTCTCCTGTGGGGGAGGTAGACCGTATGACCTAGGTAGGGACTAAAGGATATTTGCTAGTTGCTTTTTTTTTTTTTTTTTAAGAAATCAAATTTTTGTAGAATTTAATCCAAAAGTCATACTATGCTTTGAAAACTCCATCCCTCCTATGAATCTTTAAAAACTTGAAATGCTCACCAATGTCCCCATGGGATTTTTGACCAAAAGAAAGGTCATAGCTGAAGAAATTTTCACTTAGTCATTTGATTGCTTCAGTGATAATACCCAGTGATGAATCTTCTCCATGATTTTGGGGCTTTTTGTTTTTGTTTTTTGCATTTCTTAACCTGTTGATCTATTTGAGGTCTTTTTTGTGTTTATCAAACTTATTCTTAAGTTTAAAAAAAATTAAAAGGGTGGTTTTTAAGATTTTAAAGCTTGCCGACATATTAAAAATCAAAGCACTTTACAAATCTTCAAAGTGCTTAAATCAGGCAGTTCTTGCCACCCAGTCTTGTATTCTCTCTTTAGCTAGCCAAATTGTCCTTGAATCTGGGTTTTCCACATTCTCAGAGGGTTATTTGAAATCTTTTGTTATATTTTAAAATATTTTTTGGAAGAGCTGCTAATTTTATTTTAAAAAAACAAAGTTGTAAAAAATATGCCTCCTTTTTAAAAAGAAGCCCTCCCTCTCCAGGACATGTAGTTCACAGTGCACAGGGCCAAGCTTGGAGGGAGCGCCTCTGTGCCGATGTACTTTCTTTACCGTGGCTGTAAAAAATTTGTATTTATTATGTATAAAATGTTGAATAATAAAAAAAAATGGAATTATGTTTTCTAAGTTCCCTTACAAAAAGACTTAGGTACCTTTTCCACCCGCTCCCCGTGAGCACTGCTCTGGCTGTACCACGCGCTCTGAGCCCCGGGCTCCTGCTAAGCTAGCACCACCGTCATCTCCCTCAGCCGCCATCATGACTCTCTACCCGAACCTCATCAGGTTCTGACATCTACAAAACCCTGGAGATCACAGATGGGCTGTCTGCAGGTGGCGGGGAAGATGGTCAGTAGGACAGGGGGATGCACTGATGACTTGTTCATTGGTGGAAATGCCTCCACTGAAGGCCCTAAGGGTGAAGGTACTGAAAGCACAGTAATTATTATGAACCATCACTTGCAGGAAACTAGCTTCACTAAAGCAGCTCACATTAAAGATTACATGAAATCAATTTGAAGGCAAACTTGAAGAACAGACCAGAAAGAGCAAAACCTTTTCTGACAAGGGCTGCAGAGCAAATCAAGCACATCCTTGCAAAAACTCCCATTTCTTTATTGGTGAAAACGTGAATCCAGATGGTACAGTTGCTCTGCTGGGCTACTGTGAGGATGCTGTGACCCCCTTATGATTTTCTTTAAGGATGGTTTAGAAATGGAAAAATGAACAGACTTAGCAGTTACTTTGGATTTATCACCTTTCATCATAACTGGCTGTTGTTTTTCCATCCACAACACCAGGACAGATGAATGGGACTAATGTCATCTTGAGCTCTTCATTTATTTTGACCCTGATTTATTTGGAGCAGAGGCATTGTTTTTTAAGGAAAAAAATCATGTCTTATACGTTTTCTAAAAATAAAATGCATTTAAACTCAAAAAAAAAAAAGATTTATGTAAACAGACATTTCCAAATAGACCATGCTTCCTATAAAGACACTTCTAGGCTCTCCTTTAAACCATACAACAGAGGGAGAAGTAAATTAATCATCCATGTCCTCAACAGTGACTGATGTCACCCACCTGCCAGGTGGTGGGATGCTGGATATTAATTAGAATTAGAAATAAATTGTGATGTTTGCTTTTAGGGTTCTTTCCCAGTGGCAGTGGGGGATGGAGCTGGCAGGGGAGACAGATACCCACAGGTTGTCACAGGCGCTGACTAATGCAACCAAGTCACAGGTTCACAGCGCATCACCTGGATCCCCATTTTCTCTGACCCTCCACCCACACACACAGCTACAAACGAGGCAGAGACAACGTGGGAGGATGTCATCTGACCTTAGCCCTGCCACCGCATGTGTGACCTTTCCCCTAGGTTGCCACATCCTCTGCTTTAAAACCTGGAGAATGAGATGATTTCCAAGGGCCTTTCTAACAGTTATGTTCTACATAAGTTCAGTTTTTAGATGCGGAGTGAGTACATCACACAAAAAGTTCACAATATTTGAAAGCAGACTTAACTAACACAGACTTCGTAGGATAGCCAGAAATTATAAAGAAAATTCTAGTCTCTGGACTCTCTTCCTCCACGTTGTGATCATATCCCAGGCAGCACTACTCACTCCTCAGCCCCAGAAACCAGTTTTGGGGTTGGAGGGTGACTACTTCCTACCCTCCTGAGTGCCTTATGGCAAAACCAGGCTGCTCTGAATCGTTGCATGCATTTCGTTCATTCTGAAGTTGTTTTTCATAACAAAAATACAATCAAATTATAGAAACTTTAGAAAAGCAAGAATTATAATTTGTCCTCAAATCCTACAACCTGACACCAATCTGAGTCCCCCCCTAGATTCCCTGCATTTGTCGTTCCTGACTGAGATGCCAGGGACCCTGTGAAGCCAAAGAGCATCTTGTTCCTGGACTATTTCCCCGCTGGCCCCACTGGCCAGAAAAACCAAATGTTGAATTTGTGGTGCTTCTTCCATGTCTGAGAGCTCTGGCCTGGGAAAATTCTCCTGGAATGTTATCCTGAAACAGAACAAAGGCGACACACAAAGAAGGTTCATACCGCTTCCACACTGTGCACCAAACACCTTAGCGTCTCTCTCACCACCACTCCTGGAAAGGGTAGGAAGACAGCCTGATCACAAGTGTATTCCATGCCCTCAGCCTCCTTAGCTGTGACCCTAGTCTAGTCCCTTCACCCTTCGGGTTTTGCTTTCCTTATCTGTTATGTAGGAATGAGAAAGCAATGCAGGCTTCCTAGTATTAATACGATAATGTACAAATAAGCTGTGTGAAATATTTATACATTACTTGTCTAATGTATAAATATTTTTATACAAGTAATGTATAAATATTTTTGACTAATAGACTTGACTAGTAGTGGATGTATCCAGAGAACGAGACCAGCCTACACCCAGACGTGGTGCATCTGAATCTCACAGGTGAGTCCTCACCTATTGCCACTAGGATCCTCTAGAGAACAGCTTAAGAAGCAGGACCACCTCTGTTCACTTGTTATTTGTCCATTAGTAAACGTACTGCCCCAGATGCAAATGACTCAGAAATCACACCTAGCCCTGAGGGTCTCATATCTGCTTGGGAGGCTGGGGAACAGTAGACTTGCCAAGGTGCTTCTCCCGGGACAGGGAAATGACCCTGGGGCAGCTGGAGCTCCAAGGAGCATGTGTCCTTTGTCTCCCCCAAGTGTCAGGCTCACTCAGACCTGGGACTGAGCAAGGCAGGCAGAGGGGATACTACACTACAAAACAGCCCTAGGGAAGAGCTTTCACCTGTGGTGAGGCCCAGAGCTTTGCAGGGAAGAGACTCAGACAGGGAAGCCCCTCCCCTGGAGGCACTGACTGGCCCCAGGGCTCTCAGAAAGGCAACTACAAGCAGAACCTAGGACAGCCCTCAGAACCTCTCAGCAGAACCTGAGTCAGAGGCCTGGGCTCTTATCCCAGCTTGCCATGTGACCCTGCAGCCTCCCTGGCTTCAATTCGTGTGCACAACGGGGACAAAGTCCATTCCACAATTGACATTAGGGACCCAAACCCAGGCAGGCAGCCCTGAGCATCTGGTACTCAGAGCAGAAGAGGATTTTCAGCCCTGGGGTTCTAGCCAACCCCTCTGCAGAATAAAAGATACACCGGGAGGTGCTGTGACCTGTCTCTTCAGAATTTTCTGCAGGAAGCGCTGCCTCCAAGCCAGTTCAGGTGTGTGTCTTCCTGAGGGCAGACAACTGCACCCAAGTGTGTGCTGTCAGAGCTGCCCCATGAAAAAGGGAAAGCTTAAAGGGAACAGAAGGGTCACTGTCCCCTGAGCACCGTTTCTGGGATTCCTAAGTCTTCATGCTGTCCTGTGAGATGCTTGTCTAAAGAGTGAGCGGTTAACGCCCCCCAAGATTCAAGTGATCTTGAATTACCTCACCCCTGTGGTCCTGCATGTCACACTTCACGGGACACTAGCCCTCCAGGCTCCGACCGCAGGGCAGGGCCCAGAATAAGAGAAGAGGAGGGATTACAATCAGACCCCAAGCTGGAGAGTCAGAGCTCCCCCAGCCCTGGCAGCACGGGGCAGGAGGCAGGGGGAGGCACACTACTGGGGGGAGGAGGTTGCAGGAGCAGCCCGCAGCCCTGACTGGAAACCGACATTTGGTGAAAACAACAGAAGAGATGACAGTCACAGTCCAGCTGTGTAGTCTTGCACCTCTCAACCTCTCTAGGCCTCAATTTCCTCACCTGTGTAGGCACAAATAAGACACTGTACGAAAATGCACAGGGCACGCAGAAATGGTTGCTACTGGAAGCTGTCCTTGCCGGCATGGATCCCAGGAGGCAGGAGAGTGGCCTCAGCAAACAGCAGGCCGCTGGTAACTCCTGGTGGCCACTGGGAGCCAGGGCCAGGGTGGCCAAGGAGAGCTGTGCCTTGGGCAGTCTTAGATCTGAAGATGTGACCTCCTCGTCTTCAACTATCAGAAGGCTGGCAGAGTCCTTGAGTAAGATAAGTTAGCTCTTTAAGAAACATTTCCTCTGTGCCAAGCCTGCTCCCAAGGAATAGTTTGTTCTCGTCCTGGCCTCTTTCCAGAGCACCCAGACTGAAAATGAAAGCAGCTGGCACAGATGGGGAGCCCAGGGCCAGAGGAGCCCCTAGCCAGCCTGGAAGGAGTGGGAAGGACTCGGTGAAGGGATCCTGAGGAGGCCAGAATCACCAAAGGATAAGAGGGAAGAATGTTCTGGGCTGAGAGAAAAGCATCCTTAAGATTTTCCGATCAGTAAGGAAGTGGAGATGCAGCGGAGGCCAGCAGGGTCACATTCTAAGGGCTTTGAATTTCACGCCAAGCAGCTTCTCTGCAGACAGCAGGGGACTTCCAAGGGTTGTACATATGGCTGTGACACATTAGAAAGTCAGAGTCCATGGCAAGGACAGGACTACCAGGTGGCGAGACGTAAGTCTGGAGAAGGTGGCTGCAGGGCAGCAGGAGCAGAGATGAGTTGGGGGTGGCGGGGGCAGGTGCCTGAGAAAGTCGGGTGCAGAGGCACTTACACCTGGGAGGTGTGCAGGAGGCAGCTGGGTACGCCAGAGCGGGGGACAGCCCAGCCACGCAGTGTGAGCCAACTGGGGAGTCCACAGAGGGAAGATTTGGGTATTTAACCAACAATCACAAATTCCCAGGAGCTGCACAAATACCGAGTCCTTGCAACAACAACCTTTGAGGTGAGTATCATTTTACAGAGGAAACTAAGGTACAAAGAAATTAAGTAAATTGCTCAGAATTATTCAGCAACTAAGTATTAGGGCTGAGATGCAAACCCAGAAGTCTGGCTGCTCAGAGTTCAGCATGGGAATGATTTCCAACTGGGACCAGCCATGATTTCCCGGGGACACTCTGTAAGGTGATGAAGAAGGCGCTTGAGAGTTTGAGCGAAACCTTTGACTCTTAGCTGAGCAGATCCCCAAGGTCAGCCCCACTACTCAGGGACAGAGGTCCTGCTGTGTCATGACTGACAAAAGGCCATCCCACTGCCTCCTGTCTCCACACTCTGGGTTGACTTAAGAAAGTTCAGGGTCCAGGCTCCATCCTATCTCATTTGCCTCGTTCTCCAGTCTTGCTTGGAGATTAAATGTGATGCCCATGTCAGCAAAGGCCCAGGCCAGGCCCACAGCCAGCCTCCCCAACACAGACACAGAGGCCGAACCCACCCACCCCAGGCTCTGCCTCTGGGCTAGAAAGCAGCCTCAGTCTGAAGGCAGGCCTGGGTTCCCAAGTGTTTGGCATTACTCTCACTTGTCAGGAGCCCTCCACCTGGGTCCCTCTGGGTTGCCTCCCCTGCGCCCTCCTTGGAACTCCCACGATCCCTCCTCAGCGTCAATGGAGGCCCAAGTGTTGGATTGGTCTCAGAACCTGCTTGGATGAAGGATGAAATCCCATGACTCCAAGGGCCCTGCCCTTTGCTGCCTTGGAGCCTTTCTTCACACAGTTTCCCGCGCCAGACGTGACCAACACCCAGGCCTGCTGGTGGTACCGGTGCAGGAAGAAAGGGGCCCAAACCCAGCGTGGATCACCTCAGGTGGGCCCCTCTGTTCCCTGAACGCTGCAAAAAGGCAAGCAGACACCAGTATAGATGCAATTTTTTTCCAATTTGGGGAGAGAAAGGAGACAGAGACTTAAACAAGAAAATAAAAACAAAACTGTAATCCACAACTCACAAAGAAAATAAAGACCAAGTCCTGCCAGGCCTTTTCCCCCACCCAGGCCCTGAGCCTACCCGCCCTGCCCTGAAGGCTCCGGAGCCTGTGGAGCAGCCGGAGGCCTCCGGGACTTCGGACTTCGGACTTCGGAGGGAGCGGTGGCACTAGTGCCAGAGCACCACCTTTCTGGCCTGGTCCACGCTCACCACATGGCTCCCGGAGCAGCACCAGGCCACAGCGTTGACAGCAGTGCTGAGGAGAAGGACAGGCAGGCCTCAGGGAGGCATTGGGGCTGAGCCTGCAGGCTTGCCCTGCCCCTCAATGCTGAGCCCGGGCAGTCTGAGGCCCTCTCTGAGGCCATTTCCTCAGCTGCAGATGGACTCACAGGGCTGTGGTGAGAATGGACCCAGCACACATGGGAAGGCCCTGGTGAACGATGAAGGGCTCTGGGGAGGATGGGAAGGTGCTGGGACAAGGCCTGGGGACTCCAGGATCCCAGTCACATCAGAGCCTAGACTCCGCAGAGCAGGTCTGGGGCCAGGGCAGCACTGGCCCAGAGCCGGGTGGGCTGGGAGGATGGTGCTCTGCTCACCAGTGGGGTCCCCGCAGGCTACTCTCCAGTTTCCCAGTGTCGACGTCCCAGATGTAAAGCGCTCCATCACAGGAGCCTGCCAGAGCATAGCGTCTGTCCGGACTGCAACGAACACAGCAGAATGAGGGCGGTCAGAGGTGACGACACACTCAGACACACACGGTGCCCTCGCGGACATACCTGAATACAGCTTTGGTCCAGTCAGAACCACACTTGAAGCCATCAGCCCTGGAAATAAACAGGCGGAGGGTCAGCATGGACTGACCACATGGGCCCATCCCCTAGGCCACAAGTCCCTGTCCTCAGCCAGGAGTGTCACGAGCCTCTTCTCTTGGTCATGAGACAAGGCACCTCAACAGTTCCTGGTTCAGGGGGACCTCCAGGGCCCCCCTCCCCCACACCCAACTGACAGACCCCTGAGGCCCTTTTACAGGGGGCGAGGGACCCAACTTCCCCAGCCAAAGCCACAGAGTCAGTGAACACGAGGCAGGTACCTGAACACCTGGCGGATATTGCTGACACGCAGGTCAATGACCTTGAGTGTGTCATCTCGGGAACAACTGAGCAGCTGCAGCTGGTCATGGCTAAGGCTCAGGGAGGTGACCCGGCCCTGCACAGGGATGACCTGGGTGCAGCGGGGGCCCCTGAGGACGAGGGACAGAGACAAGGTGAAGAGCAGCCCACCCTGACAGAACCACTTCCAACAGGCTGACAAAGTCTAGAGGCACCATCTCAATCACTGGAGCCCAGGCTGAAAGTAACTAATGGCCCACTGCAGCCAGCTTTCTCCAGTAGGAATCTGCACAGCCTTTAACTTGAAGCCAGAGATCCCCAAATCCTTGGATCACCAAAGGGAAAGCGGTGAAAGTCTTAGAGAGAGAGAGAGACAGACAGACAGAGACAGAGAGCGTGAGCACGCGCACGCAAAGGGCTTCGAAGAGCAGCACCGCAGACCGGCAGGGGAACCTGAGGCTCGCTGGGTACTGGGCCAGGGCAGGTTCTTACACACCATTCCAGGCCCGTATCAGGCTCTCCGGTTTGGAAAAATAATGAAAGCTTTTGTTCCTTGTGATTAAAAAGTAGTAACTAAGTGGAAAAAGAGACTTCTTCATCTGGGTCAACGAGGCCCAGGCAGAGTCCAGCAGTTAAACCCAGAGCACTAAGAAAGTGGCACAGCTCCCAGGGCACTGAGCCTTCAAGGGGCTGCACCGGCATGGAGGGTCCACCTCCCCACCCACAGCCCATGCTTGTCACCTGCTATCCCAGAACCGTATCTTCTGGTCATTGTGGCCACTGATGATGATATGATCCCCACATACCACATCGTTACAGTAGGAAAGGACATTGATGGTTCTGGAGCCTGAGGACAAGGAGCAAAACCACCTCAGAGGAGGACTGTCAGGAGTCAGCCCACAGGAAACAAGGCGAAGCGGAGGCCCAGAACCCAGAGGAGCAATATCCTTCCAAACTAGAGTCCAGGACCCCTGCTTCCCAGCCCAAAGCCTGAGATTAACAACAAATCAGGAAAAAAGAACCAACAGGGAATAGAAGAGGGGCCTCAGGAGGCCTCCACATGTCTCAGAGTCACTCCCAGAGAATAGGCCCAGGCCCTCCTGACCCAGCCTGAAGGTCCCTGATGGGTGGGGCAGGAGACATGGAGACTCACAGTAGGCACGGCCGAGGTCCCATTCCTTTACTGTCCGGTCTCGGCTACCAGTTACCGCCTGGTGCCTTGTTAGCTTGAACTTGGCAGCCGTCACCTTGTCTGTGTGTCCAGACAGTGTTTCCTGCCCCGATACCAGGTGTGGATCAAGGGCACAGCCAAGAGCCCAGAGTACCCACCTCCAGGTGCAAGGCATAACCTCTGATCCCCAGGCTGCCCTTCAGTCACGTCTTACCTTGGACAGTGCATCCCCCACCTTCCAGAGCTGGGCAGCCTGATTGTATGTAGCTGCTAATACTTGAGAGCCCTGGAGAGATGGGGGTGGAAGGGAGACATGTGGCCCTGCCCCTGGCCAGAGGCAACATCCCTCAGGCTGGAGATCGGGGAGGAGTTCTTCAGATCTCCCCACAACCCGGGCCACCCAGGTAGGCAGAGGAGCCGCTAGGTCCAACGACTCAGCTTTAGAATCACCCTTCTGTTACCTGAGGTCCGAGATCCACTACCTGCCCTGTGGAAGGGGTGTACCACATTCTACTAGGGCAAAATCTCACCGACGGGTCGAAATCCACACTGGTAACGCTGCCACCAGCTCCTTGGAGGGTCTGGTTGGCCTTCAGGTGACCTTGGGGGACCAGATGAAGGAACAAGTAAAATGGGGTCACTAACCTCATGAGAAGGAAGAGTCAGGACAGGGTGTAGGAAGATTAGTCTGTCCCATGTTAGAGAACAGAAATTCTGGGCCTGTTGCATTTCCCCACATTGCCAGCGGGGGGCAGCTGGTTGTCTCCCAACACCCAGAGAAGGGACCATTCCTAAGTCGTGAGCAAGTAGGGGTTAGACCAGCTGGAAACCTGCCTCCTCTAAAAAGCCTCCAGAATCCAGCTCGACACGCCCCCACCCCTAACACCTCTCTCTATGGAACATAGGGTAGAGAGTTAACATTTGTCAAGTTCTGAGAGCTCAAATGATGCTAGAAGAGGTGGTAGCCAGGGGGACCCCAGGGACCTGCTTCTCAAAGACCTGCCCCTATAGAACCTCAAGACAGGGCAACCCCACCTCTCACAAGAGGGATCACCTGAGCTCAACCCTCCCCATCCTGCAGGTCTGGACTCCGGGTGCCAGGACACTGTTCTTCAGAGCAGTGAGCCCAGAATTCTTGCCAAGGGGTCGTCTGACCACCCTGCCCACAAGAATGTTCCAGGTAAGGAAACAAAAAGACCCAGATCTCCGTCCACCATGCAGCAAACAGGACGGGTTCTTGACTGAGAAAGCACTGGCTTGGCCTGCGAAGAGGGAGCCTCACCGTCTACAACATTCCAGAGGTGGATAAGGCAATCAGCCCCTCCGGTGGCCAGGAGGCTACTGTTGGGGCCAAAATGCACAGCATTGACCTCAGAGAGGTGGGCATCCTACAGGGAAAAAGAGAGATTTGTGGCTTCGTCCTCAACATACACATTTCTTCGCCCACACTCACAGGCTCTCTTTCCTCCCTCACACGTTAGTGTGCATACCCTGGGGCTCTGTGTCCAAACCTGGAGTTTCAAGTGTGACCCATAGGCTTCATCACTTCTGCCTGGATGCCTGCAGCAGCCTCTCCCCACCACTGCCCCAAACTCCCTTGCCTGCCCTCCTGGGCTCTCAGCCTCCTATTGCCCTCCAGTCACCCCCACCTTATAACACAAGCTGTGGAAGGAAAACTCCTGTTCCTGCTCCTCCTCATTTCCCTGACCTTCTGATACCATGCCTGAGGCCTGCCTCCCCACAGCACACCCCACACGTGGTCCAGCTCCCCATTACCAGCACATCCTGGGCCCAGGTAGGACACCGGGCAGCCATGCACACAGGGATGCTCTGGTATCGCTGCTCCAGGGCTCCCCCAATTGAGTGGCCTCTCCTCTTCTTGAAACTGGGGGAAGAGGGAGTTAGGACTTCTGAACCTCAAACTCCCCTGAGACAGCGACAACGGGCAGGAGAACACAGCCAGGAGGTGCAGTTAGCTGGTTTCCCAGCCCTGCCTCTGCCTCCAGGGGGTGTGGAGAGGGGAGGAACACTGAGGTAGGCACAATCAAGGTCAGTGGATGTGGAGAAAACTGGGGGCTGGAGTTTCAGTTCTGATCTCATGGCTTAGCTCTGTGACCCTGAGTCCCTGACATTTCTGAGTCTAAGTTTCCCAAGTGGGTATCTGGTTCAGGCTGGAGCGCTTGGTCTCCTGTGAGGACCTTACACGAGGACCTGGGGGACAGCTGGACAGGGGCTGGGAACAGGCCATGCAGCCAGCTCCTGCCTCTGACGCTCAGCAGAGACTTCCAGGCAGACAGCTGGCTACACAGGGTGAACAGAGGCACCTAAAGACCAAGCCCGGGCCCCAGGGACCTGTCACAGGGTTTCACACACGAGGGTACACATACACTTACTCAAGAAGCCCCTTCACCACATCCACACAGCGGGACAGCGTCAGGGAGGTGGCAGAGGCAGACCTGGGGTAGAATCAAGAGAGAAAGGCTCTGGGACTGGCCTGTGGCGTGCAGACAGCAGTCACTCAACCTGACACTCTGCCGGGGACCCCAAGACTCATAGCCTTTGGGCTCGGGACAAGAACCTGGCTCCTTCCAGACCAGGAGAGTTGGGATGACCCAGAGCAGTCCCAGAAAAACAGAGGCAGAGATGGATTTGGCAATGAAATCTCCCAAAGTTTCCACCATGATGGTAGTAAGGACTGCATCAGATTCAGGTGCCCTCGATAGAAATTCCTCAGAGGATGAGCTGGGGCCAAAGTGGTGGGAAGGGGTAGAGGTGCTCCAAAGTGGGAGAGCATAAGGTTAGGGGCAGGAGTGTGGGCGAAACCTAACCTGCTGAGTGACCTCAAAAATGCCCAGAAGAAGGTCTGTCTTAAGATGAGTTGACCCACCAGACTGTCAAGGACTTTGAGAACCACCAACACATGTCCTTCCCCAAGGTTCCTTCACCATCAGCACCCCTTCCCCTCAGGCCTGGACACACAAGGAAGGAGTAAAAGAGAAGAGCCTTTAGGCTGGGAAGGGCGTGGGGAGGGGGCAGTCTCAATACCAGGCAAATAAAGACAAGTGATGGTGATCCAAGGAGGGGCACCCAAGGACTGGAACCCCAATCAGGTCCCTTCTGTGTGAGTTCACCTGTATACATACTTATATGTTCACATTCAGGTACACTCACCGAATCTACCATGCACATGCTCTCATGTCCCTGAATATGTACACCCTTGCACACATGTCTGTGTATGTGCACACACATGCGCTCAGGCACTCACACACGCCTCAACCACTGAGCCCTAGGCCTTGCCACGGGTTCCTCCTGGTGACCCTTTCATCAGCCTGGGACCCCACCCCCAGAGCTCCATCCTGTGAAAGAGAAAAAGGGGTGAGGACAAGCATGGAGGTCCCTGAGTTGACACTGATCCCAAGTAGCTTAGGAACTGGAGGTCAGATCTGCCCTGGGAGACTGAGCTATACGCCCAGTTTCTATCCAAAACTCCTGCCAACCTAAGAGATGGCCCCAAGATCCTAAAGGAAAACTGATCCTAAAGGAAGCTCAGAGCTCTGGGAAAGTGCTCACCTGAAGGAACGCTTCCATTTATCACCAATCTCAGTGTCCAGGGACTCTTGCTCAGCAGCCGAAGCCACAGTCTGGGCCCCCTCCTTGATCCCATGGCCTAAGGTATTTGCGCTCCTGGGAGAGCAAAGGAAGTTCGGTAAGTCAAGACACCAGGTCAGCCCCGCTGCCCCAGCGCCAGGCGCGCCCGACGAGGTGAAGTGCCGACCCAGTGATGAGGGGTCAGTGTAGGCACACGTGGCAGGCACGGATGCTGGTTCTCACGAGCGACCGCACATGTCTGCACAGGTCGTGTAAACTCGGTCTTCGTGGAGCCTTGGGACCGTGGCTGTGCGGTCAGGTGCACGGGCGGCCTCGTGCAGGTGGGGGGCGGGGTACATTTGTAGGCTGTGTCCTAAGAGCATGGTGCTCTAGACCCAGCAGCCGGGGTTCCGAGGTCAGCTCTGGTCGCAGCCCGACTTACTCGCTGATGCTCACTGTCCGCTTAGCAGCCTTCTTCAGCTCGTGGGACACGCGTGCCTGTTTCGCCCTGGACGGAGAAAAGCAGCTGAGAGCGAGGGCGGGGGCGAAGGGGCGGGACACAGGGGCACTGGGGGTGGGGCGGACAGCGCGCGACCCACAGGCGTCGGGGGTGTGTCTCCTCTCTTCGAGAAGACGCGCTGGGTTCGCGTTCCCCAAGGAGCTGGGCGGGGCTCAGCTCTCACCTCTCGCGACGCTCGTTACGCAGGTTGCGCTCAGCCGCGGCGCGCGCCTTGCGCTGCACGAGCCGCTCCAGCAGGTCGCGCGCCTCCTCCTCGAGCCTGCGCAGGGCTGCCTCCTGGAGCCTGGCGTGCGCGCGCAGCTCCTCGTAGGTCGTCCGCTGCTCCGCGTTCCGCTTCAGCTGCGCGTCCACCTGCTGGGCCTGCTGCGCCCGCGCTTCTTGCAGCTGCACCACGCGAGACTCCAGAGCCGCCAGCCTGGAGAAGGGGGAGAGTGTGTGTCATCCCCCAGTGGGAACCGGTTTCAGAGCTGGGACACACCTGTCCACGGTCAGCTGGCTAGTTTCCCAAGCTTTCCGTCCTCAGACTGCTGCGTTCAGGGCAGCTGAGACCAACGACGCGGGGAAAGCTCTAGGACCCTGCTGGAGACCACCGGTGTCACCCCGTCCTCCCTCCCACGCCAGACATGCCGGAGCCTCCCAGAGACGCACGCGCGTGGTCCCTCTTGCACGCGCCCCTGCCTCACCTGGCTTGTCGCTCCTCCAGCTCCAGCTCCAGGGTGCCCAGGGCTGCGTTCTTCTCCACCACCTGGTAGGCCATCTGGGGACGGCCAGGGGCAAGATAGGTGGACCTGAACACCTCTGTAGGTCAGTAGGACTCACACCGCGCCGCCAGCCCCTCCCGCGGAAGAAGCCAGTGAGACGGCCCTGCTCTCCACCCACCCCGCCCCTTCCTGAAAAGAGAGCTGAGGCTCAGGCAGGTTTAGGGTCTTGCCCAGGGAATGCAGTACTGTTTGCTGGCAAAAGGCAAGAGCCTGAGTGTCAGTCCACGTGCGCTACTTATTTTCTCATGACCTTGGGGGAGTGATTTAACTTCTGCGAATTGGTTGTTTCGCTGTAAAATGGGAATGATAGTACTTATCTCAGAGCGTCACACAAAATGATTATGAGAAATTACATTTCAAATAATGGTTAAGTTTATGTAGCACTTTTGTGCACCATGCCTTGTTTTGACATACTAACTTTTAAAAATCCTCATAACAACATCAGCTGCTGGTAATCTCCCCATTTTACAGACAACATTGGCATAAAGAGGTTAAATGTCTTGTCCAAAGTCACCCAGCTAAGTGGCAGTGCTGATATTTGAACCCAGGCCACCTAACATTATGGTGGGGGGATGGGGTGCATTAGCTCCAAGTGAACAGCTGTCCTACAGGGTTCTGTTCCCCACTTCTGGAACCCCAAGCATAGATCTCACAGAACAAGGTCCAGACTGGATGCTGGAGTTTCCCCCTCCCCAAGAACGGAGGAGGGTCATCTCATCTATATCCTGCCTCACTTAGTTCTTCAGCCAAGAGTCGGGAAACCAGAGATGACGCTCAGCTTCCACCTTTTGGAACTTGGGTGTCGCTGGGAGAGAGACTCCTGGCAAAGCAGTTCCAACCACTGTGGCAAGAGGAACATGAAACTGCCAAGGTTGGGGTCTTGTTGCTAGCCTGTTCCTTCTCTCTTGGGCCTGCCGAGGGAGAGGACTGAGGCTGGTGTTGTGTACCTGCTGTGTGCCTGACACCACTCCCTGTGTGACGGGCCTGGGGAGGGACCCTGTGCCTGCAGGGCAGGAAGCCCACTTTCATAGGTGGCCCAGTTTGTAAAATGTGTAATTCCTTTCACCACTCAGCCACCTGACCACCACTACCGCTTCCACTTCCTTACCTGTCATTTACTTTCACTGATGTTTTATTATTCAAAAATTGTATTAATGACTTTTGAAATTCAAATAATAGAGATAAAAAAGAAATCAGTGATTCCCAGTGGTGAGGGATGGTTGAGGGAAGGGATGAGTTGCGACCAAAAAGCGGTAGCAAGAGGTAGATCTTTGCAGTGAGGAAATAGTGCTGTATCTTCATGGTCACACAAATCTACACATGTGACAAAAATGACAAGAATTATACATACTACATACCGATGTCAGTTTCCTGATGGTGTTTGTACTATAGTTATGTAAGACGTAACCAGTCGGGGAAATGGTAAAGGGCACACAGGACCTTTCTGTACTGTCTTTGCAACTTCCTGTGGATCTATAATTATTTCAAAATTGAAAGTTAAAATACTAATGATACATACTTATTGTGATACATGAAACAGTATTAAGAATTAAAGAAAAAGCCACTCCCCATCCCCTGGCATATCCAGTGGATCTGATTCATGTGTCTTAGGAAGTGACAGGGACAGAGTGCTAAAGATGAGGGATGCCTGGAAGTATCCTGGACAAAGGGAACCATGAACTCAGAGGCAAGAGAGTGGCAGGAAATGCATGAGGGGCCAGGAGAATTGCGGAGCCAGGTTCAGGAGCTATGGAAGATATATCTGAAAGTGATCATGGAAAGAAGTGGTGAAAAGGGCCTTTACATTTTTACTCTGTAGGCTTCTGTTCTCTTGCAATGTTCACAACAAGCTGTATGTGTGTTTTATTTATGTATTTTTAATGGAGATCATTTTTGTTATTAAAAAATGTCACCCTGAATGTTATATGGAAAATAGGTGGGGTGCCCAGGGAGGAGTTATCAGGTAGAGGATGCAGGTAACTTGAACCTGGCCAGATATGGTTCAAGAAACAGAACGGATTTGGAAGCAGTATCCACATGAGCTGGTGACTAATTCAAGATGGGAGGCTTGGGAGAGACAGAGATACCCCTGGGTTTCCATCCCAGTGACTACTAATGTGGAGAGGGCATGGTCTACCTCAGTCATCACTTAGTCTACAAATATTCATTAGCATGGATTGTGAGACAGGCTCCAGGGATACAGTGGAGGAAAACCAAAGGCACTGTCAGCCCAAAGGGGACTTAGATGTTTGAGAGTCACCTTTCACACATTAAGTTACAACTACAAGAAGCACAATGAGGGAGAGACTCTCGGGGTTCAGACCCCCAGTCCTACACTAGCTGGGCTAGTGACTTAGCATGCTGCAATGGGCGTGTGTTTACTGGCCTCTTCCTCTCCTCTAGTAGACAAGAAACTCCATGTAGCCAAGTCTCGTTTACTGCTGCCTTAGATACAGCAATTATCTCAATAAATATTTGTTGCAAGAGTGGAGAGCACAGAAGGTGGATTTGTGTGGGAGGAAGTTCACATCCTGTCTACCTTTCTACACCTCAGTTGTCTCCTCTGCAATTATAAAGTCATGGAGGATTAGCTGAGATCTTTTTTAGCCCAGTGGCTGCTGGGATCAACTCTCAGTGTGGTATCAGCCATATTGTTATGGCTGATGGTGAGACTGATTGTAGATGTGCAGATGCATAGATGTCCAAAAAGCAACTGAGCAAGAGTCAGGAGCTCAGGAGAGAAGACTGGGCTAGCGATGGATCTGTGAGTCAGCAAACTCACTCAAGTTGAAAGAAACACCTAAAGGACACAGGATAGGAGGCAGAGAAGGAAGTTCTGAAGCAGCAGCTACAGAAATGAGAGGAAAATCAGGAGCAAGAGACACCGTGGGCTGGGGCAGTAGTATCAGAGTGACAGTGTCAGAAGACAACATTTCCAGTCATGGAGGTGGACTGGTTCACTCATTCAGTCTGCAAATGTGTATTCACCATCAGCAGTTGCTAGGTCTGGGGCTGGTGGGGCAAGTGGCGAGCAAAGCAGGCTGGGGGCTACCTGACCCCTGAAATCTCACTCCTCCCTGAGCTCTCACCTCACCTCCTCTGGCTGCTATTGGAGCCCTCAGCATCCTGAGCTGCCAGAGCCAAGCTATAAAGAATTCTGACCCCTACCCAGCCTCAAGACTTGGGGGAATGTCCCTCAATTGCTGGTTCCCTTGGACCATATCCTTGTACCAGACCCCTAAATTCCTGGGTCCTGAACAAACTCCATCTTCTCTCAGTTCCCTGCTCAACCTACCTCACCACACACTAGCCGGAGCCCCTCCTCTTCCTCTTGCCACTTCACCTTCAGAGAGGCTGGTGAGGGGACTTGGTCTGAGTGAGGCCAGGACTCCTCCCTGTCAACCAATCAGAGTGGTAGTCACTGTTCCTCCATTCACACCAATGCCTCTAGGCACTGAGGCAAAAGTAATGTCTGAAACAAAAGCCATGAACTCTCTCCTGAGGAAGGGGAATGCCAGAAAGCCAGGAGAGGAAAGAGCAAAAAATGAAGTTGCCTATGACTCCTCTGGCTTGGGTCCCATGACATAGACCCTCCTCAGGAAGCACCTCCCAACCCAGCCCCCACCCACTGCTGGTTCTCATCTTCATTCCCTCTTTGGAATAGGTAGCAAGGCTCCTTCTGTGGGCATCAGGTAAGGAACAAGGAGACAGAAAAAGAAGGCAGGAAGACAGGAGCTGGAGGTGGGAGGGAAGTAGATGGGATAAATGCAGGATGGACTGTGAAGGGTGGGGAAGAAGGGACATTCCAAGCAGCTGGTCTGGTGGAAGGCTCAAGAGCCTGCCTGTCCCCTCCCCTAGGCAGCAGCTAGGAGCTGGTGAGATGCCAGGGAAAGAATGAACTCAGCACAGGCGGTGGGGGCAGGGCCCAGACACAGACAGCCCATTGTGACCAGGAACTCACTCACCAGGGGCCCTGGGTAGTGGGAGAAACATCATTTGGCTCTGGGTGTAGCTTCTCTGAGACCCGGGCCAGCAGCTCAGCCTTCTCTAGGAGACGATTATCTAGGAGTACAAGAGGGGCAGTGGCAGACACTTTCTAGCAGTCTTCGGATATACATTACCTCTCTGCCTGGAAGTGCTGCAGGAAGTCAAGGATGCAGAATGGGGAAGCTACTTAGGCTGAGTTCTCTTGCCTAAGAAGTGTTTGTGTAGCTCTAAAAAGATGTTCAGCTTTGGCATAACCTCACAACACTAGACCTTGGGTCCTCCCAGGAGAAGATGTGCTCTCCCCAGGACAGAAGGGCAGCTACTGGGGAAAGACATCGCTGAGCACTGACTGCTGAGGTTCCTGACGAGAGGAAGGGGCTGGGGATTGATTCACAGCCCCTGAGTGTGAGGAAAGAAACCCAGCTTCACGGACCTGTGGCCTTTGGCAAGTTACTTCCTCTCAGGAGTTCTAACTTTCTGGACTAAAAAACGATCCTGACTTCCCCAGAGTAAAGTTCCCTCCAGGCCAAAAGCAGAAAGTCCTTGAGCAATTACACTGCAAACCACTGGAAGTTGGATAGTTTCTCCTACAGACCCTGGAATACATCTCCATCACCCTCACCTATGGTCACTTCCTCTTTCTTACCACTTTCAGGGGGCAGTCGGGGGTGACAAACCCAGGCCTAGGCTTCTCTATCACCCATTTCCCTGCCTGTCACCTGAACCGAGGTCCAGTTCTCACAGAAGAGCACTGCACTGCCCCCTCTCCCCCACCCCAAGCAAATCTGAAGGTAAACAATCACCAGAAACTTGGGTTTATGACTTGCTCAAGACCACAGAAAGGACTGGACCTTAAGTGTATCTGATTTCAGCCTTGTGGGGTGGGGGTTGTCTCTCCCTCAGATTTGCATCTTTCTGGGGGTGGGGGTGAACCTCCCTCAAATTGCATGTTCCATTGGCCATCAGAGCTGGGGAGAAGTGAAGCTGCCTGGAAGCGTGGGGGAGAGGACCAGCAGCCTGGGCAATGTGGCGAAATCTTCCAGAACAGGAGCAGCAAATTCAGGTGGAAGGCAGTTAAGCAGCAGCCAAGAAGAGGTTCAATGGAGGTTCAATGTGGTTAGGCTTTCAACCCGGACAACAATCTCAGGTGACCAAAGGTGCTCCACACAGATGCTCGCTTATTCCTCTGGGCTCCAACTCCAAAACCCTGAGCCAGGATCACCCAGCAGAATCTCCTTTCCGGAGATTCTGAGTTTCACTTATTGCTTGGATTGTCCAAGAAGCAGCTGCTCTGGACAGTCCCATACTCGCTAGGCTGGGACCAAGTGGCTTGATCACTCTTTAGAGGGGACTGCCCAGGAAGGGGAAGCACAAGAGACCCTATGAAAGTAAACTAACACTGCCTGATGACTCCGTGCCCTGAAAGTCCAGTTTGCAGGAGGCAGAGTCAGGTCCTGTGGGATGAGGAGCGCAAAGGACATGAGAAGGAGCTCCTTCCAGGAAGGGGCTCTAAACGGAGGGGCTCTAAACGGATTGAAGGCGACGAGAGGGCGGTGCTGTGTAACAGAGACCAGGCCCAAGGCTTCAGAGGCTAGAAGGCGTTAGTGCACTGGGTCACAAAACAAGGAGCCAGACAAACCCTTTCTCCAAGCCCCGCTCCAGGAGCCCAGTACCCCCACCCGCTCCATAGCATCTTCTATGCTCCCCGAGGCGCACTCACAGGCCGGCACCAGCTCCAGGAAGAGTGCCTTTTGCATGCGGTCCCGCTGCTGCAGCTGCCGCACAATGTGCCGTTTCCAGCGGGCAGCGGGGACGCCGCGGGCGCCGGGGCCAGCCATGGCCGCTGTCTCCCGCTGGCACGGCGCGCACCGGCTCCCGAGGCGCGGAAGAAAGCGGGACGGAGCAGAGGCGGGGCTCCGGGGGGGGGACTCCGTGACGTCGGAGGGCGGGCAATGGCGGGGAATCCCCAGCTTGTACTAAGAGCATGCCTGGACGGAGAGAGAACTGAACGTAGGCAAACCGGAGCAGAAGTCGCCTCGGGTCTGCATCGTCGTGACTGCACCAAAATTCTCATCTACGTGAGGGCTCCTACTGCTGTCAGGGATAATAGGCGCGGACCGAGGCCGAGGCCGGCGCTTCCGGGTGGCTTCCCCCGCGCGAGTTGGCGCGCTCTGAAGGCGGGGCCTCCGGGGGAGGCTTCCTTAACCCCCTAGAGCCCGGATGGAACTCTACAGGAGGACTAGGTCGGGAGCCCGGAGACCCGCGGGGTGGGCTGCTGCGGTGAGGCGTATGCGGTAGGACAGCGAAATAAAGCACGGAGGAGGAAGGGACTGAAGGGAGGAGGCCCTAGACTTCAGTCTTGAGCTTTGAAATAGGAGTTAGTCTAGGGGAGAAAGAAAAGGATTCCAGGCGGCAAGAACTAGTGCAGAGGTGCTTGGAAGGACAGGAGGCAAAACCGCCCACTTGGGGAGTAAGGTTTAGCGGTCCAGTTCGTCATGTCATAGCAGAAAAGTTAGGTCTCCGAGAGTAAAGCCATGCACCTGATTTCATCTAGCCGACCCCTGGCCCAAAGAAGGGGCTTGTCTGAGATGGCACAGCCCAAGAGAGCTGCCCGGTATCCCGACTCAGGGCCCAACAGTTCCGTTATCTGAATTTTGTCATTTTTAATAGTATCTAATAAAGAAATGATTTATTTTGACTCAAAATATGTGCCTTCTATATTTGGAATATGAAAGACGCACCCTGATGAGTGCAGTTAGGTCCTCCTCTGACACTCACGTCTACAACCCAAGGATCTGGGTTTGTGTCCCAGGACCAGGGGGAACAACCAAGATGAACAACTAAATAAACAAAAGTACTTCTCCCTCCTCTCTCTTCCTGCCTGCTTATCTATTGGCCTTCATTCTTGCCTGCACCTTTCCTTAAAAAAAAAAAAAAAAAAAAAAAAAAGAATATGAGAGAAAAATTTGACAAAATTCAAAATTTATGAAGACAAACTTATGTTTCATATTTAACAAGCTGTTTAATTTATCTTTAATTGTGTGAGAACATGATTCAGTGACAAATAAATACAAATTTTTATTATATCAGGATTTGGGGATCTAATATACTCTAGAATACAGTTTTAAATTTGCACTTGAGTTAGGCCATCTTCTAGCAGCCAGACTGATTATTTAAAAACGTAAATCGTCTCATGTTCCTCTTACTTAAAACACTCCAAGGCTTTCCAACATATTTGAAGCAAATTTCAAGCTCCTTGCCATGACCTTCAAGGCCCTGCTAGCTCTGGCTCCTGCCAGCATCTCTGACCTTCTCTCTTTCTGCTCTGTAAATAAAGCTTTATGCACTGTATTGCAGTCACTGCCAAACTCAGTCCTACCTTGGCAGTTTCATCCTGGCTCTTCCTATTTCTGCTACTCTTTTTACACACTCTAAGGGGCTGGCACCAGGTCTTCTTTCAGAAGCACTTCCCTCTTCATCCAATCTGAAATCAATGTCTACATCTTCATCTAGCTCTTCTCCCTTTCAGAGCACTTATCAATCCTAGAAAAGATCATGTTTCTGTGTATGTTTAGCTATTTATGAGTTGTCTCCCCTACCAGTCTAGAAGCTTCAGGAGAGCCCAGACCAAGTCAACCTTGATCCCGGCTCTGTCTCAGCCTCTACAGCAGGTCCTGGCATTGACTGAGTAGGTGATCAGTAAATATTTACTTCTATTGTTATAGTATCAAAAATATACAAAAACAGGCACACCCTGGTGGAGTAGCAATTAAGTCAGCAGTCTCCAGCCCAGAGCCCATATATCCACATATATCCCAAGCACCCAGGTTCACGTCCCGAGCCAGGGGGAACAACCAAGATGAACAGCTAAAATGAAAAATAAATAAATAGAAAAATAGATGAAATGTTTCTTCCTCCTCTCTCTTTCTGCCTGCCTGCCTACTCACCTTCATTCCTGCCTGCATCTTTCCATACATAAATGGTTTTCATAGCACAGTGTTTAGAAGTGTTGAATTCAACGTTGATATTTTTAACTGCCTAAGTCACTTCAGTGTGCCTAAAATTGTCACTATTTATAATTGAAAAAGGAATCACAAGCACATAACCAAGAATTCAAATAGTATAAGAGTGAGCCTTTTTGTATCACACTTTCATCTTGATTAGGGTAAGACAGGCTGTTCTGTGGTCTTTGGATCATTTATTAATACAATTCTTAATAGCGCTCATCATTCTGAGCACTGGCTGAGTTCTGCTGAGTGATTCTATCTTTGAGTCTCTTGGTTGCAGTCCCAACAAAGTCTGGGTCACTTGAAAACTCAGCTGGGCTAGTTGTTAATGATGGCTCGCTTATTTGACTGTTGGCTGGAAATTTGATTAGAATTGAAAACCAAAGCACTTCCCTGTGACCTTCTATGTGGTGTAGTTTTCTCTGAGCATTGTGACTAGATTCTGAGAGAGAGCATTCCAACAGAGAGTAGGAAAACGGCTCTTCTCTACAGCCCAGAAACTAGCATAGTGTCCCTTTCTCAGCATTCTACTGGTCAAAGCAGTCACAGTGCAGCCCAGATTCAAGGACAAGGGAAAGACTCCAGCTTTCTTTATTTTTTTAGTATAAATCATAGCTCGAATGCACTGAAATACTTCAGTGCATACATACCTTTAAAGCCTTCAGGATATACACCAAAAAGAAATTTAGCGTCAGTGTCTCCTTTTATAAAGTATGAGCTGATGATCATCTCTCAGAGAAATGCAATATTATGTGTAACACCTCAAATAACATTTATTCAGGGCATCTTCCATTCTTTTTAGTACTTAAATTCTATTAGAACCATACAGGTTTAGTTGTTAAATGACTGGGTCAAAGTAAAAGCTAATATCATCTCCTGGTTGGAGTCCACCATCAACCCAGACACTAGCTAGGTGAATTGTTTCTTGTTATTCAGACAATCTTCCGACAGAGCGTAGACCAAAAACTTGTAGGGGCCCTCAGCATTAACCCAACATTCAACTGCCAGGCTCTTGATGGGAATATCAGCTTGTTTGTGCCCGAAAGGGCATCCCTTGGCAACATGGATCATTTTTTGGACTAGACCCAGGCCAGGAAGGCCTTCTGTGGCAGGATGTTCAACCCAGAGTTTCATATTCATTTCAAAGAAATAAAAATTATTTTGCATTCACAAGGAATTTTATGGTTCCAGAAGAAGAATACTTCACCGCTCTGACAAGAGCTACAGCTTATTCCCCTCTTGCTCTTTGAGTCTCAGAATCTAGAAAAATGCTTGTTATTTCCTCTACCACTTTCCAATTTCTTTGCCGAATTGAGTACTCTCTTCCATTGAGCCACAAAGAATTCCCATATTTACAGCTAAAACTATTGCAAAGGCTATCACTCAGGAAGAGTGAGATGGAAGAGATGTGTAGGACAAGATAGGGAGAAAGGGTACCGAGCTTCCATGTCCTCTCCAGACTCACCATTCATCCCAAATCTCCACACGTTCGCCAACCCGGACACTCCAACCCCAGCTTTCAGTGAAATGAGTATCATGTCATTTCCAGACACCTTTAACCCACTGCATGTGGTACCAAATAAACTACAGATCTCAGGGGCTTAACACAACGAAGGTTTCTTACCCACATCACAGTATGAGATAGATAATGTTGACGTGTTGTTCAATTCCAGCACTGACTCAGATCCGCGCTGCTTCCACCCAGGATCTCCAAGTTCTTTGCTCCCAATAGCTCAGATGAGAGAGTGAGTTGTGGATGAGGAGGATTCACACTGACCCTTAATTGTTTTGGATCTGCAGTGACACATTCTTCTACCCCTATTCCCATTGGTGAGATGACATCTACTAGGAAGGTTGGGAAATGTAGTCTTCCAAAATTTTCTGGAAGGGAAAAATGGATGTGACCTCGCTGATCATATTTCAAAGCAGGACAAAATGGGGACGGGAATTTTTGGCCCCTGCAACAGACTGGGCCCAGGGCAATTTAATCGCCTCTGTGGACTATGTTATAGACAGCCCTGGTTTATTAAAAACAGGACAAAATGGGCAATCAGGACATATGAAAACAAACAGAACTGTCCTGTTGAAAACAGAATGTATGGTCAGCTTACTGTGAACACATCATCACTGCTGACATATACCAATTTCCCAGTCTCTTTTGCTAGAATCATCACCATTAAGAATTTAGTATGTATCATTTCAGAAATATATATGCATATACAAACATATAAAATCACAAATGTAACATTTACACTCTTCCCTGTTTTACTTATTTAGGAATAACATATTTTCAATATAGCTTGGACAACGTCCCATATAGGAATATAAGCCTATTTCATTTATTTTAAAGTTGCAAAACATGTCATTGGACTATATAATAATTTATTTGATCATTCCCCTAGTGAAAAACATTTAGGCTATTTCCAATTATTTGCTTTTACTATGTTACGTATAGCCTTGTTCATAGATCTCTGTTTAACTATGTTAGTGAACCTGTAGGACAATGTCTGTAAGTAATATTTAAAATGTATATATTTAGTAGTGATAGCCTAGTAATGTCAAGTAAGAAAAATACAGTAGGCATGCCCTGGTGGCTCAGGTGTTAAGCCTGTGCCAAGGCAGAGGTCACATATAACCCAAGAACCTGGATTCACAGTCTGGGACTGGGGGGAACAACTAAAATGAACGAGTAAACAAAGTGTTTCTTCCTCCTCTTTCTAAAAGAAAAATGTAGTAAAAGTGAATTCATTCACAACAGCAACAAAACTGACATACCCAAGAAAAAAATTGCAAACTGCAAATGAACAACAAATTAATTAGAATTGTATCAATTATGTAGTTAATGTATTCTAATGTGACCAAGTAGATTAACTGGGTACATAAAATAATACATGAATGAAAGAAAATATGCAACATGTTTGGGATTGGGAAAACTAAAATTAAAATTAAAATTTACACAAATTATTTATTTTGTGTATTCCAATTAAAATCCCAGTTGGATATCTTCTTTTTACAGAATTTAACAAGTCATTTCTGAACCTCATCTAAAAAAATCCCACAAAAATATTTTAAAGAATAAGGAAATATATTTTGTTGGTTTGGAAATCGACAAGATTAATAACGAGAGACCAGAAATAGGTCCACCCATGAAGGAAGAATGGTAATGAAGGTGGTATTTCAGCTAAGTGGAAAATGGAAGTCTATTCAATAATTTATATAAAAATAATTACTTATCCAGTTAGAGAAATAATAATAGAGTTAGATTCCTTTTATCACATCATATGCAAAAATAAGTTCCAATGGGATATATTAAGACTTATAATCATAAAAATGGTAAAGGTATTGGAAACAATTTGGGCAATTCAGCTACAACCTTGGAATAGGGAAGACCTTTCTAAACAACATGTAAATGCCCCAAATCAGAAGATACAAAAAATAAATTGAACCAAAACAGACTTTCTGAACAATAAAAGACCTGCCCCATCAAAATTCCACAAGGATTTCATACAGAAGTGGAAATGCCAATCCTTAAATTCACATAGAATTTCAAGGGACTCGAATAGACAAAACAATCTTAAAAAACAAAGGTGAAGGACTTTACATATCCGTATATACAAAGCTACAGTAGTAAAAAAAAAAAAAAAAAAAAAAAAAAAAAAAAAAAAAAAAAAAAAAAAAAAAAAAAAAAAAAAAAAGCAGAAAAGAAAGTTAAGCATAAGGCTAGACATATTGAATATAAGAATATAATTGAGATTTAGAAATAAATCCATATATCTATGCTCAATTAATTTTTTTTTTTTTTTAAAGGGAAGGAGGGTGCGCCCTGGTGGCCTGGCACATGTGGGGGCAGTCCCACATACATCCCAAATCCAGATCTGGATCCGAGGGGAGCACCAAATGTGAACAACTAAATAAAACATAATGAAGTTCTTCTTCCTCTTCTCTCTTCCTGCCCCACTACTCACCTTCATTCCCGACTGTACTTACGTGCCCTGGTGGAGGAGCAGTTAGGCCCACCGCCTCTGGTCAAGCACAGTCTACACAGAGTAGGTCGAAGGATCTGGGTTCATGTTCCTGGGGCTGGGGGAACAAACAAGATATAAACTAAAAATAAATCAATAAATAAAATGCTTCTCTACCTGCCTGCCTACTCACCTTCATTTTGGACTACACCTTTCCTTTTAAATAATAGTAATTTTTTTTTTTTTTTAAAGAGAAGGGAGAGGAAGATGAAGCATTTTTAAAGAAGGGAGGAAGAAAGGGAAGGAGCACTTTTATTTGCCTATTTTTTCTTTTTTTGGGTGTTGAGAACCCAGGGCCTAGGGCTTCACATGGGCCACTCCCTAGCAGCCAGCTTAGTGTCTGTGCCACCTGGAGTAACAATGGCCGATTAATTTTGAAATGGATATTAAGTCTACTCAATGGGAAAGAATTGTTCCTTCAACTACTGGTGCTGGGACACTGTATATTTCCATATATAAAAGAGTAAAATTGGACATTTACCTCAAACCATATATATAAAAAAAAAAAGAGCTAAATAGATCAAAGACCTAACACTATAAAACCCTTAGAAAGGCAGCAAAGACCATCTTCATTATTTTTATTTCCTCGATATGATAACAAAAACAGAAGCAACAAAGAAAAACATACGTACATTGGACTTCATCAAAATTAAGGACTTTTGGGCATGCCCTGACGACTTAGCAGTAAAGTCCGCAGCCTCTGGCTGGCATATTCCACATATATCCCAAACATCCGGGTTTGAGAGTGGGGCCTGGGAGACAACCGAGATGAAAAACAAAATACAGTACAATGAAAACAAAATGTATCTTCCTCCTTTCTTTCTGCCTGCCTGCTTACCTTTATTCTTGCCTGCACCTTTCCCTTAAAAAAATTAATAACTGTCGGGTATGCCCTGGTGGAGCAGAAATTAGGTCAGTCACCTTCAAGGGAGCAGGCAGCATACCCCAGGTTCAAGACCCAGGTCCACGGGGAAACAACCAGTGTGAACACCTAAATAAATGTAAAATATCCTCCTCTCTCTTCCTGCCTACCTGCTTGCTTTCATTTCTGCCTGCACCTTTCCTTTAAAAAAAAATTAATAATTGTTGTGCGTCAAAGAATATCAAGAACATAAGATACAACTTAACAACAATAAAAACAATAAAACCTAGTCCAAAAAATGGGCAGAGTCTCTCAATACACACCTCTCCAAAGAGGATGTACAGATGGCCAACAGGCATATAAAAATATTCTTCATTATTTACTATTAGAGAAATGTAAATCAAAACCACAATGAGATATCACCTTACACTGCAGAGAATGGCCTGTGTAAAAAAAAGACAAGAAACAACAAATATTGACAAGAGGGTGAGGAGAAAAGAACCCTCAATACACTACTGGTGGGAACACAGCTAGATGTATTAGAAAACGGTATGGAGATTCCTCTAAAAATTAAAACACCTATTAAATTAGAACTACCATATCTAGGTATTGATCCAAACAATATGAAAATACGAACTTGAAAAGAGGTATGCACCTTCATGCTTACTGCGACAATGTTCACAATAATCGAGAAACGAGAACCGTCTAAGTGCACATGCATAGGTGAGTGGATAAGAAAGATGTGGTGTGTGTACGCACATAGTGCAATACTACTCAGTCACAGAAAAAGGTAATATCTTGCCATTTGCAACATGGAGGGAACTCCATGGTATTTTGTTGAATGAGGTGAGTCAGAAGGAAAAAGACAAATATTAGATGATTTCACCACATTCACCATATTCAGATATTTGGAATATGGAAAAAAAATGCAGATAAACTTATAAAAATTAAACTTTGGGACTTTGATGGAAAGACTGCCATTGCCAGAGGTAAGGGGAGGGGCAGGTGAGATCATGTGTTGGAGAGGATTTAATCATTCGTGGTGGGGGTTTCTTTGCTTTTGTTTGATTAAAAAAAAGAGAGAGAGAGAAAAGACGATCTATAAAACAGGAGAAAATCATGTAAATATGTATCTGATAAGAATCTAGTCTCCTGAATATATAAAGAACTCCCAAAGTTTAATAACAAAAACAACCCAATTCAAAAAATGATCAAATTATTTGAATAGACATTACTCCAAAGGAGGTATACAAAAGGGCAAGAGGTACATGAAAAGATGCTCACTATGATTACTCATTAGGGAAAGGCAATCAGAACCCCAATGAGATACCACTTCACACCTACTAGGATGACTGTAATAATCTTTTAAATCAGAAAACAGCAATTGTTTGGGAAGGTGCAGAGAAGTGAGAATCTTTTCTATTGCTGATAGGAATGTAAAATGGCCCAGCGGCTGAGCAAAGCAGCTTGACAGTTTTCCAGCAGGTTAAACATAGAACTACCATATGACCCACCAATATCACTCCTAGGTATATATTCATAAGAATTAAAAACAGGGCACCCCTGGTTGCCAAGTGGGTAAGGCCACCAGATATAGTCCACATACATCCCAGAGACCCAGATTCGAGACCCAGGGTGGGGGGTGAGGGAAGGGAGGGGGACAATCAAGATGAACAACTAAATAAAATTAATTAATGCTTCTCTCTCTTCCTGCCTGTGTACACCTTTCCTTAAAAAAAAAAAAAAATTTAAACATGCTCACAGATATTTGTATACCCATGTCCATAGTTACATTATTCAAAATAGCCAAAACATGGAAACAATTCAAGTGTCCATCAACAGATGAATGTATAAACAAAATAGCATATACATGTATATGTATAATGGAATATTATACAATATTATACAAAAAATGAAGTTCTGATATATGCTATAATATGTATAAACCTCAAAAACCAATCTTACAAGAAGTAAGACTGACACAAAAATATCAACAATGTAGAATTCCACTCAAACGAAATATGTAAAATAGGCCAATTGATGGAGACAAAGAGTAGATTAGAGGCTAGCAGGGGCTTGGGGAAGGACGGAAAGGGAAATTACTGCTTAATATTTACAGAATTCATCTGGGATGTTGAAAGAGTTTTGGAGACAACAGTGATGGTACAACATTGTGAATGGAATTAATGCTTCTGAATTCTGATGCTTACAAAGTTAAAGTGATAATTTTTATGTTAAATATACTTTGTTACAATTAAAACAAGATACTATACAAAAGTAGAAAGAGCGGCAATAATAAGAAGAAAGTACCTGCAGCAAATAATAATACATTATTAAAATTCAGAAGAGAGAAAAAATTCCCAGAAGTCAACTAAAGAATGAAAAAAAAATACAATATAAAAATAGGCAGTAATGACTTTTATCAGAAGAAAATGAAATGATCCACAAGAAAAGAAAAGAAAAAGAATGCATAGCTAGTAAAATGTAAGCGAAAGTACAATGAGAGGTCTGTTTTCACTCATCAGGTTGGCAAGAATTAAGATGAATATTTAGAGTGAGTGAGGATGTAGGGGACTGAAGTCCTCTACTGCTGGTGGAGTGTTAATAGATTTAAACTCTTGAGAGGGCACTTTAGCCATATTACACACACACACACACACACACACACACACACACACACCCATTGGACCTGCAGTGGTGCTCCTGTATATGACAAGATGAATTTGATGTGAATTCAAAGAAAGTGCTACCTTATCAGCCAGCACCCAACCATGTTAGAAAACCGGTTCAAGAATTCTTCCACTTCATGAAGTCTTCTCCACTTCCCTGTGGCTTCATTGTGGTTCTTTGTCCCAAATCAATGGAAATTTGAGGATGAGAGTCTCTGAACATAGGCCTTGCACCCTGGAACCGTGACCTCCCCACCTGTGCCCCAGTCAGTGGAGATCCAAGAGTAATGACTCAGCGTTGCTCCCAATGAGTCTCAAGAAGAGAGAAGCTATCTGTCACTATCTTCCTCGGTGTTGTTTTGCTGTTTGTGACATGAGACAGACAGTTGCTGTGAATGTCATCAAAGCAGTGGACAAGAAGCAGCGAAAGCTGACCAGGTCACCAAGTCTGTCCAGAAAGCTCAGAGGGTTAAATGAATATCATCTCCAATAACTGCCCCCCCCAATCTTGCTACACAGTTATCATTAACCAGTCTTTTACTCTTACATTTAAATGACCTATTGAGACAAACAGCTCTGAGCCCATCCTTCCACCACTGATTAAGACTGGGATGGTAGATTTTTGATCAAGTTGTTTCCATTAAAAAGCACTGATTTAAAAAATGAATAACTTAGAACTGCTAGACACGCATGCACACACACACACACACACAGGTTCACTAAACAAACACCTTCCATGGGTTTTAGTCTATTCACCATCATCACTGTTTAATTTCAGAACATTCTCTTCAACTCAGTATGAAGTCCATTCCCCTCTCCTCCCAGCTCCTGACAAGCACTCATCTTCCTTTGGTTTCTGGATATCTCCTGGACATTTCAGTAAACTGAATCATACAGAGCATGGGAAAAAAAACGCAAAGAAGACTCTAGATCTGTGTGTTCTAACATTGGAAATATATGTATTAAATGCATCATAATATTGTTAAAATCCATCAGGTTTATTTTTTATTTCTGATGTCACTGTTTTGTTTCTAAATGATGAGATTAAAGGTTCAGACCGCTGTTTACGAGTAGTTGTCACTTTTGACACCTGTGGGACATGAAAAGCCAAAGCCAAACAGGATATGATCATCACATTTATTATTAAATTTTACTTTCTGTTTTGCTCCCCCATCTCCTCCCCAGGTTGGGAGAACTCAGGTCCTTGGGCTTTACCATGGTCTACAGCTCAGTGCCTGAGCTGCCGGACCACACCTACTTTTATTTCTTTTTGCAGTCTTCAAGAAGACCGCATGGATGTGTTGGGTATGAATTTCAATTGTATAAATTCAAGAATCTGTTAATCATCACCTTAGAACAGATTTCCAGGTTTATTTTTATGTTGCTCTTTAAATAATTGTTTATGTCTACAGCCAATGACCCACCAAAGATTATAAATTAAATACCATAGAACTGAAAATTAAAGAATTTAAATGTGTGAGATGATCAAAACATTCAGAGTTGAAGGGAGTTCTGGGATTCCCAGGACCCACGACGTCCCTGCACACGGCATGCACATACAAACAACTACTTCTTTTAAGGGAAAAAGGGGTTGGGATGGGGTGAACTACATCCAACGAAGGGAGAAACTTGTGACTTCGGCATAATTCTGTGTGGGCTACCGGGAATAACGCTCTGAAACAGGCAGGAAAGGGGAAGAGGACCCATTTTTATCTTCTAGGAAGTCAGGTCACAGTTACGAGAATAAGGGGAACACAAACTTCTTCAGCAGATAAGATGTGGCAGATGTGGAGTGGGCAGGAGGGTCCTTCACGAGGAAGTTAAATATTTGAGAGGTTGGACTGTGTTCAACTTCAGATGTGTTTGAGCCCAGAAGTGTCCTCCAATGGCATTTACCCTCCCTCCCAGTTCAGAGTCTTCTCACCCCTTCACAGAGCTCTCTCAAGGAGAAGACCACCAGCTCAACAGAGGCAAGGAGCTGTGAAATTCCCATGGCACCAGAAGGGACTGAGGACTGGATAGGGTGGGGACAGCAAGGGAAGGAACCCTCGTAGATAAGAAAAGGAGAGAGGTGAGATCCTTTCTGCACTCTTCCTTGAGGCCCCATCTTTCATTGAAGGGTCAGACACAGGGGCTGAGTAATTCAAGTCTGGTTTCTACTTGCACCCTCCCCCATACCTTCCAACTTTCTAAGGCTTTTGGATGCTGATTTATGTGAAAAGCAGTTGATTACTATGAGAGTTTGAAGACAGTGGGTGAAGAGGTACCTGGCCCAGGTGAGGAGTGTGCCCACCCATCTCAGGGTCAGAGGTGTCAACGCTTAGTTCTTATGTGAACAATAGTAGGAGTGCTTACCACCAAAAAAAAAAAAAAAAAAAAAAAAGAGTTCCGTTTTGAACACACTGAGTTTAAGGAACCTGTGAGTCAACTAGAGATGTCCCAGAGGCAGGAGAAAGGTTTGAGGTTGAGGAGTCATCAGCATGTGGAGGGGAGTGAATGACACCATCCAAAGAGAGTACACAGAGGAAAGGGGCCGTGAACGAACTTCGAGGACTCCAGTATTTCAGGTTGTCCTATCCTAATCAGAAGACCACCAATGACAAACCCGTAGTCCAGTGAAGTAGATTTATTGACCCGTTACTTTCAAGAAGAAAATACATCAGAGGAACTCTCAGGTATCCCACCAAACACAAAGGAAGAGGGTTTGAGAAGTATATTTGGGTAAATTTTAAATCAAAGACTATGTTGATGGCTCAAAGCAGAACCTTGTGGTATGGGGCAACGCGCATTTGGAGTGTTAAGTGGACCCAGTGTCCTGTTTCCTTGGAAAAAATACAGGTAAGATAGATGTAGAATATTATATTCCCAATGGGAATCTCTGCACCTGAGTTGTAAATCTTGTCTTGTGATTTAGGTCCTCCAGCCAGGAGTTTCATTGTTACATGCAAACAGCAAAGTTTCTGATTGTTTAAGATTTAGAAAACAAAGCTGTTTAGTGAGTAGGAAAGAGACACTTGTTAAAGCTCTGAGGGGGTCTTCATATTTTATACCTACCGTATGTTATTGGGGAAAATATTTCTTCTTAACTTTGAGGCTGTGTCTGTTATTCCAACCTGATGAATAACAGGACAGAATTTCACAGTCAACTAATTTTCAGATTTTTGATGGAGGAGTAATCTGCAATGACTAAGAATAGTGAGTAGGCAGAAAGACAACTGAAGGGTAGGCAGGTCTCACAAATAGAGAGGGTGATTGTCGGTGTTGAAAAAAGATCCCTTATTTACTGCCATGTCCAATATGGTAGTTACTAACCACATGCAACTATTTATATTTCATTATAAGTGATTGATTAAATTATTTTAAGGAAATTCAAGCAGTAACAATTTTGAAAGGAAGATTTAAAATTTTCTCCAAAATGGGAAAATGAGTACAAATAATAAAAGGAATATTTAAATTTTCAAAGAAAAAAAGTTTATTTAACTTGTTAAAGGAGAGGTGCTGACAGGAATAAAGGCAAGCAGAGACAAACAAGTAGTAAGAGAGAGGAGGTAGAAGCACTTTATTTGTTCATCTTAGTTTTCTCGGGCCCCCCGCCCCCTGCCCTAGGTCTTGAACCCTGGTCCTTGGGATATGTGGCCTAGCGCTCTCTGCTGAAGGGAGTTGACCAAGCCACTACCCAACCAGGGCATACCAGATATTTTCATTCTTTCCTGTTACCTAGCCACATAGCAAGTGTTTGGTAGTTGCAGACTAACATTGCACGGTGCAGATAAGGAACATTTCCATCATCGCAAAAAGTTCTCTTGAACAGTAATAAGAGAAATGAGAGTCCCATGCAACAGTGACCCCTGTGAGTGCACCTCTGGAGCAGGGTTTAAGGAGTGATGGGATGGAAGCCAGGTTGCAGATGTGGAGAGGTAGTATTCTTTCTACACCTCAGCCTTAACAACGTTACTCTTTTCCTTCGGTAGCTGTTGTGTAACTCATGAGTACCCACGCCCCACCTTCAGAGCAGTGGGCTCCGCGGCTTCACTGCTTTTACCTGGCAACACCAACCTACTACCATCCCCAAACTCCAACTCCCAGTATGCCCTAGTTCCTGCTGAAGACTATTGCTCTTGGGCTTCTGGGAAATGTAGTTTTTACAGCATTCCAACTCCAGAAAGGTACTAGCCATAGAACTACATCTTCCATGAGACAATGGGAGGACTGCTCAGGTCAAATTCACCTCGGCGTGAATAGAGTCAGAATCTGCGTTCTACTTTTAGAGAAGCCGTCTTTTGTACTGAAGTCTGGGGAGAGTCGGATAGCAACAGCGTTCTGCCTCCTCCTCCTACTGCAAATCAGATCTCCAATATGCCCCGGGGCTGTAGAGCAGTCTCAGCTGTCGTGGAGCCAACAGGAGCCCCAAGAAGCCGTGATGACAAAGCGGCCACAACCACTAGGGCACTTGTGGGCACGCCGTGCAGTCTGACAGGGAGCAGGTAAGGGGCCTTTACGTGGCCCCAAGAGGGAAGCGCACGCGCATATGCGGTTCTCCAAGCCTCCATAAACACCCTAGAGCGCCTGCGCAAACGGAGCGTCTCGGGATCAACACGTGGGGGCGCCTTGGGTAACTAATAAATAGTATAATAGTCCTATCTTCTTTTTGTAGAACTGTCTCTTATGTTTTGTAAAACACAAGCTTTTTTATTACCTCTCTTAATTTGATCTTCAGAGCAGTCCATTTTACCAGTGGGACAATGAGTCGGAGAAAGGCACACACAACCAGAGCCCTAACATAGTAGAGAAGGACCCGGGATGGTTCAGAATTCAAGGACGCTAGCCCAGGCCCTGCCTCTGACTTGTTGTGTGACTTTGTGTAATTCTGTTGTCTTGAGAACCCAAGTAAATGGAAATATGTTGTTGAGGGGGATTAAGTGAGATTCAGGAGTGAAACAAAATTCCCAACCGTCTCTAAAGGCAAAAGGTTAGAATTAGCTGATTGCAGATTGAGGGGCCCATTTTCTCATTCTACAAATTTCAGAGCCAAAGGCCCCAAGAAGGGCAGGAGCTTGCCCTGAGACTTAGCTGTCTGTGCAAGAGGCAAGCCCAACCTTCGTGCCTTTAGACGTGGAAACTTTTCTGCACCCTACCTATCAGTGTCTTAGTTGGATACAGGCTTAGAGAGATGGCCCCTCGGATATCTCTAATGGAGAAGCACCCTGCTCTGTCGAGATGACTACCAGAGGCAGGAAGCTAAGGTGGATCTGGAGAATTCTGGAGAGAGAGAACAGTGGTGCTCTATAGACCCCGCTTCTCAGCACAGTGACCCAGGTAAGGATAAGAACCCAGGTGTGACAGATGAGGGGGTAATGCTAGAAGGAAGAACCCTGAATGGAAAGGAGTTGGAGGGTGTCTGACTCTTTCTGAGTCTGGGAGGAATTGGGCATTCAGGTGACAAGTTAGGGCAATTGGAAGTGATACCAGGGCTTACCTGGGTGATGAGAGAAAGTGATGCGCATGGAGCTGAGGCTGAAGGGAGAGAGCTGGAGCAGCCAGTGGCACGTCAGTCACATCATACCATCCCTAGGATCAGGCACCTTCCCAGCAGGGAGATTAACTTTTCTTTGTCCCTTGGAGCTGTGCTGTACCCAGCATAGTTTCTCTCTGGAGTGTTCTTAGAGGTTCTGGGTATAGGTGGCGGAAGGGACAGGGAGACCCTGAGGTCTGGTTGCACATAGGGCCTCTTCAGGCAAGGCATGAAATGTGACTGTTTATAGAAATTGAAATTCAAGATCTGCTCTACTTCCAAATATCTAATTCTCTTGGCTTTAACTCATCGCCTTTATTTACGGTGGGGGAAACTGAGGCTAAAGGAAGAAAAGGATTCTCTTAAGGGCACAGAAAGAATTGGGTAGAACTAGAGCAGGGTAGGGATATTTCCACTATGTGGCAGTGATCAAACATCTTCATCAAACATTTATTGAGTGTCTAATGTATACTCTGAGAAGAGCTAGCTTGGGATAGCAAACAAGCCAGGATTGCAGTGAGACCTGCCTTTTAACCAGCCCTTCCAATGGCTTCATGCTCTGACACTGGGCAAGTCACTACCCCGTTCTGAGCCTCAAACTGTAGGGTGAGGGTGGTAAGCCTTACGCACAGCTGTCTCAAGGAATAACTGAATTACAAGAGTTAAGACCTGTGAAGTGCATAGAACAGGCCAGGTTCACGTGCGCATTCGGTAAACTGTAGCTACTGTTGTCATTTGTGAACACAGGTTGAGGCTGGTTGCAGACAGGTTTCTCCTAGAACCAGGCAGGAGCAGAGATGCTGCAGCTCCTGTCTGCCCATCTCCCACATGCCTCTACTCTGTGCCCTTGGAGCCTGCATTTTTGGAAGTCGAGGGGTTAACTCACAACCCCATTTCTTTCCCTGGCTCTGGGAACCAAGCAGGGAACAGGTGCCTTGAGCATTTACATCTCTACATGCACTTGATTCATTGTGCCACAACCTGGGTGCAGACTTAAGGTTGCTCTCGCCCTGGACAGTCAGACCACACCAGATATCAGAGAGCGTAGGGCCGTAGATAGAAGTACAAAAAGACTGACAGCAGGGACTCGGCCTGTATATCCCCTAAACAGAGCAGGAACTAGGAGCAGAGAGGGGCCAGAGTGGGAGCAGGGCCTGACCGAAACCACCCACCAGAAACCCTGCCTCTGCCCCACCTTGTTGGAGGTGGTCATCTGGTGCAGTGATAGTGCAACTCTGCTTCACGCCTCCTAATGGAGGTCTGGTTCAAACCCCTTATTAATAGAGGAGGAAGAGGAAGCCTGGAGAGGCCAAGAACTAACCTAGAGCCCCACAGTAAGGTGGAAGTGAATCTGGTATCCTGATTTGAGGCCAGGGTTCTTTCTGGCAGCCAGTTTAGAGTGGGCAAGACTTGGCGTCATGTCTCCTTCCCCACTGCCACCACGGTCCTTCTTGGAGCCAGCGTCCATGCTGCCACCTGGGCTCTGGTTGGGAAGTGGCATGGTGTGGGTGGACGTGTGGAGAGGTAAAGGGAGAGGGGAGTATAGGACCCGGTCAGAGAGAAAGCCAGAGCTCACCTGGGGCGGTTGGACTGGGAAGCTCTCTCCAGTGCGCAAGGCTGTTGCCGGATTCTAGGGCCTCATTAATCATTCTGAGGCAGCAGAGGATAAAAATACCGTGGGGGCACACTCCTGGAGGAGGGGAGCAAAGCAGACTCAGGAATGACTCACAGAGCCCAAGTCCTAAATTTAGAAGGTGCTGAAGGAGGCAGCCTCCCCCAGGGGAGCACTGGAGATACCCACTGACCCCGGGCACCCCGGGCCCTGGAGCAAGAGGCAGTTATTGGCAGGATTCCCCTGTGCAGCCGTGCCCCGTGGACTCTGAACCTGTTTTCGGCCTGTTCCAAGTGTAATTTGGACCCTCTGACCCAGGTGCCTTCTGCCCCATTCAGAGTCCCTAGCGAGCCTGACCACACGAGCCTTTCACATGGTCCCGGGAACCAGTCTCTGGAGTGTGACTACCTCAGTGCCACCTGCTTGCTGGCTACACATGGCCAGGCTCCAAGCATCCTGCTTCTGTCCTAATATCCATTTGTCATTCACTGAGGAGGGAGCTCTGTGGACACAAGAAGCTAATGTCATAGAGTGAAGACCCCTCCAAAGGGGACCCAGCCAGGCCTTTGCTTCTCTGTTTGGAATTGGGGTAAGAGAGGGGGACAGGGTACCATAGCACCCACCTCTGCTTCATTCTCAACCCTCTAGGCTCCAGTTGAACCCCGGCTGTTTCTTTTCCTCCAGGTCAGAAGAGGGAGGTACTGCTTCCAGGTGACAGTAAAGATGTAGGAAAGAGACCATGCTTTGGGGACAGATGGCAGATGGGGGGTAAGGAGGTTCAGGAAATAAGAAGTGATAGCTGTGGATCTTGCTGATTGAGCCCATATTGCCTTCTGGGCACCACTCTGAGCATTCCACATGCACGAGCTCCCTTCAGCCCCAGTGCAGTGATGTGATCCTGTGAGTCCAGCCGTTCAGAAATGGGAGGACCGAGACACAGGGAGCCTAAGTAACTTGTTCTAGAACCCCAGTAAGAGATCCTGTCTCAGACAGCCTGACTCCCTAGCCCAAGTGATTAGCCATTATGTTAGAGTGCTAAGAGGGCATCTCCCCCCATCTGCCTGCCTCTTTTCCTTCCTCTACCATCCTCCAGTCTTTGTACCTTGGAGCACTGGGAGCTCCCCTCTGAGCCCCAAGCTGGGGAAGTGGGGTCCCCACCACCAGGCAGGACTTAATGGTTTGTAAGCCTGCCATCCACCTCAGCCTAGCGGGGAGACATCTTGAGCTCCACCACTTTGACCGGGAATACAGGCCTAGAGAGATGCAGGACGGACCTCAGTTAGGCAGGGCCCAGAGCAGAACCATGGGGGCTCCCCCTTTGGGAGGATTCCAGGCCTAGATGGTAGATAACCCCCCACACCCAACCCCGCTGCCTGCTGGGTGGTGGGAGCCCTTGCTACTGCAGTCTGTTGGACACTGCCGCCTGCAGGAGCCAAGTTCCATTGCTAGGTCAGTAAAGACTCCAAAAGCCCTGGAGTTTCCTGTCAGAGGCTCTTGCTCTATCTGCCTGACCTTGGCCCTCTGCTTGGCTCCATGCTCAGGCTGGGGCAGGGGGAGTGCTGGGGGAGTTGGAATGCTTCACAGTCAGAGCACCACATGCACCACATGCAGAGATACCAAGGACAGGTTCTGTTTCTTGCTGGGCCGTTTCCCTCATCTATCAAATGGGGCTAATGGTGCCTGCCTGGCTTTCCACATAAAGTTGTTGCGAAGGCTAAATGAATATGGACAACTCTTTCTCTGACCCAATACCTCTTCATAGAGAGGATGTGCACAGCTGTGAACATACATGTGCATGTGTTTGCATGACAGCTGTGACTTGGGTGCTGTCTCTGCATTCCCAGACAGGCATGGTGGGATGTCCTGAGGGAACTCGTGTGTGACTGACTCCAGCACTTTGAGGCTTTTTGACATGGTTGTGGCAATGCCTCAGGTATAAGGTTTTCAGATTCAGCAAGTGTTCGGGACATACAGATACTGAAAATTATTCTTTGATTATCTGAATATCAAGTTCCACTAGAGTAGAGTTGCATTTCTCTGGCAACTCTACTTTGGGGACAGTGCCTCCGTATGTGATTGAAATAGTATGTGTTTATGTAGGACTGTGAGAGGACATCAATGTGATGTGGCTGTGACAGTGTCACGAGGATGCAGGTGACTCCTCTTTGTAACTGTGCCTCTTTGTGACTCCCTCAGGGCAGGATTTGGGCTGTTTGCTCAGAGAGGCCCAGCAGGGCTAGGAGACGCCCCCTGGGCAAATACTTAGATCCGGCTCCAGATTGAGCTAGGTTGCAGAGCCTATTGTCAATGGCCATCTGATGGTAAAGGACAGGTCCCTCTCAAGATGAAGCCAGCTTTTGGAGCCTAGAGTATTCTGTCCTGGGCCCTTCCTGCAGGCCTCTGGAACCACCTCTCAACTCTGATGCTTCCTGGTGACATCACACAGTTCACTGCCCCATCTTCTAGAACAGTGCTTGCTCCCAGGACACTGCCTCGTTGCCCTAGGCAGCCTGGGAATTTTCTCCACCCAAGCTGGCAGGCCTGGTTACCCCTGAGGAGGGGGTGGGGAGAAGAGGGGCCACAGGGGCCTTCTCCTCTTCTCCCAGAGCGGGGATTGAGGCAGCCATTCATCCGTCTAACTAGATAGTGAGTAGGAAGGGGACCCAGGAGCAAGTCAAGACTTGGGGGCCCCTTGTTGTGGAGGACATGGGGTGTATAAGGGGTGGATTGTATCCCTGGGTAGGGGCCTGAAGTTTGAGGTTGTGAGAAGGTAGTGATCACACCAAGGTCACCAACAGGGAGTGGAAGGGGTGGCATATAATGGGAGCAGGGACAGAGCCTTGTGTTAGGAGTGGGACACCTCTTATCTCTGCTTTGTCTCTCCATCTGTATTGTGAGTAGTTGGGGCCTGATGATGTTAATCTGGGGGTCTTTCATTCTGATGGGAGCAAAGTAGGGGGAGTAGGGGGAGTTGAAGAGGGTGTTAGGGACTAGATCATGGTGGCTCCAGACAGGTACCCCGACCCTTGCCCCAATAGCTGTCAGGACCATGGGCAAAATCTGGTGTGATTCTCTCTGAACAACTCCCTCCCCTCATTCCAGGAGTCACAGCCTGAGGTACTAGAAGTCCTCACATGAGCTGTGACTTACATGTTTCAGGGGCATGTACCTGTGCTTCCCTGGCCTCAGCTGCTCTCAGCTAAGGGGCATGTGTGACCCACTGCTGGCTTAGCGCCCTAGGTAATGATTTCTCACACCCCAATGATGCTTCTCAGTTTGCTAAGCACCTTCTTCTCCTACACTCCACCTTCCACACACACTTAGATTCCTGCTTGGTGAGGCCCCATTCTGGGCCTGAGACCTAGAGAGGTGCCAGACCTGGGCCCTGCCCTGGGGACCCAGAGAGGTCCCTCTATCCACCTCTTATGGAAGGGTCCCGTGGTGGGGAAAGGGGCTGCATGGGGCAGAGCAGGGCCACACTTTGTCAACCTTTTCCACTGTTTAATCTTTCATGAGAGTCTTAAAAGCCATCATATCAAGATGTTACCTTAACACTTTTTTGAAACATACTGTTTTTGGACAGTGTATTCCTTCCTACCTTTCCCCTCTCTCCAGTTATATTGTTGGTTACTTATTTGAGTGGAACTGACACCTGTACAACTCTTTCCATTGCTATAATTCCCAGAGAGTATGTATTCTTATTCTAGATGAGAAAACTGAGGCTCAGAGAGGACATGTCACCTGCCCTTGGTCACACAACTAAGAAATGGTGTAGTCAGGATTTGAACTCAGGTCCACAGGCCCTTTATACTGCCAGGCTGTGGGAAGCAGAGGTGGCTCAGTTCTCACACTGATCCCTCAGGTTTTTCCCTGTGCCCCTCACAGGCTTAGCTGCTCTCAGCTGGGGGACAGGATGTGTAAGACTCTCTGCCCTAGCCCTTGAATAGGGGAGGGAGAAGAGGGGCTTCCCTCTGCTGCTTAGGGGTATTTTATTTGAGACAAGCTATGAATCTGCTTTGATCAGTCATGTTTGGGAGGCTGTCATGAACCCCAGAGTCAGAGATAATAAAATTCCTGGGGTGGTGGGGGCATTGCAACGACAAATTAATGAGTAGAATGGGAGAGAGGTCCCTCTGCTTACCCACTGGCCAGCTAGACCCAAAGGATTCATTCTAGGGTAATCTCTGCTTGGGTTGTGTTTAGTTTCTGCCATCTGTACCTTCCCAAGTGTGTGTATCTCCCTCAGACTGGCAGTTTTCTAGGGGTGGGGAAGTCCTTCTGCCAGTCTGCTGTCCTTGCTACCTCCTGCTGTTGTCTCAGCCTAATGCCTTTCACCGTGGTGGGCATGAGGTTTCCTGCCTGGTGCCTGCTGTCTGCTGAGATGTGTGTTATTGGAGCCCTAAGAAGGCAGGAGCCACCAAGCCACTGCTCCCATCTCTTTTCTTCATGGCAGACCCAGGTGCCACAGTCCACAGTAAGCAGCCTCTGCTGTCCCTCTTTGGATCCCCCCTACCCAGTCTGGTGTGAGGCTATCAGATAAAACCGCTGAAACTAGGGGAGGGCCAGTAACCTGCCTAGAGTTGAAGGAAAAGCAGATGAAGTACAGCACACATGGACCTCATGGGGACCTGCAACTCATTTTACAGGATTTACTTTGCAGAATGCCCCCGGAGGCCCCTTGTTATCATGGTTCCCTGCTCCTCTGTTTCCCACTTGTAAAATTGGACCTGATTCACAAGCATCTTAGAGTCTTAAGCACTTCAGGAAGAAACACCTCTATTTGTGAACCTACCGTGACAACTCATAATTTTTCTTTAGCACCTTTAAGAACAGCAGTTACCTTCCAGAGGTCTAGGACTGCGAGACTAGGAAGTTAGACGTTCCAGTTCCCTCACTGCACAGATGCAAAACGAAGGCCCAGAGAGGATGGGGCAGCCAGAGCAGAGAAAGGATCCCGGAGTGGGAAAAGGCTAAAACCTGGGTTTGTGACAGAACAGCTCTGTACTCACTGTGACAGTGGAGAAGCTGTGGGTTCTTAGTTGGGATCATTAGCTGCCCATCCCCAGGGAGCTCACCCAGGTCCTCCCTAACCCTCTGTGGTCAAGGGCTAGTCACTAAGTTCGTGAATGTTTAGCCTTGGGCCCTTTGCCACAGTCATGCTGGCTTGGCCTCAAAGAATTTGAACTATTGGCCTCAGTTCACTCAGGCTGGAGGCAGAACTGGCACTAGGACTCAGGGGATAGGTGGTAGCCTCCCAGGCTGGAAGGGGTGGCTGGGGTGCTGGTGGACACATCTCCCCCTTGACTTAGGAGCTCTGCCAGCTCGGCCTGGAGAGGGACAAGGGAGTCCCAGAGCTCTGGGGCCAAATGCTCTTGAGAGCCCAGTCCAGTCCATGGGAGGTTTGTGGACTCGTGTGTGGGTATAAAGGTTTCGACAGGGACAGAGTCTTGAGGCTGGAAAGGGCCTGGTTAACTCTTCCAGCTGGGAGAGTACCTGGAGTGGAGAGTCTGCCCAAGTCTGGTAAACCTGTGAGCCTTGACGGTTGGATCAACTTCTGGCCGGGTTAGGGTACCTCACTGGGAGTTGGGTTGCATGGGTGTTGCTCTGCATGCCTCGTGGTTGGAGCAGGATGCAAGCTGTGGGTATCACTGAGTTGCTTTGGATTGTGGTGGGGGCGTGTGCCCATCTTTGGATGTTGTGTGGGATGTCTCTGGGTTGTTCCGGGGACCGCATGTCTATGTGTGAGTAGGTTGTTTTACCTGTGAGTATAGGAGCAGGTGGAGAGAATTTGCAGATTAATTTGCAGAATCCCCCTTCTAGAACCTCCTCACCCCTCCTCTCGGAGGCTACTCTTTTCTGACTCCTCCCTGTCCCATCCCCAACCCCTGCCTGAGGACAGCTCCCTCTAGGGTCGGTCCCCTTCCCGGGCGGGCGCTAGGACCCGGCGGGGCGGGGCGAGGCGGGGCTCTCGGCACCATCAGCTTTACCTCCGCAGCCTGGAAAATACCCAGCCCCGGCGAGCGGAGCCCCCGGAGCCCCCTAGCCTAACCCTAAAGGAGGGAGGGAGGGAGGGGAGGGGTGGGGTGTGGGGGGAGGGGGGCGCGGGGCGGGGCTGGGCAGCAGGACCCACTGCTCCTCCCCCCGGAGCCCCCGTGCGGCTCCGGTCGCCCGGGCAGCAGTGGCAGCTGCGGCCCCGCTCTCACCCCCGGCCCCAGTGGGCCGCGGCCGAGCAGCCGGCACAGGTGAGCGAGCCGCGGGGCGGGCGCCCCACCCCCCCTCACCCCGCCCCCACCACTCATCCCGCGCGCATCCCGCGCCGGCGCCGCTGCGGAGTTAGTTGAGCTGGCCCGGCCAGCACTGCGCGGAATCCCGCAGCACCCGCCGTCCCCTCGGGTCCTGGCCTCCCCTGGCTCCCAGCAGGCTCTCACAGGTCCCCTGCACCCGGTACACGGCCCCCATTCCGACCCTAGCGAGATCTGTGGTCACTCCTTGGGGTGGTCCCCATCAATGCCCCGTGCCTGTACTCGCTCACCAAGGGGCCAGTCCCTATCTGTCTCTGCCTCTCCACCCCCAGGACCCCGGACGGCCCCACCCGCGCCCCTTGCGTGCTGACTCCCGGTCCCCAAACCGGTCTTGCAGGTCCCAGGAAAGTGGCGTCAGCATCTGCAGCAGCGTCGACGTTGTCGGAGAGTCCGAGGAGGACCTGGGAGAGCCAGACTAGGACCAAGGCCCTGGGTCTCCCCATGGAGAAGTCAGCTATCTCAACAGAGCCCCAAGGGCCCCGGCCAGTCCTGGGCAGAGAGAGCGTCCAGGTGCCGGACGACCAGGACTTCTGTAGTTTCCGGTCAGAGTGTGAGGCCGAGCTGGGCTGGAACCTGACCTACAGCAAGGCCGGTGTGTCTGTGTGGGTGCAGGCTGTGGAGATGGATCGCACCCTGCACAAGATCAAGGTAGGGTTGCCCTGCGGCAGGTGCAGCGTCCACTGCACCCTTGCTGCCTCTGACTGAGAGTCTCCTGCCCTCCCTCAGGGCCACAGACACCTGGGCTCGATAAGAAGCCCCTGCCAGTAACTGGGAGGCACGGTTCACTGGGCAAGTTCTCATCACACCGATGGGCCAACTGAGGCCTGGAGAAGGGATGTGGCTCTGTCCGGCTCACCCAGCTGGAACCTAGGCTGCTGCATGCCCTGTCCACTCCTGGGCAGTGGGCTGCTGCCAGGCCCCTGGAGGAGAGTGATCTCCCTCAGGGGTCCCTCTGCCCAAAGAACTTTTCAACTGATGTGTCATCCCAGGTGGGAGACTGAGCTCTCCTTATTCCCTGGATCTCTAAGTCTAAGCTGCCTCTCTCTTCCCACTCCAGTTCCAGGGTTGCCAGGGACCTGAATCCTTATTCCCTGATGCCCTGCTGTTCCCCCCGTTTCCTCCCTGGCTGTGCCCGGAGTCTTCTGCAGGGATCCTGAAGCCTGGATTTGGACTTCTGTGCCTCACACAGGGCCAGGCTGGAGGGAGTTGGGGGGAAGAGGGTGCCAAGGGGAGGCCAGAAGATGCAGGCACAGTAGCCACTCACAGCCATCACCCCCACGCCCCACAGCCCCATCACTCCCCTCTCTTTACCATTATAGGGCAGGCTTGGCATTTGGAATTCCATGAACCCACCTCCCCAGGGTGGGATAGCGGGTACAGGGGACAGAGACTTGTGAGGTGGCCCCGAGATGGCCCCCAGCATATCTGGTGTGGCTGTGAGTGGACAGCCTTCATGGGCTCTTCTGTCCTCCTCCAGTGAGTAGAAAGAGTGTATTGGGGATAGGGATCTGGACTCTAGGCACTCCTGCCCTCCTTTCGCTCCAGCCCTTCCTGCCTGAGATCTATTCTCAGACTTAGCTTGGGGATTTTTGACCTCACACTAAGCCAGAAATGTCTGACCTCCCACCTCTGACCCTATATCTTTTTGTCTTTTTGTCTTAGTCCATCTGTCCCTATGTGGCCTTCTGACACACCCTTCCTGCCTCCCCTTTTCCGTTTTTAACTCCCTGTCTGCATCTTGGCTGTCTTTCTCTCTGGGTTTCCATGTGTATCTCCTTCTCTGGGACTTCTCCAGACTTGAGGACCCTGGACTGGGGGCTTCTGGGGGACCTGACCTGTGTCTGAGCCTGAGGATCAAGGAAGGGGAGGGCAGATGGCCTGTCCCAGCTTGGTGCTCTCTGAGGACAGAGCCACATCCCTTCTCCGGGCCTCAGTTGGCCCATTGGTGTGATGGGACCTTGCCCAGTAAACCGTGCCTCCCAGTTACTGGCAGGGGCTTCTTATCGAGCCCAGGTGTCTGTGGCCCTGAGGGAGGACAGGAGATTCCCTTTTTTGCATCCCCAGCATCCAACACAGAGCAGGGATGTGGTTGTATGAGGGATGGCAGGGAGGCAGAATTGAAGGAACAAATTGAATGAAAGGTGAGCAAGGTTTTTGTGAGGGTAAGGTTATTTTCCTGACCTGGGAAAGACTTAAAGCTAGTGTGGGTAGCAGGGAGTGGAATGGAAATGTAGTTTCCCCACCTACCTGGCTCTCCAGAAGGGAGGGGAGAGGGAAGGTCTGAACTCAGTCCAATACTCCCACCCTCTGTGTCAACAGGGCGGAGCTGCCTCTTCCATCTGGCTTAGTTAATGAATAAACCCAGCCCAGTCCAGGACTGGAAGTGGTGGGTCTGGGGGCCAGACCACCCCAACAATCCCGTAGTGGCCAGATCAGACTTGCCAATTGACCTTCCTTGGGAGTGGAGGGGACTTGGAAAAACCCTCCCTGGCAGCCAAGACCTTGACCCTCCTTTCTTCTCAGATTGAGCCTAGGGTGGAGATGCCACAAGGTTTGTAAGCCTCATTTTATGGCCCCCTCTCACTGGGTGCTGGTGAAAAAACTGGACCAGCCCTAGGTCGTACAGTCAAGTCCCTAGCATGGAACCCAGATCTCAAGCTTCCTAGCTTTGCCCTCTCTGTCTTGTTTTTCTCTCCTTTGCTGCACCCGAGTTTTCTTCACAGTGGAGGGAGGGTTGGGGACAGGAGGCGAACAGAGCTGGGACCCCAGGGATGGGGCTGGGGTCTTAGTTCTGGGTGTACCAAGGGCCAGTCTCCACTTCTAACCCCCTCGGCACAGCTCTGGGAGATGGGCAGGGTCTCTGAGCTCCCCATCCTAAATATCCCGGAATTTCAAGTTCTAGGACATGAATCCCATTTCTGATAAGAGCCCCTGCTCCAGGTGACTTCTGTCATCCACTTTCAGGTCGTTCTGAGCACTAGTGGGTTTATTTACAAGTAAAGAAACTGAGGCTGAGAGAGGTGATGCCACTTGCCTGAGGTCACACAGCAGCTGGCACAGGAGTGGGCCCCAGGCTGCCTGGCTCCAGAGGGCCTGCTCCCTCTTCTCAGTCTCACATCTTAGTCAACATAATGCATTTAACCCCATCAGTAACGCTTTGAAGGATGCGTGTTCTCTCCATCCCCATTCTTGTTTGACAAATGCGAAAGCTGAGCTCCAGGAAGCGGGGTAGCTTACCCAGGTCACACAGCAGGTCTGGAGTCAGAGTCCCTAGGGATGATTGGGCCCCTCCAGGAGGCTGGGACCCAATCGCTTGGATTTGTTGCACTTCTGTCCTGTCCCTGTCCCCTGCCCTAAATGTTTCTGGGCCTCACTGGACAAGGAAAGTCAGTTGCCACTGGACATGCCCTATGCACATGACCTCAAGGTGGGACCAGGAGCGGCCTGCCTTCCTGATGGATGTCCTCATCTCCCTTCCCCAGACTTCCCTTCTCCCTGCCCCCATGTCCAGGGATCCCTGGAAGCCACTGTGGCTCTGAACGCAGCACTGGGAGCCAGGACAAAGGGAAGGGACTCCCCCTCCCTCCTGAGCTCCAGCCTGGCTGGTTCTGGCCTAGCCCCTGTCTCTGGGTGCTGGAAAGGAGACAGACGTTGCTCCCTGAGAGGTCAGGCCTGTTGCAGAGGCAGACACCAGACATGGATTGTGGGTCCAACACAGGGCAACTTGGAACCTCAACCAGGTCATTCTGTGCCCAGACCAGTTGTGAGGACTCCTGTAGTGCAAGAAATGGAACTAGGGGGTCTGCTGGTCATTTAAGCAGTTCCAGCTGGGGAAGAGGCTGGGGCCCAGCAGCCGCCCTCCCTGCCCTGGATGTACTCAGGTTCTCTGGTGCTGCTGCAGGCTTGCCTGGTGCTCAAGTGCCTTGTGAAAGGTGGAGGAGGAGCCTGGCCCCTGTCTGCAGTGCTTTCCAGACCCTGGTGGAGGGAGAGCTGACAGTTTTGGTGACTTCTGGCTGCTGCTTGGTCCCCATATTCACAGGGAGACAACAGGGACAGGAGTGGGTCAAATGGACAGGAGTCTTGCAGGGCTCGGTAACAGGAACAGAGGTGGGAGCTCCCTCATGGGTGGCTGAGAACCTGAGGTTCCTCTTGCCACAGGAAGCTGGGCAGTGGGGACCTGTCTTCTCTGACTTCCTGTCTTACAGTTCTTCCCTTCCCCTCTGGACAAAGCGGTGTCCCTCCCCTGTCTCACCGTCCACCTGTTCCCACGCCACAGCCTTCTGGGTTCCACTCTCTCACGCCAGTCCTCAGGCCTGTTTCCTCTCAGTGTCTCATTCTCCCCTCTGGGAAATGCAGGGCTGTCTCAGAGGTCTCCAAGGGCATTTCTCACTCTTATCTTTCATCAGGGCTTAAAGGGGTGGTGAGAAAGAAAGGCTGGGGCAGAGGAAGGGCCAGTGGTTTTATGTCTGCCCACTCAGCCTTCACAACTGTCCTGAGGCCTGGGTCTTATTAACCCCTTGTACAAATTTGGAAACTAAGACTCAGAGCAGAAATTCACTTAGGCAAGGCCCAATAGCCTGAAGCTGCCTGAAGTAGGATTAGAATTCAGGTCCCTGCGTCTCCAAGGTTGAGAGTGCTCTGCTTCCCGGGGCCTTGCATCTCCAGGACCCAGTGGCTCACAATTTACCCTTCTCTCTTGCCTTGGGTCAGCCATGCTGCGTCATCGTGGGAGGGCACCCTGGAGGGGACCCAGCTGGGCAAGAGCCCAGTTAGCCCTTGCCATGTAACCTTGAAGGGGTCACTTCACCTTTCCGAGTCACTCTTATCTGTGGTGACAGGATCAGGAGTTGATCTGGTTTCAGGGACTTGGGTTGGGTGAGTTCAGTTCAGGCTGGTCTCTGCCCTCTCTGGGACTCAGTTGCCACATCTCTAAAGCAAGTTTGCTGGGCAAGTGATTTGTAGAAGTTCTAGCCTTAGGCTAGAGGGTCTGCACTGCAGGACACAGAGTGAGGACAGTTGGCTATGACCTTGCCAGTCTGTGTCATGAGAGAGGTCCCTAGATGGGGTGCCTGAATTCAGGGGTAGGTCCTGAGGACCTGGCTGGCTCTAGCTCTGACTTTTGGGGCAACTGAAGGAAGTAGGTCCAGAGTTGTCCTTTGGAAATAGGCTTCCTTTGTCCTTTGGAAATACACTGCATCCAGAGTATAGGTCATGTGGCCCTGGTCAGGTTGGTGGCCCTGGTCAGGTTGCTGCCTCTGTCTAGGCCTTAGTGGCCAGTGTGGATACAAGGCCTTCCCTGCCTGTCTTGAGGCACTTCATTCATTCATTCATTCCTCATTCTGTAAACAGTAACTAATAGCCTCTCTGCCTGGCCCTGTGCGCGAGGTTGGGAAGAGAGAGGGGAATCAAACCTAAGCTTTGCCACAGTTGGGTGAGCTCCCTCCCAGTTGGGTGCTGGGACATAGACTGGGCCTGGGAGCTGTGGAAACCCCTTGGAACTAATCTTCACAAGGGAGGAACGCTCAAGTGATCCCTAGGAATTGGATGAGAATTTTAATTTTTTCAAATGATGCAGCAGGAATAGAAGCAAGCAGAGACCGGCAGGCAGGAAGAGAGCAGAGGGAGAAGCATTCTATTTATTTTATTTAGTTGTTCATCTTGATTGTTCTTCCCAGTCCTGGGTCATGAACCCACATCCTTGGAATGTATGTTGACTGTGTCTGGTGGACTTAGCCATTAAGCCACCAGGATGGAGAATCTTGACGGAATCAGGAGCATTCCACACACAGGCACAGCCATGCCAAGACTTGAAAGTGGGAAATAGATGGTCAGCACAGGGCTTGGAACTCGGGGAGCTAGAGGTGATCAGAGAGCTAAGCCAAAGTCCTAGGACTTGAGTCTAGAAGCCCTGGGGTACCTGGGGAGGGTTTTAGACATGGTGGCAGAGGAGGACGCTGCTGTGTTTTTTTGCACACAGGCCTGCACTACAGCAGGGACTGTGGGGAATGGAGCGAGGGATTGCTTCCAGGGAGACTGATGGATGGGACATGCTGGTTACAGCATAATGCTTTGTAGTGTGCAGATTATGAAGTGTCGTGCCAGCTGGACTGTAAAATCGTGGATGTGCACACCTTGGAGTCTGACATGGGGACAAGGAACCTTGTGAGTGGGTGTGAGGTGGGGGTGGGTGCCTTCAGTCAGTGTCCCCACTGGGAGCTCAGCCCCCTAGCTGGCTCTGTGCCCTCCACACCCAGCTCCCCAGTCTCCGGCTTTTAAACTTTAATGAGCCCCAGCTCAGTTTCCAGCTGAGAGTCTTTAAAGTTTCAGGAGATGAGAGCAAGGAGGGAGTCCTGGAGACAGATGGGTTTTCTTTCTTCCCCTGCGTCTCCACACCTGGCTGGGCCACCTGGAGCCAGTGCTGTGGGCGCCATGACTTCAGAGACCTTAGGATCTGGGACCTTGGCAGGGCTGCTCCAACCCCAGGGACCAGCAGCCACAAGCTTGGCTGTCAGGTTGCCACCTAGATGGACAAGATTGAATCCCCACTCCTGCCCTGACCCCTCACCTCTGCCTCTGGCCTGGGCAGATAAGCATGCTCTAGCCATAGGTGGGAGGGAGGCTTCTCAGGCCAGGTATCAGATTTGAGGTGTCCACACCCCTCTTGGTGCCTTACTTTATCCCCTGTGACCTGCTTGAGCTGGCTTAGATACTCTGGGGCTTCAGAAACATAGGCAGTGGAAGAAAGCAGTAGGCCCAGGACTTAGTGGTGGGTCCCCTGCTGAAAACAGACTCCTCTCACCTGTCATTAAAGAGAGCCTGGAGCAGGTGGCCCAGAGCAGCTGGAGCTGCTCTCTGGGGCTTTAGCCTTCCAATTGCCTCCCTGCCTGTCAGCCTGGGCTCTCTGCCCCCCACACACAGGAAGTGCGGGGTGAGTACCACTTTTCTCTCCCTGTGGTGCCTGGGCCATTTATCCCATCCTTTGGGTTTCATGCCATAGCCGGCGTCTGCCCTGATTCACTGATGTCCCTTCTGCCATCTCCTGGATCTCCCCCCTTGCTGTCCTTGGAACCTTGCAGATGGCCTGGGACCTGGTACTGGAGCATGGCGGTGGTGAGTCTTAAGGCAGAGGCCTGGCAGCCAGAGGGGATGGAGCGCCCTTGTGTGTCTCCAGCATTATTCATTCCACATTTATTTATTGAGCACATACTGGATGCCAAATGCTGTGTTATATCCATGAACTTAGTGGCAAACTTGACAGAACAGACCTTGTTGTCGTGGGTTTACATCCTGAGTGGGAGACAAGCAAAATAGAAGCAAACAAATAACTAAATAAGATACCAGATGGTGGTTGTGTGTTGCTAGGGCAGAATGATGAGATGAGGGTTGTCTGGCCTTCTCTGCGTGCATTTAGATTATCACCCACAATCTAGACTGGGTGCGACCTGGTCCTTATGGGGCTGAACTCTGAGTTTTCCCCTCAGCTGCCCAGTTGATAGCCCCAGGCCAGGGACCTGGCACAGTTAGTCTATATTGTGTGTGTGTGTGTGTGTGTGTGTGTGTGTGTGTGTGTGTGTGTGTGTGTGCCTCTGGGTGTGAGACTGTGTTTCTGTGTCTGGTGTTACTCTCTCTCTGTGAGTCACACCCCCTCACTGCAACAGAATTGTCTTTGATCCAATTATGTGTCATCAGCTGTCTCCTGGTGGCTCCTGCCTCCCCAGCTCAGCTCTGGCTTTGCCCGTGGATTTCCGTCCCTGCCTCCGTCCAGCTTTGGTCCTGCCTCTGGGCCTACCTCTGGGTCTCAGTCTCCCAGTGAAGTGTATCTTCTGTCCGTGTCTCTGATGGTTGCTACCTCTGCCTTTAGGTTTCTATGTGTCCCTTACCCTCCATTTTTCCCCCTGCCCCTGTTATTTATTCGGCAAACCTCTTCTCATGCCTCCCATCCTTCTGTCATCCTCTCTGCTGAGGACATGGAGATGGATCAGACTTAGACCATGCTCTCAAGGCCTAGTGGTGAGACCAATGCAGATGGTGTACCTTGTTGAGAACTCAGGCTGAGGAAGGCCAGTGGCTGGCCTCATGTTGCGGGGCAGTCTGGGTGGGACTTTGGGGGCCCAGCAGGAGCCAGGCAGCAAGCCATGAGGGTCTTGGTGAGTCTTCAGTGAGTTAGGCTTCCAGGGCCAGGAGGTGCAAGCTCGGGGTGAGAAAGGCATTAAGCCAGAGTGATTAGAAGAGCTGTCTTAGTAAGGATGGTGAGGCCTGCCTAAGGTGAAGAGGAACTGTTGGGAAGAACTGCTCATGACTTAGCAGAATCCAGGGGCTACGTGAAGATTGAGTCCAGAATCAAAGTCAGGTTCCAGGCAACAGAGGAGAGCAAAGAGGAGTGGGATTGGGGGTAGATGATACAATAAGAGTGGACATGGTATGTGTGACAGGCCTCCAAGAGGCTGTTAAAGACAAAATCTTTACAGTTTACTAGAAAGTTTGGGGGTCCTAAGGCCTATGGCTGTCCCTAAAGTCCTGGGAAATTTTATTCAATTTGTCTTTGTCTTGATGTCTGTGTGTCAGCCTTGGCACCTGCCATACCTCACTGGTCCCCTGCCCCTTTTCTTCCAGGCCCACCCACTCTCTCCCTCTCTCAGCTTTCTCTACTCTGTCAGGTTGCTCTGCCTCCTCCTGGTCCAGAGCAGACTGGAAGGAGGTCCAACCCAGGACATCATCTTCTAAGATGTTAGAGCAGGATGTTACCCGGGCTGCAGAGCTGGACCTGCCACTGTGGAGCCCGGGTGGGGGCGGGGGGCTCTGAGGAGGCAGCGGGGACTGGGGGGAGGGAGGCCACAGAGCAGGCATGAGTCACTCTTGTCTGATGGAGAGCAGTGGAGGAGCCTGGCTTGGTCTGCCTAGCAGACTCAGGGACCTCTGTCTGGGGAGGTGTGGCAGCACCTCCTCTCCAGCACAGTCTCAGGGGGGCCACTTTGGGGTAGAAGATGAGTTGGGGGTATATGGTGCCAGATCTCCTTTCCTTCAGAAGAGAGGGGTTTGGGCCTATACCACATGCTCTCTGTCCTTCCATCTCCCCTCACTCCAGGCAGAGCCAGCTCTAGCGGCCCCAGTCCCTAGTATGGACCCTCTAGGGACAGTCCTCTGGCCCACCTGGGATTCCTTAGGTCCTCCACAGGGCAGAGAAGGGTTATTGAGGAACAGCCTCAGGGAGAGACTTGGTTCCAGGCTGCTTCTTCCACTTCACTTTTCTGAGCCACCATTTGCAAATGGACATCATCTTCTGCCTTCCTCCCAGGTAACTGAGAGGATGGAATGAGGTAGATTTGCAGAGTCCCTAGCCCAAAGCCTGGCACAGAGCTGGTACACTGTTAACACTTGCTGAGTGAATAAATGAATGAACAGTCTGAAGTACCCAAGGGACAGCTCCGTTTGCTCTCGCCTCCGTCCTGCTCGCTCAGGTTACCTCCAGGCCATTTCCAGTGCCAGGGTCATGCCAGCACCTCTGCCAGGAGCCTCTTCCCCCGCCTTTCCATCTGGGAGCCATCTGTTCTTGTGTTCATCTGTTAAGACTCTGCATAGGCTCCTCTGTGTACCTTTGTCCCAGCTTCCCTCTGCCCCTGTCCTGAACCCTGAGTGCTGTGCCTGTGCCCCCCAAGCAGGGATGGACATGTCCCCATTCCCCTCCGGCTCCATGTCCAGCGCTTCTGGCCTGGGGTGGAGGGTTTCCAAGGTAACTGGGTGTCAGTACAGACACCCTAAGGCCCCATCTCAGCTGAATCCAGGCTTTTAGGTTCAGGAAATGAAGACCTTGGGATTCTGAATTGCACTCTTAACTCAGTGGGGGAAAGGTGTGGGGGCAGTCCCTTGTGGCTCAGAGGGCTTAACTGCTTGTATGCAGACATCATGCAGCCCGAGGACCCTGTCTGAGCCTAGGCCGGGGTGGAAACATGAAATAGCTTCCTAAATAAAGATGTTTCTTTCTCTCCCTCCCCTCCATCTCTCCCTCCTTTCCTCCCCTCCCCCCTCCATCCCTCCCTTCCTCTCTTTAAAATTTTTTTTGAAAGAAAAAAAAAATCATACAAGATTTTTAAATCTTGTATGAACTATATTGTACCAATAGTAACAAGAGTCCAAAAATGAATAATTACCCAGAGCCTCAATTCCTGAGTAAATTTTTTCCTTAGTTCCTTCCAACTCTCATTCAAGGGTGTAGATGATTTATACATAGTTTAGACCGTGGCACAAATGCAACTTTGTATCCTCTTTTGTTCATTGCCCATCCCATCTGTAGACTTTTCTCAGATTGCTACAGAATTATTCATTCTCAGACTTTTCTGGTGACTCTCCCTGCCAGGCTGCTTTGGGTGGATGCTGAGACTTCAGACCTGGCTGGGCTCCTGCCCCTGCTCCGGGACAGCCAGTCTTTTCGGTAGCCTGGCAGCAATCACCCAGATGTGGTATCAGTCTTAACCCAGCTGGCCCCTGCTGTTGGTGGTGCTTCAGATTGTTCTCCAATGTATTTTGCTTAACTGCGCAATCAATGATATAGTCATGGACATTAAAACAGAGCTTTTTTTTTTAAAGGAAAGGTGTAGGCAGGTGTGAAGGCAAGTAGGCAGGCAGGCAGGAAGAAAGAGAAGGAAGAAGCATTTATTTATTATATTTAGTTGTTCATCTTGGTTGTCCCCTCAACCCCGAATCTCAAACCTAGGTCCTTGGGATGTATGTGGACTGTGCCTGGTGGCTTTATCCACTAGGCCACCAGGGCATGCCAGAACTTATTTCTTATTTTGTACTTTTTGTGAGCACATATTTTTGGTCCCAAGGTTCCAGGAGCTGAGTTGAAAGACACATTTTAGTGATTTTAAAAATATTCCCCGAATAACCGTATAACCGTATAATGGTTTTACCACATCTTCACAAACACTGGGTCTTTTATATATTTTTACTAATTTTCTAAGTATCCATTGTTGCTTCAGCACCTTTTTAATGTACTTCTCTTGCCCCCCAGCCCTGGGTCATGAATCTGGGTCCTTGGGCTCCACGTCTTCTGCTCCTTAGCTAACTTAAATGCCTGAGCCAGAAAAGTGTGCTATAGTTTACTTTTCTTTAACTGTCAGATCAATTAAAGAACTTAAAACAAGTCCCAGAATCTACCCAAAGCCACCTGTTTCTGATACCTGTCCCTCCAACCTGGGCCCAACTATACGTTCTCTCTTTTTTTTTTCTTTTTTTAAGGGAAGGTGTAGGCAGGTCTCAAGGCAAGTAGGCAGGCAGGCAGGCAGACGCACTTTATTTTATTTATTTGTTCATCTTGGTTGTTCCCCCACCCCACCCCCCCACTGGCCCTGATACATGAGCCTGGGTCCTCGGGATGTACATGGACTAGGGATTTACCCACTAAAACCACCAGGAGTGCCTGCACTCTGTTTTATAACAGGGCGATGGCAGAAGTGAAAATCACCCTCGAGTGCCACAGAGGCTTTTATACAAGGTCAGCAGGGTTTTATCACCACTCTTCCTTCTGAAATCTACAGAGGCACTGAGGGTCACCTGCCAGGTCCCAGCACAGAGCCGTGCGTCACCTCTTTGTTGCACACCTGACCATCCTATTTAGGCAACGGTTCTTTACCGAGCACTTTCTGTATGCCAGGCTGTACCAGGCACAGGCGGCACCAAGATGAGCAGGGGCCGCAGCATGTGAGCAAATGATGCACCACACTGAGGTGGGGGCCATTGGAGGGGTAGGCCCTGAGCCCAACCTGAAGGATTTAGGGGCAGGATAGCGTGCCTGGACAGGGCACAGCCAGGCTCCAGTTTGAAGACAAGAATAGAAAAGGAGCCCAAGAGAGGACTCCTGGGAAAACACTCTGGGCAGGTCTGGGGGAGGAAGGACCTTAGTACCACTTATCCATCAGACTGCTCTTCTCCTCCAACCCGCCACCCTCCCTGCATAGGGAAGACCTTAGAGGAAAGGCCCCAGAAACCCAGAGACAAGGGCAGTGTTCTGTCAGCTTGGATCCATGCTGACCTAGTGGGGCCTTTTAGAGGGGTGAAGTACAAACCCTGAAACCCGCAGGCAGGTAGTGAGAAGCCCTGGCAGGAGGACCTGGAACACAGAGGGCAGAGGGGCCACTGGATCTGGGCCTCTGGTTTGCTGTGTGTCCTGGGCCAGTCTCTGTCTCTCTCATTGTCTCCTTTTCCTGGTCTGACATGGATGTGGGTTGTGAGGGTGGAAGGAGCAGGTTTGTGCTGGGCCCTGGTATAAGAGGGCGCACCACCCCTTCCCTGTCCATCTGCCCTGTGGAGAAACCCGGGCCATTTTTGTTGTCTTCGACTTTGCTCCTGTTGTCCCTGAAAACCCTGTCCTCTTCTGATTGGCAGGAAAGTGCACCCTCTGCAGGTCCTGAGGAATCATTTAAAGCTGCTAGGACTTGTGGCTGGAAGAAAGGTAGCTGCTACCTGGGGCCTTATGTATAAGTCTCTGTTAACCCTCACAGCTCTACTCTGAGGGGAGGGTCATCCCTGTTGGACAGACGAAGACAGTGGGATGCAGAGCTGAGGTCCTTTGTCCAAGTCATGATTATACTATAGGCAGGATGTGGCTGATCCAGATTACCTGACACGGTGGTTTAAACTTGAACCTGTGGGACCCAGCTGGTCTGGTGGGGCATTGGGATGGCTTTTCAGAAGGGGCTTCCATTATTGCATTTGAGGAAAGCACCCAACTGCCTTTGAGCCCACTTAGGTGTGGGGTTGGAGTCAGGAATTGTGTTCGAGGGATTAACCGCTGAGCTCTTTCTCCGTGGTCGGAAAGCCCTTCTGAATCCAGTGAGCTCTTCGTAATAACCCTCCATTAGCTCAGCCCACATGTGCATTACAGCTGGGCCAGGCCTGCCCCTTGAGGAAGAAGCAGGACATCCTGACACGCTGGGATCTGGCACAGCCAGGCTCCTACTCTCTGCTCCACCACTGTGAGCCTTGTGGCCTGCTCAGTCACTATCTTTCTGGGCCTTAGTTTCTGTATCTGTGAAGTGGGGGTATGATACCCATGACATCTGCACAGGATGCAGCCTGGAACTCTTGACCACGGGCAGAGTGGTCTGGCCAACATCTCAGCCCCCGTGGGGTCCACAGTCTGGAAGCTGTGTCTCCTCTGTGGGATGATAAATTTGTGATTTGGAGCACTAGCCATTTGAAAATGGTTATTGAGGCTGTGGTTTTTGTTCGGGACGAGGATGGACTTGCTACTAGTGCCCTGACCCTTGTCAAGATGCCTTCCTCTGACTTGAATATGGTTCTGCTGGGAAAGGCTAATTTGCTCAATAGTCACCCTTTTACAAAACTGCTAAACTGCAGTGCCTTGAGCAGTCATCACAGCCTGTGGAACTTAGAGCCTAAATGGAGCCCTTAAACTTCTTTGGGACTCTATTTTCCCCAGTGGTAAACTGAAGAACGGTGGTGGGGAGACTATCTCCTGGGTCCCTAGGATGTCAGGGTGATCTATGTGCTCCCCATGAAGCACATATTGGAGAGCTGCTGCGTACGGTCTCGTGGAGAGGAATAGGTTTGGAGCCACCCATCTGTCTGTCTGCTTGTCACTGCCCTGGCCTTTGGCTTCCCAAGGTCATGCCAGAGCCCTGCGGAGGTGACCTGACTTCTTTTCTCTTATCTCCCTGGTCCTGGGAGATACTGCAGCCCTCCCGCCTTGTTCCCTCCCTCCCATGGAGATTCCTCTCACCCTGAGCTCTGGGAAGTCCCCCCAGAAAAAAACAGAGGCAAGGGGAGAGGGGGTCGAGGGGTAGAGTGAGGCACAGCTTGGGCAGTGATCCTGCCCTGTACTCATGTGTTTGAACCTCTAGTTCATTGCACAGGCTAGTCCCTCTGCCTGAATGCCCTCTCCCAGCTTTCAGCAGTTCAGCCCTTTTCTTTTTAGGCTCATTTGTCTTCTGCTCCCACAGTTCTCATGCCTCTTCCTCTCCTAACCCTGCACATGCTCTCTTGGGATTTTGTGACCCCGGGTCTCTTTGAGGCAGGGTCTAGGATTGGGTCCCCTCCGGGTCCCCACTGCCCAGATGTGAGCTTGACACATAGCAACTCCAGAAAGTGGAGAGTGGATGAACGGAAGGGCAGGGCAGGGACCAGGGTGAGGTAAGAGAGGCGCCTTGGGCATAAAATATAAGGAGGCACTTGCAAATGCATCCTAGTCCTGCCCTGTTGAAGGGTGGAGGCTACTTCTGGAAGACTGCTGGAGTAATGACAGCAATTTTCTTTTGATTATTTACTGTGTGCCAGGCATACGACGTACATGATCTTATTTAATTGAATCATAGCATCCCCATGAGATAGGCACTATTATTATCCCCATTTTTCATATAAGGAAACCAAGACTCAGGAGAGTTAAAGCTTGTGCCCAAGGAGTGGAGCTGGGATTGGAACCTGGGGTTGTCAGACTCAGAGCCTGCAGGAAGCTCCCCAGATGGCCTTCCTAACTTGTCCAGTCCCTTTTGACCATGACTCTGTGGGACTTGGGGATGTCCTGGGTCCAGGGGTTCTGGGCAATCCCAGTTCTCCCCCTCAGGGAAAGAGCAGAGTTGCAGGGCATGTGGCCTGCAGTTACTCTTTGTGTCACTTGCATTCTCTGGATCTCAGTTTTCTCAGCTGTAAAATGGCTGCATGTGAGACTTCCTGCTTGTGACCAGGTTTTAGGGAATTTGTTGTGGAGCATGGCTTCTTGGTTGAGCAGCTACTGGACCTTCCACGCCCCTCAGGTCTTGTTTCCAAGGGGAAGCTCCCAGTTGTCCTGCCAGAGTGATTGACTTGTGCAGGGCCCAATGGCTGTAAGTTCTTGTGACAGACCCGCCCACCAAATGCTCTCTTCCGTCTCTCCCTACCCCCACCTGTGCCTCTTAGAATTACACCTTGCTGGGGTGGGGTGTGGCGGCAGGCTTGGTGGTCAGGAACAATGCTGGATGTAATTTCCCCTGCCTGGCTCAGCGGTGGCCTCCCCGGGGCTGTGGAAAGAGCCAGGCCAGGAGCCAGGCCTCCTGCTGGGGGGGATGGGGACGCCCGAGGACACCCATCCTGCCTCAGTTTCCTCACCTATGGTGCCATAGCCAGGGTTCTCACCTTTCTAGTAACCTCCCGGCAGCAGAGCCTCACTGCTCCTTCCTCCCAGAGTCTGCTACAAGGCTGGGAAACCTTTGAAACTTCCCTCCTTATCTTAAAGAGAAGATATTACGCAGAGTGTACACTGGAAGTCAGTGCTGGGGCTGTCTCACAGTTCTGCATGCTCCTCCTCCTGCCGGCTGTGTCTGAGGGAGGCCTTTGACCCAGAAGCAACAGCAGCGCTGATCCACAGTCCCCAGGGAGAATAGGTGCAGCTGGCAGCCCTGGGGATACTGAGCCTGGCCCAAGGGAAGGGAGGCTACTTTGAAGCTGTTAAAGACCCTATTCTTCATCATTCAGTTTATTTGTTCATACCTGTATATACTTTGGTTTCCTATTTTCTTCGGTGGGGTAGAAATACTGTAATTTTAACACACAATTTGTCCCATATTTAGCCTGTGGTCAGGTGGCCAGCTGTCCCAGTTTACTTGGGTCTAAGGGGTTGCACAGGATATGGGACTTTTTGTGCTAAAACTGAGACCCCAGCGAACCCTGAAGAGTGGTCACAGAATTAGGGAAGCCCTCTAAACCAGCTCTGTGTTCCCCGGGAAAGGTCCCTATCTTTCTTGGAGGACTTCTTTCTGAAACAGTGAGCTGCTCCGTGTCATACTCCAGCCCAGTCCTAGAATCATGCATTTCTCAGCAACAACAACAAACAACGAGCACAGCACCTTTCTTTCTTGTTTGTAAAGAGAGGAAAGAAGGGAGAGGAGGAGGAAGCACTTTAATTAATTAATTTTGGTTGTTCCCCCTGGCCCCTGGTCTTGAACCTGGGTCCTTGGGCTTTACACAGTCTAAACCCCAGCTGCTGGCTTCACACCTGAGCCATCAGGGTGCACCAAGGTCCCAGTACTTTTTGAGTAGCAGGCTGCTCCGTATCATGGAAACTGGAGCAGACACAACTCATTCCAGTCCCTACAGGCCACACTCGCTTGCCCTGCACCTCTGCCCTGGCTGTTTTCTCTGGCTGGGCCACTGGGCAGATGCCCAACTTCCAGACTGAGCTCCTCTATGAAACTGATCCCTACCCACCTAGCAGAGCAGAGCTTCTCTGTAACCCCCATCCTCTGTCTGCCCACTGGGCAGGTTAGGGCACCTTCCCAGTTCCTGTTGGCTACTCTCTCTGCTGCAAGTCTCTCAAGGAGAGGCCTCAGATTTGTCTCTGACCTCATCTAGACTCCACGCCGGCTAGAACTGGGGGCTGTTGGTAAGTGATTGGATCTAGCACTCTCATGATACAGAAAAGCAACCAGATGGCAAAGAGGGAGGTCTGGGGTGGGCAAAGGGGGTTGTTTAGATATTGAGTCTTTTCAGACTGGACTCTACCCGTGAATGTCGTTTTTGTTCATTGTAAAATAGGCCTAATACCCCAGCATCACTGTAAGAATATGATGTGTGATGTGTGTGAGGCACTTAGCTTAACACCTGGTATATGATGAGTGTACCCCCTCAGAATTTCCGGGGACTATTTTATTTAAATTTTTTCATGATTGCAGAAGCAGTAGTATACATTTAACAAAAGAGAAACGGAGACAGCAACAAGAAAATGAAACCCTCATATTATAACTTGCATTCTGCTTTATAATGTTTTCTTCAGGCAGCAATCTCTCCACTATATTTAGTAAATCTTCTGTGTATCTAATACTCAAATCATTTCTCCATTTGTCCCAAATACATCTTTTTATAGATGTTGTGCTCCAACCAGTATGCAGTCCACGGCCACGCATTATATCTGGCGATGTGTCCTGCCAGTCTTTCAGTCCAGCTCAGTCCCTTAAAGAGGCTGGACCGAGCCCTGCAGATGTCTCCCTGGCTTTGTCTAGACTCTCATGTGTCACTTAACTTGTTCTTCTAGCCTCTGTATTTTATGTCAATATCTAGTATTTGATAAGTTCACTGGAACTTAGAATATGATTAGTGTACCCCCTCAGAATTTCCGGGGACTATTTTATTTAAATCAGGACCAGTAGGTCCTGATTGTCCTTCCTGTGGCCTCTTGTCATTGTCACCCAAGGTTAGGGGGAGGCGATGTGATCCCTCCTTTATATGGTTGCATGTATCCCCCTTTTAGTAGAAAACAATGTTTGTGGTTCCCTTGGCACCATCTGAACACACAGTTCTGAGAGACCTTTTAGAGCTGCACACAAAACTTGTCTATTTGCTAAGGGGAACTTGATCCCAGGGTTTGGGCTCTTCGGTGGAAGAAAAATCACAGAACAGGGAAATGGACTGAGTTCCATATGGCCGATTGTAAATCTAAGGAAACCAGGTTCCGTTTTTACTTACTTTGCAGACATGTGATCTGTGTTGAATCCCAACCCTATTAAATACCAGCTGAGTGGCTTTGGACAAGTTACTCTACCTCTCTGAGCCTCAAGTTCCTCTTTGCATTCCTGGTCTGGCATAGTTATTGAGACGATTAAAGATTTTTTTTTTTAAAAGTAATATCCTTGACTGTTTTCTCCCATAGATAGAAATCTCTTCAAGGACAAGGCTAATAAATGTAATGAATTAAAAGATCTCTGTTGCATGAAAAAAATAAAAAGGTGGTCAAATGGTGTGGTTAAGAAATTAGAACATTTCTTTCCTTGGGTGAAGAAATCATCGACTTAGGAACTTGTTTTTTCATTTGTACTTCATTTCATTTAGCTTGTACCCAGACTGAAACAACTATGGGCTTCTGACCATGGAGTTCACTGGAGCCTGGGTAGGCATGGATACAGAGACTTAGTACATGGGAGACCCAAAGATCTGGCTAATTCAGGAAGGCTTCCTGGAGGAGACCGGGCTGAGATGGAGGAGATGGCTTTTGGATACAGGGGCTGTCTTGTCTCCTGGTACAGGTGACTTCTGGGAGGGCTCATGTTAAAGAGTTGAGTTTATGCCTACTCCAGAGTTCGCGGCTCTTCCCTATCTTCCTCCTTCCCCTTTACCTGGCTGCCCTCTGGTCCCCTGGCCAGGTCTCTGAGCCCTGTGTGACCTTGACAACCTATATGTCTTTCTGCAGTGCCGTATGGAGTGCCACGATGTGCCAGCCGAGACACTCTATGACGTCCTACATGACATCGAATACCGAAAGAAGTGGGACAGCAACGTCATTGAGACTTTCGACATTGCCCGCTTAACAGTCAACGCAGATGTGGGCTATTACTCTTGTGAGCAGGCGCAGGCATGCTGATCCTAGCCCCTTCTGCCCAGATCCAGGCCTCCCACTCCCCCCTCATGGTCACTCTCATGGGCCGGCTCCCAGAGACCTGCGTGCTGAGGTGTAGCGTTGCCCTGGGGAAGGGCCCAGCAGCCCTCCCTGACATCCCTGGGTATCCCCAACACCTGGGCGCACACACACACTCACAGACAAGGGCACACCCATGTTCTTGCACACACACACAAACATGCACACATAGTCATGTGCACAACCCGCAGGCACACATTTTCATATACACACACTCATAAGAATACCGCTGTGTGCCCAAAAACTCGCATTCACCTGTACAGTCAGACCAGCAAGATAAGGGCCATGTGAGGTTGCGAGGAGCAGGGGATAGCCAGAGACGGGAGGGGAAAGAATTCTATTCTGTCTCTTTCCTAGCCCCAGCTCTGGGACTGTATCTGCTGACGGTGGTTGGGTCCCTGTTTGGATCAGGGGAGCAGGCAGTTAACAAGGCATCCCTGCATCTCTGGCCTCTGCCTCATCCTTCCTTGCAGGCAGGCAGGTGGGTGGTCTGGCTGAACTGTCCCTTGCCCTCCACAGGGAGGTGTCCAAAACCCCTGAAGAACCGTGATGTCATCACCCTCCGCTCTTGGCTTCCCATGGGCACAGATTACATCATTATGAACTACTCGGTCAAACATCCTGTGAGTCGACCTGCCTTCCCTGCTGAGTGGGAAGGGGAAGGTGCCTGAAAGACATGGCTTAGGGAGAGACCCCTGGCTGCTGTGACACCAGGCCAGTCATGAAACCCATTGATCCTCAGTTTCCTTCAATACAGTGGGAATGATGGCTGCGGAGTCCCTGCCGGGGCTCTCCAGCACACAAGCAGAGGGCAACCAGGGACCGCTACTGTGGGCCAGTGGGTGGGCAGGGCTGACAGGTTGACTGGATTCTGGGATGGGCTGGCTGGGAAATGGGAGCAAGAGGTAAGAGGTGGCAGGGTCCTCTGGCCCTCTGTGAGGCTGGGCTGACTTGAGCTCCATGGCAGGCAGGACAGGCAGGCATAGCTGGACAGCAATGAATGTGTGTGTTTGCAAATGCCCATGTATGTATTCATGAACCCTGACCCCAGACTGAGGGTTCTGAAGCTGAACAGGGAAAGCTTAAAGGGACAATAATGACCTAGTCTGATTCCTTCCTTTCTTCCTGGTGCCTGGCCTATGGCAGACACCAGGGGAAGTGAGCTAATTAACTCGTTTGTGTGCACGCATATGTATGGACACCTACCAAGATACCTCCTTTGCTGGCACCCTGAGTCTCACCTCCCTGTGCCTTCCATCCCCAGAAATACCCACCTCGGAAAGACTTGGTCCGAGCTGTGTCCATCCAGACGGGCTACCTCATCCAGAGCACAGGGCCCAAGAGCTGCGTCATCACCTACCTGGCCCAGGTGGACCCCAAAGGTGAGGGCTTGGTCCTGGCAGCCTCTCCTGGGATCCTTGGCTCTACCACAGGGGATTGGGCTTGATCCCGTAGGACCTCTGCTGGGAGTTACTTTTGTATTTTGGGGTGTCTCCATCCAAAACAGCATGTGAATCAAGGTCTGAGACTTTACAATGGTTAGAAAGCAAGAGCCAAGGTGATAGGCACAGCCCTGTGACAAGGCTTAGAGTGCTCTGCCTGGGCTGTCCACCTTACTCCTCACTCAGAGGCTGCTCCCATTTTGTCCGTCTTGCTGGCTCCCATCCTCAGATGGGAACTGCCTGTCCTCCAAGCCCGGGTTTTCTAGTCCTCATTCCTCTGGTGTTTGCAAGGACTCAGCTACTTCCAAGGCTTCTCCTGAGATGCAGATCCCTGTGGCCACTGGCCTCCTGGACATGTCCCTCAGGATGCCTTCTGGCACCTGAGACTTAGCGTGTCCAATACTGATCTCACCATCTTCCCTTTTAACTTGTCCCTTCTCCTGAGTCTGCCCTCGAGTCACCCGTGCCAAGAACTTGGGCTTGTCTGGGTTCTCTCTTCCTCAGCTCCAGTTCCCAGACCTAGTCACTGAGTCATTTTCATTCTGCCTCCTAAATGTTCCTCAGTCTATCATTTCTCTCCATGCTCAGCCAACTTGCCCGCCCATACAAGCTACCAGAGGAATTTTTTTCCAAAACACTTATTTACTCATAACTCTTCTGCTTATAATTCTGACTCTCCATTGCCCTTAGAGTGAAGTCTAAACCCCCTCTCCGGGTTTCCCAGTCCCTCCCCACAGCTTCTTCCACATTCCCAGTTCCATGTAGGGAGCCCTTTCCTCAGCCAGAAACACCTCTCCTCCCTTCCTTGTCCCTCTAGAGCTGCTTCTGCTGTTGCCTCCTCTATCCCTGATACTCAGAAGAGCTGTTGGCTTCCTGCTGTGTAGGCCCACCCCCTTCTAGTAGAGCAGTTGGCACACTGTTTGCACCCCCCACCCCCAACAGTGAATTCCTCTGTGGGTCCCCAGGGCTGGCCCAGGGTGGGTATCACTGAGTGACTGTGGAAGAAGCGAGTGAGTGAATGGATGGATACATTACTGGAGCATCCATTGGGGTACTCGATCTACACCTTGTATGGCTGTGCTGAGTATCTTTGCCTGGGTATGCCCTAAGCCCCACTGAAGCCCAGACCCAGGGCTCTCCAGCACCTTGCTGAGTATGTTGGGTGTCAGAGGCAGAGCAGATGCTTGGGAACAAAGCAGGGTGGAGAGTTGGGCTGTGGATTCCAGGTCAGGCCAGGCTGGGGTGCTCAGCCAAGAGGCCTATGTACTCAGAAGGCTTCCTGGGGTAGAAGGACCATTCAGGTGAGGGGCAGGTTATTAAAAGGGATATCAGTGCAAGCTAACGGGAGGCTTAAGTGTGTCAGGATTTCAACTCACATGTAGGCTGTGATCAGCCAGGGGTTCAGCAGAGGGGATGGAGTGGTGGGGATGACAGAGTAAAGCCCAAAGACCTTGTTTTGAGGTGGAAGGAGGGACTGAGGATGACAAAGTCAAAGGGTGTGCCTCTCAGGCAGGAGGGAAGGGGCAGGTTTGGCTCTGAAGCTGTTTCTTCCTGTCTCTGCTCAAGACTCTTTCCTGACCTCCTAGGCTCCTTACCCAAGTGGGTGGTGAATAAATCTTCTCAGTTCCTGGCTCCCAAGGTGAGTGGCCTTGAAACTTTAGGGTCTTAGCAACTGGGGGAGTGGATTCCGGGAGAGGGGGTGGAGTTGAGGTGGAAACTGGGATCAGTGGGCGGAATTAGGGCTGAAGGGCCCAGTTATACAGCTGCTTAGGGTTCAGGATTCCTTGAGCACATGGGGCCTGGTTAAGACCTAGTCCCTCGTGGCACTTATCCTGACTTAGCCCTGTGATGGGCCCGCAGGCCATGAAGAAGATGTACAAGGCATGTGTCAAGTACCCTGAGTGGAAGCAGAAGCATCAGCCGCACTTCAAGCCGTGGCTACACCCCGAGCAGAGCCCGTTGCCTAGCCTGGCTTTGTCGGAGCTGTCGGTGCAGCATGCGGACTCACTGGAGAACATCGATGAGAGCTCAGTGGCCGAGAGTCGGGAGGAGCGTTCTGGAGGTGCAGGCGGTGAGGGCAGTGACGACGACACCTCGCTGACCTGAGCTTGGCACCACAGCAGGGACCAAGACAAGACAGTGTGGAGCCTGGGGGTCAGGGATGGATCCTCCCATGCTTTCTCCCCTCCCCCACCCACTGCACCTCCTGGGGATGCTGGGCTGGGCCCAGGTGGGCACTAAGGCCTGATCAGACACAGCCCCAATAAACAATCCCACAGCCTCAGCCAGCTCATCGCTGTGCCTACCTCCCACCTGGCCAGGTCCACTGCCATCCTTGGTCTCCTTGTTTTAAATTCATTTTGTTAATTTTATTGTTGATTGCTCCTTTAGGCATCCCCTCACTTCCCCATGTGTAGCTGAGGGGAAGTTGTTTCCCCTTCCTCCAGTTTTTTTCTTGTGTCTAAGCACTAGTTTACTTATCATTCATCTTCCTGCCCTTGTGTGTTCATTCTGCCATTTGCTCCAGGCTATTTGGTTCCCTTTATTTGATATAAGGAGCAAGTCTGGCATCCAATTTATGGACATTCTCCAGCCATCACAGAGGGGAAGGGAGAGGTTCCTGGGCCTCAGAGCTGGGAGTGGGGCAGCATGTTCTGGAGTAGAGAGGTTGAGGGGTGACATGAGGGTTATCAGACTCCAGTGCAGTCGAGGTACCAGGCTCTGTGATGCCCAAGGTCATTTTGAAGACCTCAGGTCTGTGTTAACAGAAAGGATGGGTCCCCTAGCAACTTGCAAGTGCTTAGATGCTAGTCCCCTGGGCCTGTGTTTCGTTTGGCTGCTTTCATACCTAGAGGGATGGCTGGGTCTCCCTTGTTCTCTGGCGCCACCACGTACCCTCTGTGGCCGGAAGGCACCCACACTGTCAGGTCAGGAGGAGGGCCCTGTGCACTGTCCCTGTCCAGTGTTTTTGCTCCCCATATGACTGGGGTTAGGAAGTTCTCCCACAAGGTGTGGCTCTGCTGGTCCTATGTGGGAAGTTCCTTGCCTTAGCTGTGCCAGGAAGATACCATCTACCTGGAGTTGACTCTTTTCCAGAGGAACAGGGTGAATGACCAGTGAGGAGCAGGCAGGAGATTTTCTAACTCACCAATACTTGGCTTCCAATCCCAGGTTTGCTCAGTACTGGCTTTGTAATTTGGGCAAGTTCTGGAACTTCTTGTAATCTCAATTTCTAATCTATAACCTAGGATGATAATTCTTGCCTTTGAGAAGAAGTATGAGAATTGCAATAAAATAAGTTGCCTAGTACTGGACTGTCATTTAGGTGCTCAAATTAATGACTCCCCATCTCAGAGTGAACCCCCATGCTCCACCTTGGTAAAAGACCTGTCCTTCCAAAGGTCCCCATTAAGCATGTGGAGAAACAAGCATAGAGAAGTTAAGATCTCTGACTTGGCAGGTCCCAGAGATGCCCTGGACATAGGACCCAGGGATGCCTGCCAAGCCTTGAACCCTCATCTCTGTGTGTGCTGGCAAGAGAGGCTGGAAACTCCTTCTCTAGACCAGTGATAGTGTCTGGGTTTGGGAACCTCAGACTGCAGTCTTCAACGGTAGTTTTGTGGGCACTATGGGTGGACCTCTTTCCTACTACCCTGCCTGGGGGATGTTGACCCAGGGCGACAAGTGGAATATCCTGGGAGATATATGGAGAAGGACTTCCTAGAGGAGGTCAGGGACACTGGCCATCCTGCCTCCAACCATCCCTTAACGTGTGTGTGTCCCTTCCTGGGAGACTCATTGGGCAGGGGTCCTGGGGGTAGACCCGAGCATCAGGAGGCAGAGACTGACCCATGCAGCAAGAAATGTAGGGGTGCTATTCACCCACTGTACTCACCCACCCGTCAGCTAGGCAGACGGGGCCGGCGGACTCTGAAACTGCGACTGGGCGGGGCCGGGGAGGGGCGGGGCCCTGCCCTTTCCCCGCCCTCCCCTCCCCGGGACGTCACGTGGGGCTGGCGGAAGCGCCTGGCCGGGTGGGCTCGCCCGGCCTGCAGCCGCGAGTTGGTTGTGTTGGTGTGAGTCTCCGGTGGCGCTGGGACCCCGGGTCCCAGCGTAGAGTCTTCGCTGGAAACAGGTCAGTAAGGCTGCGGGGCCTCCCCGCCCCTCGCCCCTTGCCTGGTGTGGCCGGGAGTTTCCATTTCGCAGAAGGGAACGCCGAGGCCGCACGGCGCCTCCTGCGGGCGTTTCTCCCGCAGCCGCTCTGTCCGTGCTCCTGCCTGGAGGTGGGGTCGGGGGGTCGCCTCCTGAGGGTGCGCGTTCCGGCCGGAGACGGTAAGGAGGAGGGCGAGCCGGCGGGACAGGGGGCTTCCACCCTTCGCCCTTCGTCCTGAAGCCTCCTGGGACCCGGAGCCCTCTCGCCTGCGGGCGCCTCGCTCTTCTCATCTGTGAAATGAAGTTTCCCAACTGATGGATGGAGGCTCTGCAGATTTGAATGACCCTGTGTCTTGAATCTGGGGCTCCGTTGACCTTGGTTAGTCTCCTTCCGGTCTCTTTGCCTCAGATGCCCACCAGTAAATGGGACATGGCCTCCCAAGAGCCCCTACCTGGCCCAATTGCTGGAAAAAGAAGGTGTCTGTTCACTGAACCGGGTCAAACCAGGAGTGAGTGGTTTCGACTGAAAAGAGCAGATCTGAAGTATAGCCTGGGGGGCCAGAGGGACCTGAGGGGCCTTGGGTGGGCATTTGGTTTTAGGTCTCCAGGGATGTTTTTTGGAGCTGGGGAACTCTGGTCAGGAGCTGCCACAGTGTGGCCTGTGTCATACACACCCTCCTCCTGCAAAGCTCTTGTTCTGGGAAGTCTTCCCTGGTCCCCAGACTTGAGAGGGCTGCACGATTGGAGAGATGTGTGGGGATACTCAAGGAGGGATTTAACTTGCATGATGGGCACTGAGAGCTAGACAGAGAACCCAGGATGCCTGTCTTTGATGAGTGCCCAGGCTGGGGGAAGCCTGCCAGCAAGCTCATTACAGGGTAGAAGGAATTCCGTAGTCATGAAGACAGGTGTAGACAGGCAGAGATGGAATCAGGGACTCTTGGAGGCCCAGGGAGGGGATGACTGGAATGGACTTTGGCAGGTTAAGTGTTGGTTCACAAGATAAGGACCTTCTAGAGGAGGGCCTAGCTGTGTAAAGGCAGGAGCTTGCATGATGTGTTAGAGGCATGGAAGATGGATGTGACTGGAGGGGCCATTGGGCAGAGTGTAGACAGCTCAACCCCTGTATCCCATGACTGGTGGGGACTGACCAGACCCTGAACTAGGGATCCCCACCTGCTGGTTGCTGGGTGGAGTAGCAGGGTTGTCCCAGGCAGAGTCCTGACAATTGGCAAGCTGGAGGTGGGCAAAGGCCAGCAAGCTTCTTTGAGTGTTTTAGACCTTGCCGCTCGGGCCCAGCTTCACCCCCACCATGTCTTGGGCTTCAGCCATGCTCTTCCACGCATCAAGCCTCAGACTTTGTGCAGGTTGCTTTCCTTCCCGCACCCTCCAGTTTTCTCCCCATTCAAACTTCCTAGGTCCTTTGGAACTTCAGAGGTGGACTGCTTATTGCCTTCTCCTGCCTGCCTGGCACAGTTTAGGAAGGGTCTCCTTGGAGCATTGTGGGAAAAGGGTTTGCAGAATCATGGGGGTAACTGGGACCTGGGATAGTCCCTGTGCAGTCACCAAACACTATAACTGCAAGTCCTAAAACTTCTCAGAGCCTCCATTTTCCCATCTGGAGGATGGGGTAATAAACCTTTGTCTCATACAGATGTGGTGCTGGGGCAAGAATTGAGCCTGTTTGAATAGAAATCTGCCCTCAGTAGTGAGACTTTGAATGAAGAAGAGGGAGAACTTGGATGGGAAGGTGTCAGTTTGGAAGGGTAAGGGGCTTCTGAGAGTCCTGGGGGCTAGTGGTGATGAGCCTGGTACTAAGTCTAAGGCACTAGTTGGAGCCAAGGAGTCCCCTTGACTCTGGGGCCTTCTCCCCTCCCCACCCCACTCTCCCCTTGGCCAAGCTTAAAGCCAGCCGGCTGATGCCCAGACAAGTAGCCTCTGTTCCCAGGGTTGGGGGGAGGGGAATCAAGCCCTGGGCTTCAGGCCCGTCTGGTCTGTCCAGCACTGACCCTGGTCCCCCGCCCTTCACTCTTGATCTTAACCCTTGGGGCCCTGGGCTGGGCCCTGGGCTCCTGGAGGGCTTATGCCCTATCCCACCAACTGTCCCCTCCCCACTTTAGGCTCCTGAGGGTTCAACAGCAACAGGATTAGGACATGAGCTGGAAATGGAGAAGGAAGGAGGGACTGGGTGGCAGAGTGGCAGGGAGGCCAGCGTAGATCTGGTTAGAGACCACTTGGCTTAGAAATCTTTTTCACAAATGGGGAAACTGAGTCCAAGGGCCAGAGAGGGAACAGGATCTTACACCGCACCCTGGTGGGGATCAAGACCAACGCCAACTTCTAGTCTGGCCCCTCCTGGAGGAAGGAAAGGAAAAGGAAGGGAGTGCTCCTTGATTTGAGTACCTACCATATATCCAGCACTGCACACTTATTTATTGAATTTTGTATCATTCGTGAGGTGAGAATCGCCCGCCTGTAACAGAAGTGAAGAAATAGTGTTGAGTAATAACATCAAGGGAACAGTATCAGTAAACATGCACATAACACTGTTGTGGGCACTTTTTTTTTAAAGGAAAGGTACAGGCAGGAGTGAAGGTGACTAGGCAGGTAGGCAGGAAGAGAGAGGAGGAAGAAGCACTTTATTTTTTTGTCTTTGTTCACACTGGTTGTTAGACGCAGAGAGTTTAAGTAACTTGCCCAACCTTAGAGCAAATAAGCTGTGGAAGCAGGACCAGGACTCTAGCCTTTGTTTGCCTTTTGACTTGATTTCCCTGCCCCCAGCCCAGGGTCTGAACTAAGCCCAGGGTCTGGCACAGTGAGGGGCTTTTTCCTGGGTGGTGGCCAAAGCTTCCTCCAGCAGAGTGTGACCTCAGCCACATAGATGCGGCCTCTCCCTCAGGAGCAGAGTCCAGTCCCGTTGGCATCACCTCCTCTGGTGTCAAACTGAAGTTGGTCATGTTTCAGGAAGGGGTGTGTGCTCAGGGTGGCCCTTTGAGGGGTCTGGACAGCAGGAGGCTGTGGGGGACCCTCAGAGATTCTCCAAGAAGCTCAGGGCCTGCTGCTGACTCAACTCCCAATGCTGCCAGTGGACCTCTTGCCCACTTAACTCCAGCCCTGTTAGCACCCAGACTTACGCATTTCAATTAAGACTCTGGGGAGGACAGTCCCAGCTGACAGAGGCAGATGAGCCCAAGACTCTGGGAGAGCTTGGGGCGGTGTGTGGCGTATTCTTCCTGTGGAATTTTTCTATCTCTGTCTCATCCTTTGGGCCAGAGTTCAAAAGGGAAAATTCTGTCCCATAATCAGACATATGTCCTAGACCATTGAGAGAGAGTGGCTGGAAGGGCATGTGGAGCTAAGTGACCGGTTCAATTACCATATTATTCTATAATGGTAATAATAGTGACCATAGCTACTGTTTCTTTATAGCTTACTTAGTTACAGGCACTGTGCTAAGCATTTTATGAGCTGATTTCATTTAATCTTCAACCAAGTTTTATGGGGTAGGCACCCTTTCCATTTCGCAGATGAGGAAATGGAGGCCCAGGGAGGTTAAAGTGATTTGCCCAAGATTATCCATTACATAGAAGAACTGGAAGTCTGAATTTCTCTTGTTTTACAGTGAGAACCTTGAGCCCTGAGAGATACAGCAAGCAGAGGAGAGCCAACCCTGCCCTTCCCTGGAAACTCCCAGTCGAAGTGACAGGTATGGATGGTATGGATGGTAGGGCCAGCTGGTCAAGTGGCATTGCTGGTAACTAGCAAGGGCACCCTGCTTGTAGACTGGGCTGACTGATGTCAAGTCCCAAGCCCCACGCTCAGTCGTAAGATAAGACTTTCAAGAGATCTGCTCACTATCCTGTCATTTCCACTCTGGGTTTTATTGAATACAATGTTCTCCCATGTCCAATTTTGTTGGTGAGGACACTGAAGTCAGTAGATGTTAAGTGACTTGCCTGCGGTCTTGCAGCTCAGTTAGCCAAGAGCTGGGATGGCCACCCAGGCATGGGCTCTGAGTTCTGCATTTTCCCTTCCTACTTGGGACCTGGTTAGGGTCTCCTGGGCCTCTCAAGCCTTAAGCTTTTTTCACTTCTTTCACTGCTCCTTTTCAGGAGCAAAGAGACAGCCTGTGTGAAGGTCTTTATGAATGTCATAAAGCTTCACATAAGCCTTCTGATGCCCATCTGGGTCTGTGGGCACAGTAGCTGCTCTCAAAGGGCCCTGGGCCTGGGAGGGAGAGCTGACTCATAGGAGGTTACTTCCCTTCCTAAGAGGGAAGTGACCTCCTTCTGGGAAACTTCATTCCCAGGTACTTCCTGCTCCACATCCCTCTGTGGGCCACTTGTGTCTGTTTGCTCTGTGTCCATGCGCCTGGGTGGGCCCAGAAGTGTCTTCGGAGGACCTGGACTTTTGCCTTTGTATGGGTGTGATCAGCATTCAGTGCCCTCATGGGTTGGGGTAGGAGGACTTGGGCTCTGCACCACTTGATGTGTGAGCTGAGTGAGGCTTTCACCCTTGAGTGGGGACCTTCATCTTGGCGGGCCCTCGTGTGGGTCTGCAGCTACCGTAGTTTGTTCCTCAAAGCTGCCCTAGGCCTGGTGAGGGAAGGACATCTGTGAGGGCAGGTTGGAGACTGAGCTTTGCCATATGACAACAGGACAGCTTTAGAGTGGGGTCTTTCTTGCTTGGTAAAGGGGTGCCAGAGACTCAACTAAAGGCCTGCCCCCACTCCTCTCCCAGACTGGCACTGCTCTTCCTGTCTCCTTCTTAGCTCTAACGATGGACATGTTAAGCCTAGGGAGGCCGAAGATCCAGGATGCATTTTATGGTTCTATTCCAGTTTCTGTTCCAGGGATGAGAACCAGGACACCCATCTGCCTCTGCTGCCTGTGACCTGGAAACCCACATTTCCCAGTGTGGGACTGGCCTAGCCCCCTGGAGGTGGGTTGCTCCAGTATCTCTGAGGTCATCCGAGGGGATCTCCCCTCCCAGTTCCTCCAAGCAACTAGTGATGGTGGGGTCTCAGGCTGGGGCTGGGTCCTCACTTATTGTTAGCCCAGTTTATATTTTTGCCCCTTTAGAAGTAACTTCCCTGGGGTTCACTTTCACCTTCTGGAAATGGGGAGAGTTGGGTTGAGGGTTCCTAAGTGCCTAAGGAGTAGGCAGTTGGAGGTATGGTGTGCAGTGAGAAGGCAGAACTAGGGTCCCTGTTATACACATTGAGGCAGAAGAGTATATCTGTCACTGGGGCAGGCAGTAAGGGGATGGGAGGCACCGGTGCTAGGGCACTGAAGACCAGATTCTAGCATAATCACTGGTCACTAATTGCAGAGGGACCTTAGACAAGTTATCACCTGCCTGGGCTTCTTACTTTCCACGTGTCCAATTGGAAGATTTTTATTCAATTGATAGGTATTCATCAGGTACAGCCTTGGTCCCTGGGGACATGGGGGAATCAGCCTCTGATCTTCTCTTCAGAAAGCAAGCACCCTGCCTAGACTAGGGGTGAGAGAGAGTGTATGCAACAGTCACGAATAGTGACATCTCAGTGTCATCAGGGCTGTGCCTGTGACAGTCATTGTCACATGAAGCAGGTGACACTTAAATCTTCCAGGAATGAGGCAAAGAAAGACTTTCCAGACAGAGGGACTAGTGTAAGCAGAGTCCTGGCCTTATGGTGTCAGGCAGTGGAGGGAATGAGACTGGAGAGGAAGAGCAAGTAGCTGCAGCCAGAGAGGGCAGCGGTCCTTTGCACTCTGTTGGGTAACGGGGAGCCATGGAAAGAGTGGGCCAGCAGGGAAGAGGCAGCAGCTACCTCACCTGGGGCAGGGGTGGGGCTAGTCTCAAGACTCCTAGAAGTATAGGGTGTTCTAGCCAGCTCCAGGGAATGGTTGAGGGGTCTGAGAGTCAAGAGTTTCCCCTGTGTGGGTGAGGACTCCTCCTGTGGTGTTTATCAGGCCAGCACAGCAGGAAGTGGCTGGGCAGGCAGCCTCTGGGGTGGAGGGAAGGGGGAGGCCCAGCCCACTGAGCATATCCAGAAGCCTCAGAGTTAGTCTTCAACTCTGAGACCTGCCTCGTTCAACTGTTACTCCCTTACTCAAGTCCCCAGTTCCAGAATAGGATGAGGCAGGCCTTTGTAGATGCAGTTACCCATTTCACACATATTTGTTGAGCATTTGCCGGTCACTTCTAGCCACTGGGGATAGAGCTGTGGATGGGACAATGTCTTTGCCTTCCAGTTGAGACTGACCATGAGCAAATAAACAATTACACACACACACACACACACACACACACACACACACACACACAGTGTGTCAGAATGAGAAGTGGGATGCTGAGAAATAAACTGGGTAAGAACAAAGGGACTGATGGGGCACATTTCTATTTTGAAGATGAAGTGGTCAGGGAAGGAAGGCCTTGGTTTGAGAAGGTGCTGGAAAATGAGAGTGAGTCCTGCCTTCCAGGCATAGGGAGCCCCAGTGCCCAGCCATGAGTCCGCCTCCCCATCAAGACTGGGAAGCCATGCTGGCTGTGGCTTTTACTCTGCAGCGGGTGGGAGGTCACTAGGGAGTGCCAGCTGCTTGGGTTCAGGATCTGTTTTGAAGGCATGCATTTATTCCTCGAAACCCTGCACGGTGGGGTGTCGCAGTCCCTGATATACAGATGATAAACCAAGACTTAGAGAAGTTGTGTGAATGCCCAAGTCTCATAGCAGTGGGAGCCCGGCCTGCCTGTCACTATGTGCTTCATCCCCTAATGCCCGTCATGGCTTCCTGCTGTCTGGGCAGTAAGGGCTTGTGTAGCCTTCAAGGCGCTTCTCATCTTCACTGCGTCCTCCTGCCCCTTGCTCTCCACACTGTCCCCTCTGAGGAGATGGAGTAAATGGGGGATGGAGGGGCCAGGCAGTCTTGTTCTGATTCGGACCCCTGTGCAATCTGGGGCTACTCACCCTTCCTGAGGTACACCTGCTTCCTCCCCTGGGAAGTGGGCTAAACCATCTACCTTCTAGATTGTCATGAAGGTTATGTGAAACAACCCATGTAACGTGTTCAGCATAGTACGTCTTAGATGGTAAACTCTCCTTAACTATGGCCTTCTGTGATTTACAGCAGGGATGGCTGGATTGGATACATGGGTTAGAATGTTCCCCGTTGTCTGATTATACAGCTGGGGAGGCTGAGGTCACACATCAGATGGGAACTTTGTCTTTGCTTCTGCCCTCTGTCCCCTGCCTCACCCATCTGGCACCTCACCCCACCAACACGACACAGGCTGTTTCCAGGGGCCTGCTTATCTTCTGGTTTCTCATTCCAGACCCACCTAGAGAGTGGGCAGATTAGCTCCCCGTCTTCCTGGGCTGCTTGTCCTGGGGTGCTGAGGAGAGCGTGGTTGGGCAGGCACATCAGGAGAGAGAATGGAGTCAAGCAGCTTTCTCTTCCTCTCCCCCATCAGGGCAAGGGGTCCTTAGCAACTCCAGCATGTGGTGAGGGGCCTGGCAACCTGAGCGAAGAATCTGACTGTCCGCCTGCTCCTGCTGCCTGGGATTATCGGCAGCCCTGTGTGCTCTCACCGCTTTGTGGTCAGCACTGCTTCTTCCTGTTTCTGCCTCATTTACACTATCGCGATCCCCCACTGTCGTGCCCCCATGGCGGGGGTGATAGTCACAGAAGAGGATCTTCCAGGAGTGGTCCTGTAGCACTCCCTGTCCCTCTTGTCCAGCATCATTTTGGGTCAGGGGCCCCCTGTTCTGCCCTGAGAAGGGTCTGGGACTGAGGGGTAGAGCTAGATCAGAGCCCACTGTGTTCCTGGTGGAAGCACCCCAGGTCTCCGCAGGTGCTGGTGGGTGTGTGGACCAGGGAAGGTAGACATGGACCGGGCTGTGGAGGGTTCGAGCACTACTTGTGCTGGCTTACACGGTGGACTAGAGGGTGCCCAGGGGAAGGACAGCAGGCAGAGAGGAGGCCCTGGGTCCAGGCAGGCTCGGGGAGCAGAGGGATAGTGGTGTTTGAAACTTGGTGCTGAGGAAGCAGCTGGGAGGAAGGGGAGGGAGTGGCCCCGAGCACTTGTTTGGAGTGGGAGGTCCATGGTGGGCGGAGGGATTAGTATGTCATCGATTTTTGACAATACCTCCAACCAAGCCGTTTGACTTTCCACTTCATTTATTTGCCAGTGAGGGATGTCAGACATTCACACTTATCCGCCTACCTCACTTCCATCTGACTCTGTCCAGGATGGGGCTTGGGCTTGAGGGGTTTCCTGGTTGAGCTTTGGGGTAGCGAGGGTGAAGGCAGATGCTGTCTGGAGGGTAAACCACAGGGACTCTGGAGTTTCATGTTTACTGATGGGCCTCAGTCTATTTCCCATTTGAAAGTCAAAGGACTGCACTCTCACACTGGCCTGGGGTCCCTGATGAGGGGACTTTATTTGATTCGCTGTGTCTTAAACTTGCAGGAGGACAAGATGGCGCAGAGAGTAATCGAGCAAGCGACAGGTCTTAGTTTTTCATCTTCCAGACCAGATGGCCCAGGAAATCATTAGTTTTGTTTATAATAGTTCTTTTAGTAGTCTACGTATGTTTAAAGTCATAAAGCTACTTTATAATGATGGTTCTGAGAAACGAAATGGGGCAAGCTTGTTTCTAACAGATTTGAAGTATCTTAATTTTTTTTCCCTTGCTAGTTATAAAAGTGATCTGAAGCTGTCAAGCCTTCAAACAATTTAGACATGAAGGTTGTACATAATGATCTTTCAAGAATGAGATGAGAATTCGGGCAGGACCTGCACTTGAAGTCAGGGATGTCCCTGGTTCCTTAGTCTCCATGTCCCTTGGTCATTAATAAATCCATTTTCACATTTTATTATGGTGATGCTGATGGAGTTGCCCTCCGGAGGTTGTTAAGCATCCTGCCTCACTGTGTGGATGTGTGGTCCAGGGCACCTGGCTAGGTGGGGGTGGGAGCCAGAAGAAAAAGGATGGACCCCCAGCCTGTGCTGTATGCTAAGCGGCCCTGCAGTGAGGCTCCTACAGAAAGAGACTTTTTTTTTTTTCCTAATTTGCTCAAAGACCTTCCTGCATTGGAGGCAGCCCTGCTGGTGAGTTCAGCATAGGCTGGGGAGTGTGTGGCACTGGGGCCACCTAGGAGGAGGCCCAGGGGGCAGCGGAAGATCCAGTCTGGAGCCCTGCAGGGTCATGGCTAGACACTATGTGATCGACACTGGTTCTGGGGTAACAGAACTCTAGGGTGCCAAGGGGGTCCAGATGAACCTGACTATCAGAGCAGCACTGACGGCCCCTCTGGTCAGGACCGGCCAAGGAACAGGAAGTGTGTCTGCCTGAACAGCAGCAGAGTGAGCAGATGACCAGTGATTGTGGTCTCTGGTCCACACATGATAACGTGTCATGGTTTTCTGGGCAAAAGCTCCACTTGGTAGAGGGGAAACTGAGGCTCACAGTGTACTATGACTTGTTCAGGGCTTTAGGCAAGATGTGGCCAGGGCTGGGACCTGGACTTGTCTTGTATCTTGGGAGAGGGACTGGCCAATGGTCCCCAGCCCCATACCAGGTGGCTAAGGCAGCTCCCTAGGCATTCAGGCCCCATTGCCCCGATGGCTGCTCCTTGTCAGTCTCCACCACTCCTAGGACCCCAGAGGACAGGCCACACCACAGATGGGATAGGACTGAAATCTGGTGTCAGGGTGAGTGACAGGGCAGAGCCTTGGAGTTGTGGTGGGTCAGGGCACTGCCATGCCTCCCTGGGACTGCTATGCAGTGGCCACCAGTGCCTGAGAGACAGAAATGAGTGTCTTGGCCCAGGGGCCAGCCAGCTACCCACCCAAGGGCCACACCTGGCTTGCCTTGCAGGACTGGAGGGAGCTAGCTCCTGCAGAAGGTGGGGGCCGCTTCGCACCCTCTCAGCTAAGAACCCAGCCCTTAGCTAGTTCCTCAAATCTACAGGAAGTGTTTCCACTGGGCTAATGAAGTCCTGAGAGGAGCACAGAGAACAGGCTGGAGGGCAGCAGACCGAGGGTGAACCTGCTGCAGGTATCACCTGGTGACTGGGCTGAGTGAGGGGCAGCATGGGGTGTGCTGAGCAGAAAGGGTCTCTGGGTCGGTGTCCACAATTGAGTTGTTGGAAGAGAGCATGGGGAGTGAAGATTGTGTACATGGTGGGGGCAGGTCTGCCGGCTGGCTGCCGGGTGGGGTGGGAGGTATGTGGCCCTTTTCCTGGAGCCTGTGTGAGGTGTGGTTTGTAGACTTGGGACTGGTCAAAACTGGGGGTACCGTTCTTGGTTCCCTATGTGGGGAGCTCTGAGGAGTGTCCTGAGATCAGGATGCTGGGGTGCCTGCCCAGCCTGCCTGTAGTGGGAGGGCTGAGATGGGAGGCAGGGTGGGGCGTGAAGAAGCTTAGACCTCTTCTGGACTCCTACTTGGCCTTTTTCCCTCCCCATTCCCCTAGCACTTCATCCTTGGACCCAGAGCAGGATTCTGTGCAGAGGGAATCAGAGGATGCTTTCAGGGAAGGGTCCTGCCAAGGGAACTTCAGTTCTGAGTATGGTAGGAGTTAAGACCTTGAAGGCTGCCCTGACACAGACCTGACTCACTCATGCAAATCAGATTGCAAAGGAGGTTCACTTCCACATGGGTCGGCAGGCTCTGGGGCTGGTCTGGACCAGCATGGGGCTAGTCCCTTCTCTTGGTGTTGCTGCTACTGTCCTGTCCTATCCGCCATGCCTGCACCACTGAAGTCTCCCTGTCTCTGCATTCACCAGAGCTTTCCCATCTCTAGGCTTGCATATGCAGTTCCCTTTGCCTGGATGAGCAACCTCCTATTTATCCTTCAAGACCCAGCTCCACAGTGTCCTTTGGAAGCCTCCTGACTGTCAGATAGAGGCAGTTACATCCTCTGGTGGCCCCATGGGCTTCAGCAAGTGACTTGGGCAAGTTTCTACCTCACATAACCTCCTGGGCCTGGGATGGTTATGAGGATTCATGAGATGAAGGTGGAAATCTGGCAGGGGCAGGGCACATGGTGGGCACTTAGGAAGGGAAGTGGGAGCATGTCTCTCCCTGGGCTAAATCTCTGGGCTGCCTTCCTGCTGAACTGGCAGAACTGGAATCACTAATCAGTAATGGGCAGGGATGGCATGAGCTATGCTAGATTGGACAGAGAAAGGATCATGAGATCTAAACTCTATCCTTGAGAGTTGAGATGGTAGTTATAGGAGCAAGGCTTTGACTCTAGCGAGAGGACTCAGGCCAGACCAGAAGAAGAACTTACTGGCAAGGATTAGAGGTTCCAGATAGCCCTTACTTACTTCTGGATTGAGTTGCCGTCATGAACCAGCTAGGACTGGGCTCTACTGTGGAGGCCAGCGGGGATGAGAGGGGTGCAGTCTCTCCGGATACTCCAGGCTAGGTTGGGCATTGGGTGGAGTTGGACCCCCAAGAGGAGTAACCAGAGGCAGAGCAGCAGTGCTCAGCTGCATGACTCAGCCTCTGAGAACCAGGGTTCCGAGGGAGCTGTCAGGGAGGACTTTCTGGAGGAAGCAGCCTAAGGATCAGTACTAGAAGCTGGGAGGATATGGTTAATTTACTCATTGTCAGCTGTCGTGGGGGGCAGGGTGGCTTCCATATGCTTAGCTGGTATCTAGTACAAAAAGCATAACGGAATCATGGACAGGGCCATCTCAGCCTGGCTGGGGTTAGGGGTAAGTCACAGACAACTTGGGCAAGTCACTTCCTCCCCAGTTGTTTCTTCATCATTGAACATCAGGACTGCACCAAGTCCAGTGACGGCCGATCTGGACTGCAGGGTGCTGGGAACCTTAGAAGGACTTTGAGCATGGGTGGGATGTGGTTGGCACAGATGTGCTGGAGGGAGATAAGGAAGAAGCAGGGGCAAGGTAGCGGTTGGGGTGGTGAAGCCTGAGCTGAGCCCTTGGGGTTGGTGAGGAAGGGACCCCCCCAACTTGTGGCTGTGCTTTTGCAATAGAATGACACTCCCCTCTGTGGGTCCCTGCTTCCTGGGGGTGGGGATGCAGAGCTTAACTGCAGTGCTTAAGCCCTTGAAGGGCTTAAACTTCTAAACTAGCTCCTTCTAAACTAGCGTGGAGCAAGTGAGGTACTCTCCTCTGGCATGTATATAATCAGGGAGGACTGGACAGAAAGCTCAATAATCTTCTAGATAATTAAAATTTTCAAGCAATATTAAAAATTAAAATCAATTAAAAAGTTCTATGATAAGCAAATATCAGCATTTTAAATAGAGGTTCTGCATTGTCATATCTTTGTCTCTAGCTCTAGTGTGCTTAGCAGGACATAACTGTTTCAAACAGCTTTTTGCAAGGAGCTGCTTCTTCCAGGAAGTCTTCTCTGACTCCCAGCCTGTGGACTGTTTTTGAGCCTAAGTGATGTCTGAGCTCCCTCAGCCTGAGGTTCCTATCCAGGTCTGCTGTCTGGGTCTTGCTTCCAGCATCTGGCATGGGTCTGTCTTACACAGGGGCCACTGAGGAGTTCTGAGTCTAAATATGGCCAGAACCCTGTAGTGTAGGAATAGGAACTTGAGAGAGGCCAGGAGGAGACTAGGTCCTTCTCAGGGACAGAAATGATTTCCTCTTTCTCAGGCCTACCTAGTCATTCCAGTAGGGTTGTTGGGACCATCAGTCAATCATACTGAACCCTTAGAACACTGCCTGGCCTATAGCAGATGCTGAGTTTGTGTTCACATTCATTTTTGAGAAGCAGTAAGCAGAGTTATTAAGAATCTAGAGTTGTGTTGTTCAATAGAAATATAATGAGAACAACAAAAACAATTTAGACTTCTCTAGAATCACACTTTTAAAAAGATGGAATTTTAATAATATGTTTTATTCAGATACCCAGAATATCATTTTATTATGTAATAAATAGAAACTCATTGAGATATTTTATCTTTATATATTTTTGTGCCTGTTTTAAAATTTAGTTTATATTTTATACAGCATACGTCACTATGCAGCCTTATTTTGAGTGTTCAATAACCCTGTTGACTACTGCTTACTGTATTGAACAAAGCAGGTCATGACTATATTCAAACTCCTCCCCTTCCTTAGCTCGGAGACTTGGGTTACTTAACCTCTCTGTGTCTCAGTGTCTTGATCTTAAAAGTATAACAGTGTTAGAGTGAGGACTAAATGAGTTGATACAAAGTCCTTAGGTTGCTGGCATATAGTGAGGATTATTTATGTTGTCCATTCTTTTTTAAAATCATTATTGAGTAGTTTCATTGCCATTTTTTGGCAACTTCTCTCAAGTACTAATTAAAATTTATTTTTTTATTACAGTAACTTTTATTTTACACATTAAAATACTCATGTATTTATATTTAGGTTCCCCATATGTGCAGTTTCCCCATTCCTCAGATATATTCAACACACCCTGCCCTCCACCAAATCACCAAATGTTCTTCACCATTGTCCAATTCTATTCCAAATGTCCAAGGGTTGGTTTTGTGTCATTTGTTCCTTTTTTTGTCTATTCACATTCCACCTATGAATGAGGTCATCTGCTATCTATCTTTCTTCTTTTGACTTGTTTCACTTAGCATAATCCCCTCTAGTTCCATCCATGTTGATTCAAATGACAGGGTTTCATCTCTTCTAAGGGCTGTATAATATTCCATTGTATATATGTACCACATCTTCTTGATCCATTCATCTGGTATTGGGCACTTAGGTAGTTTCCAGTTCTTAGCTATTGGGAAAAGGGCTGCACTAAACATAGGGGTGCATGAAACTCTGTGAACTCGTGATTTTGTATCTTTTGGGTAAATACTCAGAAGTGGCATGGCAGGATCATACAGGATTTCCACTTTATAAGAAATCTCCATACTGATTTCCATAGAGGCTGCACCAATTTGCAGTCCCACCAACAGTGTAAAATGTTCCCTTTTCTCCACATCCTTGCCAGGATTTGTGGTTTCCAGACATTGGGATAATAGCCAGTTTCTCAGGTTTAAGGTGATATGTCATTATTGTTATGATTTGCATTTACCCAGTAGTCAGTGAGCAGGAACATCTTTTCATGTGCCTGTTGGCCATCTGTATATCCTCTCCACAAAAATGTCTCTATAATTCCTCGTCCCATATTTTGATTGGATTGCCTGTTTTCCTGTTACTGAGTTTTATGAGTTCTTTGTGTATTTTAGATATTAAGGTCTTGTCAGAAATAATAAATGCAAATATCTTCTCCCAGTTAGTAGGTTGTCTTTTTCTTTTCTTTTCTTTTGCTGTGAAGAAGCTTTTTAGTTTGATGTAGTCCCAGTTGTTTATTTCTGTTTTAGTTTCCCTGTATGCTGGAATTGAGTCCCTAAAGACCTCTCTAAGGCTGATATCATGGAATGTCTTTCCTGTGTTGTCTTTGAAGAATCTTATGGTTTCTGGTCTTATGTTCAAGTCTCTAGTCCATGAGTTTATTTTTGTGAATGGTGCTAGAAAGTCTAGTTTCAGTCTTTTGCATGTGACTATCCAATTTTCCTAACCTCATTTATTGAAGAGACTTTCCTTTCTCCATTGTATGCTTTTGGCTTCTTTGCCATAGATCAACTGTATGTGAGTGGTTCAGTTTCTGGATATTCACTTCTGTTCCACTGATCTGTGCCTCTGTTATTATTCCAGTACCATACCGTACCATTCTGATTAGTATTGCTTTGTAGTGTAGCTCAATGTCTGAGAGTGTAATCCCTCCAGATTCGTTCTTTTTTCTTATAGAACTGCTTTAGCTATTCATGGTCTTTCGTTGTTGCATGCAAATTTTTTGTTCTATTTCCTGGAAATAAGCCCATGGGATTTTAGTGAGGATTGCATTAAATCTGTGTATTGCTTTGGGTAATTTTAATGTCATTTCTTCCCAACCATGAGCAGGGGATGTATTCCCATCTCTTTGTATGCTCCAGCTCTTTCCATGATAATTCTCTTCTCGGTTGATCGGTCCGTTGTTGTAAGTGGCGTGTTAAAAGTCTCCCACTATTATTGTGTTGCTGTCAGTGTCTCTCATCAATTGTAATACTGCTTGCTTGATATATTTTGATGCTCATTCATTTGGTGTAAATGTTACTAAGTGTTATTTCTTCTTGTTGGATTGACCCCTTAATCTTTATATAATGTCTATCTCTGTCTTTTGTTATGCTTTTAGTTGGAAGTCTGTTTTATCTGATTTAAGTATGACTGTTCCTGCTTTTTTTTTGTGGTTGTCTTTCAAGACTTGTATGGTTTTATGTAGGATTGTCTTCCAGCCATTGATGTTGAGTCTTAGTTTATCTTTTGAAAGAAGATGAGTTTCCTGAATATAGTAGAAGGTTGGGTTATGCTTTTTAATCCATTAGGCCACCCTGTGTCATTTGTCTGGTGAGTTCAGTCCATTAACATTTAGGGTGATTATTGATATGTAGCTGTTCATTGTCGTTTTGTAATTTGTCTTCTGTGTGCTGTTCCAGACAGTACCTTTGTTCCTCTTCACTACTTTGGTGGGTTGAGTGTAGTTATGTTTTGATTGGTTTCCTTTTTTGCTTTCTTCTTTGTTTTTTCCCTGAATATGTATTTTGAAGTTACCCTGAAGTTAGCATTAAGAATTCTGTTTATTTCCTATGTTCATTTGAAAGCAGATCAGTCTTACACTCATTCTAACCATACACATTTTTTTCTGTTCCTCTCTACTTTTAATGTTTGTTGTCTTACTGTTTTTAAGTGGGAGTTTCTTTACACTTTATAGAGCATCGTTTACTATTTTTTGTAGAACTGGTTTTGTGGTGATAAATTCCTTTAACTTTTGCTTATTGGAAATGTTGGGTTTTTTTTTTAATCATTTCTTCAGTGCTGAATGATAATCTCTCAGGTTATAGTATCCTAGGTTGAAATTCCTTTTCTTTCAGCACTTTCAGTATATCATGCTATTCCCTTCTGGCCTGTAGAGTTTCAGTTGAAAAATCCACTGACAGTCTTATAGGCACTCCTTTATATGTGACTCATTTTTCTCTGGATGCTTTTAAGATTCTTTATCTTATATTTAGGACATTTTGATGACAATGTGTCTAGATGTAAGGTCTGCTTGGGTTTCTTTTTAGTAGGAACTCTGAGCTTCCTGGACCTGAAGACTTGCTTCATTCTTCAGGTTAGGGAAATTTTCAGCTATTATTTCTTCAGGATACAGTTTCCGCTCCTTTTTCTCTCTCTTCTCCTTCTTGGTTCCCCATAATGCAAATGTTGTTACTCTGATGTTATCCCACAAGTTTTGAATGCTGTCTTCATTTCTTTGCATTCTTTTATCTCTTTGCTGGTTTGCTTGAGCACATTCCTCTGCCCTGTCTTCTAGCTCACTGATTCTGTTGGAGATTTCACATAAAAGTCCCTCTATTGGTTCTTTAGTTCAGCAATTATGTTTTTTCATTTATATGATATCTTGATTCATTTCTTCTCTCTCCTTTTTGTTGTTCTCTTTTTCTTCCTCCATTTTTTTTTTTCTTGATTTCCTTCCTTTTTTGATTTTCATGAGTTGTTTATCACTGTTGCCCTAAATTCATCTTCAGGTAGTTTGCATATGTTTTTTCTGTGAGATTTTGATTGGCTCCATCATTTCACATATATTTCTTTGTGCCTTTGCTCTTTTGACATTCTGTTTATGTTTCTGTGGATTAGATTTTCCTGCAGTGATGGCCTTGTGTAGGGTATTGACTTGGGCCAAGTAAGCCTGGATCTTGGTTTGAACAATGGGATTTCTTGAGTGTTGTAGTGTTTCCACTGGTTGGATTTGTTGAAGTTCTTACGTGGACCCTCTGTTGCTGCCTGAGAGTTTAGCCTGAGGGGTTGGAGTTTGTGTGGGGGACACAGAGCCTTCCCTCAGCCTCCTAGCTCTGAACTATAATGACAACCTTGCTGTTGGCCCACAATTGACAGTTTCTCCTCCATCCAATGGGTGATGCAAGTGGGTAGCCTTGACAGTTTCTCCCTCTGGAAGACTCTCTTCCTTTAAACCTTGGGACCAGATTTCCAGTGGCCAGGTCCTACTGCACTGGGGCGGGGGTGGGGGAATTATCCTAGCTGCCTTATGATTATGGTGGTGCCAGTGTGGTTTTCTTGCCAGGCCTCAGTTTTAAACCATCAGAGCACTGATCTTCCTTCTGCCCTGTGCCAAGACCCTCCTCCCCTGGCTCCTTGTCCCAGTTCCACTGGATGGATTCATCTGCTTTCACTATTGCTGAGAGAGCTGGTTCTTCCTGCAGTTCCACCCCTTCTTCCATAGCCCAAGTCCTAAATCCCCAATATGTGGTATAGCTCTGAACCCTGACATTTTCGTCTACCCTTTGTGATCACAATTGTCTCTGCATTTCTATAGCCTCTGTGCCTGTTTTCCTCAGTGTTTGTTTCTGGAAAATAGGTGAGTTCCTAGTTGCTCTGTGGTGAAGACCTGAGTCTTGCTCCTATCAGGTCGCCATCTTGACCGGAAGTGCTCATTAAAATTTTTAAATATTCACTTTGAAAACTACCTGTTTAACCCCATCCTAAGAAATAATTGTTGAGTCTACTTAAGAGAAATACCTAACTAATAAATTTTAAATGTTCACCAGTACCTCTTAAATCTACCACACACAGTCTGGCAGCTTAAGGTTCACCATATGCTAGTGGCAGGAATCATGGCTCTGCATCCTCTCTTCCCCCAAAACTCCGATTATCTGAGGTAGGTCATGCCTTTCCTTTAGAGATGGTGGGTTCCCTCTTCCTACCTGAAAACACTCAGTTTGACCCTTTCTTCCTTAACCTCACATTTAAAGTTTGGAAGGAGGGCTCCTTGGGTCTCATACTCCGGCCTCAGTTGCTCCTTCTCTGTCCTCACCCCACCTCATGCCTTCTAGGCTTAGTGGAGTAGACCCTGCCTTTTCCTAACATGCTTTATATTGAGGCAAGGGGCTGCCTACCTCATAGAGCTGCCTCTGCCCATTTCCCGAATCTTCTTGGGGAGCAATCCAGCCCCCAGACCAGGCCCAAGCAGTCCTTCTACATGTCCAGCCATTAGTTCTGGGAGAGGCCAGAGAATGGGGAGTCCTGACTCCCCTTTACCACCTGTGTTGTCCCCACCACTGGGCAGTCTTGTGTGTTTGCTGCCTCGCCTTGGCTAGAAGCCCACCCTCTGGTCTAATCCCTATCCCTGGCTTCCATTAGCCTCCCTGAACCTGTCCGTCTTCTCTTCCTCTACCCACATTTCCACCTTTCCCTCTGTGCCTTTTTCCTCCCTCCTCCCCCTTCCCTCCCCCTTCCCTCCCTCTTCCCTACCCCTTCCTTGCTCCTTTCTCCACCTCCTGGCATCTCTCTCTCAGTGGCCTTGCCTCATGGATTTTCTCCCCACCCTGTCCTTGCAGCTTCCACATCAGACCAAGATGAGGAGCCTTTTGGAGTAGCTATTGGCCCTGAACAGGCTCAGCATCCTGGGCAGCCCAGCTGGTGAGTGAGGATGTGGGAAGGGAGACCTCTGGGCTGGGTGTGGCAGACCAGGCCCCAACATTGAAGCGGGAGGAGGCTGCTTAGAGGCTGAGACCTGAAGTCCTTGTTTCCATTTTGAAAACTGAGGTTGAGTGTCAAAGAGAGGGTGAGGCGCAGAGACCTGGGGAAGAACCTCCCAGGAGGGCTTTGAAGGGGTGGGACAGGGCAGGGGCCTCTGGGTTGGGTAGGGTGTCTGTCTGCTTATTTGATTCCCTTTCTTTCCTGGTGAATTGGAGTTTCTTCCTCATTCCCAGACAAAGAGGAATGAGGGCAGGCAGGAGTGAAAGCAGTAGGCAGCAGGCAGGTAAGAGAGAAGGAAGAAGTACTATTTATTTAGTTGTTCTCCCCAACCTGAAAACCCGGGTCCTTGGGCTGTATGTGTGCCCCAGGAACGGGCTTAACACCTGAGCCACTAGGGCACCTTTGTTTTCTATCTGTTGCTCCTGAATGCACTTTAAAAAAAAAATTGCATAGTTCAAACTTGAAGTGATAGAAAAGGCTGAAGGGTGAAAAGTCACCCTTCCACTAGAGGTGGATTTCCTGGAAGTGGATGGAGCTAAGCTTCAGTTACCTTCCAGGGCCCAGAAAGGACCAAGCAGTTTGTGCATGTGGTCATATATTTTTGTAAATTTTATGAAAGTAAGATACTGTGTACTCTTTCTTAAAGAGGGCATTAAATTTTGTAAGCTTTAGGCGCTGGGAAGGTGAGTTTGCATCTGCTTCCTCCTGTCCCCTCAGCCCTGAGTTCCTCTGGGGAGGGACCAGCATTGTCTTTTCTCCTCTGCCCCTTTTCATAGATATTTTATGCATTCACCAGTAGATGCATACTGACCTCTCGCTTTGTTTTTTCACATAGAAAGAGAATGTTTTGTTCTGTACCTTTCTTTAGTCATTAACATATCTTGGAGATCATCCCATTTCAGTATGTAAGGAATTTCTTCATTTTTAACAGCGTCTTAGTATTCTTATCGTATGACTTCACCATTATTCAGTTAGCCATGCTCTAGTTTATGCCTGTGTTGATTATTGGTTATTTCCAATCTTGTGTGTTATATATAGCGCTGTAGCCAATAACCCTCTATATACTTCATTTCCAATGTGAGCCAGGAAGACTGCAGACTAAGCTCCTAAGGTGACTGGATCAAAAGGCAGAGCACTTGTGGTTTTGCCCTCTCAGAGGTACTCCCACTGGTCTGGGGGCAGAGTGCCTAACTGTCACCAATGTCATGTATGACTATTCTTTCTGCTCTTTGCCAGTCTGTTAGGTGAAAAGTGCTATTTCAGTATATTTTGCATTTGTATTTCTCTTAGTGTAGAGAAGGTAAGTTCCTTTCCTTTTCTTTTTTCTTTTTCTTTTTAGGTGTAGGCAGGAAATGAAGGTGAACTGAGGCAGGCGGCAGGAAGAGAGAGGAGGAAGAAACACTGTATTTTATTTAGTTGTCCATCTTGGTTGTTTCCTCCAGCTGCAGGTCTTGAACGAGGGACCTTGGGATGTATGTGAACTATGCTGCAGTGGACTAAACCACTAAGCCACTTTTCACGTGTTTAAGAACCATCTGTATTTTCCTTTCTGTGAATTTCTACCCATATTCTTTGACCATTTTTCTGATTGGTTATTGATCTAGTTCTTATTTTCAGTTGCTTTTCAAGCTTTAGGAAAATGAGCCCCATGTTTGGGTTATGAGTGGTAGACAATGCCTCCTTTATACTTTTTCTCTTGCTTTTCTTATGGTGCTTTTTCTCATGCAGGGATGTTTGATTTTTATATAGGTGAGTGTTTTACTCTTCCTTAGTTTTCCGGGTATCATTTCCAAAGGCTTTTGCCTCTCTGAGGTGAGTTTTTAAATCTTTCATGGTTTTATTTCTAACAATGAAATTTTGGCTCCATTTGTAAGTTATTTTGTAAGGTCTGAGGTAGAAATCTGACTTAGTTTGCTTCTAGATTGTTCTACAGCTATCTCAGTAACTTCAGGATCTACCTTTTCCCTGCTAGTTTGAGTTGCTATTTTTATTGCATACTAATTTTTTGATGTATTTGGATCTCTTTTTTTAACTTTCTGTCCTGTTTAATTGATCTGTCTGTTCAGGGGTTGATAACATGCTGTTTTAATTACTGTGAGGCTAATGCACATTCTTTATCCTTCCTCCTTCAATCTTTCTAGGATTTTCCTAGCTCTTCCTGTTTGCTTGCTTTACCCACATGAACTTACTTTTTTTTTCTTTTAAAGGAAGGGTGTGGGCAGGAATGAAGGTGAGTAGGCAGACAATAGGAAGAGAGGAGAAACATTTTTTATTTATTTTACTTAGCTCATCTTGGTTGTTCTCCCTTCACTGGGCTGCAAACCCAGATCCTTGGGATGTATGTGGACTGTACCAGCTGGAGGCAACAGACCAATCCATCAGTGTATGCCACAGATGAACTTTCCAGTTAGCTTGTCTAGCTCATAAAAAGAATTCTCTGTGTATTTAATAGAATTCTGTTTGTTTATGAGTTAATCAAGAGGGAATTGATGTTTCTGGATATCTTCCATAAGCATACTAGGTTTTTCATTGCTCAGAATATTCCTTTTGTTGCTCAGTAACACTTCAGATTTTTGTTTCTATGGATCTTACACATTTCTTTTCTTGCTCCCCCCCCCCCGCCGCCTTTTTTTTTAAGCGGAAGGTAGGCAGGAATGAAAGTAGATAGGCATGCAGGTGGCATGCAGGTGACAAGAAGGTAGAGAGAGGAAGAAGAAGCATGTTTATTAATTAATTTGTTTGTTTTGACTGTTTCTCCCCCACACACTCCCTGGAGCTGGGTCTCAAACCCAAGTCCTTGGGCTTTATGTGTTCTGTACCCTACTGCCAGCTTAACCCCTGAGTCCCCAGGGCATACCTACATTTCTTTTTAAGACCATTCTTAGTGTCTTATACCTTGTGATGTTATTATTGTAAATGGGGCGTTCGATCCCTGTTATTACCTAGTTGTTGCTGATATTATGGTTTCTGTATACTAATTTTTTTAAGCTTATTTATTTATTTATTTTGATTATTTTGCCCACACACCTCCGTCCTGGGACTTTACATGATTTGCATACCAGCGTCTCAGCCTCCTGAGCTATACTGGTGCACCCCTTCCTGCCCTGGTTTTTGTTTTGTTTTTTCAGATTCTTAAGAGTTCCTTATCTATTATTTTTATTTTTTTAAATTTTTATTGTAGTGATTATTAAACACATTAAAATAATTGTCTATGTGTAGATTCCCCATTTCTTAGTTATGTTTTAACACACCGTGCCCTCCACCAACTCACCAAGTGTTCTCCCCCACTGTCCAGTGGACCCACCATTTGCCGCCGCCCGCCCCACTCCCTTTTGGTAACCTCAGTTCTGTTGCAAATGTTTCAGGGTTGGTTATGTTTCATCTCTTTTTTGTTTTGTCTATTCACATTCCACCTATGAGTGAGGTCATCTGGTATCTTTGTCTTTTTGACTTGTTTCGCTTAGCATAATCCCCTCTAGTTCTGTCCATGTTGATTCAAATGACAGGATTTCACTTTTCTAAGGGCTGTGTAGCATTCCATTGTATATATGTACATCGTCTTTATCCATTCATCTGATGTTGGGCACTTACGTAGTTTCCAGTTCTTAGCTATGTGAACAGGGCCGCAGTAAACACGGGGCTGCATGAATCTCTGCAATGAGTGCTTTCGTGTCTTTTGGATAAATACCCAGAAGTGGGATGGCCGGATCATAGGGGATTTCCATCTTCACCTTTTTGAGGAATCTCCAAACTGTTTTCCAAAGGGGTTACACCAATCTGCACTTCCACCAACAGTGTAAAATGTTCCCTTCTCTCCACATCCTCACCAATATTTGTTGTTTTCAGACTTTTGGATAATCTCTCGGATGTAAGGTGATACCCATTGTTGTTTTAATTTGCATTTCCCTGATGGTCAGTGAGTAGGAACATAATTTCATGTGCCTGTTGGCCATGTATGTCCTCTTTGGAAAAATTCCTCTCCACTTCCTCGTCCCTTTTTTTATTGGATTGTCTATTTTTCTGTTAATTGAGTTTTGTGAGTTCTTTGTATATTTTGGATATTAAGCCCTTGTCAGAAATATGAAATGCAAATATATTCTCCCAGTTAGTAGTTTGTCTTTTTATTTTGGTGATGTTTTCTTTTACTGTGAAGAAACTTTTTAGTTTGATGTAGTCCCAGTTGTTTTTATTTTTGTTTTGTGTCCCATGATGCTGGAGTTGAGTCCTCAAAGGCTCTATACTAATTTTGAATCCAGCTATTTTGGTAAATTCTTTTACTGTTTCATAGTTTCTCAGTTAGCTTTATGGGTTTTCCAACTCAAAACTCATGTTGTTGGTAATCGATAGATGGTTCATCACTTGCTTCCCATTTTTATCTCATTTATTTTTGTTGTCTAGAGCGTTCAGCGTGATGATAATGAGGATGATGATCATTCCTTTTAATGAAAATTTTTCTATTGTTTTTCCAGTAAGCAAGGTGCTGGCTTTTGGTTTAAGGAAGTGCCAATCTATTTCTGTTTTAATAAGATTTTTGCCATCTAAGTACACTGGATATTGAGTTTTATCATGTGCTTCTTTAGTGCCTGTAGAGAGGATGAGATGACTTCTCTCTATTGATACATTCACCTTCTTTTTGCATAATCTCTTTCTTGACTCTTGTTAGGCCAGGAGGTCTTGGGGTGGGACCCGAGTCTCCGTTACCCTGTACAAAGCTATTTTGAATGAATGGCCTTTCCTATGCATGCCCACTTCCTTACTTGGTGGTAGGAAGGGTTACTAGTCACAGGGTTAAAACCGCAGAGGCTGTAATGCTGGGTTGATTCATCTCCTAGAGCAATCCTCCTCCTCCAGGGGCTTGGTGGGGTGAGGCTCAGTCTCCAGCCTTCAGGGTACCCTTTAGTCCCACTCCTATCCCTAAGCCCTGGGCATCGCCCACATCTTGGCGCCTCACAAGGCATTAGATCCTTGCCTGGGTCTTAAGAAAGTAGGGATGTATGTGCCTGCCCAGTCATGCCACTGTCTAGCCTCATTGCTCATTGTCTAGTCATGCTCACTGTCCAGTAGTGGCTGAGGCTCTGGAGGGCAGTCAGCAGGTGGTACAAATCCTGGAGGTTTGGAGGGCTTCCTAGAGGAGACGTGAGCTAGATCTTAGGAGTCTGTACGGCTGGGATGGGAGTGGGAGTGGCAGATTTAAGGCAGAGGGAAAAGCCTGTGTTTTAGAGACCTGGCAGTACCTGGCCTTGCCTGGCCCGTGGGCACAGGGGAAAAAGTTCAGGACCGAGCTTAACCCCATAGCATAGGAGAGCCACAGAGAATGCCAGTTGGGAAACCATGCCTCTGACCCCTGCCCCTGTGTCTATTCCAGGTCTGGACCACTCCTTGCTGGCTGGCCTCTGCTGGCAGGAGCCATGGCAGAGACCTGGGATGCCCCACTGTCGGTGGCCGAGTGGTTGCAGGCATTGCATCTGGAACAGTACGCTGGGCTCTTTGAGCAGCATGGACTGCTGTGGGCCACTGAGTGCCAAGGCCTCAGCGATGCCCGCCTCATAGACATGGGCATGCATCTCCCTGGCCACCGCCGCCGCATCCTGGCTGGCATACTCCGAGCCCACACACCCCCAGCACCTGCACCTCGACCCACCCCACGGCCCATGCCCATGAAGCGTCACATCTTCCGCTCAGCTCTGGCTCTGGCATCCACCACTTCCCCCGAGCCACCGCCCACGACTGGAGAAGATGAGGGGCTACCTGCCGCCCCACCCATTCCACCCCGGAGGAGCTGCCTTCCCCCTGCCTGCTTCTCTGCCCCATCCACAGCTGCCCCAGACCCATTGCTGCCCCCACTGCCTGCCAAGAGGCATTTGACAGAACTCAAAGTCCCACCTGTGCCCCCTCGTACTGGCGCCCCCCGCCTGCTGGTGAGGTGAGTGGGTACTGTCTGGAGTAGAAGGAGCACAGGCAGAGGGTCAGAGAAGACAGAGGGGGAGTTTGTGACTTTTGGGCTGGAGTGAAAAGTGCACCTCAGATGGAGGGAATAGCATGTGCAAAGCTCAGAGGTGGGAATTACCATCTGGGTACTCTGAGCAGACAGTTGGACTGAACTTGGGGTGAGTGCCCGTATGGTATGGCCTGCCGGTGGAGCTGCTGGGACTTACCAGAGACAGTGGGAGCCAGGAAGTAGCGTGGTGGGTGAAATCTTGAGTGCTAAAAGGATGGTCTGACTATTGGTGAGGTTGATGGGGAGGGAGCTGGGAGAGCAGGGAGGGCACAAGGCCAGGTGAGAGACTCCTGGAGCTAGAGAGATGTAGATGTCAGCCTACCAGAGCAGAATCTAGGCCATAGAATGGACAGAAAGTGGGACAGAAGAACCGAGCGCAAGTGGGCAGATAGGACTCGGGGAGCCACACCAGCGCCCAGGTTTCCATCAAGAGGGAACAATGGCGCCATCACTGATCCAGGGACCCAGGGACAGAGTGCATTTGGGAAGCAGTCTGGAACTTAGTTTGGGGCCTGGTGATTGTGAGATACTGGGAATCCGGAATATCCTGGAGCCAGGAGGTAGCATGTGGAGGCAGGAGAGAGCCCAGAGCTCACTGGGCAGGGACTGCCCAGAGCCTGGTGCTTCTGCTCCCATCCACCACATGGCTCCTACCCATGTCACCAAATCCTAGAGGCACATCTCAGGCATGATTATCCGCTCACCCTCCCTTTTCCTCAGAAGAGTTTCCTCCCCTCTTGGTTCCTGGCTCTCCTTTTCTTGAGTTTCCTCCTACTTCTGTGGGCAATCCATTTCGACTTCCTTCACATATACCCTTTCTTCCTGCTATTTGCTGGGGCGCCCAGCTAGGAGGGAGCATGCCCAGCTGGGGTTGGATGTGTGTTGACGGGTGTGATGGAGTTTTATGGCAGCACTTGAGCCTGGTATGCCTATCTGAGAAGACTTCTTAGAGGAGGAAGGGATGTGTGGAGAGGTCTCCCGGTCCTTAATGTTGAACACTGCTGAGTGCTTTGCTCATGTGATATTTGATCCCTGCAACAAGCCTGCTGGGGGATTTTGTGTCCCGTCTTCAAGCAGATATACGAAGACTCAGAGAAGGGAAGGTTGCACTAGCAGGATTCATAACAAGTATATGGTCAGGGAACATCTGTAGAAAGCGTCTGGGAGGGTTTCCTACCTAGAGGGGCAGTCAGTAACAGGGCCTTGAAGGCCAAGCCAGGGCTGTAGTGTTTTGAGGTTAGATGGGTAGAAGCAGAAAAAGGGTCTGTGTCTTTCTTGGATTCATACAACCAGGGGTAGTATTAAGATCCCCAAGGAGCTTGGTAAGGCCCCGGTTGGATTGGCTTTTCCTGGTACAGGCTCTCCCTCTAGTGGCCATTCTCATGCATGCAGGAGTAATTTCTATTTCCATCATCAGGATGGAGGTGCTTGTGTTTGGGAAAGGTGGGCATGGGTGAGCAAGGTCAGGAAGCAGAGCTGTGTGCTTAGGGAGCTCGCTAAAGCTTATAGTTGAAGAAAACCACCAGTGAGGGAGTGAAGGCCGAGATTCCTGCTTAGGTGTGGTGGGCCAGCTAGCTGTGTGATTCCTGTTAGGATCTGCCCCCAGTCCTGTTTCTCCATCATATGCTCTCTTTTGCCCTCCGTGGTCCACTGGCTGCTGACAGCTGAGTTCAGGAAACTTTCTGGGTAACACAAGTCCTGCCAACCCAGGGTACCCTCCCCCATTTTCTGGGCCTCCATTTCACTTAGCCTCTTAATCAACATTGGGGGAGGCCCAGGCTCCTGGAGTTAGAAGTCTGGCACCTTGTGGCTAGACACCCCTTAAATTTATTTCATTATGAGAAAATCTGTAGAAAATGATTCCCTGTGGTGGATGTGGCAGGAGGTGGACTGCCAAGCCCAGCTTCCGTGTAAAGACTCTAGGACATAGGACCTATGGGCACTGTGGAAGGCTACTCATCATGGCTTGCTCCTCTCTCCTTTTCAGGGAGTCCCCACTTCCTGACATGGTTTTCCTGTCCTTGCTTAAACCCTCTAGTGACAGGGATCTCACTCAGTCTTGGGGTCTCTTATACCAGATCATGTGATGACTGAGTGAGCATTTCTGCCTGACTCTGCTCCTCACCAAGCTCCCCAGTAGTATTTAGGATTACCTGTGTGGGAGTGTATGTGTGTACCTGAGATGAGGTGACTCCAGGAAAGGGCAGGCCAGTTTGTGTATGCGCACCCATATGTGTGCATGTTTTGCAAGCTGCCAGGGTCATAGTGTGTCCTGTGCACTCACACAACCGCACAGGTTCTCAGGGAGGCAGCGTGTGATCCTACCATGTACATGCATGTGGGGATTGATGCAGCTTCAGCAATGACTTGCCATGGTGTGTGTGTGAGTTCATTTGTGAGTGTGTGCGCTGTGGCTGCTACATTGCCATGTGTATTATTTATGTACCGTTAGGTGTGAGCCAGCCTGTGTGTACACCTTTGTGCGCATGTGCTGTTAGAGAATGAGTTTACTAGAATGTCAGTTCTGTCAGGGCCGGGAGCCCTGTTGCTTTTGTTTACCACTGAATCTTCAGCATCTTCAGTGGTGCTCATCGAGAGCCAATGTTTGCTGTGCCGTGCATACATGGAGACTGTGTGTACTTCTGTAATACCAGGCTCTGAGCACACATGTCTCACACTTACCTACACCCGGTGAGAACCTCTGCCCACACGGGACACTAGACAATAGGGTTAAAGGGCCCTGAGCTTACCACTCCAAACCCCTTCCCATTACTCAGCCTCTCTTGCCTCTAAAGCCTTGGAAAAGAAAGAGGCTTAAGAGGAGGCAGGCAGAAAATGAGGGGTCCCTCCTGTGTCAGACTGTCAGAGCCAGGTTCACCATTCAGCCTGGTCTGGGAAGACCCCATTTTACCTCAGAGATTCTGAAAACCACAGCAGAAAACTTGCTGAAGAGTCCAGAGACTCTCAGAGTCACACAGTCTAGGAGGGGAGGGAATATGATGTCCAGACCATGTCTTCTGACCTCGGTCCCAGTCTTCTTAGCTCCAGGTATTGTAGATGTGAATCCTCTGAGCCTGTTTCTGAGAGTGGTGATGGGGAAGGACTTATGGTGGTAATTTCTGATGCCAGTGATACAAGGTGGCTTCATAGTGGCCCTCCCAGGCTGTCATCTGTTTCCTGTTGATACCTGGGGATACCTCAGGAAGAAGCAGTATTTGCCTAGAAAGGGCAGCTGCTACCTGGAGTCACACAAGACCTCCCTCCTGTGTCCTTGACTGCCCTGCAGCCCAGCCAATTCCTGTTCTTCCTGAAAGCTGATCACTTGTTGCTGGGGCGGGACTTACTCCCTTTAAAAAGCCTCTTTCCCAACCTCTCTGGGCTTGATTGTGGGGGTGGGGAGGAGCCAGCCCGGGTTAGGGCGTCCTGGATGTCCACTCTGTATGGTCCTGTGAGACGGCTCTGAAGTGATGATTGTCCCATTCCAGCCTGGGGCCTGCGGTGGGGGGTGGGGGTGCTGGGGGCGGGAGGAAGTGTTTGCCCCAGGGGATTCTGGGTGACTTTTCTCTCTCTCAGTGTTTTCAGGAAGTGTGTGTTGGCCAGGGCTGCAGGGGGTGGGGAGGTGGAGAGCAGGAAGCCAGGGAGACCAGAGCTGGATGCCGATATACACACACTCACTCTTCTGGACAGATTCACAGTAAAACATAGAAACACACACAGACAAGTGATCACAGGCGCTCAGAGACACAAATCCCAGACACGCAGGAGCCATACCTCCACCCACACAGGGCCTCAGACACTCAGAAAACAGGGCCAGACCGTCTGGGAGACCCGTCCTGGTGGGACACAGGTGGCACAGGCAGGCACAGCACCTGAGACTGCCAGGTTGGAGCCGTGGAGCCCTTGGACCCAGGACGTGTGGGCATCTGAGGGTGAGTGAGGGGGCCTTGGGCTGGACTGTTGACGCTGGGAGAGGCTCCACCTGAGGGCTCCCGGGTGACAAGAATCCCTTCACCTCTGGGCTGAGTTTCCAGTGCCCCCTTTCTTTTGCACTTAGAATTTTCTCTGTTTCACTTCTCCACTTTTTCTGTTGCTTTTCTCCTGCCCTCCCCATTTTTCCTCTTCCTTCTTCTCTCCTTTGTCCCAGGATTTCCACGTCCCTCTCTCCCCACAAGCCTCTCTGCTCGGGCTAATGAGAGTCCGTGGTGCCTGTTTTCTGGGCCTTTCTCAAACTCTGCTACAAACACTGCTCCTTGTAGGGTCTCTGCCCTTCAGGGCCTTGTGCCAACCTCCTTGATTTCTGGCATCTGCTCTGAGGAGTTCCTCAGGAGATTTTGTTCTGGCTTCTCTCACTGTCCAGTAAAAGGGTGTTCCTCGAGCAGTTCCTGCACAAGCCATCTTGCCTCCCTGAGTCCAGGGTATCAGTCTTGCCGAGGACACTTAGTTGGTGTGGTTCTTACCCCTGCTTCCCAGGGCTGGTAGTTGGTGGGAGCCTAAGTTGTTAGGGGACTAGCTTAGCCTCTTCACCCCACAAATTGCTATCAATCCATGATGAAATCAACATAAGAAGCAAGAAGCATAGAACTGAGGCCCAGTGCTTGTTCCACTGGGAACACAGAGACAGCTCTAAGTTCTGTCTATGTCTCTGGTGTTCTGTCATCTTTCCAGTTCCCAGTCGATATGTACACTACCTTTTCCTGTCAAGTTAGCCCTGGGCTTGGCACTAGAATGGAGGGCACTCAGTGCAGTTGTGAGCTCCCAGAGGGCTGAACTTCCTTCTCCTGCTGCTTTCATGAGCCATCACGAAGCCAGGCTCAGGAAGCTTACAGGGCTGCCATGTAAGATCCAGCCCTCTGCCTCCTGCCAGGACAACAGGGCTGGCCTGTGGGGAAGCTCAGTGTAGGCCTGGTGGTAAAAGTGCTATGAAGAGCCTGACATGCTGTGTGAGCCTAGAGGAAAGATTACTTGGGTGGACTTCCTGGCAGAGGAGGCATGTTCTGAGCACAGTAGAGGTGATCATCCTGGTCACTATGGGGACTAAATGAAAAAATGCCTCCAGGAGAATGCCTAGCACATAGCCAGTACTTAGCAAGTGGTCGGTATTATTCCAGGGAGAAATGCTGAGAAATGGGTGAAGCCTTGGTTGTGAAGGTAGGTGCCAGCTTAATCCGGCACTGCTGCATGGGAGGTAGGGGAGCTGTTGGCCTCCAGTGTTCAGGGTGTGGTTGGGTGGTAGTCATTTATCACATTCACCAAAGTTCCCTCTGTAGTGGGTAATGCTGGTGGCACTCAGAGGGACTGGCCTGAGAGGCTCACAGCATGTGCAAAAGCTGAGAGGCAGATGTCACATCTAAGCAAGTTAGACCCCAGGAAGGACCTTCTATGCTGTGACCTGAACAGAAGTAAACAGAACTGAACCAAGAAAGTGCTGAAGGGGCTGACCTTTGGGTCTCCTGATGGAGAAGGAAGGGCAAGGACCACCACACAAGAAGCAAGAACGTCAGACTGAGGCCCCAGTCTTGTGCAGCCAGAGCTTAATGAGGAAGTGGGCAGCTGGAAGAGTTTGCCTCTGTGGAAAGGGAAGGTCGGGAGGAGACAGATGTGTCCAAATCACTGGGCCTGACTATAGCCCTTGACCCCACTGCTAGGAGTTCAGGAACTGCAGTTGGGCGGGGTCCCTGCAAAATCCGTGCAGCACTTCAGGGGAAAGGTCCTGACTCCAGATGTGGACCTTGGTCCTTTGAGGTCCATGCAGTGGTGCCAACATTGAGAGACACCGTTATTCTGAATGACTGGGAGTGTGGAGGATGAGAGGAGGCTCGCTGTGGAAGGGGAGGATGTATGATTGGGATCTTCTGAGGGAGCGGAAGTTGGCCAGGTAGAGAAGGGTGTTCCACACATCTGCAAAGACTGGAAGCACACACTTAGGAGATGCAGTTCAGTAAAGGATGGCCAGAATGTGAGAGGAGGGAGGTGTGTTCAAAGCCAGCCGCAGATACCCAAGCCTCTGACCTTCTTGGTGCCACTTGCTCTTCTGGCGAGGTCTTGTTCCTCTGGCCAGAGATCTGCAGACACAAAGATTTGACGGAGAAGCGGGGGCCACAGAGGAGGTAGCAGCTATGAAGCAAGTTCCTAGCCTCACCCTCCTCCGGCCACAGCCAGGGTGAGAAAGTGGTGCTGATGCCATGTGAGAGTGACTCTCCTTGGGGAACTCTCAGTAAGCTTGGAAGCCTGGCAGAGAGGAAATGGTCTCAGAGTGAAGTGACCTGTTTTGTAGGGCCACAAATCTATGAACTGAGCTGAGGTTCAGACTTAGATCTACCTGATTGCAAAGCTCTGTCTCAGCTCGAGTGACCACACATCTTATTTTACCTGGGCAGTTCCTCTTTACACCTGCTGGTTGCCAAGACATAGTTATGAATGACGCCTCTCTTACGTCCTAGAAATGTTTATATGATCACTCTACTCTTATCCATTCTGGCTCCAGACCCTCACATGCCCTCCACCCCTCAGTGTAAGCTCACTTGTGTGTATTTAACCTAATCCAATAAGGCAAACCTCCTTAGGCCGAGGGTCTAGGCTGGGTGGTTCAGCCCTTGCCCAGAAGTTTTGCTCTGGGCATGGTAGGGAGAGCAGATGGGTTCATGGGTCACTTGGACAGAGAAGGGGTTGGAGGGAAAGGAGAGACAGGGTCAGAGGTGGGGAGAGCAGCTGTGTGTGGGCATCTTGGAGGCTGCCTGGAGGACAGGCCCATTGGGCTGCATTTTGAGGTATAGGTGGCTGTCCCTGAGCTGAGACAGTGGGGAGGAGGAAACCCTGTGAGCAGAGGCTTTGGGATGGGGCCACTGTGGCCCTGCACAGATGTGGGGCACATCTTGTGGTCTGGTAGAGCAGAGGCCAGTGGGACACATCCCAGCTGGGCCTCAGCTGCAGATGGGAGCTGGGGTTGCTCTGAGGGCTGTGGGCCCTGAGTAGCCCTCTGTGCGTACTTTCTTCCCCCTGGGGTTTTCCCACATGCTGTTCCTTCCACATTCCACTTCTCCTTTCCGATAGTTGGCCTGACTCAGCAGTGCCCCCGTGCCCTCTGGTGGGCAGGTAGACTTTCGCCGACAGGCTTCCTGGCAGAAGTGGCTAGAACAGAGGCTGGAAGCCCACGAAGGCCTCCTTGCTCCACCTCCTTAGCCCACAATCCCTTTCCTGCAAAGGCTCTGCTGGGACAAGCGCTCTTTGCATCTCTCCCCTTCGCCATGGTCACAAAGCCCATCAGAGCTGTGATGTGTTCCCTCTTGGACAGAACATCACCTCCACCGATGCCTACCTCCTGACTCCAAGTGGTCACTAATTTGGCAGAGAAGCCCTTAGCTCCTGTCTGTGGCTTCATACCCTACTGAGGATTGAGTTTGCAGGCAGTAGTGTGGGCAGCTGCATTCAAATCCCGGCTGTGGGATCCAGACTGAGTTTCTTAGTGTCTCTTAGTGCCTCTGTTATCTCATCAGGAAGGTGGGGATAATAATAAGCCATACCTCTCAGAGCCCTTGTCACGAGTAAATGAGTGAATCCATGTAAGGTACTTTGAAGATCTGGGACTACACACACACACATAATAAGAATTAAGTAACCCATGTCTTCATGTATTTATTAATCCCTGCTAAATGCTGGGCACAAAGGCGTTTGCTTTGGGGAACCCGCATGCTGGGGAAATGGGCTTCAGGTTGGGCAGCTCCCTCCAGTCTTGGGACAGTGATGAGGAAGGACAGGGGCAGAGGTAGGAGGGCCATTGCTGCCCTGGTCCCCAGGAGCAGGTGGGCAGGTGGGCAGGTTTGCTGTGTTGCTGTCCACATTGGCCTTCGGACCTGGGAGAGTTTGGGCAGCCAAGCCCTCTGACCCCTGCATGGCCTGGGCGTGATGAAGCCTGTTTCACCTTCTCTGGGCCAGTCTGCTTGACTTTGGCCTGACAGCGTAGAGTTCCCTCAGCTGATCATAGGCCTAGCCTCTGTGGAGTCTGGGAGACTGTGTATTCAATTGCTTTGCCTATCAGGAAGTCTCCAAGGGCATTGCACTTGACCAGCTGGGGTCAGCACGTCATGTCATACTCGTGGGCCTGCGGGCACTCACTTTCTCTTGGTCATTATTCACCTTTCATTTGCTTTCCTCCTAGCCCTAATGGCCTCCCTATTTACCTACCCCTCTGCCCACCCATTCTATCCATCCATCCATCCATCCATTTGTTTGTTTGCCCACCCACCATCCAACATACTCTTGTTTCTGACTCACAACAGGCCCCATATTAGACTGTGGAGAAACAGAATCTGCCTCTGCTCTAAAAGGGGCTCAGTGAAATATGGAGACAGCACCCACTAGGGAGTTCTTCTTAGGTCCAGCAAAGTATTCAGGTTCTTAAGACTCCCGTAGTCCCACTTGGCATCATATTCCCTGAGGAGCACATGGGGAAGGAACAGCTGACCACCAGCACAGTGGCTGGTCTTCCTCTGCTTTGGGGTCCTTGTCACAGCCAGTGCTACTGTCCTACACAGCTGTCCATGAGCCATCCTCTGACCTGACAGGGAACAGCTCAGGGGTGAGGGACTGAAACTCAGTGGCCAAGAGTAGGAGCCACTCTGGCTTGGAAATCTCTTGTCCCAAAGGGCCAGTATATCTCCTAATGACTATACGGGTATGGGTCAGGTCCCTGTACAGGGTATGCCTACTTGTAAGTTCCCATATTTGGGAAGCCCCAAATTCTGGCTTTTCCATCTGGTCCAGAAGCCACTTAAAGTTTCTCCTAGTTTACATACAGTTCCTCTCTCAGGCCACTTTTGCCAGTGGCAGTGCTTCCTGGGCACATGGCTCGCACACCACTTTTGTCCGGTTTCCAGGGGGACGGAGCAAGAAAGTTAGCTGCAGGTCAGATTCTCACAGCAAGGGAAAGAGTTTTGTTCATTCTTTACCCCAGAGGGAAAGGAGAGCATCAGCTTACAGGGTGATTTGGAAGTAGTCACATGTCCCAGAAAGACAGAGACTTTGGAATCAGGGATCAAGTCGTGGCTTAGAGGCTAGCATAACACCTGACACAAAGGTGCATTAAAAACATTTTATTAGGAAGAATATATCTAAACCTCATATATCAGGGAAGCATGGGAAAAGACTGGGAGCATGAAGAAGCACTTTGGGAAAACTTTCAGAGAAGGGGACTTGAGTTTGGAGTTAAAGGATGAGTGGATGTCCCCCAGTCAGAGACCGAGGAGAAGGGTATTCCTATGGAAGGTGCCCAGCTGTCCTTGCCTTTTTTTGGTAGTACAACACTGTCAGTCACAGAACATTGGGTCAAAATAACCAGTGGGAGAAGTTCCTCCCACTCCGATGCTTCCCTTGGCCCCTGCAGGATGTGGCAGACAGCTGGCAGTGCCAGCCTCTAGGCCTCAGGCACCTTGTGCCGCTGGTGGTCCCTCTGCATCCTGTGCGCTGGCACACTACATGCCTTGTCTTGGCTAATGCAAACACCCTGCCAGTTTGGTGACACACCATGCCCCCTGCCCCCGAGAGGTCGGAACCGAGGCTCGGAGAGGCTAGGTCCTTGCCCCAGGACGCACAGGAGCTAAGGCTGAGGCTCTGTCCAAACTCACACCTCTGAAGCCAAAGCCCTTCAGAAGACCCAGCCTCCAGGTTGTGTCTCTACTGAATCAGACCTGCCCCAGGACTGCAGGAGCTCAGGTGGGGAGGGTGGGGGACCCTGAGCTGGCCTTGGACATTCAGGGAAGGTTCTCAGTAGGTGTGGGGGCAGAGATGAGGAGCTGGTGTTGTACCAGAAGAGTGTAGTAGGATGAGATGAGTTCGAAGGGTCCGAGGACCCCTAGGGAAGAGTGAAAACCATGTCTGGGGCAAGTGAGGTGGTTTAAGCCGGTTTCCAAGGCTCTGGTCTGTGTCTCAATGCCCATTCAGTCCTTCCCTGTTCATCTGCCGACAAGTCCTGTCTTATTCTCGTAGCCTTAAAAGCTCCAGTCAAGTACCACCTCCTTCAGCCTTCCAGGACTCCTGACTTACCAGCTAGGATGCAATATCTCCCCCTAGCCCCTGCAATCCAGTCTTCATCCCCCTTTGAGAGTAGAGACCCAGTGGGTACATGTGGCTAAAAGTTAGAGCTCTGGGAACAACGGGGGACCAGCTCATATAGATCAAAGAAGGTGTCTGCTTCCTTTAGCTCTGGAGGGCGTCAGAGGGTTTGGGCGGGGCAGTGAGATAAGGAGGGCTGTGTGGAGGTGGATCTTATCTGTTTGTGGGACAAGTGAATTTTCTGCAGCTCCAGTGAGCTGGGGGCTCTGCATTTGTCTTTGCTCTGTGGTGCAGTGATACTGGTCCAGCGATCCAGCTGCACCAAGCTAACCCTTCGGAGCTAACCCTTTGTTCTCTTTCAGCCTTCCCTCCAAGGAAGAGGAATTACTGTCACCACCACTGTCGTCCCCACCCCAGCCACAGACTGAAGAGCCCCCGTCTCCTCCCAGCCCCCCAGTGATCCCCCCAAAGCCTCTTCGCCTGTTCCCGGAGTTCGGTGGGTGCCACAGCCAGGCAGGGGGTTCCAGGTGGGCAGCCTGGGGTTGGGGTCCTCGAAAGAGAGTGCAGGGATGTAAAGATCACACTCCCCTTTCTACTGGACCCTGCTGTTGACCTCCTGTGCGGCCCTGGGCAGGTGAGCCTCATTTTCTTCATCCTCGGAATGGAGACAGTGCCTATCTCTCTGACCTATTGACTTAGGGATGAGCACATGCAAACTTTATGATTTGTCCAAGGTTTGAAGTCTGAGAGTATTTTCCATGATCACGGGTAGTTTGCTTTTCCGTAGATTGTCCACTTTTCTTGATTCTTAAAGTTTTTTCTTTTAGCCTTTTTAGATGGTCTCCACCCTGACCCTCAAGATTGCCACCTAATCAGACCTCCCTGTGGTGGCCTGCCCTCTCCTTTGGCCACCCCTTAGTGCTGTCCTATGAGGCCTCAGGAGTATAAATAGCATTTCCTGTCCCCTGTGTCTTTTTTTGAAAGCCAGGCTGTGGTGGGGGTGGGGTCCTTCTGGGCTGGGAGTGGCTCTGTGAAGCCAGGCCTAGGTGCTCTAGGCGGGGAGGCCAGGCTCCTTGCTTCTGAGTCTCCCTCATCCTGCTTTCTCCCCAGATGATTCTGACTATGATGAGGTCCCAGAAGAGGGGCCAGGGGCCCCAGCTGGCGTGATGACCAAGAAGGTGGGGCAGGTGGTGGTTGGGGTATGAACTGTGCTTGTCAGTGTGGAGGGTGGGCTGCCTTTCAGACCCAGGGCACCACCAGACAGAAAGGGCACCTGGTTTCCAGGGAAGTCCCTTTCCCCTGTAATGAGCCGGGGTTAAGCACAGTCCCAGAATGTGGGCCGGGGCCATAGTCTGTAGCTGTGCTCCAGGCCAGCTCTGTCTTAGCTGCATCTGGATGGCCCTGTGTGCCCTCTTCCCTCCTGCGTTTTGAGCATATCTGTCTCAGAGCATCTGTGTCTGTTTCACTTCTGTGTCCCCATGCTGCCCTTTTTCTGTCTTGTGTCTCCATTCCTGAGTCTTTTTCTTTACCCATTTCTCTTCCCATCTTTGTCTCTGATGTGGGCCATGTCTGCACTGATTTTCTCTGTCCTTGTGACTGTGACTCCCTGGGCCCCTGTGCTGTCTATCCGAGGCGGGTAGTGAGTGTGTGGAAACAGAAGTAAAAGTGCTGACTTGTGTGGGTCTGGGCTGGAGTGGATGGGGTACGTGGCATTCCCTGGGTGGGTGTGATCTGGAACTTGAAGGGAAGCATAACGCTGAGTGGGTCGGGGGGGGTGGGGCAGGAGGAGCCCCCAAGGAGCCCAGTCCCACGGGCCGTGCGTGTGGCCAGTCTGCTGAGCGAGGGGGAGGAACTGTCTGGGGATGATCAAGGGGATGAGGATGAGGATGACCATGACTACGAAGGTGTCCCCAAGTGAGTATCCACTCTCCTTGAGCAGTTTTCTCACCCAGCCACTCTCCTTCCCCCAGCCCAGTCCATCCCTGGCTCTCCCATCTCCTTAATCTTCCCATCTCCTCAATCTGCCCCCACCTGCCCCTCCCCAACTCCCTTCCTTTCCCTGAAGTGGTGGATGGCACCCTGGCAGCCTAAGCTCATCCTTGCCCAGCAACCTCCTGATCCCCGAGCTCCCGCCATACCTCATGGACGGGCTGCCCGGGGGTGCCACCCCCGTCACACCGATCATCAAGGCTGGCTGGCTGGACAAGAACCCACCGCAGGGGTGAGTAAGGCCTGTTGGTCCCACTGTGGTCTGCGTGGGGCCGGTATACTTCCATCATTGATCCGAAACCCAGAGCAGTTAAGGTTATTTGAACAGGTCTCCCTCTGGGCAGTCTATAACCAGTGGTCATCCCCATGAGACCTGTTTTATTGTCCTTAAAATTGGGAGTCCTACCTTGAGGCTGACTTTAGTCACTCTTGCTGTAGATAAAGTCCATCTTCTCAGTTGGGGATCTTCTTGGACCTGGCTGTTCCTAATTATGTCTGTGGCTGCCAACAAGGGATGGCTCACCCTGGGACTGTTCTCCTAATTTCCACTCCATTGCTCTGTGTCCCTCTGCCTCTGCAGATCTTACATCTATCAGAAGCGATGGGTGAGACTGGATGCCAGTCACCTGCGGTACTTTGACAGTAACAAGGTGAGGCCCGCCTTGGTGTCCGACACAACCCTTCTGCCAGGCCCTAGGCTGAACCCTGACACTTGACCCAGGTGGAGTCCCTCCCTAGAGATCTCTAGGGAGATATTACCAGAGCTCTAGTCTGACTCTTCGAATTGTGCCTTCCTGGCCAGTCGGCCAGCTGTTGGCTACAGTCGAGCTCAATATAGGGGCTGTCCCTGACCACCTACAAGAGATGAGGCTGCAGTCTTCATCTAGCTGAGACTGAGGGAGTCAGGGCTGGGCTTCTGCCCCCTCCCCCTACAGAACAGCTCCCCTCTCTTCCCAGGACGCCTATTCCAAGCGCTTTATTTCTGTGGCCTGCATCTCTCGAGTCGCTGCTATTGGGGACCAGAAGTTTGAAGTGATAACAAACAACCGAACCTTTGCCTTCCGGGCAGAGAGTGATGGTGAGCAGTAGCGTGGTGGGGAGGGGAGAAGATTAGCAGTTTGGCCAGATAGCGGAGGAAGAAAACCAGGGTATATCTGCTCCCCGAAATCAAGCCCAGAAAGGATTTGGCCCTCTGGGGATGGTGAGGAAGGGGGCATCCACTGATGGACTCTGTACTTGAGATGCCCTCTGAGTCCTCAGAACCACACCTTCCCACTTCTAGGCTCAGGTTGGTGAAGTGACTGCCTAGGGTGTGTGGCCCCACTGAGACTGGAGCCTGATCTTGTCCATGTCAGAGAGCTTAGACATAGGTGGGTCAGTCTGGGTGGGCTTTCTGGCAGAGGTGTGGCCTGAGGACCCTGGTCAGGGAACCTTATGGGTCTCCCTACCAGGCCGGCTCAGGTTTACACCTTCCCCTTGTCCACAGTGGAGCGGAAGGAATGGATGCAGGCTCTGCAGCAGGCGGTGGCTGAGCAGCGTGCCCGAACCCAGCTGTCCAGCACATATCCATCTGGTGTTCGAGTTTCAGAGCCTCCTGACCATGCTGGCAGCCTGGAGCTTCGTGGCTTCAAGAATAAATTATATGTTGCTGTGGTCGGGGACAAAGTACAACTCTACAAGAATCTGGAGGTACGAAGGGATTGACCAGGCTACTGAACTTCCCTTCCTCCCATGCCCGCCTGGTCCTTCAGCCTCACCCCATGCCCACCTTGGCCTTGCCCTTTACTTTTCTCCACTTCCTGCCCTTAGTTTGACCTCCATCTCCTGCCTGGTCTCTGAATATCACTGTCCTGTCCCCATCCTGGCTCCTGCACACCTTACCTCTTGACTGGGCCTAGGCCCATTTACCTAGACCCACCCCTGAGTCCTCCCTCATCTCCTCACCAGGCACTTTTAATCCCTAAGTTTCCCTCTTCTCTCCATTCCTTCCCTGGGATTTGAGCCCTGCCCCTCAAGCCTTGCTGTCACCTCTTCCCACCCACCTGCTAGGAGTATCACTTGGGCATCGGCATCACCTTCATTGACATGAGTGTGGGCAACGTGAAGGAAGCAGACCGACGCAGCTTCGACCTTACTACCCCCTACCGCATCTTCAGGTGATCCTCCCTCCCCTCACTCACCTGCATCCCATTCCACCCAGTGTTTTCTTCTTGCAACTGTGGGAACTGCCCCTTCTTCTAGGATTCTCCTTCCTGTCCCTGCCCACTCCTGCTGACCCTCTCCCTTCACTCACTAACTTCCCTTCAAGAGATCTCACTCATACTCCACCTCTCTCAACCTGCCCCACTTCCCTGCCACACCCACCCCAGGACTGCCATATTAACTTTCTCTACTGCCTGCTTACCCTGCTGTTCCCTCCAGTCAGCCGGCTCCTCTGTCTGCAATACTTGCTCAAGATCAAGTCTGCTCATCACTTTGTCTCATGGGTCCTGTCCTGGTTGCTGCCTGCTGAGCCACTAAGACTCTACCATCTTAGTTTCGTTTGACCTCAGCTGTCCTTCACTGGCCTGTTTCTGTCCTCTGCCTTCTCTAAGGCCCCATATGCCTGTGAATGTCAGCACTGCTGCCCTAACAGACACCAGAAACTGGACATGCAGAGGGGAGGAGAAATATAGAAATTTATTTTCTCTTAGTCCTGGAGGCTGGAAGTCCAAGATCAAGGTGCTATCAGGGTTGGTCTGATAAGGCCTTTCTTTCTGACTTATGGACGGCAGCCTCCTCACTGTTCTCACATGACCGTTCCTCTTTGCACATGTGGAGAGAGAGTGAGACAGCTCTGGTGTTTCTTCCTCCTTTTATGAGGAAACCAAGTCTGTCAGATTCTTATGACATTATTTAACCTTAATTATAGACACACCTCCACCACAATGAGTTGAGTATCAATAAAATAAGTCAAATAGTTGGGTTTCCCAGTATAGATAAAAGTTTTGTTTATGCTATAATATAGTCTTTTGTTTTAATATGAAAGAAGGCAGGCAGGCAGGAAGGGAGAGGAGGAAGAAGCATTTTATTTATTTAGTTATCCAGTTTCGTTGCTCTCCCCTACTCCCAGGCCACAAACCCATGTCCTTTGACTGTGAGCTATGCCCCAGGCTCAGGCTTAACACCTGAGCCACTGGGCATGCCAAGACTGCAGTTGTTTAAGTGTGCAGTAGCATTATATCTAAATGAGCAATGTGCAGCCTTAATAAAATGTGACAGGGATACCAAGTGAGCACATGCTACTGGAAGAATGCCGCCAATAGACCTGCTGGGTGCAGGGTTCTTACAAATCTTCAGTTTGTAAAAAATGCATTATCTGAGAAGCACGATAAAGTGAACACGTTAAAAGAAGGTCTGCTTCCCTAAAGGCTTTTAGTCCAGATATAGTTACACTAGTGATTAGTACTTCAGTCTGAATTTTAGGGGGACACCGGTGATTCAGTCTATAACATTCTGGGTCTGTCACTGGGTCATGCTGCCTGGGCACATCAGGTCTTTTCTCTGTCCTCAGTTTCCTCCTCTGTGAGTAGGGTTAGGAGAGTCTTTGTAAAGCTGTTACCTGGCAGTGCTCAGTAATTGCTCAGTAAACACTGGCATCATCATCCTCGTCTCTTTTGCCCTTAGCCCAGATCTCTGTCTCGTGGGCTCAACACCTGCATGTCTAACATTTTCGTAGACCTGTCCCCAATAAACGTCCTTGCCAACTTACTGTTGCTCCTGGGCCCCATGTCTCCACCCATGGGGACAGTCTGTTTTTACTGACTGCAAACTCTTGCTGTCCCAGCTCATTTCCATCATTCTCAGCCTCCTTCTGATTCCACCCCTTTGCTCTCCCTTTTATCCAAACCTGCGGGCCCCATGCCTGCTCCCTCACCCTTAGGCCACCTATCTGAGTCCCTTCACTCCATCCACTATGACTGCCTGAGGGGTCTTCTGTTGCTGTTGTGAAAGCAAGCTTATTTCTGCGTATTTCTTTCATTTGAAGTTCTCCTTGCTGGCATCCTTGGCCTGCGATCCTTTGCCACTGTCCATAACTACCTTACAGCTGCAACTGCCCACTTTCTGTGCTTTTCTTCTTCCATCAGTTTTATGGAAGCCTGCCCATTCCCCTGGTTCCTTGTCATCATCCTTGCTCTCGTGTTCGACACTAAGACCCTCCGTGAATCTGTTGCAGTAAGCGCCGTCACCAGTGGTGACACACCGAGAAAGGCTTGATACTTGCCTTGGCAGCTTCGCAGATTCCTTGTGCCAGGCCTTTGTGGATGAGGGTGGGCTTTAGTGCCTCTCTTAAAGCACCTTTATGTCCATTACACTTCTAGCCTTGCCTGTGGCGGTGGGTGAGCCAAATCGTGAATATGCGCAGGTGACTTTGGGGGGACTTGGAGGGAAAGAGCTAGAGTGATCTTTTAAAATGATCTCCGTACCTGTCTCCCCCCGGAAGCTCTCTACTGCTTCTCCTTTTTCTCTGCGTGTGTTTTGACCTCTTCTGCCTGCCATAGGCCTCTTCCTGTGTGTTTCCCAGGCACCTTCCTGCCATCTGCCTTCATGCCTGTAGGTCCTGGGTGGCCTGTGTGTGTTCTGACCCTTGTACGTGTTGTTTCTCTGTGTAGAATTCCCTTCTACCTCTTCACCTGTCACACCGTTTGTCACATCTTAGCTCAGGCATCAATTCCTCCCAGTAGACTTTTTGTCTTCTGGGCGGGGCACAGCCCCCTCTAGACTCTTCTAGTCCCCTTACATCTCTCAGATCTGTGGTGACCTTTTGTCTGTGCCTACTGCCCCACAGACCTGAGATGCCTCCCTTTTCTGGCTGTGAGCTCTCAATACCTCGTCCCCGCCCTTCATGCTCTGCCCTTTAGAGTTTTCTACAAGTCCCTCTGAGCCCTTTCTCACCAGCCTGCCCTACCCCCATGTCCCCAGCTTCTCTGCTGAATCAGAACTAGAGAAGGGGCAGTGGTTGGAGGCCATGCAGGGAGCCATTGCTGAAGCCCTGTCCACCTCGGAGGTGGCTGAGCGCATCTGGGCTGTGGCCCCCAACAGGCTCTGTGCTGACTGTGGGGCTGCCCAGCCTGACTGGGCCTCCATCAACCTCTGCGTGGTCATCTGCAAGCGCTGCGCAGGTATGTGGGGGGTCAGCTCGAGGCTGTGATAGGGCTGGTCGTGGGGATGGCTGGAGGTGCTGGAGCAAAGACGATAGTTAGAGATCATTGTTCACGAAGCGGTACCTATGCACCAAGGCTTTCCCACTGTGATTAACTTCAGTCCTTAGGTTATAAGGCAGCAATTCGACTAATCATATCGTGGGTGGGGACACTGAGGCACAAAGAAAAATTGCTAGTTCCATGTCACCTGGCCAGTGAATCTGGATTTGAACCCAGGCATGTTGGGACCCAGCACCCTGTCACATCAGAAGGGTGGAAGGAGGTGAGGCAGGGAGGCAGGGGCCCAGCTGGGCAGGACTTTGCATGCAGAGGAAGGAGCTGTTTCACTGGACGGGAAAGGGAGGCAGGCTGGGAGGGATATAGTCAGATTTTGCATCAGGCTCTGGCTGATGAGTGGACGCTTGAGTTGGAGGGAGTGACTGGAGACCAGTGAAGAGTCTGCTTCAGGAGATAGGAGAGGGGGAGGCCTGGGCTGGCATCTGGGAAGCAAATGAGAGATGTTTTGGATCTATGCTGTGAAAGTCCCAGTGACAGATGAGGGGGATAGAAAGAACGAGGGTAGAGCCCGAGATTCCTTTGTCTATTCTACATTCAGCAAGGGTCCATAATGTGCCCGACACTCTGCTAGGTGCTAGGGATTCAGCTCTCATGGAATTGACAGTGCCCAGGTGGCAGCTTTGAATGACTGGGTGTCGTGGGGGGCAGTTCTGAGGGAAGTTGCTAAGATCTATGAAAAACCTTGAAGCCCATGGGGCATCTAAGACAATGTCCAGGAGGCCTTGGCTGTGAGGTTTGGGTTCAGGACCGTAATGACTTGATTGGAAAGCAGATTAAGAAGGGCCAGCTCACAGAGGGGTAAGACCCCTGGAGTGATAGCAGTGCCCCCTAGGAGGCTGCAGAGGGGGATGAGGCAGAGCCAGGCACTCCTAGTACCCCCAGGGCCTCTCCCTACCTCAGGCCTCCTTTGTGGGACCCAGAGCTGGGCAGGGCTGCACTCCCTCTGGCCACAGCTTTCTGTCTCCCTTCATTCCACAGTTTTCTTTCTTTTTTTTCACCTTTTAAAAAATTTTTTATTTATTTTTTATGGTAGTAATTATTCTGCACATTAAAATAATTTCCTATGTATAGGTTCCCCATTTCTTAGCCATATATCAACACACCCTGCCCTCCACCACGTGACAAAGTGTCCTTCCCCATTGTCCAGTGGGCACCGCCACAGAGGTTTCCTAAGTCCTCACTGTGTCTGGGCACTGAGGTAGAGTAATAAAGCAGGCGGTCAAGGGTTCCGCTCTCACACAGATGCTTTCTAGCGGAGAAAGGCAGAAAATGTACACACAACGGAAAGTAGTATCAGATAATAATGAGGGCAAGGCAGACAATGAGGTGTCTGTCAGGGAAGTCTTCTCTGAGGAGGTGACATGCCAGGTGTGATCTGAATGACAGAAAGGAGCCAGCCATGGGGAGATGGGGCAAGAAAGTCCAGACAGAAAGAACAGTGAGAACAAAAGCCCTGAGACAGAAATGAGCATAGAGATTAGAAGAGCGGGGAGGAGAGTGGCTGAGCAGGATGGAGGCGGGGCGCAGGAGAGGCACGAGAGGAGGCGGGCTGTGGGAAGCAAGTACGAGTTTGCGTCTGACTCTGGGACTCTGCCAGAGGCTCTGAAGCTAGGATGTACAGTAAGAGGATCTGCATTGTAAAGAGGTTGCTGCTGTGGCTTACTCTGCGGACAGTGACCTACAGTACCAGAATGCTGCGGGGAGCCAGCCGGGGCAGCTGCAGGAGCCCAGGCCACACTGCCTTGCGGCCCAGGGAACAGGGGTGTGTGGCTGGATTGTGGGGAGCTATTAGGAGGCAGAGCTGTAAGGTGGGATGGAGGTGTTGTGCTTCCATGTGAAGGGCAAAGCACAGGTAACCCCACCTCTGGCCATCTGTCTACAGGGGAGCACCGTGGCCTGGGAGCTGGCATCTCCAAGGTGCGGAGCCTGAAGATGGACAGGAAAGTGTGGACAGAAACACTCATTGAGGTGGGGAGACCCCTGCTTGCAACCTGTACTTGAGGTCTGCCCGGCTCAGCTACCCCTGTCTGGGTCTCCTCATCCCACCTCCTCTCACCACTCCCACTACCCTGGGGCTAGAAGATGTCTTTGGGATTGCCCAAGTGGGTGGGGATTTTGGAAAAGTTGGTATTTGACAAAGTCAGCACACTGGCCAGTGAGCTAAGAATGTTTTTATAGTTTTAAGGAACTGTAAGAAAGAAAGAAGGAAAGAAAGAAAAGAATATGCAGCAGAGACTGTGTCCTGCAAAGCCTAAATACTTGCTTTGTTTCTTCTGTATTGAAACGACTAGTAGGTAGAGTACATGCTTTTGGAAGCTCATTCATATGCACAGTGGTCCCTGTGTACTGGGTGTTCCCAGGGCCTGACCACACAGGGCCTTCCTGACAGCCCAGTCAAGCTGCAGACTCGAGCTATTTGAGTGTCACAGGTCCCGTGACTGAGGGTTAGAACCCCCTGTTTACTGATAATAATGATACATTGAGGTTCAGGTAGAGAAATGACTTTCTCAAAGTCACAGAGTGAGTTCAGTGGTGGCAGCTGTGACCCCAGGACCCACACAGGATCTGACAAAGAGGCAAAACGGGGCTGCGAGTTGGGGATCCCCCTCAAGATATGGCTGTGAAATGAATGATCATTGAAAGGATGAATAGACTTGTACCCTAAATGCTAAATCCCTGTGCTCCTGCAGAATCTGTCCCGCCCCTCCTCTCCTGAGTTCAGAGAGGAATGTAAGGAACAGGAGGTGTTTCTCCCACATGACTGATAGATAGGTTCATCACTCTCCCTGCCTCCCCCAGCTGTGACTGCCTCAGGATGCAGAATTCCAGATGTGGGGCCGGTGGAGCTATAGCAGGAACCACAACCAGGCACCAGACTTGGGGAGCCAGGTGGCTGTCTGCTTCTCGTCCTGTCACTGAGCTGAGGAACTGGGCTTAGGCCCAGGACTGGGCAGGGAGCACCCATTACCCCCCGCAGGCTACCCCCTAGCTTCCCAAGTGGGAAAGGTGGTATGTGGCCTGACTCTCCTAGGAGTTCATCTAATCACCTCAGGAACCAAGATTTTCCTGGGCATGGGCCCCTGGCCATAGACTGTCCTTCTAACCTTTGGTCCACACCCACAGCTCTTCTTACAGCTGGGTAATGGTGCTGGGAACTGCTTCTGGGCAGCCAATGTGCCCCCCAGTGAGGCCCTGCAGCCCAACAGCAGCCCTGGTGCACGGCGGCGCCACCTGGAGGCCAAGTACCGTGAGGGCAAGTACCGCCGCTACCACCCACTCTTTGGCAACCAGGAGGAGCTGAACAAGGTTAGAGCGGGCCTCTGGGGCCCCTTGAGACAGCCTCCTTGCTTCCTGCCCTCCCCACTTCCTACTGTATCCCCCGCTCTATCCACCTACTCAGAGTGATGGTGGTGAGCTGACATGGAGAAATTGAGATCCAGAGGGTGGCAGGTCCTACCTAAGCCACACAGAGAGTTGAGACAAACCAAGGAGGAGCTGGATCTGACCCATGGGCCGAGGCCTCATCCCCAAATTCTGACTTCTTCCCTCCCCTCCTGATTGCTCCGTCTCCCGCACCCTGTCCTGCTCCTTCCGAGTCCTGCCAAAAGGAGTGAACTTGATGGGGATGCTATTTCCTGTCAGGCTCATGAAAAACAGCTGGCTGCCCCAGCCCGCCTCATCCACACCCTGCTCAAGATGAGTCTCTGCAAGGCCCCAGGTCCTGTCAGGCTGGGAGCCAAGCACTGGGCCCTGGTCTGGCTTGGTCTGAGGGGGAGGTGGTCTGCACTGAGGCAGGAGGGTGTCACTTGTGCCCTCTGGTCAGCCTTCAGCCCCTCCCCCAAGCAGCCCCACCCAGGCAGGCTCAGTCCAGCTAGAAACCCCGTGGGAGCCAGGCTTTCACCTCCCAGGAACCCAGGCGTCCAGCCCCTAGCCCAGCCCAGTCTTGCCTGCCAGACAGTAGGGGCGGCAACTCCCATTGGTTGGAAGGGATGGGCAGGCGGTGAGGAATTCAAATGTGGGAGGAATTAGCCACAGAGCACCCCCCTCTGCTGCTCCACAAGGCAGAGAGAGCTTGAGATCCTCTAGAGAACTGGCTTGGCTGCTGACAGGGTCCTGAGGGTTCCCAGTAGGGGTAAGGCCTCGGCCACCAGGACCCTCAGCTCTGTGAGGCAACCCGTGTGCACCCCCACCTTGTCCTTTCTCTTCCTCCTGCTCTCTTCTTTCTTTCTCTGTCTCCTCTCTCAGTCTGACGGCAGACAGGCCCCCAGAAGTGGGTGATTCCTTCTTTCTCCCTCTCCTCCCCCACATCCCTGCTCCTACTGGCCTCTTCCCCCCTGACTTGAGCTGACTATCCTCTCCCTCCTCTCCCCTCCTTCCAGGCCCTGTGTGCTGCAGTTACCACCACAGACCTGGCTGAGACCCAGGCACTCCTGGGCTGTGGGGCTGGGGTCAAGTGCTTCTCAGGGGACCCCGACGCCCCCACACCCCTGGCTCTTGCTGAACAGGCAGGACAGACACTGCAGATGGAATTCCTCCGGAACAACCGGACCACGGGTGAGTGACCAATGGGGCTGATCACCTTGAGACATGGGCCTCCCTGCTGCCAGAGTAGGCCCTTTGGAGGGAGTGCCTGGTGGGTTTCCCAGAGCTGTCTGTCGCCTTGTGGGGTTTGATTACTTCTCTCTTGAGCTGTGATGGCAGCTCCTTGAGCAGTCCTGGGACTTCAGTGTGTGATTTTGGGTGTGCTGGATTGACACGTCAGTGTACATTTGTGTCTGTCTCTTCACACTCATGCCCCTTTGTCGCTGTCTCTGTATCTCTCTGTGTCTGTGGGCCGCCTCCCTGACCAGCAGTGTGAGTCTACATATCCGTATTTGTACGTCTTTGAGCTGCCATGGATCTGTGATTCTTGAACTTGGGTGTTGAGGGCTTTGGGCTTTGTGGATGTGCACAGTGTGTCTGTGTCGCTGCATGTCCACATGCAGATGACTCACCATGGCAGCCCCATCCGCTCCTGTCCCTAGGTAGGGCTCTGTCACAGACTGGGCTTGGGTACCATTGGTTCCTACTCTCAGCTGGGTGAGTAGGGGCCTGTGGAGGTGGTCGGCTAATGGTCATGTTCAGACCTGGCCACTGGAGCCATATCCCAGGACAGGGTGGAGCTCGGCTGGGGCTCTGGGCTCAGGACCATGAGTGGGTGGGGTGTACTAGACTGGAGAGAACTCTGGTGTCCAGGGAGGTACAAGAGACCACCCAGCTGGCTTGGACTTTGGGACAGCTGGGAGCAGGGCTGGAGCCAGACTTCTTCCTCAGGCTTTACATCGCCTGGGACAAACCTCCCTCTGGGGATCATTAGTGAGTTTGCCCAGAGCCCCCCTCATTCTAGTGCACTCGCCCTACACCTTCAACAGGGATAGTGTGCTGGGCTGGGGGTCAGGGAGCCTTCCTGGGAGGGGCGGTAATGGAGCAGTGCCTGGGGAGTGGGGCGGAATTTGCACGAGTGGGGAGAGGTGGGCAAAACACTGAAGGTGGAAGCGATAGCCTGAAGGTGCTACTTAGGACAGTGGGGCTGGTGGTTTGAATGCAAATTTGGATGCCAACTCAGGTGGGGACACTCTTGGATGGTGAGGGTGACCAGCCATCCTTTATCCTCTTCTCCAAAGAGGTACCTCGTCTGGACTCGATGAAGCCTCTGGAAAAGCACTACTCAGTTGTCCTGCCAACTGTGAGCCACAGTGGCTTCCTCTACAAGACTGCGTCTGTTGGCAAGCCGCTACAGGACCGCCGGGCCCGGGAAGGTGGGTTCTGTCTGTGCCACACCCCGCTCTGCTCATGACTTTCTGACTTGGTGGCAGGTTCAACAAAGCCAGGACTGGCCAGGCTGGTGGACCCATGAGGCCTCAGAGTCGCTCTGGAGGGCTTCCTGGAAGTGGCCTCCAGTACAGAATAGATGCTGAATTCATGGGCTGACTGGGTGGGAGTGGGGCACGGTCCTGCAGAGCATGTCACTGCCAAGTTTCTTTCTCTGAGCCCCTGCTGGGCCTGGGCCTGGGCCTGTGCTCAGGGCCTGGTGTTTGGAGCCTGTGTACTAGGGAACTTCAGGGCTTCTGTCCTGCTTTCATTTCAGCCTTCCATTTCCTCCCAAACGCTGAGTAAAATCCATGGTGCTGACCACAGCCCAGGAGAGCCTGCCCGGCAGCTGTGCTGCAGCTGCACCACCCGTTACCTCTGACCCCACTGCCTTCACTCCTCAAGCTTTCCTGGCTTCTTTGCAGCTTTTCAGACACGCACATTCACTCCCACTAGGGCTTCTACACTTATCGTGCCCTCTGCCCCAAATGCTTTCCCCCCCAAATACCTGCTTGATCAGTCCCTCACTTCAGTCAGGTCGCTGTTTAAATATTGCTCCTCAGAGATTTCATCCCCAACCTCCAAAGTTGCACTCCCTACCTGACCTGACTTTGACCCTACTTTTACACTACTTGCTGACATCCTTCTGACTATCGTAGGTCTATTGATTCTCAGCCCCCTGCTGGACTAGAGGCTCCTTTTGGCCACCACCATCGCCCCTAGCACCTAGAACAGTGCCCAGCATGCAGAGGGCACTTGGTGAATGGCTACAGGATGAGTGACTGGGGCAGGGCCGGTCCTCCTGGAGGGAGCCCAGCCTTGGGGGCAGGCTCTGGGACACACTGCCCTCAGGGCAAATGTCATGTCCTGCTAGACAGGACAAGAGATACTATCTGCCATCGGAGCATTGCTGAAGCCATTGCATGTCTCAGTGCCCCCAGATGAAGCCCTCACCTTCCAAAGAGATTTCTATGGAATTCTTTGCTCATTTTCACCTCACTGCCCCTGGGGAGCTGCCCCTGGTCTACCTTTCTCTGCCTGATGTCATTTATATAACTGCCTGAGTCATCCTTTTTGCTCTGGTTGCCAGGAAGCTCTGAGCCAATGTGAAGTTCAATGCTATGAACTATATGAGCCTACAGAACTTGACATTCTATTCTTTCTCCTACCTTTTCTGGTCCAGATTCCCATCTCTTTTTCCTTTATGGACTCTTGTCAGTGTCCTTAGAGCCATTATAGGAAGAAGTAGACTATAGCGTGATGGGTGGTGCTGGCAGCAGGGTGGGGGAGACGGGGCCATGGAAAGCTCCTTGTGGCATTTTGGTTGACCTTGAAGGATGGGAAATGTTGGTGAAGAAGTCAGAGTGAGCAAAAAGCAGGGAGGGTGGGTAGGTACGTGGGATTCAGAGAGGAGGCTGGAGAGGTGGACAGGAGCAGGTCTGGCAGAGCCTTGAATGCCAGACTGAGGGGCACATATTTTGTCCTGAGACAGGAGGGAATGGAAAGGTTTTGAGCAGAGGAAGGATGGAGCCTGATTTTAGCTAGAGCACTTGCATCTTAGAAGAAGCAACACCAGGAGACCAAAGAAGAGGGTCTGCAATGGTTCAGGGATAGGTATGGGGCGATGAGGCTTCAGAGAAGATGGATTTGGAAGAAGCTTGTGAGTTAGAATAAAGAGGACATAGGTCAGGTGGGAGTGGAGGCCAGGGAGGACATAAGGCAGTGTTCAGGTGAGGATGGGGCCTGGAGGTAGGGGCCCTTTCATGACTTTAATGCTGAACTTCTCCTCAGAGTTCAGCCGACGCTGGTGTGTTCTTAGCGATGGGGTCCTAAGCTACTATGAGAATGAGCGGGCAGTGACCCCCAACGGGGAGATTCGGGCCAGTGAGATTGTGTGCCTAGCAGTGCCTCCTCCCGACGCTCATGGGTAAGCTCTCCAGCACAGAATCACAGACTATTATTGCTGTCAAGTCAACCCCGACTGGGGACACACAGAAATAGGCCCAGCCAGGGGCAGGACCCTCCCTAAGATCGCCCAGCAAACTGAGGTTGTACAAGTGCTGAACCTTAGCCTAAGTCCCTGGCCAAGGGCTTTCCTACCGTCTCTTCGGGAGCCGGGGAAGGGCGGTCATAGGTGGTGTTGGGTGGGATGGGCTGGGGCTGGGCCTGAATCCTGGCCTATGTGCCCACAGCTTTGAGCACACCTTTGAGGTGTACACGGAAGGAGAACGGCTGTACCTCTTTGGACTGGAGAGTGCAGAGCTGGCTCGTGAGTGGGTCACGTGCATTGCCAAGGTGTGCCTGGGTTAGTCAGTGGGTGGGATGGGGGTCTACAAGGGTCCAGGGTGAGACTTCTTGTCTGATCCCTATGGGGAGGGAGTTCCCTCAGTTCACGGAGCTGGGGCTGATGGGATAGGCAGCCAACACAAGATGGGCTTCTCTGGCCCAGGGCCCAGTAGAATCTTCAGCCCCCGGGGAGAGGGTTGGTCCGGAGACCTATTTCAAGTCTGTGGAAGTGGAGCCATGGGCCTTACACTCTATAGGTATTCAATACATGTTTAATAATGACTGACATTCGGAGTCATCTTAGGATGCTCAGTGCTGCCTCTACTGTGAGGTCTCTGTTCCGGAAGGAGGAGGCAGGGAGGCTGTCCTGGGGGCTAGATCCAGGTGCCCTCTACGCCATGGGAACCTATGACTCTTCCTTGTTTATTGGTCAGTCGTATGTGAGCCTCCTGATGGCCAGTCCTCAGAGCCCTGGTGACTCAGATAACCAGTCTGGTCCCAGCTCTTTGTTAGTTTCCAGGCTGACAGGGGAGACAGATGGGGTCCAGACAGCAACACTAGCGTCATCAGTGCAATGACAGAGGGCAAGAGTGCTTAGTGTTGTGGGGCCCCAGGGAAGGGATATCCCTGATGGCATCTGGGAAGGCTTCCTATGGGAGAGCACAGCTGAGTGGCTAGGAAGCGGGGCATGATATTCAAGTTTAATCATGCTAGGTTCTGCCCTGGGGAAGAGAACGGGGATAGCTGGGTGGAAAGAGGGCATGCCCCTACAAGCCAAGGAGCTGGGGTGTCCCAGAAGGGACTGCTGTGACTGATGCAGTCTCCTTGGCTGCCTCCCCTTTCCCTGGCCTCCCCACCACAGGCTTTCGTGCCTCCCTTGGCTGAGGACCTGTTGGCCCGAGATTTTGAGCGGCTTGGGCGCCTACCCTACAAAGCTGGCCTGAACCTACAGTGGGCCCAGGAGGGCTGGTTCTCCCTCACTGGCTCTGATCTCCATGCTGTCTTCCCAGAGGGGCCCTGTGAAGAGCCCCTGCAACTTCGAAAACTGCAGGAGCTTTGTGCGTGTACCCAGACCTGGGGCCCCATCTCCCAGGGCACCCTCTTCTGGGCTTGTCCCCCAGTCCCACCCTGGAAATCGGAACTCCACCCTAGCCTGGCCAGAAGAGTTAGCCTGCCCTCTCGTGACCCCGCCTGTCCTAGGGCGCGCGCTTAGCAACCCCATGTCCTGGTGGGTGGGCCCCAGGGGCGTGCCCAGAGAGCAGCAGGAAGGAGCGGCCATAAGTGGCCTGGGCCTCATCTCCACCGGCCCCTCCACAGCCATCCAAGGAGACAGCGAGAACCAGGTGCTGGTGCTGGTGGAGCGGAGGAGGTGAGCCCTGGCTTCCCCAAGGGAGTCTCAGAAGCCTGCAAGACCTGGCAGGCCTGGGAGGGCTGGGGCCAGGGATAGGCCCCCCAGTGCTGAAGACTGTCATCCCGCCTAGGACACTGTATATCCAGGGGGAACGGCGCCTGGACTTCACAGGCTGGCTGGGGTCCATCCAGAAAGCAGCGGCCAGCTCAGGGGACACGTTGTCAGAGCAGCAGCTTGGAGACTCGGATATCCCGGTGATCGTGTACCGCTGTGTGGACTACATCACACAGTGCGGTGAGCCCCGCCCCATCCTGTTAGACCTGACCGCCTTACTTTTAGACCCAGAGGCCACCACGCCTTCCCCTGACTGAAATTAGTTGCTGGACCTGCCCTGACCAATACCTTAGGCCCCTCAAGTTTGGCCCCGCCCCAGCTCAGCTCCACTCTTCTCCAGGCCTGACGTCAGAGGGCATCTACCGCAAGTGTGGGCAGACATCGAAGACGCAGCGGCTACTGGAGAGCCTGCGGCAGGACGCTCGCTCTGTGCACCTCAAGGAGGGCGAGCAGCACGTGGACGACGTCTCCTCCGCACTCAAGCGCTTCCTACGAGACCTGCCCGATGGCCTCTTCACTCGAGCCCAGCGCCTAGCCTGGCTGGAAGCCTCAGGTGGGCCCCGCAGCTTCACCATCATGCACTTGAACTAGGCATGCCCCAGCAGCCCTTCCTCCTCTGCCTCTTACTCTCATTGACGGCATACAGAGCCAGCTCCCTTAGAGGGAAAACTCCTTCTTCCTGAGTGCCTTCCTCGATTTGATCTGGAGGGTGTCAGAGAGTGCTGTCACCTAGGATGAGAGGCATAGCAGCCAGAGGGACAGGGTCAAAGGAGGGGTTCCTGACTTGTTTTCTTTTCCCCCACCCAGAGATTGAGGATGACGAGGAGAAAATCTCCAGGTACCGAGATCTCCTGGCACGTCTGCCCCCAGTCAACCGGGCTACCGTGAAGGCCCTTATCAGTCACTTGTACTGGTGAGAGGCCATACTATTGCCAGGCTCTGGGGGGATAGGGTGGAGAAGATTTTTTACTCCCAACCCAGATGACTTTCCTCCTCTGGAAACCAGGCACGCCTGGGAACTGAGTGTGGACTTACAATGTGTCCTGATCTTGGACACCGTGTTTCCACCTTACTTCCTGCAGGGTGGGAGAGTGGTGGAGCTTTCAGCTTAGGGTCAGGGTACTTGGCCAGATCTCCCAATTTCCCAGCCTTACTCCTGGCCAGGACTCAGACATGACTAGAAAGACTGCCCCTTCTTCCCCTGAGCTAGTGGTCCACTCTGGCCTGGACCTTCCTAGGCTTCACTCCAAGGATCGTCATGCACCTATCAAGACTTGGGAAGGTGAGATTGGGAAGTTCTGGCCTGAACTCCTTGCTCAAAGCCTCTGTCCTCCCTGTCCTCCCTCCTGTCCAGTGTCCAGTGCTTCTCAGACACGAACCAGATGAACACGCACAACCTGGCTATTGTATTTGGGCCCACGCTCTTCCAGACAGATGGGCAGGACTACAAGGCTGGCCGTGTGGTAGAAGACCTCATCAGCCACTATGTGGTGGTGTTTAGTGTGCGTCTCTAGCCAGTGGGCATTGGAGGGCAGAGCTGAGCCTCCCGGACAGCAGGGACCATTTATCCCTGTCTCTCCTCTCTCCAGGTGGATGAGGAGGAGCTGAGGAAACAGCGGGAGGAGGTCACTGCCATTGTGAAGATGCGTGTGGCTGGCACTGCCAGTGGGACCCAGGTGAAGGACAAGATTTGGGGTGTGGGGCTCAGGTTAGCCGCCTGCACCATCTCACCCAGGCCACTAACTGAGTCCTCTCTCTCCACAGCATGCAGGTGACTTCATTTGCACTGTGTATCTGGAGGAGAAGAAGGCAGAGACTGAGCAGCATATCAAGGTGGGGTCCAGGGTCTTATAAACCAAAGGTCTAGAAGAAACCGGCTGGACCTGGCACAGGCTCACATGACTGGGGAATAGGGCTTCCATCCTGAGGGGAAGCTTGGTTTGGGTCCTGTATCTGGCTGGTGCTGAGGCCTGTCACTTCCCTTCCTTGTCACCCAACTCACTCAGATACCTCTGCAACCCAGGCCACCAGAGGCCCCTGAAATGGGTGGCTCAGCCCCAGCAAGGCTGTGGTAGAGCAGGATCCGGGACTCAATTGGCTTATCTCCCTCCATCTTGGTCATCACAGATCCCAGCATCCATGACAGCTGAGGAGCTCACCCTGGAGATTCTGGATCGCAGGAATGTAGGCATTAGGGAGAAAGACTATTGGACCTGCTTCGAGGTCAATGAGAGAGAAGAAGTAGGTGGGTGACCGCTGGGATTGGTGTCACTTGTCCTTTGTCCTTGTCTGGGCTGCAGCCCGTCTGTCTGCCCTTACTCTGCAGTGTGGGGACAGTGGTGGCAAAGGGGTTTTGTATGACAGATGTTCCTGTCACACTGTGATCTCAGTGACTGTGTCGGTGGGAGTTGAGGTGAGGTGGTGTAAAGTGGCTGACAGGACAGGCGATGAAGCGGGTAGATGGTGTTGGCTATGGGGATGCTTTCTAGGTGTCAGCGAGCACGGTGTTGCTTACAAGGGTGATGATGCTGAATTTGATAAGGGGTGTGGGCGTCTTCATTTACCTTGGTGATAAATGGGGTAGTAGGTGGTGGTTGGCGCAGGTAAGGGCCCGTGGCGGTGAAGCGGGCATGGGGTGGAGGCATATAAAGTCATTGAAGGTGATGGGTGATTTTGATGGCAGAAGGATGAGGTTCATTTGTTTGACTTTATTTGTTGAGTACTGGGCGCTGGGCTGAGGAACCAGACACAATCCCTGCTCTCATGGAGGTTAGTTGGATTCACCCCATGATCACACCATTAATATAAAACTGCAGCTGTGCTATCTCCTGTGAGGGAAGGGGCCATAGTGCCACCGGAGCTGATGATAGGGTCCCTGGCTTTAGAGTCCCTGAGCTCGAAGATGAAGGAAGGGGAGGGGTTAACTGGCGAAGAGGTGGGGAAAGTGTCCAGGAAGTGGCAACAGCACTGGCAAAGGTCCTGGGGTGGCTGAGGGTATGCCCTTTCACAGAGCTTGAGATGAAGGCCTGAGAGGTTGTGGCATGGGGCTGGAGAAGAAGTGGAGGCCACACAAGACCTGTCAGCAGTGCAAGGTCTTTGCAGTGTAGTGACAGGGAGTTTGAAAAGGAGCTTCTTGCTGCTGGCTAGAGAGAAGTGGGGGAGGGGCACTGAGAGCATATGCAGGAGACCACTTGTAAGGCCTCAGCAATAATTCGAAGAAAAGATTGTAAGAGGCCATAGTGGCAACAGTGGAGATGGACAGAAACAGAGATTTGACATGAGGAGGGTGCAAGGGAGGGCAGTCTGCTGCAGGCTTCAGTGGCCTGGTAGGTGATGGCACAGTTATCCCTGACAGGACACGCCGGGGACGATCATGGCCTGGTTTTAGACAGTGTGAGTGGGAACAGCTTTGCTCGCAGGCAGAGGTATCAGGCCTGATGTGGGGAGGCTGGTCACTGGTGATGTGTGGCAGCGCTGGTGGGAGTGAATGGTGGCTGACGTGTAGGTGATGTATGTCCGTGTGCCGGCCCTCAATGCCACCAGCATTGCCAGCCGACAGTGGGCATGACTTCTCCCCAGAGCGCCCCCTGCACTTTGCGGAGAAGGTGCTGCCCATCCTGCATGGCCTGGGCACGGACAGCTACCTGGTCGTGAAGAAGCAGCAGTCCATGGAGGCCATGCTGGTGTACCTGGGTAGGTGGTGCCTGCAGGGTCAGGCAGGCTGGCGAGTCCCTTCATCCAGAGCCCGGGTAGCACCTGGTGGCACCAGGCACGAGCAGTGCAGGCAGAGGGCATGTGTGAGGGTGGCCTCTTCGGAGCTGAGATGGTTTCCTTCATCCTGGGGCACCCCCTGAATGTCCGGGTCCATGGGTGGGGATTGGTACAACCCATGCCCACTCCAGTCCTCCCTCAGCCAGCCATGTGGGTGACACCAAGCATGGCTTGATGAAGTTCCGCGAGGACCGCAGTCTCTTGGGCCTGGGTTTACCGTCAGGTGGTTTCCACGATCGCTACTTCATCCTCAATAGCAGCTGCCTGAGGCTCTACAAGGAGATCCGGGTAAGTGTCCTTGCTGGGTCCTGCCTGCGCTGGGTACCTGCTCCCTAGTGAGCTCACACACCCTGTACGCCTCTCGCGCATCTGCCAGTGGGAGTATCTCCATTACAGTCTTGAGACGGCTCAGAGGAAGGAGAGCTGTAGACTCTCAGGGACCCTTCTGTTGTGACCCTGGGCGACCACTCTGCTGTGCTCTAAAACCCCCCTACATCCTGGTACCTGAATACTATCATATCAGGCTGCCTTAGCTGTACCTGTTCCTTGTCACAGTGCCCTCGAGAACATGCCACATGATGCAGCCCTGAGTTACAGCCCATGCAAGCCTCATCACTTCACACGCCATACCCTTCCAGCCTGCTCCTTGCCCCACTCTTGTCCACATGCCCGTGTCCTCTCAGACTAGACTCCACCCTGGCATTACTGCTTCCTCTCATCCACCCCAGTCTTTTAACATACACGCCATGTCCCACTGCACCCTATACACACTGTCCTGGCTGTAGACCTGGGCCTCCTTCTTCTGTAACCCTGATCCTCTATCAAACAGAGCCAGAGGCCGTGGAGCGGGGCCCCTGACACCGTGAGTAGCTGTGGGTCCACTGCCAGCTGCCTTACACCGCCTGGGGGCCTAGTGAGCCTGGGGATATGGGTAGAGCTCCTGGTCATCTCCAGGCATGGCTCCCTGCCGTCTTGTTGGTTGGCTTGTAGCCCAGGCTCCTGCTCTTTATCTTCAACCCTGTTCCAGAGTCCTTTCCCCAAGATAGGGTCCCCCACCATTGTGATGCTCTAGAGTTTTCCACAGATTTCTGGAGACTGTGAAGCCAGTAATGCAGGCCCCCAGGTTGGAACTAGAGCTTTGATACTCATTTCCTGTCACTCTGGAGCCACCCTCTTTCCGCGCTGATCCTGAAGCACTAGGGTAGCACTGCAGAGGCTCGTGGCATGTTCCTGACCCACGGTAGGAATGCCTGCTCAACCTCCCTAGCTAGTTGCCAGCCCTTGTTTGACACTTGTGGGAGAGGGGAGTTCATTCACTTTTCTCTTGGGGCTGCCCTAGCTCTGGAAGGATACTTCTGACTGGGAGATGGCCCTTGCTTAAGTCCATCTGAGAATCTGCCTCCCAGGATACCTCTACAGTCCCAGCTATGCCTCAGGGACCGCAGAAGCCTGGAGACAACAGCAGAAATGTGTTTCTAGCCTGAGCTTCCACAATTGTCCCCACCATAGTCTCCAGCCCTTCCTACCTCTTGCATCTTTGGGGGACATCTGAATAGGCCTGGCTGCTATGGAGGGGAAGCAGAGGAGATACTGTCGGACTTGAGCTCATCTCCTTCCCTTTGCACGTTATAACTCTATTGATGCAACCTCTGCTCATGCTGACTCTTAAGAGAAATGTTTCCTTTCTTTTGCCTCCCTCTGTGATCACACCCTAACTCTGGACCTCTCCACCCCTCCAGTCGGTTCCCCTTGGTTGTGAGATATTTCTTTAGTCCTTCTTTTGTGGATTCTTAGCCCCTGGGAGCAGAACAGTTCATTAGTGTAGCCAGAGGGGAGGGAGAATAGCTGAGGTACCTGGAAAAGCAGCTGCTGACACCTTGGTATAGATCCTGGAAAGCAGGAAAGCTAGAAAAATGAAATAGTTTATCCCTCCTGACTTGTTGCCCTGCCCTTCACTGGTACATGCTGGGACAGGTAGTCTCACTGCTGGCCTGTGGGGAGGGATATTCTTTAGTTCAGGGAAGAAAGCAGGCTTCTAGTAACTTATCAGGGCCATCTCTAGGTGGAAGACTTGGATTCGAATGCAGGTCGTCAGAATGCCAGCTTTTTGTCAAGGACTTGGCAGTGAGGGACTGATGAGTGCAGAGTGCACGTGCTTTCCCCAGTGACAGCAGTGCCTCTGTCCTGAGAAACCAGAGGTGTCTTGGCCACCAGTGAAGGTAGTTCTAGTATGTCTGGTCTCTGTGCTAACAGGACAGAACGTTTGAAATCGGGCCAGTCCCCAGCAGTGCTGGGCGTATGAACACCCAAAGCCTCCCAGTGTTGAAGAGTCACCTGGGAAAGGCGTATTCTGGAAAGATCTTGGTTCCACTAGAGGTCTTGGAGCGTTAAGGAGAGACCCTCATCCTCTGCTAATGACCTCATTCCTCAGAGATCCGGGAAATGAGCTGTGTGAGTAGAAATCAAGTCCTTGGGAACCAGCAATTACACAGAGGTGTCCCTAACCTGCTTTTCATTCCCTCAGCTGAATCCCTTCCCTCCCTGCAGCCCAGTTTTCCACACATTTCTTCTGTCCTGCCCAGAGCCTGGTGTTTTCCTGGCTGCAGTGTGATTCTTATTTTTTTTTTAAATTTTATTTCGTATTGTAGTGATCATTAGACATATTAAAATAGTTTTCTATGTAAAGGTTCCCCATTTCTTAGTTATGTTTCAACACACCATGCCCTCCACCAAATCACCAAGTGCCCACAGTCTGATTTTGTTAATGCTCACAGCCTTGCTTCTTCCCTGCTTACACACAGGATTCTTCCTTGTATTCTCCCCACACCATATTTTTTCCATCTCTCCAGCCTGGTTGTCCTTCCCACTGCCTAGTTTCCCCCCTACCTGTAGCCCTGGTCAGCTCTGTGTTTCAGGCCTGTGGACGGATGTCCATTGTTAGGCCAGGGCTGTGGTCAATAGAGGGATCATGATGAAAGTAGGGTCAGAGGTGCCCTCTTAAACCACAACCCCTTGATAGCTCTGAAGTCTCCACTGTTCCCTAGGTAACCCGTTCTTTTGCATCCTCAGAGGATTCTTAAAACTCTCTGCCTTCCCTGCTCGTCCCCTGGTCTCTTTGTGTTCCTTTTGAGAAGCCATGCCTGGGGGTAGTTGGGAGCTGCGGTTGGGAATTGGGTGGAGGTGGCTTAATCTTTGACCCCCCAGTTCGGTTGTAAGTGAGTCCCTCTTCCCTGCTGTCCACCCTGGTGTCAGGGATGCCTGGTGGGGACTGGGCTTCGAGCAAATGACTCCCAAAGTAGGAGCAAGGCTCATTAGCTGGACCTCCAGCCAACTTCTTCCTTGAGAGTCATTGCTCCCATCTCCCTGCCTCCGAGCCAGCCTGCTCCTCCCAAGCCCAGACCCATATGCAGAGGCAGGGGCCAGAGGTGATCTGGTGCCCGTCCCCAGTACATTGGTCTTGCTTCCTGACCTAGACCATTGGGAGGTTCTTCCTTTGGTCTACCAAAGAGCTGTACTGCTTCAGCTTGAGTCATAGCATACCCCTTGTAGAACCAAAGAGCTAGGGCCTGCTGACCCCAGATGCCTTCTGTCACACGGTCAACCCTGGAGCCTCTGTGGGGTAGGAGTGGGGAGGAATCAATAACCGAGACACACGGACACGAGCAGCCCACCGCGGCTCTCAGGTCACACACTGTTCCAGTTTGGTGCAGACGGCAACATGCAACGCTTCTCCCTCCATAGACCGCTTGGTTCGGCTGCTGTTACAAATCAGTTTTCAATTTGCAAGGCAGCAGGGAGGGACTGGGAGCTCTGCCCTGGACGTTGCACTGGGACAGTGCCCTCTGGGGCTGAGGGTTGACTGTCTGATGCTGCTGCTGGGAGAGAGGGCTGGGGGCTTGTTGGGCTGGATTGTGAACAGCGAGAGCTTTGTCAGGAGGGCTTCCTGGAAGCAGTTCCCTGTGCTGGGACGCAAAGGGTCTGGGAGAGGGAGGGGGGAGGTGCCCAGTCTGAAAACAGCCCCAGTATCTGCCCTGACTGACTCCAGTGCCCTCTCCTCTGCCCTTCCCTACCCCAGAGTCACCGGCCTGAGAAAGAGTGGCCTGTCAAGAGTCTTAAAGTCTACCTGGGTGTCAAGAAGAAACTCCGGCCTCCCACCTGGTGAGTTCAAGCTGGGGAGACAGGCCTGCGACTGGCGCCTATGTGGGCTCAGACTGACAGGGGAGCGGGGTACTTTGAACTGGCAGGTGTAGTTCAGTGGTTCCAAAGGTGTAGTCTCCCAGATCGGCAGCTCAGCATCACCTGGGAGCATGTTAGAAACCCAAATTCTCGGCTAGGGTCACCTCTCCATGTTGTAACATGCCTCCAGGGAACTCTGCTGCTTGCTCAGTGTGTGAGACCCACTGGCGTGGACTGATGTCCTGTCACTGACCATCTCTGGGACCTTTCAGTACCTTACTTCCCACCTCTATAGAATGGAGAGAACAATGGTACACCTCTTTCAAAGGGTGGTTGTATGTTTTAAAAGGTTGAAAATTGATACATAGCCACTTTAATTGTTACTAATTGCAGTCATCACACTTGGTTTTTCTGACTTCTTCTCTCAGCCACTGGCTATGTCTCCCCAGGCCTGGTGCAGGCTGGGTTGGATCCAGGCCGGGAGATGGGGGAGCCAAGGGCCTGGGAGGCTGATGGGAGCTACGAGGGGTAGAGGCAGCAGCCAGGATGTGCTGTGCTCCTGGAAAGGCCCTGAGCCTGCCCCTGGCTCTGGCCTGGGCTCCTGGGCTGTGAGGCCTCTGTGGGCTGTCAAGCGACCTCACTCGCTCCTCCTCTGCAGCTGGGGCTTCACAGTGGTCCATGAGACAGAGAAACACGAGAAGCAGCAGTGGTGAGTGAGGGCCCGCCCCGCATCCCGGGTGGATGAGAGATGATAGCCCGGTCCCCTTGACTGGTTCCCCCTCACTATCCAGACACCCTGGACTGGAGAGACGGGCAGGGTGTTCCCCTCTCAGCCAGGCCCGTGGCCGTGTCCAGACCTGTGTCCCACCCCACAGGTACCTGTGCTGTGAGACACAGATGGAGCTCCGGGAGTGGTTCGCCACCTTCCTCTTTGTGCAGGTACCAGATGCAGGCTGGGTGGCGCGGGCTCGGTCCCAGGGGCTCCCATGACGGAGAAGGGGCGCACTCGCTTCTGTGCGCTTCAGATCGCCAGTGACTTCAGAGAGATTCTGGGTTGCTTTTACTTGTTGGTTCACTCCGTAAACCCATCCTGGTGCCCACTCTGGTTTAGCCCCAAGTCCCACACACTAGAGACAGAGCATGTAGACCCCTGCCCTTGGGCGCTCCTCACATGGGAGGAAGACAGACCCAGAAGTGGCCCATTACAGCCCATTATGATCGAGCTGGGGTAGTGGGTGGGTGGGAGGTAGCAAGGAGATGGTTGTAGGAGCTGGGTTATTGGGGTGAGGGGGTGTTCATGGGCAAAGGTGGGGGACAGCCCCTGGCAGAAGAAACACTTATGCAAAGTCATGGTGAGAGAACTATAGACAATCTAGTGGGGTGTAAAGGGAGAAGCCAGGAGTGCCAGATGTTGGGGGTCAGCGAAATCTCAAAGAACCGTGAAGGCCAAGAAAGCTGAACGTGACCTGTTCTGCAGTTTTATAGAGGAGTTTTAAGTAAGAAAGAGTGGCGTGCGGGTTTGAGTCTAAGTGGACTCATTCTGGAAGTGGCATGCAGACAAGGGTGGGCTAAAGGAGCGAGCCTTGGGGCAAGGAGGTGGGGAGGCGGCTGTGCAGGTGGGCCAGGCAGGAACAGGTGACGACTTTGAGCCACTTAAAATCTTTTAAAATGAGAACCCAGAAATGTCTGTTTAGAAGGTAGCCCATCTGTACGCAGGCCCTGGGCTGAGCTCCTTACTGTAGGTTTTTCCTTTAGCCCTGCGCTTCCTGGTAGACAAGGCCTAAGAGCAGCGTAGATTCTGGTGTTCTTGGTTCCTGGTGAGAGAAGGCACAGACTTGTTCCTCTAGCGCTGTTTTCTTGGAGCAGTTTGTTTGTGGACCTGGAGATGGGAGTTGTTGAGTAACAGAATTGTCTGGATTTTGCCAAGGATACAGTCATGTTCTTGTAGCAGCTGCTTCTCATATCGGCTGGATCAAAGCTGAGGGTGTCACCTCAGATCATAGCTGGAGGCATTTCTAGGAAGAGTGGGTGGATTTGGAGCAGAGTGGATCCGTGGAATCCGGGCTCAGGCCCAGCACCCCTCTTCTCTCCTGCTCCCAGCATAATGGCCTGGTGTGGCCCTTGGAGCCCTCACGTGTGTCCCGGGCTGTGCCTGAGGTCCGGCTGGGCAGTGTGTCGCTAATCCCCCTGCGTGGCAGTGAGAACGAAATGCGCCGGAGTGTGGCTGCCTTCTCTGCAGACCCCCTTTCTGTGAGTGACTCTTCGTCCCTATGTGCAGAAGGCTGGGGACAGGGCAGGGGCCCACTTGCCACCTAACACACCTTTCTGCTTCCCCCGAGTGCCATCTGGCCACTCTGCTCTCTCCTCAGTAGGGGTACTGACGAGCCCCTTTGATTCATTTAGTTCCTGGGAGCCCCCTCTCCCTGGCCCTGGGACCCCACTGAAATGAGCCATCCTGGCAGTGGCGAGTGAGTGAGTGGCTGCAATAGCTTCAGCAGGGCCCCTGTGTGCCTTCACAAAGTACTTATGGAATCTGTGCTTCTGTGCCTTCCCACAGCTCCTCCGTGATGTCTGAGCATCTGAGTGCGGGAGCCAGCCCTTGACTCTGGGACTCTGCCACTGCTGTGAAGCCTTCCTCTTCAGACGCCCTCATGTACTGCGTGCCTGGCGTGAGCCAGCAAGGGGTGCATGAGGAAACTGCACCCCCACGTTCTACATCCTGACTACAGCAAGGGGTTCCCTGGTCACAGGGGCGGGGTCGACAAGGTCTGCCTGAGGAGGCACTTCTCACCTGTTCTGCTCAGGTGTTCAGCCCACCTGGCCTGGCCTGTTCACTCCCAGGGTCACCCTCCAGTTGTTGGAGGGGTTGGGAAGATGGGTATAAATCAGGAACTCTGGAGACTACCATCCTTTCAGAGGCCCAAGTTCCTGGGGCCCCCGCTGGAAGGGAGCCTACCCTCCTTACCACAAACTCCCCTACAGCAAAAAGCAGATGCTCTAAAGGAACACTCAGCTGGGGGAGGTGGCTCTTGGGCAAGTTTGTAAAGGGCCAAGAACTGGACTGTAAGGACGACCGCCTCCTTTCTGGTCAGGGATGATTAGGAAGGTCCAGGCTGCCTGCTGTCCCTTCTCCACTTTGGGGACCTTTTGATAATATGAATATATCTGTATATTTTATCCTGTGGTGTTTGAGGCCTATGATTGGTTGGGGATTCCAGGTATCTCAGGTAGGAGGGGACAGGAGGTCTAGAGGCGCAGAGATACCCTGAAGCCAGGGCCCTGGGCCCTGCTCTCTTCAGGCCCGGTGCTGTTCAGAGCTCTAGCCAGCCCCAGGCAGAGGCCAGGCCTGGCGCTGCTCCATCCCCATTGTGCTGCTAGCAGCCAGCGCAGGGATTGCTGTCCTGACCCTGACCAGGATGGACCCCAGCTGGACTCAGCCCCAGTCGTTGCTGCAGTGTCAGTCCAGATGGCCCGCCACAACCTCTGTGGAGACAGGCTGCCACAGGAGCGCTACTAAATTCAGTTAGGGAGGAGGGCCTCTGGTCATCCTTGGCCCCTGGGCACACCCCTCCAGCCGTGGGCCCTGCCTTACACCCAGAAGTTACCCTCACTGGGTGCTGTCTGGTCACCGTCTCCAAGGAGACAAGGCCCTGGCAAGTGGAGGAGATAACGAGCTGAGCCAGATTTGGGACTCCCTGGGAAGCTGCCAGACACCACATTCCGGCCTCTGCCTAGAGCCTCATTACCGACCTCTCCAGGGACCCAGCGGGCAGACAGGCTGACCTCCCAGCCTCGGCCTCACCAGTGGGGCTAGGAAAAGGGGGTGGAGGATAGATCACATGACCTCCGACTCATGTGATCCAGCTTAGTGGGGAGGCCTAGATATGGGTTGGGGGGCCTAGAGGGCCTGACTTGAGGTTCCTTATTTCTGTCTCTGGGGAAGGGGAGGTGGATGCCAAGAGGCAGGAACAGATTTTCTAGCCAGTTTCACAGGATGGGGCTAAGCCCTTTGGGTTTCCCATGCTTGTCCTGTCCTAGGTGGGCCGCTCTGGGCCAGGCTGACCATTTCACCTACAGCCAAGATAAGACCCTTGTCCAAGTGCCCAGGGGCTGAAATTCTTACCTGGATCTGACCTTGGATAGACCAGCTAGCCCTAAGGCCAAGAGAGAAGAGGGTAAGACTGGAGGTACCCCTTTGAGAGGCTGCCAGTATCACTGCCCAGCTCAGGGGCTGGTTACAGCAACTTCCTTGGGCCACTAGAGGGCAGTCACAGATAGCTCAACATGGCTGGCCCCAAAATAGGTTATGGAGGGCCCCCAGGCCTTATTCTTTTGGAGTGCAAGGTGGGACCTGGCCCTGCCTTTGACCCGAAAGCTGGAAATATTCCAGAATACAGCACAGTGTAGGGAAATGCTTTGGACTCCTGGGTTCTAGGAGCCAGGAGGAGGAGGGACTAACCCTTTACCAAGTACCCACTGTGCGTCACTGCTGTACTCTGTGCACTGTCTCCTTCTGGCAGAGGAAGAACATTGACCCAGAGAAGGGAAGTGACTTCCAAGGTCACACAGCTCCCCTGAATCAGAGCTAAGATCCCTTTCTACTGCCCCACTTCGGGGCAGTTAAATGTAGCTTAAAGTGCTTTCCCTTGATATTGGGGTGACATATCAATAGGAGGCTTCAGGGCCTCAGCCTTCATGAATATGTCAATGGCAGCTGTTGAATGGATTAGGAAAGAGGTTCTGCTGGTTGTAAGGATTCCTAGAAATGGGACCTCTTGGGGCACTGGGTGGTTTAAGGTTATGTTGGGGGGAGCATGTGTGAGGAACCCAGAGCTGAGCCCGCTGAAGCATGGGGAGCAGCTCTTGGAGAGGGAGAAGGCTTCCTGGAGAAGGGACCCCTGAGCTGGGCCTAAAGACTAGAAGCTGTACCGGGTGCACGTTGTGGGAAGGGGGACGACGTGTGGTAAGACAGGCTGGAGTGTTGGGAACAGAATTTCAACTCTAGTCCAGGCCTAATCGCAGGAGACCACAGGGAGCCTGGGGAAAGAAGGCTGTGGAAGTCGGAACCTGGGTGATGAAGCCAATGAGGATAGAGAGGAGGCAGAGGGAAGCTGGAGAAGGGCTAGGAGGAGGGGTTGCCTGTCTGTCTCTTTTCCATCTCTTTCCTGCTCAACCTGCCCACCCTGCAAAGAGTTCAGCAGCCCACTTAGCAGCTCGGCAGCCATCGAGGGCCTCTGGGCCTCAGGAGATGCCTGGGCTCTGCAGGCAATTGATGGAGCAGAGGATGGGAAGATGAGGATGGGGACAGGGCCTGGAGCTGAGTCTTTCCTGGCTCCAAGCTCTTATAGCACCCGCGCCCCTGCCCACAGCTGGCTGTTTTGGAAAAATTGGGGTGTAGATGCCAACTGGGTAGATGCCAACATTGCTATTTACAAGCTGTATCATGTTGGCTGGGTTCCTGAGGTCTCTGCCCCTCAGTGTTCTCATCTGCACTTTGGAGAGATTAATAGTACCTACTACCGGTTGGTTTCAATGAGCTAAGCAGTGTGAAGTATCTTGATAATCCCTCTCTCAAACATGTCTAGGAGACATCACGGTATCCAGAGTTCTCTCCAGCCCAATGTATTTTCATTCAGCAGGCATGTATCGAACACCTACGATGTGCAGAGCTTCCCTGAGTACTGAGCGGGAGCGGATGAGTGCGTGGTGAGAGCAGAGGAGGGAGCCCTTCTGGTGGGGGACTGAATCAGGAAAGATTCCATGGAGGAGGGGAGCCTGGAAGGATGAGCAGTAGATCTGCAGGTGGAGTTGAGAGAAAGAGATATCTCCGGGAGAGGAGATGCAGGAGCCAAAGGCAAGGTGATGTGAGCCTGTAGTGAGCACCTGTGGCTCAGCCTCATGTACACTCGAGGGCCCACCCCCCGTCTCTGGTGTGCGGGGGTCTTTGTCTCTACCCGCTGCCTCTGAAATGTGACAATCGCCATCAGATGGGCTCCTTGGGGATAGTTTTGTTCCTTTACTCAGCATAGTGGCCTAAGTGACCCCAACCCTGATGTGGGGAATGTCTGTCTGTCTCTCATACACATAAGTATAGCTGGCATGAACCTCTCAGCCTCTTCCAATATGACACCTCTTGCAGGAGCTGCTTGGCTTGCTCTTCCATCCTTCTGTCCTGTGTGCACCGGGCTGTGTGTGCGCCCCCAGGTCACATACCCTCAGCCAGGGACTGCTCAGGGGGAGAGCTCTCTGGGCAGGTTCCCTGGGGTGGCCTGGCCACAGTGTGTCCCTTCTCCCACACACTTGCAGCCTGTGGAAATTTCCGCACTTTCTCTGCCCTGGTTACAGCTCCTGCTGTTGTATTTATCACCCTGGAGACACAGTGGCACAGGCGAACGTGCCACACACGCGTGCGTGCGCACACACACTCCCAGCACGTGTAGGAACACCCACGACACACTGCTCTCTAGGAAAATGATCCCTCCCTCCTGCTCTTCCTCTTCCCCTCTGTCCTCCTACCACCACCCACCTCAAAACACAGAGACCAAAGAGAGGGGCTGCGTGGGGCCTCCCTCCACTTGTCAGCCTGGAAAACTGCCACCTCGGTGACTGTAGTGTCAGCTCCTTCCCCACCATCGCCTTCTCCCCTCTGGGCAATCTCCCCAGCTCTCCCTACTTCTTTGCACTCCTGTGTTTCTCTCCCTCCTCTCCGTCAGTCAGTCCTCTGCTGAAACTCTCAGGTGGAAACTTTCCTCCCTGCCCTTGCTTCTGACAGGGACCCCTCAGCAGCTGGTGGAGATGGAGGAACAGGCTGAGGGGGCCCAAGCACCTGAACTTCCTCTGTTCCTGTTCCTGTCACTTTCAGCCCTTCCTGAATGAGAGGGGGACTGTGTGTGCCTGATGCCATGGAGACCAGTGTCATGGCAACATAGACTAGTGGGCATAGCTTTCCTCCTGGGAGTGGGGGCTTATGGAAGGCCCTGAGGGTGGGTGGGTCTGTGCTGGTGCCCAGCACTGATGGCCATGCCTGCCTCTACGCATGTCACCCCCAGGACACTACTCCACCCCCTAATCAACTCTACATCACAGCTTCCAGTGCTACAAGTCACTAATCCCGATGGGGGAAATCTTCTCACATATTCAAGTTCCAGAGCCAGGGGGCTTGAGGGTGCACTTACAGATTGAGGACCAGAGAGGGCAGAGGCTGCACAGCAAGTCTGCCCAAGCCCCTAACTCCAGACCTGCCTGTCCTCTGGTCTCCCACCTTCGCTTAGGTCAGTGGTCACTGGGGCAAAAGGTTCGGGCCAACCTTGGGGTTCGCTCCCTGGGAGATCTCTAACCAGTCTTTAGTGTTGGCAAAATAATGATGCAAACGGCAATGCTGATGAACCATTATGAAACACCCACCGCCAAAGGGGCTAAGGCTTTGCATGTGCCCTCTCTAATCCTTAACAAATCCTCTGAGAAAGATGCTTCATTCCCGTTTTATAGGTGAAGAAAGCAGGCACTGATTCACCAATGCCCGATGACTAGTAGCTGGGATGGGAACACAGGTCCTCTGCTGGTGCGGGTGAACCGGAGTTTCTTGCCTGGGCCTCCTCAGCAGATTCTCGCTTCTAAACCACCGATAGTGTTTTCAGCCCTGTCTTCCCTTCTGTAGAAAGTTCACAGGAAAGAGCTGGGGCTTATTCTAGGTCTGGCCGGAGGTTTCTAAAAACCAGGTTAGTTTTCCAAGAGGCAGAGGCAATAGAGCTTTCTAGTGTAGTTGCCCTGACAAGACCTCCCTGGCAGCCCCACAGTGTGGCAGCTACCTCACAAGCCTGGGTCCTGCTAAGCCTTGACTGGAGCCTGGGCATGGAGGGAGGAGAACCAGCCCCTGGCCCAGCCTCAACTTGTCTCCTGACCTCGATGGAGTCACGTTGCAGCTTCCTCCCTCTGGCTTATGTAATCACTCAAATATAGCAGCTGCCTTTATCCCATTGAGTCACACCCCCTCGTGCTCCCCTTCAGGTACAGGGAGGTAAGTGGGGAGAGTTAGATGAGGTCTGAGTGGGTGACTCCAGGCCTCCTAGCAAGGAGGATCCCAGTGTGCTGGATTAGAGGTGGTTGTGGCAAGGGGGCAGGGGCTGGGTCCCCCGGGAGAGCAGAGCCTCCCTGAATCAAACTACAGAAGTCACCTGTGCCCTGACCCATCCCTGGTGAAATTCCAGATTCCTGGGGCTCCCTCCCTAGGGTCACAAGCTATAGCCATAACCTTCTGTCCTGGGCCTCTGCCCCAGCCAGAGGATATAAGGAGGCAGTCGTCTGGAAGGGCAGTGGCCAGGAGTCTCTGTTCTTAAGCCCAGTGCTGCCCTTTACTCTCTGTGACCTGGGTACCTCCTCCATTTCTCACCTCAGCTATCCCATCTGTCTATGAAGGGAATGGACTTCCTTAATAGGCCACCTGATTGATATCCCCGGAGATGACTTCAACCTTAGGCAGAAGGCACTTCCCAGTATCAGCTCCAGAGTCATCTCAGGCTGACTTCATCTCTTCTCCCCTTTCTCTGCGCAGCCTCCCTGGGCCAGTTCAGCACACCCGCCTCTCCTATCCACAAGGCGGGCAGGCAGGGCCGTGCAGTGCAGGCCGAGGGGCCAAACAGCCCTTGGCTGCCTTTTCCTTCTCCAACCTTGCCATCTGTTCCACCACTTCGCCATCGAGCAGGAACGGGGCACTGGCTTCCTCTGCCTACGGCCACCCCTTTCCTCAGAGGACAACTCTGATCCTGGAACCTGAAGCAGATCCACAACCCTCAGGCTTCAGTTCTTTGTCCCTAAAACCACCTTCCCAAGGTGTTGAAGTGCTGCCCCACCTTAGAGCTGCATCTCTTGAGGCTGCATTGGCTTTTCGTTCCTTTGTCAGCAAAGGCCTTGTAACCTTTGTTACAGGGTCTGTGTTGAGCGTGGGGACGCAGGGAACTACACCAAGGATGTGGTGCTCCTCCAGCCATTGTCCTTGGAGTCACAGGTGGCAGCTTCCTGGCTGGGGAGGCTGCAGAGAGGAGCCCAGCCTCCTGCCATTCTTGTTGCCTAGACCCACATGTGGGCCCATCAGTCAGAGGGCATCACAGGGATTTTCAGAGCAACCGTCCATGAAATCCATGTTCAACCAATTACTAGCCCTTCCTTTCATGCTCTTTCACACTCCACAGCCCTAGTCAGCCCCTGGGGCAGGGCGAATTCCTGCCACACCACCTGTGTCCCCACATCCACCTGCACGCTCTTATCCAGGGCCGCTCCCTTGTGATCCTGACTCTGTAGGCATCATCTCATTAACACACTCACTGTGCCTCCTTCATTCCCACTTCTCTCCATCAACATCTTTTCTTATACCTGGTGTAGCTGTTCAAAGGCTGGACAGAAGCAAGCAGGACTGGGGCCTGTCCTTGAGGAAAGTGTGACTCAGTAGAAGAAATAAAGTGAAGCCAAGCAGTGGGGTGGGGTGATGGGCAAATGGCAGGTGAGGGAAGGCAGAAGCAGCCCAAAACTGCTCAGCCCCTCAGCCCAGAATCCAGCAGCCCTCCTGCCTCTCCTGTCCTGTGGTGGGGCAGAGTGTGTGTTGAACTGGTTCCAAAAGAATGGGCTAGTATTTGGGGTGATCACAGAAAAGAAATTGGAGAGGGAAGTCAGCTTGGGAAATCAAGAAGGAAAGGACTGGCATGTGCTTAGGGACCAGACCCTACTCCATCTGGAGCAAAGAATTGAGAGGCTAGATTGTGAGAGACCTCAGATACCAGGCTGAGGAACTTGCCCTATTTCCTGAGGGCTGGGGAACCATACAAGGGTTTAGAGGAGTTACAGAAACAGGTAACTGTCTTAGCTGATGCTAGGTGCAGGGAAGAAGTGAGAGGGGTTGAACTGGGTTGAGGACCTGGAGAATGCCCCTGGGGAGCGCAAGGAATCTGGAACTTAGTGGGTGGCACTGTGGAATGGTGTAAATAAATATGGATAGATTTAAGAGACTTGCAGGTGGGGAATTGACAGGCCCTGGGACAGTTTTGATACAGGAAGGAGAGGGGAGAGGTAAAGTGACATTGACATTTCCATGGCTGGGAATTAAGTTTGCTTATGCCTTTGATAGAGAAAAAAGATGTGCTGGATGTTGAATATTTGAGTGTGAGGGCTCTATGGGATGTCCCCAGAGAAGATGTCCGGGATGCAACCTGTAGCAAACATCTAGGGCTCTAGAGAAGGTTGAGCTGCAGGGGGACACTCAAAGTTGTTAGTATGTTGGGGGAAGTTTCCATGCTCAGAGGGGTAAGGTGGAGAATGACCTGGAGACAGGGCTCCGCTCCTGTGAGGAACCCATATTGAGGGGGCGAAGATAGAATAAGCTAGTGAGTGTAACAGAGGAGGGGCCGGCTGGAAAGTGGGAGGGAAACAGCCTGTGCAGGAGGGGGTGGAGAAGGGCATTGAGAAGAAGCCTCCTTCTTTGGCAGTGAAGACGTAGCTGGAACCTATGGGGTCTGCAGTTCTTGCGACGTGGTGCGCACAGAATGGTGGCTGGACTCCAGAAAGTGCATTCTGTCACATTAGGCAGCACCTCGCATCTCAGGACCATCCTACTTGATGGTCCCAGCTCCCCAGCTAGCAAAAAAAACAAAACAAAACAAAACAAAAACGGTGTCTGCTGGCAGGCCATGGAGCTGCCAGCTGGGGTAGGCAAACATCAGCACCCTGGGGAGCAGCCAGAGGGCCCGGCGGTGGGGCCTGCTGTGGGGCCTGGCTTCACCATAATTCAGGGACAGGGGTGCACTTTGGTTCCTGCACAGGCTGGTATTGAAGATCAGTTCAAGATTAATGGAAGAAGAATAAGCTGGAACCAACTCCCTTTTCTGCACCTCCCCACCCTCCACAGCAGCACACTGCAAGACTTCGGCCCCAACATTTGCAACTGTTACTCCCTGTGCCCCACCTTCAGGGGAGGGGAGGGGCACACTATTTACTGGGAATTTTACAGATATTCCCCAAATCACAATTCTTAGAGCTTGGAGTGTGTGACTTCATCTTTCCGGTGAGTTAGCTAAGTTGAAGTTCAGAGAGGTTAACTTGCCCAGGACACGTGGCAGAGCGGGGATTTGAACTTCCAGCTACTAGCTCTGATGTCCTGGAGTAGTCCTGCACCTTGTAACTCATTCCTGCAGCCTCCTTACTTCTGGGGCAGCTGTGAATTTGGTATGGCAGTGGGCGAGGAGACCCTCTTCCCACTTGACTTCTTGAGTATATTCTCAGGAGATTTCTAGAGATGAGGCCTCCACCAGCATTTCCAGAGCGGGAGGCAGAAAAAAGGCTGAGTGTCAGGCGAGACCTGGATAATCCTTCAGCCCCCTAGGAGGCACCCTCCTTTGAACTCCTCTCATTGAGCTTCTTGTCAACAGCTCCCTCGGAGAGTGAAGGGTCACTGAGAGAAGCCAAGATGACATGGCCTAGGACCTTGGCTTTCTAAACCCCAAAATGTCTTTCCTGCTCACAGGCACAGAGTAACAAGGTCCCAGGGAAAGATCAGGCTGAGAAGCAAGAAGTGGGTTCTGGGCTGGCTCCACTGGTTTATGCTGGGACTCATTCCCTTTGAGTGAGAAAACAGTTTGTCCAGAACTTTCAGAGACCTAAAAATCTACCTTCTGGAGCCACTGTGGAAAGCAAAGTCTCCCTCCTATTTTCTTCCTGGACACTTCCTAAGCCAAGAGACCACTCAGTGCCTCGTGCAGCATTCTGCCTGGACAGATCCCCAGCTCAAGCCCAGTCATTCCTGGCCTTGTCCTTTGGCAGGGGTCAGGTTTCCAGTCTTACGGGTTTTTATGCCTGGAGTCTGGTGTGTGTGGCAGAGGTTATCCCTCCCATAGTTTAGAGGTTGCTGATGAGGGTTACATATCAGGTGAGGGTGCCTCTAGCCTGGGGTACACCCTCTCCTTCCAGGATTCTTTCCCTGCCTTTAAAGACCAATTCATGCCCTTGCTTCTGGAAATGCTCCCCAACCCCTGAGTGGGTCAGAGGTGCCCGCTGGGCTCCACAAGCCTGGTTCTTCTCTCTCCCATCCCATAAGTCCCCCTTCTTGCCTGGCTGCTTCTCCAAAGTAAGGAACAGTCTGAGTTATACCTTAGGAGATTGGCTAGTGGTAGGTATTTATGAATGAATAAGTTAGTGGTGTAGCCAGGGTTTGAACTCCCATCTCCTGTCTCGGGGTGTGTGGCTTTTTCTCCATATAACAGGAGCTTTGCTGAAACAACTTTGCATTTGTCCCATTGCCTAAAATGTTTTATTTGTTTTGGTCAAGGCCTCATCCTGAGGAGTTCTGTGGGGGCGGAGACAGGGAGAGATGCAGCAGACTCCCCCACCATACTTACAGCTTTTGGATAGTGAAGGCCATATGGAGCAGGCTGTGACCTCGGTGGCCAAAACTCCTAGTAGAAACCTGTGCTCAAGCATCAGCTCCCAAAGTGTCTCAGTTAAGCAGAATCATCTAGATTGGATGCTTTGGCAAGGCTCTGAGCCAAAAGACCATCAGCAAAAGCCTTCCTGACCCTCCTGTGCACCCAAGTCCATGCTGGGGGTATGCCCTGAGTCATGATACAAACTCAGCGGGGTGCCCATAGAATGTGGCAGTTAGTTTCCTGGAGGCCTGGCCCTTCCACACTTGACAGTACAGGAGTGTCTCCCCACCTCAAGGATCTCTTAAATGGAATAGCAATGGGTCTGGGTCCCTTCTACCTGCCTCTCAAATCCCTAATTCCTATTCTAGCCCATGAGGGTTGCAAATCCCTCATCACACCTCTTCCCGTGCTCCTTTATCAGCTACTCCCCTCTGTGTCTCCATTTCTCTCCTCTCCTCTTTTCTTTACTTCTCTCTCTTCTGGCTTTGTTCTCCGTGTGTGTGTGTGTGTGTGTGTGTGTGTGTGTGTGTGTGTGTGTGTGTGTGTGTGTTTCCCTATGACTCTTTGATTCCTTTGTATTTCCATCTTGATCTCTCTCCTCTCCATGTGTTTCTCTCTCCCTGCTTGTCTGTTTCTCTGTGTTTCTCCCTCTGTGTGTCTTTTCCCAGTCGGAGCCTCTCTCAATCCCTCCCTCCCTCCCCCACCTCTCTGTCTGGGCCTCTCTGTTTCTCCTCCCTCCTCCCTCCCCCTTCTGCATTATCAGACCTGCTCCAACCTCCTCCCAGAGCCAGCCTAGTGGCTGAGGCATAAGCAGAAGCTGCGGAAGAGACAGACGGGAGCAGCCCGAGCAGCAGGGCTGAATTGAGGTGTTAACTCCAGGCTGAGTCAGGAACAGACCACTATTCTTGGTCCCCGTTCCGGCTGGGCCACGCACCCTGCCTGGAACCCTGGGCAGGGTGGACAGGACTAGGTGGCACCTTAGTCTGGCTGGGGAGGCAGATGATGAGGAGCGATGGGGCAGGCATGCGGCCACTCCATCCTCTGCAGGAGCCAGCAGTACCCGGCAGCGCGACCAGCTGAGCCGTGAGTACTATCGGAGCAAGGGACTGCAAGAGGTGCCACAGAGGGTCCTAGGAGCCCCTCCAAGGAGCTGGGGTTGGCGTGAAGATGAGCCACGTGGGAGGAGGGATCCTGCTCCTGGGCACTAGGTTGCTGAATTGTTTAATGGGTGGCCTCTGTGTCCAGGGCAGGGGTGCCTAACATCAACCTGGAGCGTGATGGGGCTGGGGTCCATAGAAGGGGCTGGTGACTGGGGGTGAGGGGTGTTGGCAGTGAACCTGAAACATGCCTTCAGAGGCTGGCAGTGGGGGAACCTGATGAGTTTCAGGGAACTCTGGGGGCAGGGAGAGACTAATTCAGGACCTTGGAGAAGGATAATGTCCTGCACCTCAGTGTGTGTATGAGTGTGTGCATGTGTGTGTGTGTGTGTGTAAAAGAGAAAATATGAATATGAATGTGTAAGAGTTGCCCTGGAGCAGGAGAGTCTGGGGCAACTTCCCTCCATGGAATTGGGATTGAGAGCCAGAGGCACCAATTTAGGCAACTTTACCCCAAAGTACCTGTCCCAGAGAGAGTCATGGGACTGGCTGAAATGAGGCCCCTGTGCACCAGCCTCGTGTGCAGCCACGTGCAGGGAGTGTCCATGTGCAGGGGGATGGAGGGGCAGTCTCCGAAGGTGGCCCTCCTCTGAGGGCTGCTGACATGACAGGCAAATGACTGTCTTCCAGTCATGGAGCTGCAGGTCTCTGCTAGGCTGTGTGAGGGTGTAGGGATGTGTGCGTGGGGACAGGTGGGGTGTCAATTAGCCTGCAGAGTTTCTGGGATTCTCACTGGCTTGAGGTGCAGCAGTCTGTTAGGATGGGTGAGCATCCCCGTCTGACTGAGAATTTATCTGCACATGTCTGAGGTTGGTGTGTGTGTCTGACTTTGCATGTTAGCAGGCATATTGAGATGTATGCTGTGTCTTCAAAGTAGTAACTCAATATCAGACACATTATTTGATTCCCTGTACTTTCAGTTTTGTGTGTATATTAATGAATGAATAATATGAATTTCAGTATTGCTCTGTGTGTGTCCGTAGCATGTGGTCTGGTGTAGGTGTGTGATCACAATGCTAGTGTGCATGAGTGTGTGTATTGGCACCTGTGTGACTGGTGTGCATTGTATGTGTTGATATGTGTGTGTACATCTGAATGCGCATGGATGACTGTTTCCTTCCCCTGTGCTTGAGGACACAACTGGGAAACCGAGGCTCACTGAGGTGGGGCTGAGCTTTCTGAACGTGTGAGCACCTCTGTGAGCCCAGGACAATTCATTCTACTCCCTATGGGGAGATGCAGGAAAGAAACAGGCAATAATGGCTCTGTCCTCTGGGCCCTCCTAAGCCTCCTAGACAGAAAATCACTTGAGAATAATGAAGCAGTAAAGTTCAGGATCAAGCTAACAGGTGGGGGTCGGGGTGATGTCACAGAAGCAAAGGTCCTGGGTTAGGATGGGCTGTGCACCTGGAGCAGTGGGGAGGCTGCAGGGGTCGGCAGAGCCTCATCCTGCAGGACTGCGAGCTCCAGGTGTCGGGCTTTATCTCAAGGGCCCTGGACAGTCCAGGAGGATTTTTATGTGGTGGAGGTACATAATCAGGTTTGGGTTTTAGAAAGCTGCCTCACTGGCACTGTCAAGGTTGGATTGGGAGATGGGGGCGTGGAGAACAGGTCAATAAAGGCATCATGAAGTCTGGCTGCAGGTGGGTCCAGGGGCAGATGAGACCAGGGACTTTCTGAAGGTACAGACTGGAGGGTTTGGAAGGAGGATGAGGACTAGTCTTAAGAAGTCTTGGGCTTGACCTGGGGTGGGGTGCAGCAGAGGGACCTCTGGCTGGGATCAAAACTGTTCATCAGACCTGACCCTCAGCCTCCTCCTGCAGGCCTGAGCTAGGTCAGCTGGGTGAGGGTTAATTGCCTGTATGCTCTTTTGCACTCCCAGCTCCCCCTGCCCACCAGGCAGCTCCTGCCACTCTTCCTGCTTCCCACTCCAGCCTCCTGTCCCTGGGGGCTGCTGATGGCTTGGCTGGGATCTAGCCAAATGGGGGAGGCAGAGCTGCCAGCAGAACCCCCCCCCCCTTCAGTCTTAATGGACTGGGAGTCTCACTCTCAGCCGTGCTGCTGTCAGGCCATGGGGACTGGCAGCCCTGCACTTTCCAGACTCCTGCTGCTTGGGCCTGTGTCATCCACCTCCTCAGCGGCCTCTACTCCACATTGATTCGTTCATTTAGTCCGTCACTCAGCAGGGACTCCCCCACACCTGCTTGGTGGTCATTGGGTCAGTCACTGGGGACACAGAGAGGACACTGGCCCAGACCCTGTTCTCATGGAGTGCCAGTCTGATGAGAGAGGAGGAAGTGGAAACCGATAAGCCCACCCCAATAAGAAGAATGCTGTGAAGAGGGAAGCCCCGGGAACAGGGGGCCTACACCAAGCCAAGATTTCAGAGGAAAAGAAGTTAGAGCTGAATCTTAAAGGATGGGGAAGGGTTACTCAGGCAGGAAAGAGTAGAGGGCTCAGGGTATAAAGGTATGAGAGAGCTCAGCATAGTCAAGGGACAAAAAAATTGGATTGTCAGGAAAAAGAGGGGCACGGAAAAAGGAAAAGAGGGCAGAAGGGACCAGAGTCTCAAATGCCAGGCTAAGGAACTTGGACTCTTCTTGGTAGGATTAGGGATCTAGGGGAAGATTTTTGAATACAAAGCCTCCTCTAGGAAGCCCTCCTTGGTTTCCACTCCTCTGACCCCACGACCTACCCTGAACTCTCTCTTCCTGATGGTACATCAAGCCTATGACCCAGATTGCCTTTTCCTATGACATCCCCTGTGTGAGTTCCTTATCCAGCCAACCAAGAAGTTTCCCAAAGGCAGAAGCCACCTCCTGTGCTTTTCCACCCCACTTACAACACAGGGCTGGGCACCAGGTTCAGGGCAGCCTCTGAGTGGGAGAAGACATGGAGAACATAGGCGCTCCTTCTAGCAATTGCCCTACTGCCCTCTGAAGCTTTCCCACGGAGCTCTCTAGCCCTGGTTACATACTCTCAGGACAGGATGCTCATTCCTTCTCTCCGGGGCACCTCTTCCCTTGCAGTGGTTACTACTGCACCAGCAGAGAGCCTGGCTGTTCCAGGCCACCTGGTCTGTATCCTTTCTTCATCCCAAGGGACTGTCCTTTCTCAGCAGGGCCAGGCTGGGAAATGGCTCAGACGTAGTATGAACACATCCTTGGCAGAGAGTGGGAAATGATGGACAGCCTTTATTCCCACGACAGATGGTAAAACTGAGGTGGGCAGACCCCAATCCCTCTCTGAAAATAATACTAAAGAAGCAGGCATAACCAGACAAGGGAGTGAGAATGAATAACAGGGAGTACTTCCTAGCACAGAGGGGTTGTAGAAACATCCACGGGCTTCGTGAGAGTGGACGGTGGGGACAAGGTACAGTCTCCCAGACAGGAGAGGAGTTCGAGGCAGACACTCTATCCCTGCTTCTCTTGCAGGTGAGTGACATCATCAGGGAGAGGGAGACGGCAGGGCTGAGAAAGACAGGTAGTGGGATTTGGAGTAATCATTCAGCAGCCCTTCACTGGGTTGTTACCCAAGCAAACATGGCAGCCCTGAAGGGAGAGGGACAATGCCAAAGACCATGTGGAGGGAAGCCCGTGATCTTTCTAGCCTCTTCCTGTGTCAAAGAAGGCACTTAAGAGGAAGAATCGAGGGACAGCGCCAGAAAGAGGGATTGCCATATGCAGAGACCTTGAAGTGAGAGCAAGCACGATTTTGTTTATGTGAGGGGTTCAAAATGACCTACACACCACGAATGGCAAAGGTAGGGGAAGGACTGGGCAGAAATGGAATAGGAGAGGAGGGGCGACTGAGTCTAGACTACAGGAAGCTATTTCCGAAGCAGGGTGTCCCTCAGCACACTTGATGTGTTGATGTCATTGTGAACTTGCAGCTTCTAGGTCTTTCTCAGTGCCCCCATGAAGGCCTGCTGTGGGCTCCTCCTTGCTTGAGAGTAGATACTTATTTAGTGAATGAACCAAGACCCTGGACACGGGGAGAGAAAGCTGCTAAAGAATGTCAGTCCCTTTCAGAAAGTGGCTTGCAAATGATGCAAAGTGATATGCAAATAAGTTGGTTTGGGCTTAGCTGCTGGAGCTGGGAAGATGAGACAGCACCCCCTTCCATGCTAGCTGCCCACCCGCCCTGCCGCAGACCCCAAGTGCAGTCAGCGCAGCCTTGTCTGCTTCTCTGCTGCCCTGATGCCCCAGCTCGTCTGAGCCACAAGATTGTGACCAGTAAGGTGGGGGCCACAGCCTCCCTGTCAGCAACCCCATCCTCTGGGGAAGTTGATATATTTAGTCACGGATATTTTCAACACATTTATCTCCCATTGTTCAGCTGCCCGCTCCCTGGGAAAGGCCAAGTCCCCAGTGATGTGACCCACTTCTTAAAGTCCCTGAAGTCACCCTTCTCACTGCCCTCCCCAAAACATAGGCAAGTGGGGCTTGGCACCGCAGAAGGGGTTCTAGTCAGACATCAGTGCATTAACTGAAACACGTGAACCTTGGGGTTTCTGGGTTCTCACTCTTTGAATGACTATGCTTCAGAGGAGGCTTTGAAAATAGAAGAGAGGAAGTGGCAGCAGGCAGAGTTCAAATTTCAGCACCCTTACTCTCTGTGATTCTGGACAAGCTACTTAACTTCTCTGAACCCCATGCAGCTGCACCGGTGGAGTGGGAATAACAGCAGTTTCCTGGCAGGATTGACTAAAGAATCTGGGCGTGGAGAGCTCGCACCAGGCATGCAGCAGGTGCTTATAAAGGTTAGCTGCTGCCATTATGAGCCACCCACACTCACCTACACTTTTAGAATGATTCCGCGGGGGCCAAGAGCCGGAGAGACCAGAGCTAGGAGCCCAGATGCCATCACCATGTGGGAGGGACAAGGAGGTCTAAAGTGGAGCTTGTGGTAGGTATGGTGAGAAATGTGGACATTCTGTAGGTAGGGCCTCAGAGACACGTGACCACCTCCCTGGCTGCCCCTGTCCTGAGACTAACCCTCAGAAAATATAGTGGAGGTAAGGGCTTGATGATGAAAGGGTTAAGCATGTGGCCACACCCATGGCAGTCTGTGAGCCATTCTGGGAGTTGTAGTTCAGCATAAATATGCGGTAAGTATTATTTGTATTGACTCCTTGGATCCAAATCCGCACTCTGCTGCTTTGGCTGCTTGGGGGCAGGCCCAGGCAGGTGCTGGGGGTGTGGGTCCACAGGTGAAGCAGCCGCAATCCTTTCCCTCAGGGATCCCCCCACTTGCTTTGCGCTGGGGGTGAAGGTGGGAACAGGGATAAAAGGATTAAGCCATAATTATGACTCTTCACACATTCACACAGATGTTTACGGCTTCCAGAGCATTATTTTCACATCTATGATCTCATTTAATCCTCACCACAAACCCAAAAGGCTCCTGTTTTCTGGATGAGGAAACAGGAGATCCAGGAGAAGAAATAAGTTGCCCAGAGGTATTCAGCCAGTGACTGGTACGAGCCAGGCCTGGAGCACAGGTCTGTCCCCAAAGCTCCTACTCTTCTGACAGATTGTTGTTCTAGATGACAAAGACTAGACCTCGAAGAACAGGCAAGATAGGGACTATTAAAATTGGGTGTGAGACATCTCAGCAGAAGAGCAGCTAAGCTGAGACTTGGCTTAGAGCACAAAAGGCCAAAGATGGGCTCCTTGGGATAAGAGGCTAGGAGGTGGACTAGACAGGCCTGAGAGACCTGATTCTAGGCTGAGAGTCTGAGCTTCTTGATGTGGCCTGCCAGGACCTACCCAAGGGTTTTGAGCAAGGGCAGAACCTAATTAGACTTCAGCTTGGAAGGACTGATGTGAAAGCCTGGGTTGAATGGATTGGAGTAGAGAAATAAGGCCCTGAATTCCCTCACCGTTTGCTTCTCTTGCTTCTCTTCTTTCCTTCCCCCTTTTCCTCGTCTTCCTCTTTACCTTCCACCCCACTCCTCTCCATGCCTGTCTGGGGGGTGATGACTATGTACCATAGAGTTGTGCTGTAATGCCACGTGTCTCCAGCAGGGGCTCCTGTCGCCTACGGTCCCTTCCAGCCTGGGTCATTATTATGTTTGAAGGCCCTGTGGGAAGGAAGGAAGAGACAGGACCCAGAGCAGAGGGGAAGGGTGAAGAGAGAGCAACCCACTGTCCTCCACTTCACCAGTATGAGAGGGCCCCACTGCAGTGGCATCGGGAGGAAGAGAGCTGAGGACAGGCTGGGCCTCACACTGGGGGACAGACACCACAATGGGTAAGCCAGGCGACAAGACATTTTCTTCTCACAGTTCTGGGATAGGTTTAGGTTTGTAAATGAATTTAGAATGACACTTAGTTGAAGTCTGGATTTCTACCGCTTATTACTGAGATGGGGGATGAGAATGTTTGGTTTGAGAAAGAGAGAGAGCGCCTGGATGTCAGATTTCAGTTGTGTATTTGTGTGCATGGGTGAGGGTGTGTAGATCAGTGTTGTTAAAAGTATGGATATATTCATATATGAATGTGTGAGCACCCATTTTTCAGCCTGATTATTGGTAAATGGTTATGTGCATGTTATGTGACTTGTGTATCTACCTGTATGTAAAGTGTTCTATACACGTTCTAGAAAAACTATGTGTGAATGTGTATACGGGTGTCCATGCTGGAGTGTGAGGGCATGTGTGAGCGAATGTGTATGAAGGTACATTCACCTACCCTGCTGGCCCAGCAAGGCCATGCCCAAAGTCTAGCTACTCAGCATTTTCTTTCCTGGGTCCCATCTGCCTAAAGGTAGAGACAAGATATGTGTGAGCTTGGGCTGAGTCCTGCAGGGGACATGGGATCCCCTCCAAGTCAGTGAGGGCCCTAGAGGAACAGGCTCAGCTAGACTCTAGAGCTATCAGATTGAGACACTGGACATGACTGAGAGGTATCTGGGTTCCAGTCTCCCCAGGAACTTTTATTGGCCACACCTATAGCCCCATTAGAGCATTTCGGGTACTCCTAACCCAGTCCTCTTGTCTAGATGCAAATACTAGAGCCCAGAGAGGGGAAGTGATTAACCCAAGATCACACAGTAGGATCCAGGATGAGGTGGCAAGGCTTGTACCAGATTGAAGTGTGTCTGGCCTGGAAGATCTCCCCTCCTCCAGCCTCTAGAGCAAGTAGAGGAGCTCAGAGTAGAGATCCAAGTCTGTGGCATGAGGCTACCTCCTGCACCTGGGTATTTCCGCTCCTCCTAGGCCTCCATATTGCCTTTGAAGTTTCTACCAGAACTTCTCCTGCTGTGAGTCTCCTCCTGGGCACTTGTGAAGTCTGTCATTCTGTGAAGAGGAGCCTAACAGTGGAGTGGGCCGGGAGGGGCTTCTCTAGAAGCTTCAATTCCTTCATCTTTACATCAGATACTTTTTTAGGTGTCTGCTGTTCTAACATTCGAGACTTTCCCTATAATGTCTCCTTGGGCTCTTAGATCTGATTCAGTGCCTGGGTGATGGAGAGACCTGGAGGCCCGTCTTGGCTCACTGTGAGGGAGGCAGGGCCATCCCATAGAGAAGGGGCTGCCCTGGAAGGAAGGATGAGCTTCCTGTCCGTGGGGCAAAGAGGTGTGAGTGGGGCTGGACAGCCTGGTCGGGGAGGCTGGAGATGAGGCTCCTGCCCTAGCGGGGAAGTGGGCTGCAAACTCTCTGAAATCCTTTCAAGCTGTGGCTGCCATTAGGGGCCAGAGAAGGACAAGGCTAATCCCACTCACCTGGAAAATCTGAGCCCCAGAGCGCTCACACTGGCCACCTGAGCAACGGAAACGTGTGAGTCTGGACTGCCCTGCTGGAAGCGTCTCCCCAGGGACTGGAGAGACATTGTCTTCCTGGGATTGGAGGCAGGGGACTGGATTCGAGGATGCTCGGCTATAAATGGGTAGAACTGGTTATAGCCACCGCTTTCTGTAGACAGACCGTTGGTTTCCTTTGTGCCTAGTTGTGGGAGTGCTGGGCTGGGAGTCCCATGGATGGGGACTCGGACGTTGGTTCCGGGTGAGGCAGGGGTGGAGGCTTCTGGTCCTGGGGGCTGGGTGCGAATTGGGGTAGGAGAGGAGAGCCTGATACTGCATCCTTCTCCTGCTAGAGAATTCAGTTACCTTTAAACCCCAAGTTGGTTGGGGAGAGTTTGGAGGAATGGAGGGAACTCATGTTTACAGAGTGCCCTTTATATTTTAAAAATTGCTTTGCTTAGTCACCTTAACAATGCTTCAAAGAACTAGCCCTTTTGTGCAGAAGGAAAACAGATGACACACACATATGGTTTAATTGAAGGCAGTTTGGTGAAGCAGCACTAGAAATCAGCCTCCAGGGCACAGAGCAGACAGGAAAGGATGGTCACGAGGAGGGACAAGTAGTTGGTGGGATACTGAAGGTCAGAGAGGGTGCCGATTTGCTTGAGGCCACACAGCTGGTTGGTCTCAGAGATGGGGCTAGCAGTCAGACCCTGGCTATGAACACCCGCCTTGTCGCATTTGCTGGGGCTAATGGTGCTGATGTGTGCCCTGGCCATGGCAATGCTTCCCGAGGGCATCCACGTGGAACTCAATCACCAACCACTGGGCAAAGCTGCTTCCTGCCCTGCTGTTTACCTGGGCAGCACTGGGGCTGCTGAAGAATGTCACTTCGGGAGTCAGCGTCTCCCTATCCATTTGATGATGCCTCAAATGCTCTGTCCTGTGCTTGTCACCCTGGCATGGGGATGAACTGGACAGTCCGTGCCCTTTCTTAGGGACAGGCAGTGAACTCTGCAGGTAAGTGTAGCAAAAGAAAGAAGCCTAGGCTGTGACCATAGATCAGGAAAGTCCCCTGAGGAGGTGACACTGGGTCTTAGTGTTAACAAATGAGTGGGAGGGTTTCAGGTAGGGGAGAAGAGGAAGGGTATTCCAGGCAGAAATCCCAGCAGAGCAAAGGTGTGGTCAAGGGTGGCAGGGCCAGGGGTCCTGGGCTGGAGGAGATGCCTGGTGGTGGGGAGGAAGGAGGTGGAGGCCTGCTCACACAGGGACCCTGAGGAGGGTTTAGGTAGAATCAGCCCACGATTGGCTTTGGGTTTGGAAAGCTCCAAATGAAGGGTAAAGTAGAAGGGCCAGTGAGGAGGCTGGTGTGAGACCCAGGTGAGAGGTTACAAGGCTGCCTCAGGTGCATAGACAGGTCAGAGGAGTGACAGCCCCTCCTCAGCTCCCCTGCCTGAGCTATGACCTTTGTTCCCCAGTGTCTCACTTCTCAATGCAGGGTGTGTAGTAACTCCAGACTCTCCTCCAGGGACATCGGCATCACCCCTGCTTCCTTCTACTTCCACACTCCAGAGACCCTTCTGTGGCACCCCTGTGCCACCTGCTCCGACCATGGCCCCTAAAAGCAGAGTTGTATCTGCCACCTCATCTCTTGGTAACATTATGGCCCATCTACTGCTAAGTCTAATAAAAGTCCTCTCTTTTAAGACCTTTGTCCTGGAGTTTGAGCTCAGTTTTTCTTTCTGTCAAGAGTCTGGGCTTTGGGTCAGGAGCTGAGTCAGTAGACAACCCCTCCTGGTACTGAAGTGGCCTTGGGACCATGCCCAGCCAGCTCATCTGAGGGCAGCATGTACAGGGGGGACCCACTTTCATCTCCTCTGGGCCTCTGGCCGCTGACTTATTACGAGCATTAATGGGCATCACTGGTGCAGTTTTCCCTCTGCTACAACTAGATCCCAACCCCGGGCCATGGTGACCCAGGGTTTCTTCTCTGTCCCCAGCTGCCTGAGCTAAGGTACCAAGTATGTCAGCCACATACAACTCCAGGCACAGGGAAACACACACACATACACACACACCAGAAACTCAACAGGTACAGAAGCCCACACACCAAGAAGCAGACTACAGCACACAGATATGGAGAAACCTCTTCACACACACACAACACAGACATCAATGCACACTGAGAAATGGATAAAGGGAGAATCTAAAACAAAACAGTAACAAAACCATAACCTTGTATATACAGCCCAGGTGTGCACACCCAGACACCCAGATGTACAAAACAGACACGGATCTAGCACGTGCATGGTGCCCACCACCACTGTGCCCTCAGGCAGTCCTCAGGAGCCTTTCCCCTCACGTGGGCTGCTGCACACAATGTTCCCTTTGCCAGGAACGCCCTCCTCACCAGCCCTCCCTTCACCTGGCTGATCCCTGTTGCTCCTCAGACCTTGGAGTCCCCTCTGTGCTCCCTGGCCTCAGTGCTCCCCTGCTACGTGGCATCAGGGAGTGCATTCCAACCACTGACAAACTTGGGGGTGAATCTTCTTGTCTGTGCTGGTTGTGAGTGGGCGATTAGTGCTAAGAAACCAGGCAGAGACACATTTTGGGGGTTAGTGAGTCAGGAAGCACACTGAGGCACTCTGGCTGCTCAGGGACTTAAAAGGTATCCAACCCATCGGTTGGCGTAACCGATGCCCTCTGCCTCCATTTTCAGCCTCTGCCCGATGTCTCCTGTGTTTCTTCTGAACTTGCTGCCTTACCCAGTTGCCTCCTTCCTGAAGCCAGCCCTGCCTCTTGCCACCTCTCTGAGCTCACTCAGTGTACCCCACCTCTAATGAGGTAGATCGCTCATTATTTGAGGCCAGGGGGTCAGAGGCACATCCCCTGTGTCACTTAGAATGGGAAAGGAAGGTGGTGGAGGGGAGTGACAGGGAGCACACACCTTGGGGGTTGTTTCCTGGTTTAAATCTCAGCTCCTCTACTTCTTAACTGCAGGACCTGGGTGAGTTCAGTCACCTTTGTGCCTTCATCTGTGAGAGGAGGCGGTCGTGGAGCCCACCTCTTTAGGGCTTCTGTGAGTATTAAATGAGACAAAGCGTGCTCCACCTGGTGCTAAGCTTGCTCCCTCCTGGGCTGCGTAAGAGCAGGGGGAGAGCTAATGAGATGAAGGGTGTGAAAGGCTCTGTGGAGCAAGCTCCTGCTAATTGGGACTCGGGGAAACAAACAGCTGCTGTATGTGCACCTACTACGTGTCCTCCACGGCGGCTCTGCTTGGCACCCCGCCCTCAGCCTGCCTGGCTGCCAGTCCTGCACAGCTGCCCTGCTACGGGGACCCGAAAGGTGGGGTGTGGCTTCTTTTCTCAATGTAATTTTACATCCCTGCTATTGAGGTATAATTTACATACAATAAAATCACCAATTTAAAGCATTTGATTCAATGAGTTGAGTCAATATATAGTCATGTAGTTACTGTTTCAATAAAAAAAAAAGAGTATTTTTATCATGCCCCCAAACTTCCCTTATATCCTCTGCAGCTAATCTCCACTGAGGGGTGACTTTGGAGAGGGCTGTGGGAGGTGCTGGGTTTTGCTTGGGCCCACAGAGTGAAGTGCCTCTGGCATGAGGGGAACACCCGGAGACTGCTTCCCCACTGGGTTTTGGTTCCTGTGAATCAACAGAGGCAATGAGGCCAGGAGGAGAAGGGATGGTTAGACCACGGTCTCTTGAGGTAGACCCTGTTTGTGAGTGGGGGGGGGGGGTCAGCTGGGAGTGGTGGCCTCCAAAAGCCATAGAGTGGGTGACAGAGTAAGGAGTTGGTCTAACACACCGGCCTCTTCTCAGATCAGGTGTCCAGATGAGTGTAGGGATATAGAATGACTCCACTTCTCTCCCTATCTCCCCCTCCAGGGGCCATAAACCCCTTTGTAGACTAGCTTCCCTTAAAAGAAGGGGAAACTTTTGTTCCCCAGTTCTAGAACCAAATATTAAAGCAATTATATAACTAGCAATAAATTATTTAAAGTAGTGACTCATTCAGCTTAATTAGAGCGCTAGCAGGGAGGGATTAAGGTATTTTTAGAGCACACACCTCACTCCCTCCTGTGGAGGGAGGCCTCAGTACAAGGCGGGGGTGGAGGAAGGGCTAGGAGCTCATGGAAACACCGCAGGTGTCTGCAAGGAGAGGAGAGCTCCCCTACCCACCACCGAGGTCCCAACAGAGAGGCCAAGTCAGAGCTGAAGCAAGAGGGATTCAAATAAGACTCAAGGAACACTTTCTAGTGGTGCTAATTGGAGAATGGGGACAGATAAACTCAATCATGAACACTTTGAGGGTAGGGCTAGGTTTGTGATGCCCCCTGCTCACCCAGGAATGGACCCAGGATGAGACTTGTAGTCAATTGGACACAGGGTTAAAATCCTGCCTTTACAGGTTACAAGCCGTGTGGCTTTGGGCAGGTCCCTCCACTATAAATTGGGCATTAGAATATCCACCTTCATACAAATAACAAGAATCTAGTGGGTTCATGTGTGTAAAGCAAACCTCAGGGCTGTCTTTACTGGGCCAAAATCTCCAAAAGGAGAGGAGTTAGGTCTGTTTTGTTCACTCTTCTATCCCAAGCTGCATTCATAGAGCTGCACAAAAATGCTTTAACGGGAATTCTTGTTCATTTCAAGCCCATTCTCCTTCTCCAAGGAAGAAAGAAGGGTTCCTTGTTTTGAGAGTATGTGCATGAAGGAACCAGGTGAGGGGAGGGCAGGTGTGCCAGGCAGGTGGAGTCTGGCCTGTCTCCCTCGGGCTGAGAAGCAAGTGATTTCCCACAGAAAAAAAATCTCTTTCCAGGGAAAAACCTGGGAGAGTTCAGGACTACGGACAGCTCCCATGGACGTTCAGGGCACCGCCTTCCAATCCCCGGGAGGGGAGCCGAGGTGGAAACGGCTGCCCCCTGTGCTGTGACCTGGGACCCTCATCCACTGTTACTAGGAGTTCAAAGTAGGGGATGAGTGTGGGGATGAGCACCCTGAAAGGCTTTCTGGAAGAGGGAATGGGATTAGCTAGGAAGATTTAGGCAGAGAGCCTTCAGGCATCTGTAAATGGAGTAATTATTCCTTGTAGGTTTTCTGGGAGGATTAAGTGAGTTACTTTTCAGAACTGCCTGGCACACCACTCCCTGAAGAGGGCACAACAGATGGACTCACTTTCTCCCTCTTGCTTCCACACCTGCTCAGTTCCTGTGATATGAGGAGGGGCATGCCCTTGTCCTGTTGCGGAAAGCAGGGCTTGGACTCTGGATCAAAGCAGTTGAGTGGGGGTTTCACATCCCAGCCTTCACCGACCCATGTGCACTTAGACTGAGTAGGACAGGCTGGGGAAGGTCTATGCGCCTTCCTCCCAGGGGAGGACGAAGCTGGATGGGGGTGATGGAATTTAATCCCTGATGATCCTCAGGCCCCAAACCCCAAGGCTCCTGTCTCTAGTGGCTGCTGTGATCAGCTCTGACCAGCTCTCCTCACACCTCGCTGGCCTCCCAAGGCTCAGGCGATGAATTAGTGATGACAGCATCACAGCATTGCTATGACGACCAGGCCATGTCTTAGCTTCTAGTCAGGGTGCAGCGGCAGAGGCCAGAGACCCCTTTGACTCTGGGTGTTTGTGCTGGTGTGTGTGACAGGGGCTGGGACCCAAAGCTGAGCGGGTTTAGGGTGGGTTATGAAGCAGGGCACGGGGGCTCCATCTGCAGTGGATTGGAGGTCATTCAGATTGTTCTATCCAAAGGGACCTTGGGGACAGTGTTTTTATCCCTCTGTCCTTTCTCATCTCTTTCTTTTCACTCCTCCCTCTCTTTCTCCTCCTTCCCTTCCTTCCATTTTCTGGAAATTCTAGCCCCCTTCAAGACCCTGAGTTGCCCTCCTCTCTCTCTCACTCTCACTCACAGCCTGACCATTGGCCATGGGAGCTCAGAATGAGACAGGGACACAGAAACAACCTGGTGTGGTCCCAAAGGTGTGTGGGGGCCACTGGTAACTGCAGGAGGGTCTAGTTCCGCTCTGCCAGGGGCTGTGCAGATGGCTTTACAGAGGAAGAACTACTTCTGGTATGATGAGTGGGGAGCAAGGTTTTCAGTCGAGACGGAGGCCCAGAAGTGGAGCATGAGGTGGGGTATGGAAAAGCCCAGAGCATCTTAAGTGTAGTCTGTGCAACAGGGAACAAAGGAAGCTCAGAGCCTGGGACAGGGCTGGGAAGGGAGTACAGGTAGCGAGGAGTTTGCAGTTTGTCCCACAGGAAGACTTTCATTGTTGTTTGTTTGATTTTAGAGATGGGAAAACTGAGGTCCAGCGAGGCAAAGTGTTTTGCTCAGCTCACCGAGATAATCAGAGACAGATGGAGGCTACAGACTCTGCCTGGGTCCTACAAAACCCCCAGCTAGGATCTCTTGCCCCAGACTTACTAGACAGAATTTTTCCAGGTAATTACTACCCCCAAAAGGCAGGGAGGCCTGTGAATGACTTTGCCCTGAGTTTGAATGGGATTCGCATAGTCAAGTCCGTGCTTATGGTCCTTCCTGCCTCTGTCAGATTGACCTGTGTGTGGTGGCCGTAGCCAGGGGAAGTGTCCAGTACCTGGGAAATCAAGGGCGTGGTAAGGTCAACAAGGGATTGAGGAACAGAAATTGATTCAAACTTGGGTCTCTTTAGGCTTCCCGCCCAGACACGGCCACATCCTTGCACTGTGATCCCTCAGGGGTCTTGGCTGAGTTGGGTACCTGTAGGGAGCAAGGGTATCCTTGAGCTCCTCACATTCTCCCCAGGTCTGCTCTTGAGCCAGCTGTGGCCCCATTGTCCTGATGAAAAAACCAAGGTCCCGAGGTAGCAGTGATTCTCTCAGGACTACTGAACGGGTCAGTGACTGGGCTGAGCCTGGCTACCTGGCCCTTACGTTTCTCCACTGACACCAACTCAGCTGTCCCCGGCCTCTCTTCCATCCTGCTGTGGAACACTGCCGGGCTTGCCAGCTTTGATGGATGGCCCCACAGCTCAACCTCCCTCCCATTCCATCCGGATGCAGGGCCGTGAGTCTTCTAATCACCACTCCTGCCTGGTGCCCACCAAGCCATCCATCTCCCCCACAGATGCCTCACCCAACACAGGTGGTTTGGGGAGCATGTTGCAGATTCCCCTTCTCTGAGGCTGAGCTGAGATTGCACAGCAAGAGACTGGGACTGTGCAGGGAGTCAAGGGTAAGGGGGCAGCTTACACCCCTTGAGGAAGGAACGCCCACGGGCACCTGCACACAGTACACACATGTGCACTCGCACACACATGCATGCACATGCTCTAATAAAGGCTTCATGCATAAACAAATAAGCTTTACCATGCAATCTTATTAGTCAGGAGCTATTGGCAACCCCACTGTACATATAAGGAAACAGAGGCTCAGAGAGGTTTAGTGACTCACACAGGATCAGAAAGCCAAGAAATGGAGGAGCTGGAATTTGAACCCAGATCTGTATGACTCATATATATTTTTTCAAACTACATGACAAGTTTATTAGGAGCACAGAAAGACAGTCTCTCTCTCTCTCTCTCTCTCTCTCTCTCTCTCTCTCTCTCTCTCTCTCTCTCTCTCTCTCTCTCTCTGTGTGTGTGTGTGTGTGTGGGCAGTAAAGCTGCAAATCTTGTAAGCTGGAGGAGGGGGGATCTTATATACCTGAGAAATGGATTTTTCCATTTGTTGGTTCTGCGAACCTTAGTGGAAGTTGCTAGGGGTTGCTAAGGAAATGTCTTTTCTGCAAGTCCCTCCCCAGCATGTGTGTGGTTCACATCTTGCATTTGCCCCTCTTCTACACTACCCACACACCAACACAAGGCTCCACGTTGGCCTTTGCACCTACCAGAGCCAGATCCCCGAGGCATGTGCTGGCCTGAGCAGGGGTGGAGGGACCACTGTTCACCATTCCTGGGCTGCCTGAGAGATTCACTCTGGCTTTATCACAGACCAGCTGGGGGCCTGCATGGAAGAGGCAGTCTCTAGGCAGTACAAAGGGGAAGCTGGGAGACAGCTGATCCATCAATCATCCCTTCAGCACTGTCTTCCAGGAACTGGGGCCCAGGGGAGTGTGGGTGGATTTTCTGGGCTGTGGCCCAGGCCCAATGTGCAGGGTGTGTGTATAGAGAGAGGCCAGTATGAGGCAACCTGCCCTCTCCTACCCTTTCCCTCTTAGCTGCCCAACCTATACCTTTCTCCTGTTCTACCCACCTGGGATGGCAGAGGCTGAGAATCAAAATTCCAGTTCTCAGGCACCTCTCTGTGCCTACTCCTGTAGAATCACCCTGCCCAGGGCTGATCGGGGTGGGTTCTGTGAGGGCTCCCCTGCAGGGAGGTCGGGACCACGAGCTGCAGTGGCTGGGCTGAGCTTGAGGCCCTGGAGACTTGATGGACAATATAATGAGATAATGTCTACAAAGTGCTGCACACCACCAGGCGCACCTAGTAGGCACTTAATTAGTCTCTGCTTTGTTCCTCCCTCAGGAGTCTGGAGAGAACGAGGCTGATGAGGGTGATGGGGCTCCTCTGAGGGCACATGAGCTCTCAGAGGCGGCTGTCAGGTGCTTCTGACAGTGTTAACAATCCCAGGAACAATTAGCGCTGAGGAGAGGGTGGATGGGGTGGAGAGAGGGAGAGAGAGACAAGTGCCTCACATCTAGCTGAATGCTTTCACCCCTTCTGACACAGGGAGAGGAGTTGCTGGGAATGCAGGTCTCCTGGGGTCAGTGCAAGTTAGAGGGCCTGATGGAGGCCCCTCTGCCAGGGGGAAGTCACTGCTCCAGGAAAGCAGGGTGGGTCCAGGCCTGCTCAGGGAGCCTTCCCAAAGGGAGGGTAGGGAAGACCCCAAACCCTGATTCAGGCACCTGCTGGCTGCTAGTAGTCAGGTGACACTTTCCTTTCCAGGAACTCAGTCTTTTCATCTGGAACATTACAGAGAGGATTGAATAAACTGTCATCTGTCAAGTACCTGCCACTTCCCTGTCCCCCAGGGGCCAGGTCACTCTGGGATCCCCAGAGCCTGTCTTTCCTAGTGACAGCCCTGAGTAGGACAGTGTAGCAGTCTCTTTACCAGATGCTGTCTGCTGCGTCCTTGGATCCTCAGTGCCCCAATACGGGGCATTTTGTTGAGGAAGAAGGAAGTAAAGAGGGTCTCATATTAGGCCCTGCCATCCTCTCATTCATTCTGGTAGGGGACACAAATGCCTCTGTGTACTGAGGTTCTTCCATGGGCCGTCATGAGCTCTGGACTGGGATCTCTAAAGATTGACTTCCTGCTGTTCCAGGCACTGACACATTGTAAGATCTTGAGCAAGGTTTGTCCCTAGGGGTTAGAGAGACATGGGACCTCTGAGCATCTCCCATCTGAGGGCCTGTAGCTCAGTGGTTCTGTGGTGCTGGTGATGCCCAAGAGGAAGGAGGAGGACTCCTGTGACCTCAGTGCCTTTGCCAGCTGACTTAGCTCTGCTGCTATCTGCTCTGTCTCCCAGTCTTAGTTACCCTGCCTGCCACTCTATTCCTAGTCCTCTTTTCCTTTAGTATCTGCCTTTACATTCCTTCCTGCCTCTGGCTTATCTTCTCCTATCACTCCCCTGTGGCTTCCTCCTGCTGTGGGGCACATGCTCTCTCTCCCTGGGATGTGGGCTCCAGGAGTTTTTCCCTCTCTGACAGTTGTCTGTTCAAGTGGTCCCTTTGACTCTGATCAGCTCTTGTCTTTTTCCACTTTCCAGCATCTTTCTCTCTCTAATGGAGTCTCTGACTTTCATTGTTTCTGGACTTCCTTTTCTGTTTCTACAAGTCTCTCTTTACCCTTATCTCTGGGTCTCTGTCTCTCAGGATCTGCCTAGTCCTGCTCTGTCTGACTCCTTCTCCTTGCTTGCCCAAGCAGGACAGCAGGTCCAGCCCTTTAGTCTGGAGAGGGGAGTAGTCCACCCTCCCTCTCTTGCCCTCTGCCTCCTCAGCTGCCCTGCCTGCATCCAGTTTTCTTGTTGCTAGGCCTTGGGCTGGCAGCACCTGGCTTCCATAGCAACGGGTGCTTAGAAACAGACGCTACATCTCCTGGTCCCACCACAGTGTCTGTGCAGATCTCAGATTGGGAGTGTGAGTGCTTTTCGATCAATCAGAACAGGAAGCAGAGCCGACTCTAGGCTGACTCCAGCATGGGGAGGCAAGAGAAGAGGGGGCCATGTTCTTTGCCTTCTGGAATCTGGAGGTTGCTGGGGCGGGAGACACAGCTCCAGTGTGGTCCTGAAGGGAAGTCAGCTTTCCGTGGGAATGGGTTTGCAAGAACCCAGATCTGGATTCTTGTTCTACTACTTCCAGCTTTGGAACTTTAGACAAATCACCTCATATCCTGGACCTCAGTTTTATCAACTGTAAAATAGGGCTAATAATATGAGGATTACATGAAAGAATTAGCAGAGTGGCCTGGCACTTAGAAGGTAGTCACTGATTGCATTCCCTTCCCCTTTAAAGTTGTTGAAGATGTAACTGGCAGGAGGGAGACATACCCCAGGCATGGGGAATGGTGTAAGCAAAGAGGGAGAGACTGGAATGCACCTCACAGACAGCAGTTGGAGGAGGCCCTCCCGCTACCTGCATTCTCTCAAGCCCACAGACCATGTGAGGCTCTGAGGGGATTGGGCACCCTGATGGTGTGGTCCTGGAGTCATGGCAACTCAGGCAGTCAGAATACAGAACGTAAGAGTCTGGGGCTCCTACTTCCTCGGGATTCCAGGCTCTCACATTCATAGAATGTAAGCAGCACAGATTCTTTCAATAACAGACTGTGATAATAGAGGCTCTGATGTTCTTAGGACACAAAGCTCTGGGAGTTCTTGAACCTTGAAGCTACAAACGGGGGACTCCCTGGATGACAGTTTCTGAGCTGGCAGTGTTTTCAGCACACAGGGCCTTGAATCCCCGTTGCTTAGACTTCCTTGCCTGGGAAATCCTCATGGGCCTGGCTCCTGGCAGTTCAGCCCTCGTGCACATGCACGTGTGTGAGTTTGTGCACATTGTGTGACTGCGTGTGGTGTGCATGGGCAGCTGGACGCAGGAACAGATGCAGCCTGAGGCAGCTCAGGAGAAGGAACAAGCCAGGAATCACCAACAGAGAGAAGCAGGGCCATTCATGGGCTGCAGTTGTGCAGGTGGGGTGAGACGCACTCAGGACAGTCACCTGTGGTCCAGGACTGGCCTCTTCATCTGTCCAGCCTGCCAGCCAGGGCTCAGGAAGAAGCGCCTCCATATGACACTCCTGGCGCCGGAGCAGCAGCAGCAAGGGGAGGGAAGGAGGGTGCGTGGGTCATGGGGTTGAGAAGAGTCAGGTCACTTCGGGATGGAGTTCAGTGAAGTGACGGGGTTCGGTGAAGGGTGGGTCAGTGGGGTGTGTGGAAGTTTCTAGTTCTGCATGTCTGCATTGCCCAGGCTGCTGAGATGGTGTCGGTCTGGGTAGTCTGAGCACCTGGGGTTTACTTGCTTGTCCCTGGGCTGGCTGAGAGCCAAGAGCTCCTTTCCACCTCTGCCCAAAGATGGAGAGGTGGGCAAGTTGCTGAGAGCTGAGATCCGCTTTCCTTTTCTCCTCTTCCTCCTGGTCTCCATGGGAATGGTGGCTCAGGATGAGCAGAGTTGACATGACAGTGCTGTGGGAGAAGCCAGTGTCAGAGTCATCCACAGGGGAAGGGGCTGGTTTGAAGACGTGAGCTCCCCGTCCCTGGGAGTGGGCAAGCAGGGGCTGGATCACCCGTCAGCATGACTTCTGAAAGGGGCTCAGATGGGAAAAGGGTCAGGAGGCTTTTTCCCTAGGATGGGTGGACTTTGTGTGAAAGGCCGGGGTGGCCCCACCTTCTGTATATCTCTGGGCCTCATCAACAGGTCGTCATGCCATGAGGTCTGCCTAATTCATCCTCCATCCTGTCTCTGTGCCTGGCCTAGTGCTGGGCATGGGCACCTAAAGCTAAATCAGATCCAGTCTCTTCCTGGAGGAGCACCTGTCTGAGAGGGGAGACACACAGGAAAACAAATCAGTTGGGTAACTCCTACATAAGAAGACAGACTAGATTGGAAGGAGGGTTCTACCACCGATCCCTCTAGTTGATAAATGTCTTTTTGAGCAATTCCTCTGGGTCAAGCCTTGTTTTAAGTGCTGGGGTCACAAGAACAAACAAAACAGAAAAAAAACACTGCTCCCTGGAACAGACTGACAGCAGGGTAGACCTGGTCAGAGCACAGAGAGCAGATCGGAGGGCTGGAGGGAGTGAGCAGTGTGACCAGGAGGCAGCCAGCATGTGGGTACAGCAGGAAAGGAAGGTTTTCTGGGGGTGAAGAGTCTTGAAGGCTAAGACTAGGGCTCCAACTTTATCCTATGGGCAATGAGGAGCCACGTGGGTTTGGGCGAGGCAGAATGTGACTCGGGTGAAGAAAGGGTTACTCCACGTGAGCACACTGGGGAGAAAGGCATAGCAATCCCTGAAGGAGACACTGGGGAGGTATGCAGGAACCGGACGAGCGTGTGCACAGGGATGTGTGGCTGTGCAGGACCAGTGCGAGTGTGTATGTGCATCTGTGGAAAGACTGTGTGGAAGAGGGTGTATATGAGTGTGTGTGGCTTGGGGCAGCTATTTTTTTTTTTTTTTTTTTTTTTGAAGGAAAGGTACAGGCAGGAATGAAGGTGAGTAGGCAGGCAGGGAGAAAGAGAGCGGAGGAAGAAGCATTTTTTTAAATTCATTTTTCTTTAGTTGTTCACACTGGTTGTTTCGGACTCAGGACTCAAACACAGGGGTATGTGACTTGCTCCTTTGGAGGCAACTGACCCAACCACTGCTCCACCAGGGCGCGCCAGGGGCAGTTTCTTACAGAGGAAGGATCTTGGGGTTTGCGGGTGATGAGTTCCCTGGACCTCAGCCCCATGCGAAGGTCCTGGACAAGAACTCTATGGCTTCCCTTCCCTCTAGGGTCATGGGGCAGGCCAGCTACTACAGACAAGACAAACATGTATGCAAATAACATGGAAATTATATGGAAATGATCAAGACTGGTGGCCAGCCTCCCTTCCTCCCCTCATCTCCTGGGCCTGAGTTCATTCAGTTTGTGCTTTTTCCCAGTCAGAGCTGTTGCCGATGCTCTGGGAGCAGCTCCTGCCCTCCCCGAGCTGAGATCTACATTGTCCCCAGAATCTGCCTGCAGCCAGATCCTTTCTCCGTGAGGGCACCCCTATATCTGGGGTCAGTCAGCCAACAAACAGAGCTGCCCGGAGCTAATGGCCAAAGGGAAACACTTCTGTTAGGTGTGAACTTGGGCACACACACATACACACTCACATGTTTGCATACATATGAATGCATATACCTCCCATTCTTGGACTCGTGCGTACTTACACCTGCACAGACATACTCGATCAGCACAAACACACTCCTGTAGATAGACATATACCTGTGGAAGTCTCATCTCCTCATAGAGATATACTTACAAACCTGTACTCATGTCCTCTCCTGCCTTCACCACATCATTCTCATAGGCCTGGATGGGGCCTTACACACATGTACACACACACACACACACACACACATACACACATGCAGCTTGCCAAGAGTAGCTCACCCTGCCCAGGTGCACACCCATGCCCACTTCAGCGCCGATGCATCCGGGACAGGCTTCTGATGGAGACAGAACCTGCAGAGATGTCAGCTTCCTCCAGGGAGTCTGGATTGTCCCTTCACAGGACTCTTCAGGTGGTGACGGCCTCTTTTAGTAAATGGGCTCCACTCTAGGTCAAGGAGAGACTGAGTCACACACACTGTCTCCTGAGGAGCCTCCACAGTGGGATCTGGTCCTTGCTCACAGCCTTTGGGCTTGGCATGCCCAGGCAGGTCTGCCTGCCCAGTGGGACTGCCTTCTGCTCAGCTAGGCCTACTTGGATCCCACCTTTTTCCATCTGAGCTGTATGAGCCCTGAAAGAGACCCAGGCCAACCTCTATAGTTGCTAAGAGGGCTGAGGCCAGTGATGGTCTGAGGCTTGCCTGCACGTCAGAGCAGGGCTCAAGTTTGAGCGTGGCCTTTTGGGGGTCTGACCACGGTTAGAAGCAACAGGATAGATGCATATCAGGCAGCAGGCAAGCTAATGAATCAGGACACATGCTCCTGGGAAAAGGCAGTAGACATGGGGGTCTATTGAGGGTCTGAGGTATCAAGTGTGAGAGATGGAGACTTGGTGAGGTGGAAGGCCTACACCCAATCCTGAGTGAAGAGATTCTTTGCAAGCACAATGGTCTACCAGTGGGAGGCGTCATTACTAGGCCCATTTAGGGCCAGTGCTGGACAGGACCAGAGGTCAAGTGGGCCCAGAACCTGGATTGACAGGCTCTTGACTATGTCACCTTTTCCTGAAATACCCAGTCAGAGATAACTGGACCACTGGGCAGCTTAGAGTGGTCCCCAAGAGTAGGGAGACAGCCGAGGGGCTGGGAGAGGCACTCCTGAGCCAGAGCTGGGAGGACACCTGGGACTGAGTTTCCTTGTGGCAGAGATGGGCAGAGGGTCTAGGTACTAGGAGCATGGGCCCCTCAGTTACTACATTGTTGGGGACAAAAAGAGAGATCTGGGAAAATGCTTTTTCCTTACTTGCCTTTCCTTAAGAGGCAGGGCATGACTTTAAGGAACAGATTAGAGCCAGATGACCTGGGTTGGAATTTTGACTTCACATCTTTCTAGCTATGTGACCATGGGCAAATTACTTTGTTTTTCTATGACTCAGTTTCTCTTCTCTGGAAAATGTGACCTATAATGGATTCTACCTTATGCTGTTGCTGAGAAGATGAAATATGAGGTATATAACAATGTGAGGTTCAATAAATGTTAAAGCTCCCCAGACACAGAGCCCCCAGCCCCAGAGGTACTAATGCAGCCCTATGGGACCAGCCCTGATCCTTGCTTGCATGGGACTAAGGTCAGCCAGGGACAAGATGCATGTAATCCAGGGTTCTCAAACATGGCAGTAAATCAGAATTACCTGGAATCACTTAAAAATGTGGGACATGGGAGGGTCCCAGATGTGAACATTTACACATGCTCCCTAGTTGATTCTACCATGAACCAGGGTGAGAACCCTGAAAAGATCACAGGATGCAGAGTAGTAGGGCAGGTCTGGGGGTCGGGGTGGGGAGCAAGGGTTACTTCCTGGTGAGAGCTTGGGCAAGACCCATCGCCTTGCCACCTTGAAGAGCCTTGGTTGCCTCTTCTAGGAGGGGACCGGTTGGAGAATTTCAGGTATTACATGAGGGAATGTTTGTGAAGGGACTCTGCATCCCGCCAAGCAAAAGGAAAAAAAAATATATTAAATTCAGTGTTTTAACATTTTCACAGGTAGGGAAACTGAGGTCGAGGGAAAGGCATGACCTGTCCAGAATCACAAGCTGCTCTGTAGCAGAGTTAAGAATCAAACCGTCTGAAGAATCTTGAATCTGAAGGATTGATATGGAAAGAGTTCTGAGTTGAGGGAAACTTAGGGTACATTCCCTGACCCCAGTTATGGAGGTGTAGAGTGGCCAAGTAACCAGAGACGGGAGACTGTGCCAGACCGGCCATAACACTTGACTGCAGGGTCTCAGTGGCCTCCTCTGAAGAATGAGTAGTTTGGCCAGTGGCTGTGACTGATACTCTGGATTTCTGTGCCCTACCCAGGCCATCCACAGCCCAGACTGTGCTGCTGATCGGTGGCTGGGGTTTACCAAGAAACTTGGACTCTGGGCTCAGACTCCGTCCTTACAATAACCCTTACACTGGTCATCCCACCTTTTACAGAGCAGGAAACTGATATGAGAAAAGGGAAGACCATTTTCTGAACCAGAACATTTACACAATTGAGGCTACATTATCCTTTTGTATAGTGTGTGTAAGTAGGATAGATTGTTCCTAGTCTATAGATGCAGTAAAATACATTGACTCGTCTGGGAACACTTAGTGACTGATAAGTTCCCTACTCTTCCCAGATCCCCAGATATTACTCCCAGGAAAGAAAGGGGACCCAGAGAACTAATGTAACTCCTGGAGGAGGTGGGCCTCTTCCTGGCCCCCAAATGATAAGCAAGCTGGCGGGATCTGGGCAGCGTGTAGTGGGGAAGTGCCTGGAGGTGAGGATGAGTCAGTAGCCCATCTGGGTGAAGCAGGAAGTATCCATTTAAAGAATGGTGGCAAGAGAGTCAAAGCTGTCAAAGCCGGGACAAGCCAGAGTCAGTTATACAGGGTCTGGCATATGAACTGACGATTTGGGTTTTCTTTGGTAGGAAGTCACTGAAGGTGTCTGAGCTGGGGAAGAAGCATTTCCAGAGGTGTGGTGGGAGAAGTCTTAGCATGGAGGGCCTCCCCGCCACCCCAAGTTGGTGACACAGTCAAGGATCTGCTCAGCCTGTGTTCCAAGTGGTTGGACTGTGTCCAGGACTGGGCTGGGTGACTCAATGTTGAAGAAATCATTCCCCAGGGAGAAAGGACCCAGATGAATCAGCCCAGTGAGATGGGGTGGCTGGGGGCTCACTGAGTCACTCTCCAAAAGGTGGGGTGGGGGGTTGCAGAGATAGGGGGCTGCAGTGCAGTGGGAAGGATTCAGGTCAGACCTCAGCAAGGGCTGGCTGTCAGGGGACTCTGGCTGCTTTCCTACCATTTTAGGGTTTGACTTTAATCAATTTTGTGGAGGAGATGGGAAAACTGAGGCCCACAGACCGGTGAGATCTGACCAAGGTCATGCAGCAAGTCTCTGGCAGAGGCCAAGGGAGACCAAAGCTTGCCACTGCCCCAACCAATCTCATGCCAGTCTGAGACTAGAGCCTGGTAGGTCCAGGTGAAAGCTTGCCTCAGTGACGACCTCCCCCATGCCCTCAAGGCCCGGCTGATAGCAAAAAGGACCGGCTGAGCGGAAGCGATGCGACAGCAGGGGGCGCAGGAGCGTCACGGCTGCCGCTGGAGCCAAGACGGAGGCCGCTCTGCGGAGAAATGCGCTCGGGGCGCGCGGGTCCCACAGCGGAACTGCGGACTGTGTGGTTCTTGGGCCTGCACCCTCTCTGGTCACGGAAACGCCAAATAGACCTATGTTCCCCGTTTTGGAAGCCCAGTGTCCCTACTCCCCAATCAGGAGTGGTGCGCCTAAGCGCGCCCGAGTGTTTGTGCGCACGTGTCTCCCTCGCAGATTTTCTACTGCTTTAGGGCCTGTCAGTCTCGCGGCGACCTCTAAAATTCTCCCCGACTTTCTCTTTTTCCTGGACGAGGAGCAAGCCCAGAGTTCCTTGTATTGTTTCAGCGGCCCCTTTCCCTGCTATTCTCTCCCCTCAGCTCCCCTCCCATTTCCCACCCCCACCCCTCTCCTCTGCCTGGGGGCTCGAGCCTGGTGGCACCAGGACGCTGAGTGGTTGAGCGAGAGGATGTGATCGAATTGGACAAGGGCACTGAATGGCGCCCCCTGTAAGGTAGTAAAAGGAGTAAGGAAAGGGCTAGAGCAGGGGAGCAAAGACTGTGAGAGCGGGTTACCTGGCCGGGATCCGAATAGCGGACGAGCTGGCAGAATCCTGAAAGCGAAGAGATGGGGAGGTGAGAGCTGGGGTGGGGGTAGGGGAGGTCCGGTATGGGGTCCGAAGCGCCGGCGAGCTGGAGGTGCGGTCCGCTGTTGCGGGAGGGTAGGCGGGGCTGGGGCGATCAGGGGGCGGGGTTGGGGCGGGCTGGGGCGGGGCCAGGGCGGACACTCGCGCGGACCCTGCGAAGCTGTCGCGGACGCGCTGACCGAGCGCAGCGGCCGGGCCGGCGGGCGGGCGGGCGACTGCGAGCATGGTCCTGGTGCTGCACCACATCCTCATCGCTGTTGTCCAATTCCTCAGGCGGGGCCAGCAGGTCTTCCTCAAGCCGGACGAGCCGCCGCCGCCGCAGCCATGCGCCGACAGTCTGCAGGTAGGGCCCCCCTCCACCCCGCACCACCCCCCTCCGCCGCCCCGCGCTGGGTAAGAGGAGAACCCGGTGTCGGGCGAGAGCCCAGCCGGGTACTCCGTGGGGCGTGCAGTCGCCGGCTCCAAGGGCCACCCTGCCCCTGAACCCTTCTCCCGGTGTGGACCGCTCCCACTTCTGTGCTCAGACTGCAGCCCATACCCAGAGCCCTTGGATGCCCAGCTCACAGTCCAAACCTCATCCAGGACTCTGAACCCCTTTGGATTCAGGCTCCTCCCCGAGCAATGAACTCCCAATCTGCAGTGAGACCCAGTCCACACCAAGAGTTCTGTTTAAAGCCCTCCCAGCCTGTAACCCAACCTCCTAGATTAGTGGGAGACCCCTGCCTGAACTCTGAACCCGCACTCTTGATCTGACTCCAGGCACAGCCAAAACACCTGAGCCCCCAGATCTCAGCCAGGAGGACCCCACCCCAGAGCTGGGGCCTCACCCCAACCAAACCCCGGAATCTCTACTCCACAGCCTCAACTGTGCCCCCACCCAGATTCCCACTTAAACCTCAGGATTTCCGTCCTCACCTGGGACCCCACCCCAGCGTCCAGATGATGCTTCCTGGCTCAGTTTCTCTCTCTTCTGCAGACCCCTCCCACCTGGTTCCCTCTTTCTCTCCCTCCTTCCTGTATGGTAGGTTCCCTAGTCTTTTCCCATTGGTTTCACCTCCTCTTGTTTCTCTTGGGGTGTGGTGGTCCCACTTTATTCTCTGGTTTCTCAGAGTCCTTCTGAATTTCTGCCTGTTTCTTGTTTGGTCTCTTTGGACTCTGTGCCTGCCTCTCTCAGTCTGTCATTCCTCTCAATTTCTCTAGTCTGTCTTTGTTCTAGGCTTTCTCCTTGGGTTCATCCAATCCCCTTATATCTACATTTGTGGGTGAGGAGGAGGCAGACTCAGAGCCTTGGGCTGATGTCCCCATGTTGTCAGGCATGATATGGTGTGAGCACTGGGGGAAGGGACTAAACATGAGTGCTCGCCCCTTGGGTGGCCACAGGGATCTAAGGCAGGTGCACATTGTAGTGCACTGGGCACCAGTGTTGATAACTCATAACCCCTGTCAGCCCTGCTGTCCTATTTTTGACTTGGGGTAACTGGAGGCTTAGGATGGGGCAGGGAGGAGTAGACTGTAATCTGGCATCAGTCACCTGTGGTGGGACGTGTCCAGGGCTGGAGGAGTCTGAGGTATATGTGTCTAGGATGAGCTGGGTTGCATGTGTTGGGTGTGTCTTGTGTGTGATCATGTGTGTTGTATGTCCTCACAAGTGGGGTTATTTTAGGGGATTTGTGGGTGCTGGTGGTGAGAGTCATGGGTAGATGGCGTGGATGCTGTCTGTGGCGTGTCTTGTGTGTGTGGTGTTTGTGTCTGTCATCCTGAAGTGCATGAGGTAGGGGCGGCTTGCATGGGGGATTGTGTGTGGTTGTTTGTGTTATTGGTTGTCCTGTCAACCAGGAAGAGCCACTGCAGGGGCCCCTGTGAAAGGTTCCAGTAGATGTTTTGGCAAAGGAAAGTGGGGTCGGGAAGACTGTGTGCATCTGGTGTGTTTGTAGGTGATTGGCTTAGTCACAGTGGCACATCCTGGGCTCACTTGTGTGTGGGTGTTGAGTGGTGTGGGTGTGTGCGTGTGTGCGTGTACATATGGGTGAGGTAGCTGTCTGTGACTCTAGGTAGGAGAGAGAGCAACAGTTGAGAGGCCTAAGACAAGGAGCCAATGGCTCAAACGTGTGTGTGTGTGCACACGTGCACACATTAGCAGGGTTATTTATAGTGAGGAGCTGTGTGTGACCACAAATGTGTGACATCTTGAGGTGACGCTAAGTGTGCACATCGTTTGCTCAGAGTGTGTCTGCATGCGTCTTTGTGGCTAGCTGATATGTGTTGAATTCAATGGGATGTGTGTGTCTGCGGCTGGGGATGTAGTGTGGGGTGTGTGAGGTGCACGGTGGGAGGCTGAGTGTGAGTGTGACATGAAGTATGGGTGTGTGAGCACTGTGCCTTCCAGTGCGATATGGGGGTTATGTGACTATTTCTCGCTGTGAGCTGCTTGCGTGTGTGGTGAGGAGTGTGTAAGCAGTGACCAGTGAGGCAGGGGTGCGTGTAGGCTGAGGCAGTGTGGAGGATGTGTGTGTGTGTGTGTGTGTGTAGGAGTGAGATATGTAATGTTTGGGGTATGTGGAATACAGCAGGTGTCCCATAAATGTTTGTGGAGTGACGTGTGTGTGCTGGGAGGGCTTGGCTGCCATCCTGTCCTTGTTTCCCTCCCAATTAGGTCCCCAGAGAGTTCTAGTGACGTTCTTGCATGGCCCCCCTAAGCCAGGCTGCCTCTACCCTTTGCCCTTCATCCCCCTCGCTTTGACCAAGGCCTTTGTCTTGGGTTTCCGGCTGAGCAGGCGCTGGACAGGCAGGCGGCAGGCGATGTCGCGATCCAGGAACCTTTGTTCTTTTCCTCTTTGCTTGTCTCATGTTTTGGGCTGGGGTTTGGAAGGGGTGGAAAGAGGATGCACGTGTTGCGGGATCACTGTATTTATTGTCACCTCACAGCTCTGATGAGGAGGGGTCTGAGGCAGGCACTGGGGCGTGCGGGTGGTGTCCCTGGTGGCACCTCCTTGGCATAAGAGCAGCTTGGACTGGGCTTGGAGTTGGGTGAGTTTGCTCACTGTGAGGTCTTAGTCCCAGCACCCTTCCTGGCTCATATCATCTGAGGGTCGCTGAGCATCCAAGTGGCCTCTTCTTCATGCTGTCCTGCCTATCCTCCACCCTTCTCTGTGAGCCCCTTGGGGAGGGTCCTTGGGCTAGCCCAAGACAACCAGGAAGAACTTAATCTGTTTCTACTTATTTTGACAGCATATCTGACAGGGGAAGTTAGTCCCTGTCCTCACAGACCCTTATCTGAAAAAGGTGTCCTAGTCACGCTTTGTAGGACCCTCAAGTCTGATAGGGGAGACCCTAGTCGGTGGAAGGTCACGCCTTCTAGAAAAAACGATGGGGAAACCTTATTGGATAACTGCCCAACTGGTAAGCAAGAGCATGATAGGCCAGAACTTCTTATACTTGGAAGACACAGAGACTATTAGGATCAGTCAAGGGAAGATGATGGGGACTTTTTCTTCAGCATCATTCCAGAAGGTTCTCTAAAGAGAAACAGGCTTGAGCTGGCTCTTGAAGGGGCTATTGGATGGGCAGAGAAATGTGGCCTGGGGCTGAGGAAGATTCTGGCCCAACTGGAAAAATGGATATTGAAGGCAGTTAATTCTTCCCCAGCAACACCATCTGGCTTGAGACGGCCATCTCTGAGCTTCCATCTTTTCTGATGCTTTCGCATTACCTTTCCCCATCCCATTGTCTTTGACCGGAATCAACATCCTCATCATCATTGTCATAGCCATCGTCTTCATCATCATCATCATTATCATCATCATCTCCAATCTTTTAGTCAGCTCTTTTCAAATTCCAGCCTCCATGCAGACATGTCTCAGACTAACTCAAAATGGTCTAAAAGCATTTAGTGAGCACCTACTATGCACCAGAAAGGCACAGTTTAAAATTCCAGGGTCAGAGCAATGACTCACAGACATCACAGGCTCCCACCCTCTGTGTCCTCCTGGCTTAGGCATGCTGTCATCTCCCTCCCTGGCCCTGGTCAGACACGCACCCCCCCCCCACCTCCTTCACCTGTTATGTAGCTGGCTCTGTGAGGCTCCAGGGATGTATCTCGTGGGATTGGGGTCTGGTTCCCACTGGAAAGCGAGTTCTTCAGAGGCTGAGCCTGGTCTCCCCTTTCCCTGCCATGTGTGTCCTGAACTCATGGATCATTAGATGTCCACACCCCACTGGAACCAGCTAGGAAACTGGAGGCCCAGAGTAGGGAGGGGATTTCGGGCAGTCTCCTCTTTAGAGCTTCCATTTACCAGCATTATCAGAGACAGAGAGATGTCAGGCGACTTGCCCAGGTTTCACTGTAAGGTGGCAGCGCTCATCACATACTAGAGCTTTCCTGGCCACTGGACTGGGCTCTGGCCCCAGCACCATGCTGCTCCCTGGCTGGCCTCCGTGCTGCCTGTGGCTGGTAAACGATTATTAATGACCCCCCTGGCAAGGAGACAGGAAATGTTTCCCAGCCACAGCTGGGGACCTGCTCCCTGCCAGCCCTGGCCATCCATACCCTCCTGTACTTGGTGTCAGCACCAGTGTGATCTCCATTCCGCCTTGGCCTTCTTTGGTCCTGCTGCCCATCTGCCTCCCACCTCCCTGTCCTCTCAGGGGTGAAGTCCAAGAAGAGACAGCACTTCTTCTATGTCTCTCTCGCTCTCACCACTTTCTCCAGTCTGATTCATCTCTACTTTCATCCCTGTTCCAAACTGGCTGGAAGTAGCCCCTCCTCCAGGAAGTCTTCCCTAAATGCACTGCTCACCCCTCCAGGGCTGCCTCTGCTGGGCCCTGGCCTCTGCATCTCCCTCATTGCAGACTCAGGTGCCCCTTGGATGGTTTGCTCTGATGGCTCTCGGGCTGGGTTTAGGAATTCATGTTGCCTCTCCTCAATTCCTTAGGACTGACACATGGAGGATCCTGCCAGAGGTATCTTCCAGGAAGTCTCCAGTCCATCACAGGGACTCTCACCTCTTCCAAGCACACCCTCCCTGCCTGTCCATGCCACATACTGTGTACTGCCAGGCCGTCACTGGAGGCACCTCCTCCTAGTGCCTAAGAAAGGCTAGATAGAAACGAGGACAGTGTGGGCTTTAAAGTTCCTCCGCATGGTCCCCACGTCTGAGCAGCCATGCATCTGTCATGTGGCAGGTAGACAAACGAAGGTATCAGGCTATTGGTGGGCAGGTGATGGGGGGTGGCACCAAGATTCATGGTGGTAGTGTGTGTGGTGAGGGAGAGAAACTGGGGACTATGGTGGGACAGAGCAGTGGCCCCTAATTCAGCCCAGAGCAGAAGGGGCCAAGTTGAGTTTCTTCTAGGAGAAAACATGTCTAAACTGATTGCTAAGAGACAAACCAGGAAAAAGTTCCATATGGAGAGGGGAGAGAATGGGGAAGGACTGCCGTGACAGAGGGAGAAAAGCTTGTGGTTTGGCAGTCAGTGGCGCTGGACCCAGGGCTGCCCGAGTGGCTGAGCTGGTGGGGTCGGAAATGTTGGGGGGAAGCACCAAAGAGACAAGGCTGGTAAGGCGAACAGAGCCAAAGTGTGCAGGACTTGGCCGTGCACGGACTTCGGACTTTTTCCAGAAGAACACAGGTCAGAGGTCCTGGGGAAGAGTTAAAAGCCTGGCAGGGAATGCCTGCCCAGCTGTGTGTGTTAGGAAGCCCCGGGGGGCTACGGGGTGGAGAGAGGCTGAGGTGCCAGAGTGGAGGCTGGTGCAGTATAATTCAAACAGGGGGTGATGAGGTTCTGGGGATGGAATGGGGCTAGGCAGGGGAGCGGGGGATGGAGCTTGTCAGCTGTAGGGGTGAAGGGAGAAGGAGAATGCCCTAGGGGTGTGTGTGTGTGTGTGTGTGTGTGTAGATGAGACTTGAAGACAGAAGCCCAGGTCTGTGTCGGGGCCCTCTCAGGACCCAAAGGTCTCAGGAAGGTCTCCTAAAGAGGTCAAAAACCTTGGGGCTAAGTGGAGCCTAGGAGTCCCGGCCTATTGCAGCCTCATCTGTAGCTGGCACTTGGGATCTGCCCCAGGCAGAGTGTTCAAATTCCGAAAATTAAAACAATCTGGGAAATGTAATATTTAATAAAAATCAAATTCAAAAGTATATGAGTACATTCCAGCATGAGTTAAAATGTAAATTTATGAAAATGCTAAACATACATGATGGTTCTAATATCAATCGTAGGCCTCAGCCGCTTTCTCCCACTTCTACTTTAGTGCCTCTGAAGCTACTGCTTTGCGTATAGCTGTACCTTCAGGGGCTCCAGGGCTTTCATTCAGGGAACCTCACCTGGGATCCTCCCTTCAGTTAGGAGCTTCAGGAGGCAAGCATTTCACTTTCCTGCCCCCTTACCCTGAGGGAGCTGGCCTTGCTCACTGACCCCCTTCTGTGGTTGATTTTATTTGGGGGAACCAGGTACAGACCTAGGGGAGGGAGTTTCAGTACCTGAGAGGCTGAGAGATGAGGTCTGCGTTACAGGGCCAGGGCTGGCATAGGGGAGCCGGAAGAGTGGGGGAGGGCTGCTGGGAGGGAGAGGGAGGGGAAGTGAGCTGTATTACCCCAGGATTTCAGAACATAAAAGTTGCTCCATTTCCGGAACACAGGAATGCTGAGGCCCCATCTTGCAGTCTCGGCTTGGGCATTCATTGCTTGGTCCCACTCTGGTAATCTTGCACAAGGCTATTTTCTGGGCTGCATTACTGTAAAAGCGGGGATCTGAGGGGTCAATATCTCTAGAGGTGTATAGCTCTAACTCTAGGAATGAATGATTCTGAGAATCAGGAATCGTCACTCTGGGGTTCTACCCTTCCATGACTCCCAGCTTCCAGCCAGGCTGCATGGATGCGTGGTTGTGTGATTCCGACATCCTGTGACTTTAAGATGCCGAGATTCCGTGAGTCAAAGCCGCGGACATTCTGTGAATCCAGGATTCTAGGATTTGATGGTTTGATGATTCAGTGATTCTAAATGGGGCTTCTGGGAAGAGATGCAACCACCTGCCTCGTTAATGTCAGTGTTCGGTTATTAAAAACGTAACAAGAATCAATGGAGACACATAGCCTGGGATCGTGGGTGGCCTCCAGCCCCAGTGAAGGAGAAGAGGAAGGGGGAATGGAGACCAGACACCTTCTCAATCTGGGCCCCACGGGCTATCACACCAGAATTGGTGTGTGTGTGTGTGTGTGTGTGTGTGTGTGTGTGTGTGTGTGTGCACGCACTCGTGCGTGTGTGTATGTGCTTGTATGTGTGTGCACACACCTAGGAGGCCTGCTTCTCCCTAAGTTTGCAGGGTCAGGGGTCATCTCCTCATCCCCTACCTCTATTCCTAACCATTTCACACTATCCTCCCAGTCCTTGAAATCTTTGAGCAGAAATGTCCAGCAGCAGAGGAAGTAAAGGCCTGGTCATTCCCTCTTCCCTGGCAGCTCCAGTCTGAGGGGAAAACAGGACATGAACACTTCCTGGACACCGACATAGAAACACACAAACACACTTGGGGCTGTCAGAACCCCAAGTACAAAGGGCCTCCAGCGAGGGCAGAGGCCAGGGCAGCAGAGGAACGGTACAGGCAGCGGTTGGTGTCTAATCAGCACCCTTTGAGTGCAGACTTAGGGGCAGGACACTCCTGATGCCCTGGAAGTGACTGTGAGGAGGGCTTAAGGAAGATGGGGTCGTTCCTAGGCCTGGGGTCTAGATTGCTGATGACAGATGAATACTCCCCTGCCATGCTAATGCACGACCCAGCCTGACACAAAGCCAACCCACTTGTCCAGTGGCTGCTGTTACCTCAGCACGCAGGTCAGCTGCTGAGGCAGGGAACCGGGTCAGGGAGGGAACATTCAGGCTGAGAAGGAGCTCAGAGCTCCAGCGGGCCAGCCCCAGCAGGCTGGGTACCTCAGTCCACGAATCCCAGCCTGGTTGGTTCACGGCTCAGGAGATGGAGGCGGGGAGCTGGTGACGGGGAGCTGGCCGAGGTCTCACAGTCCAATAGGGCCTGATCCCCAGTTCTTGGGCCTCCCTTTGCCTACAGCATCCCCTTCTCCCTGGAACCACCTGGGAGGCAGGAGCAGAGGCAGGTCTCAGGTTAGGAGCACCCTTCCAAGCTCTTGTCTGTCACCCATCTACCTTTCTCCTCCCACAGGCCAGAAGGCAGGTGGGGTGGCCACAGCTGCTCCCTGCCATCCATAAGGCTCCATTGTCTACTATATCCTGTCTTGGCCTGGACAACAGTGTCCCCAGCAGGGAGCCCCTCCCCAGATGCCCAACCCACAGTATGCCTCCCTGGGGTTCTCCTCTCTCTTCACTGGCCACTTTCTGCCTCCTGACGCCCCACCCCTCACCCTCCCTCTGCCTCCCTTGGCCTCTTTCCCCATCTCTGGCCATCTCTGGGAGTCTCTCTCAAAAGATTATTAGACTTGGAAGGGCCCAGGAGACCATCATGTTCAACCCTTTTATTCTTTAGAAGAGGGAGTCGCTCAGAGGGGATGGCCCTGTCCGAAGTGGCACCATGTAGTGGCAGACCCTGGATCAGGGAGCACTACCTTTGGCATCAGGCATCTAAGGTTTGAGGACTATGTTGTTCCCAAACCCCATGCTGAGCACACAGAAGGCCAGATGGGCCTCCCTGCTCAGCCCCAAGCTGCTCTCTCTTCTTGGTCCTTTCCCCTCTCTTCTCCATCACTGTTGCTGCTGTTCTACCTCAGCCGACCCTGGGCCCCAGAGGAGGCTTCAGGATTCTGGGACTGGAGTGCACACACAGACTCACGGACACCTGAAATACGTGCAGGTCTCATGTGAAAACCTATACAGCACAGCTCGGAGGCTGCCCTGGAATCTAGTGAGCTTTCTCCCATAGGAAACCCCCCAGGACCCCTATGCACATGTCTTCATCCCACTAGCCCTCATCTCACAGCTGAGTTTTATGAACCCAAGTGCATGGCTTAGTCTCCCCTAGTCCTGGAGTCCTTCCTTCGGTATTCCCTCTGTCTGTCTCCAGGAGGGGCTCAGCTTCCTGTGGCTGGGTGGGGAAGCTCTGAGGTCCCCAGAGAGCAGTGAGACAATGGGAGGCGTTGCGTGATAGTGACACCCTACCCTGACCTCCTGACTGGTGACTGGGGTACAGCCTTGTTCTGTGGGCCCTTTAGGCCTAGGGTCCTGGTCTGACCCCCCTACCCTTGACCTCTCAGCACAGAGAATCAGAACCCTGAACTCCAGCTGTGGTTCTCTAATTGGGAGGCTGTGGAATCTGGGTGCTCAGTACACTGGCAGCATGTTAATGGGGGACCACAGGAGATGCGGGGGTATGAAGATTCCCAGGGCCTCAGGGAGGGGTGTGCTGGAGTACCCTGAGGGGGGTGGCTGGGGCGTGCTGTGGCGACCTGTGAGCACCTAGCCGGGCCTTCCTGATCCTATTATCCACTTTTCCCCACCGGCCTGGAGATGGCAATGGAGCCTCTTCAGGGAGCTGCCTCGGGGCAGTTGGAGAATGGCTAAACCCGGACTGTGTCCTCTCAGGGGAATGGGAGGGCTGCCCAGGGCAGCACAGTAGGCCATCGGAGGGCCGGGGGCTTAGGCTTGTGGACAGAAGGGATGGGCCCTGAGGTCAGGTGCTTATCTCGGCCTGGTCATTTCCTGTGCCTAACATGGCTGGGTCAACAGGGTCATGGTACAGAGGGAAGGAACAGGCCGGAGCCAGTGTACACCCTACGGTAGACTCAGGCACACAGACCACCTCGTCCTGCCCTGGGCTGCAGTCAGTCCCGACAGAGGCCCAGCCTTGAGGCCACAGTCTCCCCGGGAGATGGCCGCGCTGACACGACACTCCGCACACAGACCCAGTCATCCTGGGTGACGCTCAGGCCAGCTGCAGGCCTGGCTAAGCAGAGAGACAGCCCAGGAACAGGGACATGTGCGACAACAGGCGCTCTGCCACAGCCACGCCACAAGCATCCACACACCAGGTGCAGCTACTGTCACCCCTGTGTGGACCAAGGAGAGCCACAGATTCCAGCAGTCACAGGCAGGTGTACAGGCCCTGAGCGAGATGAGTGGGGCACCAGGCAGTGAACTCAGACCCCCTCCCCTCCAGACTGCCCTCCCCCAGCTCACTGAGCGCCTGAGGCTGTTTATTTCCTTGCAAGGATGGGTGTCTCACCCCCTCCCCCTCCCCCTCCCTACCACACGCTTCCAAAGCTGCCAAATCAAATCAGCCCCTGCGCCCGCGCCAGGCTGGCATGGCGGCCAGCAGCTGACGGGAACAGAGCCAGGCTCAGAATATCCCACCGCCTGTGCCCGTCCGATGCCTGAGTGCGCTTGTCGGGAGGGGGTGGGGTGCAGAGGGGCCAGCCGGCGCCCAGACAGTGCGCTCTCCTAGAGGCTAGGGGTCTACACGCCACCTGGGTGGTGGGCTTCTGGAGAACAGGCAACGGGGTCTCTGCAGCATCTGCCAGCTTTCAAGGAGCTGTGGGGGTGGTGCTGACGGGACTTGCTTTGGGGGATCCAATTGGACCCCAGATAGCTGGGCACCAGACTGGGGTTGGCCGCTCACATATATGATCGCATTCATTTAGGATTCACAGAACTCCAGCTGGGGTCCCAGTGCAGTGGCTGTGTGAGCAGAACATTACAAATCCCATTTTATAGATGGAGAAACTGAAGCTTAGAGGGGGAAGTGAAGATGCATGGAAAAAAGCAGAAGTGGAGGGGGACGGTCTCCGAAGGGGCAGAACTGTGGTCATTTTTATTCCTTCGATTCCCCAGACTGAAGGAAGGGTGAGGCTCTGCTTCTCTGAGTTGGTGAGGCAGAAACCACAGGTGACCAGGGGTGGCCAGGGGTAACCTGGAGCAAGAAGGGAGTATGGGAGAGGGCAGGCTGATGTCCGGCAAGGCTTCCTGGAAGAGACACTCTGTGGAAGACAGGAGGCTGGGCCTGCTGGGGGTGGGCAGGTGGACAGCCTGGGGAGAAGGTCTGCCAGCCCTCAGGCCCTGGCCCTCTTGTCTCTACAGCCAGCCAGGACCTCCTTGTGAGGGAGCCAGTGCACCCAGGGAGTAGAGACGCCCGCCTGCAGGTGAGAGCTCAGTGGAGGGACGAGCGGGTGGCTGGAGGGTTGGGGCCACAGGCTGGGGTCAGTCTGAGCATTGCCTCTACCCTGGGAGGACTGGGAGGCTGGAGCCGAACATAAGCCCCAACTCTCCTGCCTAGGTCACCCCACATCCAGACCATCTCCCCAACATATTCCTACCTGGGGTTCCCTCCTGTGGAGGCTGCAGCCTCCTCCCACGTCTTCTGGGAATCATTTCAGGTTCTTCCCTTGTCTTCTTCATCCTCATTCAATTACCTGCTGATTCCCTGCCCCAAGATTTTATGAATTCCTTTCCCCTCCATGCCTGAGTCCAGGACTGGCTTGCTCATGGCTGTCTGCTGACAGTTCCCCCATCCTCCACATGGCTGCTGGAAGGATCTTTCTAACACACAAACAAACCTGAACTGGTCACTTTTCTGTTCAAATTCTCCATATGCCCCATCCCCCTGCCCTCTCTGCAGCTCCAGCCAGACCACAGAGCCTCCCCAGAACCACTCCTGTGGGTCTCTTCCCCGTCAGCTTCCAAAATCCTTCTGGGCTCAGCTCTAGCCTCCCTTCCTCCGTGAAGCCCTCCCTGCCGCCTGCGCTCCCTCTGCTGAGCTCTCATACCCTGGACACCAGATACCAGCCATTCTGCTGTCTATGCCATGAGTGTCCTGTGTCTTCTGTTCTGGGACTGTGTCTATCTAACTTGTCTTCCTCACCGAACCATGAGCACCTTAAGCACTGGGAATATGCATTTTAAATTCCTGAGTCTGCCCTACCCATCCTCCAATGGGTACCTGGTACAGTGCTCAGCAGCTGAATTTCCTCTGATATGAGAGGTGCCTTTGACTGTGCCTTTGGGGTGCTCCTAGGAATCTTAGCGCTCAGAGAAACCTTTGGCAGCAGAAATGGGGTGGGTTGGAGATGCTGAAGAATGGCACAGAGTTGGGGGGGTATGTGCGTATGTGATCAGTTCCAGCAGTAAGACGAGCATGAGCCTGCTTCCCACGCTTAGGCCTGGCTGAGAGGAAGGGGTGCCCTGCTGTGCAGAGCTGTAGGCACAATCCCCTGTTTAATCCCCATGACTTCTTTCTGAGGTGGGGGAAGCATTATTCTCCTGCTGGAGGCCCAGTGGGGTGACAAAGTGAATCAGGAAAAAAGCTTCGTGGGCCACCCAGATGTGCCTTGAGGCTGATCCTCCCTCTATCCCTGCCCTCTGGAAAGATGGGGAAGAAGATGGCCACACAGGGTCTCAGCTTGGGTTCACTGCTGGGACGTGGGGCCGAGCCCCAAGAAGGTCCCGACAGCTGAGAGCTGGGGAAGGAAGGGTAAGAAGGGGAGGGCCTGGAAAGTCATTATTATTTTATTTATTGCTATGGCATCCCCATGGGAGGGAGCTTCCCCCCAGAGTAGGGACAGATGGTGTTCCTGGGAGCCCACAGAGTCTCAGCAGCCACTGCCATCCACCAGGAAAGACTGCATTTGTCATCTGTCCAGGAAGCAATGGGGGAGAGAGTTGGAGAAGCTGAGCTCCTCTTGGGTTATGGGAGCTGGGACCCAGGATCCACTCCATGCCTCTGTGCACAGCATCCTTCGCCTACAATTTGGTCCTGCTCTCTGCAAATTCAAGTCCTATCCCTCTTCCCAGTCCCAGTGAGCTCCCCTCTCATCACGAGTCCTCCCTCCATCGTCCCATCCCCGTTTGTTCCCTTTGCTTGTCTTCTCTCTTCACCTGTCCTTTGTGGGGGCTTTGGAGCCTCCTCAGACTGAGGGTTTCAGGCCAGGAGCAACTCAGCTCTTAGCTCCTTCTTGTCCCCTGCCCCACAACCACCTCAAAGATGGGTGGTGTCTGCTGGGCCTCTTGGCAGGGCCGGCTGAGTACCCCATCCCATGTGCCTGGGCTCACACTCAGCCTGCTGGGGAGAGACTGGCTGCCATCCGTGGGGACTCCCCAGCATGGAGAGGATGGGGCTGGAGGAGAGAGAGAGGCTAGGGTGTTGCTTAGCCTGTAGGGACAGCTGGAGGCATGAGGAGCCCTCCTGACAGGGCGGAGGCTGGGGAGACAAGAAGGCCTCATTTAGTGTACAGACGGTTAGATGGGTATGTGCAAGTCCTTCAGTGTGTGACCTGGGGCCAGTCCCTTCACCAGCCTGAGCATCAGTGTCCTCACATGTCAGAAGGGCATAAGAAGCTCCATCTTTATTGGACATATCACAGCAGAATGTTGGGAGAAGTAGCAAAGACAATGCATGTCATGTGCCCTGGCCAGTTGTTGGAGGGAGTTGGCGGCCCCGCCTTCACTCAAGGGTGATCTCTTTGGAGTCACGACTAGGCTGTGCTTCCTTGAGGCAGGGTGCCCCGCAGGGCTGGCCCAGGGAAAACGGAGGTCCTGTGGGCTCTGCATATTTGTGCACTGGCAGGACAACAGCAGGAGAGCAGGGCTGCCAGCCCCTGTCCCCACCTTGCAGGCATCTGTTCACACACTCTCTTGGGACAACAGCTCTCTGGCCCCTGTGTCAGAGGCTGACTTGGGGAATGGCTCTTTGGCTCAGACTGAAATCCTTCAGGACCATTAGTCTCTCTGTCAGTTGTCATGTCATGTCATGTCTGTCAGTTGGATGTCAGTTGGGAGCCCAGTGGGACAGGGATTGGGGACAGGCAGACACAGACAAGGCACAGGTATCCACACTGTGTACCGAGTGTGCTAGCCAGCACTGGCTACTACTGCTGCCCATGCGATAAGTAAAGATGACACCCCCGTGGTATCACGTGCAGGCCCCGCCCTCTGCAGGCCCCTCACGTTCACCCCGCGCCTTCACCTGGCCGGGCTCACTCCCAGAACACCTACTCCTGGCCTCCTGGACTTTGCTCACACTGACTCTTCTCTCTGGAATACCTTTCTCGTTTTTCTCTACCTACTCCCTTGTCAAGCCCCAAGTTAGGTTTTACCTCCCCTGCGATGTCCTCTCAGATGGCCCCTCCACCTCGCATTAAGTCAGTCTCTCCCCTTTTCTGGGACTCACAGTCCCCAAGCGTCTCTGAGCATGTTGTGGGTAACTTGTCACCCTGTGTGGGTCTATGATGCGAAGGATACTTTCCCATGTATTTGTAAACATCTGGAGATGGGAAGCAAGGCTGAGTCTCCTTTGTCTCACCTGGGCCCACATGGAGCCTGACATAAGCCTAGTGCATACTAGGTGCTCAAAAAATTGCTTCTTGCTCTAATGAGAATGACTGAGGGGGTTGGAGTAGTTCCAAGAAAAGATCTGTTGTTCATTTGGGGTAGTCTTGGAGACTTCCTGGAGGAGGCAGGGTTGGAACTTTGAAGGAGGAAGAGGGTCAAGGCCAATGACTCAGCCCAGAGAGGGTAGCAGGAGGCTGGTTCATTGATGGGTTCTGGGCTGAAGAAGGCTTACTCTCAGAGAGAGTCTGGGGTGACACTGAGGCCGCCAATGGTGAATAAGTGGGTCCCGCGTGGCAGGATAGTGGTAGGCAGGGGCAGGGGTGGGGTGGTCCTGTGAGACAGGATTGCCATGGGGAACGTTTTGCATGTGAAAGGAGCAGCTTGTAACAAGTGCCAGGTGCCCTTGGGTCTCCAGCAGAGAAGGCCCAGCATGTCACTAAGGCCCAGAATCCTGGAGTGGAGCATTGGCGTGAGGCAGAAAGGCCACTGCAGGGCTGTTGAAGTCTATCTATAAAATTCCTGAATGAGTGCTCTAATTAGCAGATGTGCCAGCCTCCTCCCGGAGTCTACACATCAGGAGCAAGCGGCCTTGATGCTGCCCCATGGCCCCGAGGGGGCTGCTACCAGCTACTTGGCCACAGCACCTGGCATCCATCATACCCTGAGGACTCGCCATCTGTCTGTACCCACTTGTTGGGCTGCACAGGCCCAGGGTGTTCAGGGACTTGAGCCAAGCAGGCGCTGTCAGCTGCCACCCCAGCTTAGCTCTCTGTCTGTCTGTCCATCCATCTGTCCACACCCCTGACAGACAGAGGACAAGGCAGAGATGGGCAGGCACCAGTATTGCTATCAGAGAAGCCTAGTGCGAAGCGGGAGGCATCAAGTGCCAGGGACTGACTCCCCCCTGGCAAGACACAGCTGAGACTGGGCCAGGCTTGTGCGCAAGTTGAGGCCAGAGAAGTCCCGTTTCTTGAGGACTTGGAATGGAGACTCAGAGAGAGGCAGAGCCTTACGCTGAGGTGCACAGCAGATCTGAGGTCGCGCTGAGCTAGATGCTGTGGGCATAGGGACAAGGCACCTCTGGCCGGCCCCTCCCCCACTGTCTTGCTGGTCTTTGGCTGTAAACACAGAGAGAACAAGTTCCGTTTCCCGGGAAATATTTATCTCAGGCCGTGTGGGGAGCGTGTGCTGGCCTCTGCATGGCCTTCCTGCGGGCTGGCCTGGGGCAGGAGGTGAGGGGGCTTGGCAGCTGTGGGTTCAATCTGTGAGGCCCAAAGGCAGGGCCAGGAAGGGTGCGCCCTGAGGTCCTTGCTGGAAGCCAGAATCTGAAAGCTGGTATGGGGGAGAGGAGAGAGCTGACAGGAAAGAAACCTGTTTTTAACCTAGTCCCCCAACATAACCTCCTCATCTCCTGTTCCTGTCTTCATCCCTGTCAGCCCCATCTGCTCTGGGTTCCTGCCTCCAAGCCTTTGGTCTTGTCTAGTCTGGTGCTCTCACCTGGGATGCCTTTTCTCTCTCTTCCTCCATATTTCCCAGTGCTCAGTGAACTTCCTCTAGGAAGCCTTCCCACTGTCTAACCCTCTAACCCTTCATCCTCTCCCTCCTCTTCCTCTGACTTCAGACAGCTTCCAGCTGAGCCCATAGACCAGCCTGGTCTTGTCCCAGGCTGTTGAAACAGTGTGGACAGCTTCTTCCAGACTTCCCAGGATTCCCCCTCCTAGAAAGCAAAGGCCTGGGCAGCCTGGCTGTGGAGCAGGGACCAGAGTCACCTCTGCTCCTCCTCCAGGTGGAGCCTACCCAAGCCCAGGCCCAAGGGGGACCCAAGCTGATGGACCCAACCAGAATGAGGGAAGGCAAGCTGTGTATGTGTGTGGGGGTGGTGGCGGGCAGGGTTCCTGCTAACTGGGTCTTGAGCTTTGGGCTGTGTATCCCAGGCTTGGCCAAATGTGTCCGGTGCCCTGACAACAGGAAATGCTTGAAGGAGCAAGCAGTGGCTGAGGACTCCAAACACAACAGGAAACAGCCTTGACATGGGGCAGCAGCTCTGGTGACTGTGCCTAGCAGGGTGGTGATATCCAGGGGGACTCTTGAGACACTGACTGGGGGGCAGTGGGTGTTCTGTGGCATGTGTGACTCTGAGCTTGTGACATCATGTAGCATCAAGCGTGTGACCTCAATCATATGATACTGTGTGGAGCCGGGTGAGTCAGAGTGTGGAAGACTGTGCGACACAGTGGATAAGCCACTATGTGTGTCATTGAGTGTGATACTGATACTGTGTGATAGTGATTATGTGATGCTGAGTAACACCAAGTGTGTGATATGGAGGGTGTGACCCCACAAGGATAAAATCCATCAACGTGAGCAAGTGACCCTGTGCAATAACTGACAGTCCTAAGCCTGTCAAGCATCTGACATGAATTATAAAACCATGTACATGCCCTAAGCATGCAACATAGTGAATCTGAGTGTGCAACCAAGGGTGTGACATGGGGTGATGCCAAGTGCATGAGAACCAGTGTCATGAGGCCATGTGACCCTGAGGTTGACTGTGACTGTGTGATGCTGTGTTTGAGTTGTGAAAGTGGGAAATGTGAACACACAACATGGTGTCTGATGTGTCATGGAGAGGTCAGCAAAGTGACATAGTACAGTTTATGATTTTGAAAGATTGTTCTGGCTACAGTGTAAGTGGGGGCGAGCTGGAGGCAGGAAGACAATTTGGAGGCCTCTCCAGCCACCCAGGCAGGAGATGGTGGTGCTTGGACTTCGGGGATGGCAGTGGACTAGAGAGACATGGACAAAATTTGGAGATACTGGGAGGTAGAAATGATGGAACTTGCTGGTTGAATGAGTAGAGCCAGAAGAAAAACCCAGACAATTCCCAAGTTTATTGCTTGAAGAAATAAGGGAGAGGTGGTGGAGATGTTTCTTGAGATGGGTGAAGACTAGAGGAAGGCCAGGGTTAGTGGGATGGGAGAGGGACAGACGGCAGACACTAAGAGGCCTGTTTTGGACATAAGTCAGATGAAGATGTCCAGTGCGCAGCAGAGGCCAGGCCAGGGATCTATTTGGGAGTTGACAGGCCTAGGTGGTTTACTAAGCCACAGACCTTGCTGGGATGACCTTGAGAGAGAACAGAGCAAGAGAAGAGATGAAGACTGAAGACTGAGCCCCAAACCCTGCATACTCCATTATCTAGAGGCTGGGGACATAAGGAGAAGCAGCAAGGAGACAGAGGAAGAGCTGGCACGCAGACACAGACTGAGAGGACCAGAAGTGTGAAGCCGAGGGAGGGATGTTTAAGCGGGGGTTGGGGGGGATGCAACTGTCTGGTCAGGTGACGTGGGAAACAGGGAGACTGTGCTGGACCGGGTCTCATGGAGCCCTCACCCTGATGAGAGCCCTGTCAGTGCCTGGGTAGGCCCTGAAGCCGGTGGCCTGGGTCGGTGAGTGAGAGGTGAGGCCAGCACAGTCTTTTGGAGAAGTTTGGCAGTGAAGCAATGCCGAGAAAGGGCATGGGGACTGGAGAGGGATGTGAGATCAAGGGAGATACAATTTTTCTTAAGGAATATTTTCCTTTTTTTAAGGAAAGGTGCAGGCAGGAATGGAGGCAAGCAAAGACAGGCGGGCAGGAAGAGAAAGAAGAGGAAGAAGCACTTTATTTATTTTATTTAGTTGTTCATCTTGGTCTGTTCCCCCTGGCTCTCTTGGGATGTGTGTGGACTGCATTTCTCTGGTGGTGGCTGATGTAACTGCTACTCCACCAGGGCACATCCATGGAATATTTTAAACACACACAATAGGAGAGAGAATATTGCAGTGAACTTGCTATCTCCCCATCACCTGAATTCAACAGTTACCGGTGTGATTTTGGCTACATTTAGTTCATCTATTTTTCCTCTCTCCTCTGCCATATTTTTTTTTTCATTTTTCTTTCCTAAAGCACTTTATCATGTTTATTTTTTCATTTTTATTGAAAAATAACAGATGTACATGACTGTTTAAGTTTAAAGCATAAAATATGATGGTTTGATTTACATATATTGTGCGCTGATTCCAATAGGCCCAGCAAACATCTATCTTCTCATATAGAAACAATAAAAACAAAAGAAAAGAAACAAAAGTAAAAAGCAGTCCTTATGATGAGAACCCTTAGCATTTACTCACTTAACAACTGTCTTGTCTGCATCACAGTGTCAGCTACAGCCATCATGCTGACATGACATCCCTTGTCCTCATTTATAACTAAAAGTTTATACCTTTTATTACCTTCCAATTCCCCCCTCCTCACTCTGCCTCTGGAAACTACAAGTCTGATCTCTTTTTTGTGAGTTCTTTTATCTTATTTTTTTAAATTCCATGTACAAGTGGGATCATATGATATTTGTCTTTCTCTGACGTTTTTTAACTTGGTGTAACACCTTCAAGGCTCATCCATCTTGTCACAAAGGGTAGGATTTCCTCCTTTTTTACGACTGAATAATTTTCCATTGTGTGTCTAGTCTATCACTTCTTTATTTTTCTTATTATAGAATATTTTAAACACACACCATAGTGAGAAATAATACAATGAATTTGCAAACATTTGCCCACTTTAACCACTGTTATTCCACATAGTACTCGGAAGTCCTAGCTAGAGCATTTGGGCAGGAAATTGGAATCGAAATTGGAAAAGAAGTATAATTGTCTCTATTGTAGATGACATGATTTTAAATGTAGAAAAGACTCAACCAAAAAACTTGAATATAATCAATAAATTCAGTAACCATACACAATACAAAATTTCAAACAAAATCAGTAGCCTTTCTATATACTAATAACAAATCATTCAGAAAAATATAAAAAATTTTATCCCATTTACAACAGATCAAAAACAATAGGAAAACATTTTAGTTAAGAAAGGGGAAGTCTGTCATTGAAATCTACAAGACATTGATGAAAAATTGAAGAAGACATACATAAATGGAAAGGTATCCCGTATTCATGGATTAGAAAAATCAGTAGTGTTAAAATGCCAGTACTAATGACAAAAGTCACGTATAAATTCAATGTAATCACTATCAAGGTTCCAATGGCATTTTTAACAGGAAAAAAAAAAACACTCCTAAAATGTATAAGGAACCACAGAAGCCAAAGAAATCCCAAGAAAGGAGAATAAAGCAGGAATTATTACACATCCTGATTTAAGTGATATTATATAGCTACGGTCAGCAAAACAGTACCACAAATAAATCAGTGGGACCACATTCAGAGTCCAGAATAAGCCCAAGCAAATGTAATGAACTAATATTTGATAAAGGGTTAAAAAGTACTCAGTGGAAGAAAAATTCCAAAAATGTGCAAATGATGTGTAATCAATATCCAAAACTTTTCCATCTGCAAAACTGAAACTTATACCCCTTAAATAATTCCCCACTCCCCAAACCCTAGCAACTACCATTCTACTTTCTGTCTCTATGATTTTGATTACTTTCGGTGCCACATGTAAAAATGATCATAAAATATTTGCCTTTTTGTGACTGACTTGTTTCAGTTAGCATAATGTCCTTAAGTTCTTCCATGTCGTAGCATTTCCTTCTTTTTTGGTATAGACCATGTTTTATTTATCCATCCATCCATTGATGGATACTTGCATTGCTTCAATATTTGGGCCATTATAAATATCCCAGCTGCTATGAAAGTAGATGTGCAAATATCTCTTTAAGATACAACTTGCAATTCTGGGTGTACACCCAGAAGTGGAATTGTTGGATCGTATGATAATTTCACTTTATCTTTTGAGAAAGCATCATACTCTTTTTACCAAATCAGCTGTCCCATTTTAGATCCCCATCAACAGTGTACCAGCCTCACAAATGCGTGTTGTTTCCCCTGTTCCTGGCCCTCCCCCTACCTCCTCCTCCTCCTCATGCTTAAATAGCAGACATCCTAATGGGTGTATCTCATTGTGGTTTGATTTGCATTTCCCTAATGATTAATGATGCTGGGCATCTTTTCATCTGCTTGTTGGTCATTCGTGTATCTTCTTTGGAGAAATGCCTATTCAAGTCCTTTGTCCATTTTAAAATCAGGTCGTTTGGGGTTTTCTCCTGTTGTTGAATGGTAGGAGTTCTTTATACAGTCTGGATATTAACCCCTAAGCAGATGTGTGATTTTAAAATATTTTCTCCCCTTCTGTAAGTTTTGCTGATGTATTTTAAAGTAAATCCTAGACATGATGTCATTTCACCAAAAATGGATCTGTTAAGGCAAGAAGGTCCTAGATAATGCAGAAATATCAGTGTGACGTAGAGCCAGCTGGGATGCTATGTGAGGATGGCGCTATGGATACTGGAAACATGCTGTGTGGCATTGAGGATGTGGCCCTCCTTAAGTAAGGATAAAAATGATGGTTTCACTGTGTGTGGTCCTGTGGATACTATGACACGAATTTTGTCATTCAGTATGTGGAACATGCCATGTGAAGGTAACAGAGACTGTGTCCCTGTGTGTCATCCTGGGCTGATGAGTGTGACAGAGAGAGAGACATTGCATGGGAATGAATGGGGTCCCAGCTGTGCTGTGGGTGACCGAGTGGGGTACAGTCCACACTGGATCAGCCCCTGCCTCAGCTGCTGAACTTCAGAGGGAGGATAGATGTGATAAAGTGGGCAAAGAAGAACACCCAGTTGGGACAGAAGTGTGCCTGGATCCAAGTATGGGGCTGTGCTCAGGCCTCCTCCTTCTCTGAAGTACCCAGGGGCTTCAGGAGGCAGGATGGGAGACTTCAGTGGGACAGCATAGTACCAGATCAGAGTATGGTGTCAGATAGTCCTGTCTAGTCTCTGGTAGTTTGCAAGTCATTTTGCCTCTTGAGCCTCAATTCCCTAATGGACTGTGTTGGGAGGATTAAATGAAATTGTGCCTGTTAAATGAGCACAGGACATGGCGCGTGGCAAATGCTCTGTGGTCTCTTGTGGGGATCAGCACCCCTCACATTGTCCCTCTGCCCAGACACCTAGTGGGTGTTCAGAGAAGGTGTACTAAGTGAAAATGTCATGTTCTCCTGCCTCATCTCTCCACCTCTTCTGTCCCCTGATCGGTTTTGTCAGTGCCTGCCCCCCGGCTTGCTCCTTCTGCACCCTGGCTCCTGCTGTCCTCACCCACTATCAGCCTCTAGCCCGGGCTCCTGCAGCCTCATTCAATTAGGCCGATGCAATTTGCTCAAGAAAAACAACAACAACATATAATTTGGTTAATCACACCAGTAGGAGATCTGGCCTGTGTGGGGAGGGTGGAGATGGGTAGGAGTTCCATACCAACCACTGAGGTCACAGGTCTTGAAGTGCCTATCTCTTGGGAACCCCCCTCCCTGACTCTCTTGGGCTCCATTCAGGAGCCCACAGAGTCCAGAGCTTGGATCTTCCCAACTCTACTACAGAGCCCTTGAGATTGGACAGATCAGATTCACTTGAATTCCTGGAGGGTGAGGCCTGACTGTCTCCATACCTGTCCCTGTCTGACAATGGCGGTTAGGCTGGAGCTGGGGGTGTCTCTGAGCTTCTTGCCAGCCTAGATGATTTCTGCATCCCAGATCTGGTCAGACCCCCCCACCCCCTGCATGATTCCCATAGAGCCTTGGGCTTTAGGAGGGAGGCCTAGAGAGCAGGCCAAAGGGACCAAGCCCCAGGGGAAGTTGGAAGCAGGCAGGGAGCCTTAAACCTCATCTGGAACTTGTCCACCCAAATTCCCGAATCAGAGACCCTCTAGTCTCAGGTTGAACACCTCACCGGGATGTCGGGGCAGGAAGAAAAGCTGCCATTCTTGATCTCTCTCAGGGCAGATTATACCTTGCATGGAGATGTCAACATTAGTGGGAGTGTGGAAACCCAGCCCAGCCAACCCCACACATCTTTAACCTTTATGGAAGCATCTGCCAGAAAGTCGGGTTACCTCTTTGTAACTCACACAGAGGCAGCCTAGCTCGCTGCCTGGAGCTGGCTTACACAGGACTTAGGTGAGCCCAGTTTAGTCTTAGCAGCTTTGAGAGAAAACATCATTTAATAGAAGAGGAACTGAGCCCAGGAAGGTTAAAAGACTTGTCCAGTGACACATAGGTGACATGTGGCAGGATAGGGATGTGAGCCCAGTTTGGCAGAGTTGATGAGAGTGCGTGGGGGAGGAGAATCAACCCACCACGTGCACAGATGTCAGCACTCTTCAGTCACACTCGTTTATTCATTTGGAGATCTAACCAGCCCACAGGGCATTCCAAGTCCCCCAGACAGCAGCAACCCAAATCACACAGGCAGTGACGGTCACCCACACTTTCAGATGCCTCATGTGTAGACGCTGACATGCTCATATTTACATTCTACCACAGAATCACAGACCCATGTGCTTTCACACAGACGTTCATCTAGTGACCCAAGGGACATATTCTGCTGTGGTTACATAAAGGCCCAAAGGGACATGCCTTCTGGATAATTAATAGGCAGGCCATGCATATGCTTAGATCACCAGCAAAGCTGGAGTCCCCCACAAAGTGAGAGAAAGGGTCAGTTTTGATGAGTATATCCAGAATTTTGCTATCAGAAAAGTCACATAAAAGCGTTTTTAACTTGCATTTCCAAGGCTTATATAGGGTCTTGTGTATGTATGGGGGCATCATCATCTTTTTAGGAGTTGAGACTTCTAGAGGACCTGCACAGTTTCACAGGCACAAAGGTCCCATGAGATCGCCTGGGTTCATATGTTTACCCAGCCCTGGGCTCTGTGTGTGTGTGTCTTATGTGGCTGTGTTGTGTGGAGTATGTGGACACCTGGTAGACGACGTGTGTATAAGTATGGATGGCTGTGGCATGTGTGTATGTGAAGTGCGTATGTTTGGTTGTATGTGGTATTTTTGTGTGGTATGGGAAGTACGTGCGGCATGAGTGTGGTGTGTGTGTGGTGTGTGATGTGTGTGGTGTGGCTGTGCGTGGAATGGAGTGTGTGTGAGGGTATGTAGATGCTGTGGGGTGTGTGTGTGTGTTGTCTATGAGCTTGTGGTATAAGTACATGCATGAGTATGTTCATGTACACACACACACACCACATGCACACCACACACACCACACCACACACACATGCACACACAACACACCAAACACACACGTACACACCGCACACACCACAATGTGCACACATACGCACATGCACATACACAACACACAACATACAACACGCGCGCGCACATACACAACACACACAACACCCAACACACACGTGCACACACATACGCACATGCACACGCACAATACACACACAACACACAACACACGCACGCGCACACACACATACGCACACGCGCACGCGTGCTGCAAGCTCAGTGACTCCCAGATCCCTGGGATGTGAGAAGGGAGAGCAGAAGTTCAGAGACTCCGGATGTTTGTTCTCTGGCTTCCTGGGCCCTCCAAAGGCAAATAACTCTGGATGCCAACCTGCCTGCCTGGGCGGGGTGGGGGTGCCGTGTGAGGAGCCTGGCCCTCTGGAGCCCTGCTGACAGCGACCCTGTGTCCAGTGACCAGCTTCCCAAGGGCTGTAGGCCCATCACCTCCCGCCTGGGGGGCTCCATTCCCCTATCTAAAATGTAGAGGCAGGGAGGCAGTAGGCTTTCTCCTGAGCACTGAAACGGAGGGAGGGAGACAGGAATATTCTAGGCCTGCACTATGAAAAAGAAAACCAAAGTTGAGGAGGGGAGACGGAGGAGGCCAACAGGGTCTAGGGTTCAGGGCAAGGCATGGGGTCCCACAGCAATGTCTCTGCACCCAGCTCCCCTTTCCCAGAGAAGGATGTGTCTCGAGGCCTATGTCTGTTGGAGGGGTGGTCAGCAGGGGGCTGTGGCCCAGCCCTTGCTGATGTGCCTGGAGGAGCTGTGAATGGGGTGTGAGGAGAGCTCCGAAGGCTGGAGGGTGGGGCCAGGGCAGGATGGCCCAGACTAGGGCGGACACTACAGCTGGCCAGACCCAGTGGGCTTGGGAGGACAGGAGGGGAGAAGAAAGGACGTCCTGGAGGGGCAGATAGGGAAATAGAGGTGCCAGTCAGGAGATGGAAGGAACAAAGCACTAGCGGGTGTCAGGTGGGAGAGTTGAGAAGAGGCTAGAGCCTGGAGCCTGGATGGGGAGTCAGGAGGAGCACAGTGGCCTTACCATGAGGTGAGCCTGTACTCTGGGCCAGGCTCTGTGCTGAGTGACTTAGGAACAACTCCCAACAGGCTGGGAGCCCAGAGCCCAACCGGGGACCGGGAGCCATGGCTGTCATGCGCCGGAGGTAGACAGTCACCTTTAACAAAGTGCTGCAGGTAGGGTGGGGCAGCTCAGAGAGGTTCTGCTCTGGGGGGCACAGTGACTGGGAGCCCAGGGACAGGGTCATGTGGCCAAAAGGCTGAACCCTGGCAAGAGGATTCTTCACCCCAACCCCCAATACAGAGGGCTATTTTTAGGAACAATAAAAGTGCTCACACATTCCTACAGTGGCAGGGAGAAGGAAGTGGGGGGCAGGAGCCAGTGCAGAGGGAAAGGATGGACCCTACTCCTCCCTCTAGCTCTGGCTTCATCTGCAGGTCTCCCCTCAGGACTGGGGAGGCTTTGTGATGTGGTCCCATCTCCCAGCCCCATCCCTAGGATCCCCTCTAGGCTCTTGTCTGTCCCTCTGCTTCTCAGTCCCGTCCTTGTCTCAGTCCCAGTCCCTTCCTCATACTTGCCCTCCCCTGGGATTTGGCAAACAGCTGGGCTGGGCCAGGCCCTGAAGAGAGAGCCAAGGACAGTCATGGGACCCAGCAGAGTGAGGCTGTGGGAGAGATGCATACCAGAGAAGAACAGACAGACAGCAAGTGGGACAGATGTGGAGAACCCAGGGAGGCTGAGAGACCAGGAGGCAGAGTGCTCAGGACAGAGTCGAGAACAGTCCTAAGGCAGATGAGACAGACTGTCAGGCCCACCCTCCCTCACCGCCCCCTCATCCTCCCCAGGCCTGCCCTCCCCACTGCTCTCTGTAGGCCCACACAAACCCTGTGCCAGACCAGTATCCTACCACATTTACCTCCCACTCTGGGCACCTGTCTGGCACAGAGAGACAAGCAGCCCCGCCCCACTCCATATCTGAGAGGGGTGCAGCTCATCCCATCCCCAGGCCTCGGAGGAGCCCCAAAGACAAACAGGGCTCAGCAGGGAAGGAGCCTAGTGTGTCTTGAAAGGTTCTGGATGGGGCCTTAGATCTCCTGACTCCAGGTGAGGCCTTGGCTTATCCTTTCCTGCCTTCCTTGGCCATAGTCTAATCCCCATCAAACTCAGGACTGGGCTCCATGAGGCCCGGGCCCTGCAAACTCTGCTCCTGTGGGGAATCTCAGGACATCTGGGAAGAAGATGAGCGACCCACTCAGGAAGGCCTGGGGGAAGTGACCTCACTCATGAAAAAGGGCGTCAGTGATAGTGTTCCTCTTGGAAAAGAGCCCTTCCCTCCTGCTCTCATGTTCTCCCCAGTCCCATGTGTACGGGGAGGTAATCCTGAAGCACACAGAGCCTCCTGGCCCATGGTGCTGCCTTGGGAAGGCTGCCAAAAGCTTTTAGCACAAGGCACACTCATGCCTCTGGTTCCTTCACCAGAACAGATACTGTCCTAGACTCGGGAGGCTTGCAGAAGTCTTCGTTGTCCCCCTTCCTGGGGACATGAGGTCCACCTGTGCTTAGTAATGGCCCGTACCTCTCACAACCCAACCCTGGGCATTCAGGAGTCCATCCAGTCATTTTGAATCCCAGCCAATATCTCCTGTCACCTGGGTGATGCTGGGATCCTGGAGGAACAGGACACCACCTCTGCTTTCTAAGATCTCCCAATCTGATGAGGGAGCCAGAGGGAAATACTGGCAGTGCCTTATGCATTCCAACCATGGTGGCATGCACGGGGTTGGGATTGCTCCCTGTGGGAAGCTCGGATTTGTCTGAGCGAGGGAGCAGCAACAAATGTTCCCAAAGGGAGGCCCATTGAGGGAACTTTCTCGTTCATTCGTTCGTTCATTCGTTTGTTCACGTATTCAATTTTCCTTTGCCCATCATGTCCTGAGATATAGACTCGTTTCAGACACCCAGCTGACCACACAGCTCCATCCTCTTCTGCTTGGGTCACTGGATCTACCCTCTGCGAAGCTCCTGGATTTTTCAGGTCCCAGCTCCCATGAAGGCTATGTGAGGAAGTGAGGCTGAGGAGAGTTTGAAGACATTTAGGGTCATGGAACCCAGAGCTGGAGGCCAATCAAGCTCCCCAAGCCCTTTCCCCAGGGCACAGGCTCCCTGGCAGGCCTCTATCCTGCTTGCATCTCTCTCGTGGCATGACTTGCTCCAGGGAGCTTACACCTGCCTCCTGCGGCTGCCCCACTGTGCGGGGATCAAGGAAGGTAGAGACTCCGGGTTACGAGAGTACTGGGACAGCCGCGATGAGGGGGAGGCTGTGCATGGAGGAAATGTGGGCGTGGGTGTGGAGGTCATGCCTGACTCTGCCAGGTGCATAAAGCAGTCAGAGGCAGGGTGGGATGGGAGAGGTCCCGAGCCTGTCCTGGCCCTTGATCTGAGATCTGCCTCCATTGTCCTCCTCCCCACACTCAGCTCTTGCCTACTCTGCTCTTATCTCATCCCCTCCCTTCCTGACCCCAGACCCTGTGCTAGGGACTGAGGGACCCCAGTGAGCCAGGCCCTCAGAGAATTGATTGTCCACACAACACCCAATTCCTCCTTTCACATCCACCCTCCACCTCCAAACCTGGTGCTTCAGGTGCTTCGGGCAGAGGCAGGGCCAGGGCTGGGCTGCTCAGGAGGGTGTTTTCCAGGTGGCAAGCCCTGGAGCAGCAGGTGAGACCAGTTTAGAAAGGCTGAGGGTCCAGGAGGAGTTGGTTGTCTGTGAATATTGAAGGGCAGGAGCCAGCAATAGGGGGCCAAGCTCCTCATGGAGGTGGGGGCCACCCCGGGAGCGGGGTGCTGGCGCCAGGACTGGGCTCAGGTGTATTCTACAGTGCACGTGTCTCCAGTGTGGCTCAGAGGCTGGAGACGCGGCCCTGTCGGAGTAACAACTGAAGCCGGAGTCTGCAGAGCGAGAAGGAGGCTGGCAGGGGAGGAAAAGGGAGACCTAAGGAGAGAGAGGGGAGGCTGAGCGGGGAAGGGCAGGCCTTCCTTTAGGACTGGGTTACTGAGCTCCAAGCCATCCCTTCCATTGACCCTGATCCCATGTGCCTCACTGTCCACCTTGCTCTCTCCTCCAGCACCCCCACTCGTCTCTGCCATCAGAACCTCCCCCGAGGAGTCCCCTCCTGTGGTAGAAGGGCAGGGACTTGACCCGGCCCCTCCCCTCTGATCCTTGCTCTCCTCACCTCTAAAACAGGATCTAAACAGGCACCACCAAGGCTTGGAGGAGGATTAGAGACAGGCATGTCCCTGGTTCTCAAGGGGTGGTTCCTGACCAGGAGCATCTAGGAATGTGTTGGAAATGCAGATTCTTGGGTCTGGTCCCAGACCCCTGTATCAGAAACTCTGGGGCCGGGCCCTCTGTGGGTTAACAAGTCCTCCCAGGGAGTCTGACATAGATTCAAGTTTGAGATACCCTGAGGAGGTACTTGAAAGGGGCTTTTCCTTATCCAAAGGCCAATGGCCTACCAAGCAGGGCACTGACATTTGAGCTAGTCCAACTGTGGCCTGGGTCTCCCTGCCTGTTCCTTTAGGTCAAGTCTCCCAAGGGTCCCTAAGCCTCTTTCCTCTCTTCTCCTGTCCCTGGTCCAGCTCAGCCTTGTTGAGTGGAGGTCTGAGGGTGCAGATTCTAGCACTTACCGGCAGCTCTTCACTGAGTATTTAAGGCACCAGAGTTGTCAGAGGCGCCTCCTTGGGCAGGAAGCAGGCGTGGGCGGAAGGGACTGTCGTCTCCTGCTTCCTTGCTGTTTCCTTGCTGCTTCCTTGCTGCTTCTGACTCTACAAGGCTGGGCACACTGCCGGCTGTGAAGACTCGTCAAGTAAACTGGGGTACGTGCGCTCCAGCTGGGGCCCGCCCTTTACCGTGACAAAGCAGCAGGTCTTACTAGTGCCAAGCAGGTGCTGGACAGAGTGGACAACTACTTTTTTGTCCTTGGAGGACCCTGTTCTCTGGGAAGATATGAAAGATTGTGTGTGTGCATCATCAGAACAGGAGGCAGGAAACAAACGTATAGATGACATCTGCCCTGTCACCTCCCCTTTTCTCATCATGGCTGCCTTCCTGGGTTCCCCCATTCTGTAAGTTCCCTTCTTGGGTGAGGTGCTTTCTCCCCAAGTTTTCAAGGTGCCTATCTGAAGGTTTGGGGGAGGGCCAACCAGAAAGAGATGGCAGGAGAAGTCATCTGAGAGGCACGAGGATTTGGTGGTGAGAAAAGATGTCGAGACTCGTGGAGACAAGAGCTAACAGCCTCCGAGAGAGATGGAAGTTGGCTGAGGGAGGCATGAGGAGAAGGAGAGCCATCCACTTGGGGATATCAGGGGAGACAGAGCCCGAGAGAGGTGCAGCCTCAGAGGAAGAAGGGAAGAGGACTAGAGCGCGAGAGGAGACCTGAGGTCCTGGGGGTTCTTGACGGCTCTCTTTTCGTGAAGGGGACGCCAAGCCCAGAAAGTGAGGAGCCCCCACCCCCAGAGGCCACACAGGAGATCTAACACAGCTGGTTGGAGGACTCCGTGTGCAGGGCTAGTCCTAGTGCCGCAGACTGAGTCCCGGGAGATACTTGAATACGGGCTTTGACGTCATTGCCTTTTAGGTCATGGTGAGGAGCGCTGTGAAGTCTTCCAGAGAGAAGACTGGGGTTTAGGTTGCCCAATAGGAGAGCAATAGGAAGATTTGAGAGGTGGGAAAAGACTGACTCGTGGAGACAAGATAGGAGAGCAGTTGGTGATAGTGACCCTGACCTTTAAGAAGGCCATCAGTCTGTACAGGTGGCTCCAAAAGGGATGAGGCCAAGGTCTCTGGCTTCCTCTAATCCTAGGCATTAAGGAGTAAGGAATGATTGTGTTTAAACACTGTCCTCTGCCTAAATGAATGAAGAAATGCTGATCCAACCCCAGCCCTGGCTCCGAGGAGCCGGGACTCAGGAGCTCCCTGTCCCTGTCCGGAGTGACTGGTCCTGGGGAGCGGCACTGTCTGTGGTGCTGACTGTGCGACTGGCCCTCTTCCGAGGGCAGAGCTGCAGGTGGGCAGCCAGGGAAGGCAGAAAGACGCCGTCCGCCTGTCCCTCTCTCTACCCATCCATCTATATGCCCACCCGCCCGGATTGAATTAAACCACAAACACCATGGAACTATACAGTGAAGAGTTAGAAAGACCCATTTTTACTCATGAGGAAATCCAAGCTCGGGAGAGCAAAGGGGCCGGCTTATGGCCATGTAGTGCTTCTGAGTCAGTCTAGGAACTGACTGAGGATTGGAAATCACCGCTCGTTTCTACACGTCACACATTTTCCTTGGGGTTTGGGACATTTTCTGGTTGTTGTGCTGATATTTTATTGATATTTGTTAAAAACAACAATAAAAGCAAAAACTTCAAGGTCAGGCAATGTGATCTCCTTCACCCTACTCAGATCCTGGGTTCTGTGTGTGTTCTGTGTGTGTGTGTATGTGTGTGTGTGTGTGTGTGTGCATATATGCCTAAGTGCGCAAACTTGCATCTCTGTGCATGCTTGTGTGAGGGCATGTGCACACATTGAGCAGAGGGTGCACCTGGCAATAGGTATACGTGTGACACGTATAGACGTGCATGTGAGCAGGTATGGCTCTCTCTGCACTTTTTCTTTCCTCTTTTATGATTCCTGGGACATTTGCCCTTGACTTGAGCTGCATTCCCCATCTGTGCCTCTATTCAGGAACTCCCTCACTGCCCATGCTTAGCTGCTCCCCACTGATTCTCTCCGCCCTCCACCAGGGCAGCCCTCTGCTCCCTGTGCCCCCACCTCATGGACTTGGGAGTTTGAGCTATTTCCTACTCAGGGAGTGCATGCAGTGGAAGTGAGGTTGCTTTTAGGTCTGAGACAGATCCAGGGAGGAGGTGGCATTTGCTCAAGTCTTGAAGGTCCTTTGAGAGTCAGGTATGAAGTGATCTTCCCAGCTGCAGCCCCTGTACCCAACACCCCCAAACCTGGGGCAGACAGGGCAGGACCAGGAGGTGAGTGGAAGGAAAGATGCCAGGCAGAGAGCCCCAGGCTGCCTCAGCCCTGTCTACATCCAGTGCACTGTGGTCCAGGATCGCAAGTCCCCTACCTGCTGCTGCCCCAACTCACCAAGTTGCTTTCCGTGTTCACCCCTCCCTGCCTTTACCCTGCCCTTAGCCCAAAGAGTCACAGAAAACTGACCAATCAGAACAAAGGTCAGAGAGGCCACTCACCAATTCCGGTAAAGGACAGGTCAGGGCATCCCCCAATCCAAGTAAAGGGCAGCTGGAGGAGCCCACCAATCAGAACAAAGGACAGATTAGTCTCTCTAAGCCCCTCAGGGAGGGAGCCAGACAGGGGCTGGAGATCCAGAAACCTGGGTTATAGCTGGGTTCTGCCCTGTCAGGCTGAGCCCAAATGAGACATTGCTTTTTATTCTTTTTGCCTCAGTTTCCTCATCTGTCCAATGGGGAGACTTTGCTGTCTCAAGCTTAAAGCTTTGAAAGATGTCTCCCCCAACATTAGAGCTCATTCCTTCCCTTTGGCTCCTCTTTTTCAGCTGCCACAGTGCACACATATCAAACTTTACTGGAGGGCAGTGACCCCCAGGGGTCAGCTTGTCCATCCTCTCATCTCCAGACAGGAATGGACTTAATCCATCACCATCGTCTAGGAGTCGCAGTTTGAGGAGCGCGGGTTGGCAGACTTCATTTTGGAAGTATTTGGAAGACCAGTTCTTCCTCCCCTCTTCAGCCTGCGCTATTGGCCTTGAAAGGCCACACTGTCTGTGTCTACACTGTATGAGCAGCTGTCAGCAAGCACGAATTTAAGGAACCACTACACCCGTGTGAACCTGTGTGCACCTGGGGCGTGTCTGAAGGCTCGCGGTGGTCTTCTGTGAGGCTCTGGGGCTTTGTGGCTGTGTGGCCGAGCATGCATGGTATTGAGGGTATGTGGACTCAGAAGGGGTACCTTGGGGATTGTGTTGATGTCTGAGGGCAGAGACATAGCTCCATGGGCAACATGTGCTTTTAGCCCTGAGCAGTGGGAGGGATCAAAGGGAGGCTGGGGGTTGAGGAAAGCAATGCTAAATGATCATTTGGGGAGAAAGCCCACTGTTACTCCCTTCTTGGGGACAAAGAACTGGGTGAAAGTGTAGATGGGGAAGGAAACTCAAAGCCAGAAGATGCAAGGGTGAAATCTGGAGCTGAAGCCTGAACCTCAGACCTCATCTGGACCCCACTGCAGGATTCCCATCGGCAGCATCTCTGAAAAGTGGCATTTATCCCATTCTTGCACAGCCTTGGGTGAGGAGCTCACTTCTTCCCTCCTCCAGGTGGCTTCTGCCTGTGTAGCGTGGCTGTGCCTGGAAGAAGGTTCTTCATCCCGCTGGGCCACGGTCAGCCTCTTGTGAAACCCTTTGGGTTCCTAGACTGTCCCTAGGGTCACAGAGTTCAGTCCCCCTGCCCAGAACAGTCTGAGAGACTGGAGTTCGGCTCTGAGACCAAGGCACAAAGCTGAGTCTGTAGTCTTAGTCACAGGCAGGACTTAATTTCCAAGTCTCTCCTTACATGGGTCACCTTTTTGGATGAAATTCATCTTGTCCTCACCTGAGATACAATGCACTGAGTAATCAGCCCATAGGGAGGAACTCTTTTTTTTCCTTCTCCTATTTGTGATCATGGATCTTTGTTGACATGAACTAAAATTTCAGCATGTTAATTTTTGACTAGCCACGCTAATCTATGAATGCATGCTGAGCTTGTGGCCCACTGAGACCCTCAACCTCATTTCACTTTCACATGGTCGGGGGCCAAGCCATGTCCCTGTCATCCTGTAGTTAATCACTTTGCTCTTTGAGCACAGACCCGATCATCCCCAGAAAAGAACCTCCAAGGGCTAGCAGGGAGAGCATGGCTTCATGGACAGTATGAGTCACCGTCCTGCCTTGGCCCTGGATTCCTTGTTCCATTACCTTTCTCTTTGATCCCTGTGGTTCTGGCTGAGTTAATAGAGCGAGAAGCAGGGAGCTTTGTTGTCTCTGTTCCGGCTCTCCAAGGACAAGGCCTGTTCCTGGGATGGGACGTCTGTGAGGCAGTCAAGGCTAACTTCTCCTTTCCCTGCTCTTGTGCCAGGGGCTGGTCCAACTGTGTCTCTCCCACCTCGTGGGTTGGGCCTTGTCTCCTCTGGACTCCTGCTCCTCCCAGCCCAGCCCTTTACTAGGCTGACATATGATGCGAGGGGAGACCATCTCCCTCCAGGGAAAAGGAAGGGGGACACAGATTCTGCAAACTTTCCTCTGAGCACCTACTCTGTTCTGGCCACTCTCTGAAGCACTTGGGGCTTGTTTTGTTTTTCTTTATTTATTTCAGTGCTTTGTTTCATTTTCTCTTTATATCAACCTAGAGGGAAAGAGAACCAGAGTGATACCCAAGTCACAGACAGACTGAGGTGCAGTGATTGATCAAGGCACACACTGCTAAATCAAAGAGCGAGGATTCAAATTTGTGTTTTTCTTTGTTTAATGTGGATGTTTGTGCTTTCCCTATGATGCCAGGTTGTCTGGGCTAAAGACAAGAGAGCTGAGCCTAGTTTAAATTTGACCTTTTGACTCAAAGACTCTTGAATTCTTGCTAAGGTCATGGCCCTTCTCTGAGCCTCACTTTCCCCACCTGTAAGTTGAGTGGGACTTGGACATTGGAAGCCCTTGAGACTTATTGGATTCTGAGATTCTGCGGGCAGAAGGGGCTGCCTGCCTGGCAATGGTCCTCACAACCCTTTCCTCTCTTCTAGGATGCTTTGCTGAGCTTGGGCTCCGTCATCGATATTGCAGGCCTGCAACGGGCTGTCAAGGAAGCCCTATCAGCCGTTCTCCCCAAAGTGGTAGGTGCCTTCCCCGACATCCCCCGCCCCCCAAACCTTTGCCCAGTTCTGTGTTGTATCTCAGTAGGGTTGAGAAGGAAGAAAGGAAGAGACAGAGTTTCTGCCCAGAGAATGCTCCTGGGGAGATGAGGGTTTGGGTTTGGGTGAGTGTCCCGAGAGGACTTCCTGGAGGAGGAGGGCTGACACTAAGCCCTAAAGAATGAATTTACATCAGAATCCAGGAACTGTCCAAGCCGGAAGAGGCCTTAGAACCTACTGGAAAGATCATGTTTCAGATAATGGAAGGGATTCAGCTAGGATGTGGTGGAGTCAGGTGCATTTTGGACCATGCACACAGAAGGGCTGGAGTAGACACGCGGAAGAACTTTACAGCAGGTCTGGAAGGTGCGGGAAAAGACCTCAGCCTTGAGGAATGAATCTGTGTGAGTTAAAGCGTCCTGCCTGGAGACACGAGGCTGGACAAGATGACTGCTGTAACTCTTTCAGCTTCCCACTAGCCCATCCCAACACCACGAATAACGATGCAGATTGGACAGGAGGAGGGTGGTTTTCTGCCTGTGGCCACCTACTCATGGGCTCACCATTGTTACTGGGCCCAGAGTGCGTTGGCAGGAGGGACACTGCCCCTCTTGGGCTGCCCCAGGCCACTCTCCAACCTGGCTTCAATGACCACTGTTCAGCCCTTAGGTGACAGGACAGATAAACTGGCGCTTCAGTGTTTCAGTTGTCCCAGGTGGAGGGAAGTTGGAGTCTGGGGAGGAGGTCTGACCCAGAAGATTTCCTAGAGGAGGAAATGTCCAAAATGGAGTCCCTGTAGCTTGGAGTATCTTCTCCTTTGCTCTTGAACCGACTAAGGGCAGCCTCTGCTCCAGGAAATACGGCTAATTCAGAATATCCCCCCACCTACACACCCCACCAGAGCCCATTGTGTTTGAGTCTGCTTGATGAATGCGCCACCAGAGGCCCAGAGAGGGAGGATACTTTTTCCAAGGTCACACAGCATAACAGGAACAAACAGAACTTGGCACCTAAGCACCCCCATTCCCTCTCCCAAGCTCTGCCTTCTCAAAACCTCCTAGAAGTTCAGAGCCTAGGCGGAGGGCTAATGAGTGAGCTTTATTGAGCGTGAAATTGGTAGGAAGTGGGTGGTGTGTTGGCACCCAAAAATAAACCCTCCCAGAGAAGGATGGGACTGAGGCAACATCTGGCCGAGGTTAGGGGCACATCTAGAGAGGGAGGGTGAAGATGGCGGCACATCAGCATCTGTGAGGCTGCCCTGGGGCTGTCTGTGGGAGGAGGCGATGGCCAGGTCTACACAGGCAGAGTGGTTTCGGTGTTGTGCCAGTATGGACACACTGTATTGGAGTAGTTGTGTCTCCAAGGCTGGAGGCTGGGAAGATAGCTGTGGTCCAAGTGATTAGGTTCCTGGGACAGTGAAAAATATCTACCTCGGCCTACTAGAGAGATCAGTATGAGCTAGGGCAGCTCATACAGAACTTGAGGGAGCCCTGGCTTGATGCTTGAGGGGCTCAGTCCCCTAAAGAGGGGTAGAAAGATGAGGAAGGTCTGTCTCCAGGGAGGGGTAGGGAGATGTGGGTCTTCCCTGTCCCAAGGGAGGGTGGGGAGATGGGGGTGAGGTCTCCCCCCACCAACCCCAGGAGGATAGCTGCTGGCACCTGGAGCTGTCATCAGCACCCATTGTGGCAGGCAGCCCCAAATGCAGATGGTGCTGATGTGTCTGAAATGGTTCTCTCCTTCTCGCCAATAAACTCAGCTAATTTTAACCCAAAGGGCTGAGAGCGAGGGGGTGGGAGACAGACGGACATCCGGAAGTAAAGTGAGGATCTGTCCTCCCAGCCTCCCTTCCCTTGGATTATCCACCCTTCTTTCTGCCAGAGAAGGACTGTGTGACTCTCGGTGCTGGGCGTGGTCTCTTAACCTGTTTGGTCCCAATCCCTGAGGCCCCGCCCAGATTGGATAAAGGAGTGGGTGGGCTCCTGCCCAAGGATTTCTTTATCCCTGAGCTCCCTGCCTAGGGCCTAACCCAGGACAAGGTAGCTCCAGGTCTTGCCTGTGTCTGCCCCCTCACTTCCTTTATTCCCTATGATGCCCAGCCCGTGCCACCACTGAGCCTGGCTCAGGTTCTCAGGCAGTAGGATTGGGGCATCTCCTGGGGTTGGGAGAGGGTTGTATCTGGCTGGGGGCAGCCAGGGCAGCAAGGTGACTAGTAGGATTGTGGATCTCAGTGTCATGAAAGGCAACTGCTTCTGCTGAGAAGGATTCCACCAGCTGAGGATAGGCCTTCAATTCCAGTGTCTAGGTCACCTCCTCCAGAAGCTCTCCATGATGCCTTCAGCAAACTAGAGAATCTCTGTACCCCCATTAAGAAAAAAGTGCTTTTCAGGACCTTGAGCTGGGCATGAGGGTGCCCCCCTCTCTAGTACATGGACTTCCCTGGGCAGGGCCGACATCTGGGTCTCCCTCGTCACGTGCTGTCTGAAAAGCGTTGGTGCTCAGCAAGGCTGTACTGAACAACTGTGGATCCTAAGGGTAGCCGGTCCTGCTTGGAGCAAGTGTGGAGTTTTGCCTGTGGGCCAGTGAGAGCAACTGCTTCTGCCAAGACATGGCCTTTAACTGACTCAGCCGAGGCTTCTCTGGGCCCATGGGGAGGGCTGATTGGTGGAGCCGAAGACGTGGAAAGCTCGGAGCACAGCTTTGATCTCTGGGGACTGATCATTCCAAAATACAAATTTGCTCATGTCTCTCAGGGCTCATTGTCTGCCCAGCAGCAGCCTCTATATTCTAACCCTGTGCAGCTTATCGGCCCCAACTATGCCTGCCCCCGCTGTTAGTTCCATACATACTTGATACATTTTATATCTACGTACCTGCTACTTGGCAGATGAGCCATTCTTTTGTACCTCACCCACGACCTGAATATGTCTAGCTCCCACTCCACTTATGGCTTTAAGATCACATCCTCCAGGAAGCCCTCCTGGCTTGGGTGACTGGTACAGTCCTAACTGGAGGCTCAGTTACCATTTTCTGAGACTAGAGTCAGGAGTGGAAAATATACTGGTGTGTAGGGAGGTAGGGATTTGTCTGTACCTTCAAACCCTCTCCCAGCACTTCGGGTTTGGGGCGATAGGTGTGGAGAGCTGGCAGGGCCATGGGTCACTGTCTGTCCAGAACCCCTTCCAGGAGAAAAGAAGTAGTGCTAAGTTCATACGGGAGTTTTTCCAGCCTGCTTGCACATTACAATCACCTAGGAGTAAAAACAAATGGATGCCTGAGCCCCCTCCCAAAGGGCCCGTGACCTTGACATCCAGACCTGTGTACAGTCTGGGGCTGGGGTAGCTGGGAGGGCCCTCTGCAGGGTCTCATGAATCCCTTCTGTCCTAGGAGACTGTTTACACCTACCTGCTGGACGGGGAGTCTCGGCTGGTGTGTGAGGACCCCCCTCACGAGCTGCCCCAGGAGGGGAAAGTCCGGTGAGCTGTTCTCCACACCCCATTGCCCTCTCATATGGGAAAGGATCTCAAGGTTGGGCCACCTTCCTTCTGATCACCCTTCTGACCCTCCCTATCCAACCTTGACCTCAACCTCCCTACCAGGGGGCGTTCCTTGGCCGGGTCACTGGTTCCAGCATAGAGGGGAGAAGAGGTGTCTTCTCTTGAGCTGTGGGGAGTGGGTCTCACAGAGAATGTGCCCACTGGCAGGCTTTTCCCCAGAGAGTTCCTCTGAATTGCTGTGGGCTCCTCACAACAGTTAGAATGTCGGGGCTACTGCTGAGCAGTTAGAAGCCCAGCAGGCCACGAGAACTGCCTGGCGTGTCCTCAGAGAAGCTCAGAATCACAGAATGCAGGGAAATCAGAGGGAGGGTCCTGCTGTGGGTTCTCACATCCAGCTGCCTGAGTTCCATAATGTTCAATAATGGTATAACCTTGGGCTCAATGTACTCAACCTCTCTGTGCCTCGTTTTCTTATGTGTAAAATGGGGATAATAACGGTACTTATTTCATAGGCTTGTTGGGGGGAATTGAGTTTAACACCTGTAAAGCACTTAACACTGTACCCGTACTGAGTGCTAAATGTCTGCTTTCTTGTCATTATCATGGGAAGTTGGAATCATTGACTAGGAACATGGACGCAGCATGCTACGGCACCCTGAGCCCTCTGAAGTCTGCTTCCTCATTTTCCAGATGAGCGAATATTGCAATACGTATTCAGCACACAGACCTGGTGCGACAGCCAGGCCTGGACATGGTCTCCTGACTCCTGGCCATTCAGGGGACACTGAGGGGAACGGAACTTGTTAGATGAAAAAGTGATGAAGGATAGGCGTGCTGATCCAGTGGCAGGCAGGCAGTGGGGACATGGTCGCTGCCTTCTCAGCACCACAGGGCCTTCGTGGCACCTGGCATAGTGGTGAGAGCTGAGGCAGAGTGGGCACCAGTGTTGTCATTAGGAGATGGCAGCGCTCCACTCCCTGGGGCAGGGCTTTCCCGGCAGCCCCCACAGTCCAGAGAAGTGGCTCTCTCAGGAAGTAGCTGAGTCTGGCAGGACACTCACCATTCACAGAAGCCATGGAAAGAATCCTGTGGGGGGTGGGGTGCCAGACTGGTGGTCCCAGGCCCCCTCCAGGCACTTGGAATGCTAGGCTCCTGGATGCTGGTGTCTCTGCCAGCCCTTCCCCTTGGAAGGGGCTGGTGGCTCTCCATCAGCCTGGCCTCCTCCTGCTCTCCTGGTCCATTCCCCCATGGGGAAGGGAGGTGGCTACACTCTCTCCTTTAGCATCTTCCGCCCCTCTCCCCATCCAGGACAGTGTGACTTCAGCCTTCAGTGTCCACTGTGGCCTCCAGCATCCGAACTGCAAATGAGAGGAGAGGGCCAGAGGGCTTTGGAAGCTCAAAGGAAAAAAATCTACCCAGGCCCCTTTTCTCCTCTGAGCCAGCACTTCCACCTGATTCTCACACTTTGCTTAACCTATGTTCATCCAGCCAGTGGTCTCCTCAAAGTAGCTGGGGCAGGCCTTCCTGGGAGAGGCATCGGGAGCCAGGAGGGAGCATCCTGCAGGGTGTGCTCTGCCGATGCCCCTGTCAGGCTTTCTGTCAGTCTGGTCCTGTGAGGGGCTCAGACCCTGCATATCAGCAGTCCTTTCAGCGCAGCCCACGTAACCACTTCAGACTCAGCCAAGTCTTTGGGAAAAGAAGTTACCTGAAGAGCAATTAAAAATGAATGTTCCAATGCAATTAGCTCAGAGTTCAGTGGCGATAGGGAGGCCAGTACCTGCTGGGAGACAGGGCTGAGAAATCCCAGGAGGGGATGAGAGGGGAGGGCGGAGTCTCAGGGGACACAGGAATGACAGTTCATTCAGGGCAGCAGGGATTGGGAGTGAAGATTCCAACCTCTCCTTTCTTCTGAAACCTGTGCTCTGCCCAGCCCCTGGCCTGTGAGTCTTGGGGTGCACCCACTGTGACAGGGCCCTTCTCCTTAAGTCCTGGCAGGATCAAGACTTGAGACCTAAGCATATGAAGAGGGCTGTGCACTGGAATATGAGTCTGACAGGCCCATCCCTGCCTCACTGTGTCCCCTTCCCAAACCTGTCTCCTCTGTAAATGGAGGTAACAGTAGGCCGTCCTATTGGCTTCATGAGATTATAGATGTCAAGAGCTTCATCCAGTGCTCAGCACACAGTAGGAGCTCAGCAATTGCTGGCTGCCCTCCAGCCCCAAATCCCAACACATTTACTCGCTGGGTGATCTTGAGCAAATCACTGCCGTCTGGCCTCACTCTCTTCTCTATAATGTAGGTGGAGCTGGGCACAAGGTCCTTCCAAGGGTCACTGTGGTTCTGGCCTCATCAGGAGGCAGGGGCACTCGTGCCACCGGGCTGAGCTGCAGCCTGCACACCTGACGGTGCACATCTACTGGAGGGGGTGCTTGTCCAGGAAACCCTGGAGGGCTGGCGGGCTGGCAAACAGCAGCAGGTGTGATGTGGAACCAGACCATAAAGACAGATAAGAGCCCAGGGGAAGGGACAGATGATGGGCTGAGGGTGGCGTGGGGGAGCCAGGCAGGAGAAAGGGCCAAGGCAGGAATGTGGAGCCTCACCAGCTACCCAGCCCTACTGCCCTTGCCCACCCGCTCAGTGGGCTCACAGATGCCCCGTTTCATCCCCCAATTGTTTTGACTTTCCTGCTGCCTCATGCTCATTCCCCTGCCCTGCAAAGTTCTTTCTGTGCCACCTCCTTCTCCACTGTCCCATGGCATGTCCCTTACCTCCCATGGCCAGCCAGAGGCCCTTGGGAGGCCTGCTCCATAGTTCCCTGGGCACTAGGAGGATCTAGCTTTCAGGAAAGGATTGGACCCCCCCGCCCCCCACCCCGGATGGGTCTGTCTACAGAAGAACCCTGGGCCAGGCATTGGGAGACCAGGACGGCATGGCTGTAATCACAGTCTCGTGCGATCTCTCTGGGCCTCCATTTAGTTTTGTGAGATGATTAGGTGTTGATGTCTACAGGCGGGTCCAGCTCTGGATGCGGGGGGGCTACAAAGGGACCTTCGGATCAGTGAGAGAATCCTGGAAGGCGGGCTGGGTGAGGGGCTTCCTAGAAGGCTTCGCCTCCCTCCTGTTGGTGCCCCCGCCCCACCCATCTCCCAGCCTATTTTAGTTCCCAGCTCTGCTGCCTTCCTCTTATTGTGTCTCCTGCCATCTTAAAGCCTCTGATTACCCACTGCTGAGTGCAGCAAAATCTGGGGCCTTTCAGCTGTGGCAGAGACACCGCCCACACCAGCTGAGCTAATTTGTCTCCCTCTGCTATCATTTGGGGGACCCAAGGCCCAGCCTTGAGAAACTTCTTCCTCTGAGCTGGTCCCCATTCACTAGAGTCTGTCTGCCCTTCTGATTTGTCTCGAGGGGCACAGGGAACAGTTTGTTCCCATGTCCAAAGTTTCCCATTCTCAGGAGGGTCCGGTCCAGGTCTTGGCCTGAATCACAATTCATCTCAAGAGAGACAAGTCAGAGCGAGGTTGTGGCTCTGGGAGTAGGGTGCTCAGTGATGTGGGGGCTTCCCTAGAGAAGTGGAAGGGGCCTGGACATGCAGCTCTCTCCAGGCCATTGACCAATCGGCCCCTTGGCCCCCCAGTCTGTCCGTCTCTTTGTACTAAACAAACAGTTGTTAAAGGGATGGAGCTGTCATAAAGTCCACACCCATTCCTCTCTGCGCTCTGCGCCCATCTGTCTTTATCTTCACCAGGGCAGACCATGGCCACCCAGGCACCTGGGCTGAGTCATTACCTTCAACCTGGACAGCTGGCCCCAGGGCGTAGAATCCCCTCACCCCCAACATCAGCCTGGCAGATTGGGGCCAGAGGGCAGGAGAGTCAGGAGGGGCGAGGAGGCAGGGCGGGGTGTGACAGAAGACAGAGCCCCTACTTCTGTCTAGAGGGGGGACTCAGTCTTGGCACTCCTCTCTCCCTCTCAATCTGAGGGTGTCTTTGACACCTCCAGGCGGACAGTGGTTCTGAGAAGGGTAGAGCAGAAGAAAAGGGGTGCCATATGCGTGGGTTGAGAGGGACAGGTCTCAGGTGTGGGAAGTGGCTGTGACGGGAGAGACCATGTTCCTGAGCAGGTGCCACAGCACAGGGAACTGCTGAGGCTTGAGAGTCTGTCTCCTGCCTGGTGGGAGATCAGGGCTCGGTCAAGGCTGAACTGTCGGTCCAGCCTGTCCTCTGCTGTGTGGGGACCACTGAGACTCTGGGGCCCTTCCTGGGTTTCCTATCTCTTGAATTCATGCTCCCTCTCAGTGAGAATTTTCCCCAGTAGTCAGTCCAGTCAGCCCGCCCTTGACCTTCCCCTGCTCACATCCCTCCGGGGTTCCCACTGCCTCAGGATGCAGCTCAACCCCTCAGGGCCCTGCTCCTCTCCAGCTTGCTCCCGGCACCCACTACACCATCCTCCTGGCATTGGGCCTTCCTGTGGTGCACATTCTTTCTCTGTTCTGGGCCTCTGCACCTCACCCTTTCCCGCTAGCACGGCCCTCACCTCGGGCATCTCCTCCTCCAGGAAGCCTTTTCTGACCCCACTCTATCCTCTTCCTAGATAGGCCGGGCCTGCTCTTCCTTCGAAAACCCTCATCCCTGCCTTCTTGCGTCCACTAGTCCCTGCACAGCAGGCTTGTGTCTGTCTCAAAAGATGGAGAGGAATACTCGGTGGGGTGACAGGCTTTTAGTAGAATAGTCCCTAAGTACATCAGTTGAAAAAACTTGCTCTGGTGTGGAGGACAATGCGCAGAGGCCCCACTGAAGGCAGGAGGCCAGAGAGGAGGCTCTGCAGGGTCCGGGAAAGGTGTCGTGCTCGAGCTGAACAGTGGCTTGGGAATGGTGAGGAGACAGTCGTGAGTGATACATGGGTGGTGACTGCCCCACTGCGTGGGGAGGTGAGGAAGAAGGGGGCTAGGACAGCTGGTGGACTGGCTGTATACAGCCCTGTGGATGTTATGCCATTTGGGGGTAATGGTGGACAGGAGAAGTTTGGAGTGGAGTGTCCAGGGCAGGCCTCTGGGAGGCTTTGGGGGATGTGGGATCTGAAGCTCAGGAGAGTGGGGGCTGAAGAGTTATGAGGCCAGTCAGCGCAGAGGAGTTTCACACAGAAGAGAAGAAAGCCTGAGGACACGTTCCTTCATGGAGTGGGGGTGGGGTGGGGTGAGGGGCTAAGGGCGGCCTAGGCTCTGGGGGTGGGAAGAAGGTGGGGTGGGGGGCGGGCTGAGCTGAAGTTGCTAAGCTCACTGACCAGGAAGTCAGGGACTAGCACCATCTTGTGGCTCTTCAATAACCAGATGCTCTGAGGCCAGGAGGTTGGGTGGAATCCTCAAGAAGGGGGCTTGACTGAAGGTCATCACAACCAGCACCCGGCCTCCATGAAGCTCCTGCCTTCATCAAGTTAGTGCTCAGGAAACATGACTGTCGTGACCTCCCGCCACCCTAGATGCCGATTCTGTCCTGGATGACAGGCACAGTCTGACAGCTGGGAACTGGTCCCAGCACTCCAGAAGCCCGGGGAAGACTGGGAAGGCTGGAAGGTAGCAGACACATGAGTTTAGTAGAGTCTGAACTGGTCAAAGGGGTCAGGACTGAGTGGGTCATGTTCAGAGTACTGTGTGATCCTGCCCTCTCAGCCTCTCAGTACTCAGCCTCTTTGGTTCTCTTTTTCTGGCAGCTGTGATTTCCTGACTGGGAGTCTTGCAGTCACCCTTTCTTCCTCATCCGACCTTCGCTGGGCTCCCCTTAGTCACCCCTCTGCACACACCAGAGTCCCAGCCCCCATGATGCTCTTCTGTCCAGACCAGGCAGTTTCTGTGGACACCATTAAGTGGAGGCAGCAGGAGGGATGAGGATTCCAGGACAATTAATCACCAGGGAGTGACATTTGGTGAAAAATCAGGTGCTTAATTAAGTAGGAAGATTCAGAGGCTTGGGAGGGAGGCTGGCAAGTATGCTAAGGGCAGAGGGAAACATTCTTCCTCCACCAGCCTCCCCGCCTCACTTTCTGCCTCGCTTCCCTTTATCACACCTCCACCCTTTGCCTTCTCAACTTCATGATGATCTCCTGTTCAAGGCTCACACCTCCTTGGGTCCTTAGAAAGGGGCTCAAGAGTATGGGCTCTGGTGTCACCTGCCTGGGATCAAATCCTTGTTTCGCCACATCTTAATCATGGGACCATGGACAGGTTACTTAACCTCCTCGGTTTCTCCACCTGAACATGGAGATAATGGTAATATTTAATTCACAAGATTATCGGGAATTCTGAGTCATGTAAGCTGTTTGTTTGGACTGCGCACCACACAGGAGATTTCTGGGAAACTTAGTTATGCTGTTTTCTCTGGAAGCTCCCACCTCTGCTTAGCACCAAAGTTGGTTTCCTGAGGATGGTGATGGTTAGGCTTCTGGTTTCCTCCACCTTAATTCTCTCTGGGAGGTTAGAGAGATTAGGCCACTCCCCTAATGTCAAGTAATAGCTGCAGCAAGATCAAACCCAGTAGCCTAGCTCTGGGCCCTGGTCTCACCTGCTCTGGGGGATTTGTGCTGGGTCCCAAGGCACCTTTCCCAAATCTGCTGGCAAGAGGCACTAGAGGCCAGACTGTGTCTGCCTGCTCCTCTGCCTGGAGGCGTCAGGGTCCCCTCTCTTTTATTTTTGCCTATCTCAAGTCCACCCTGCAACAGGTCAACTTGTCCAGATCCTCTTAGACAGGCAGGGTCTGGCTTGTTGTGTGTCCCCAGGCCAGGGGCTGATTCTCTTTGATCCAGGGGTTGAGAGGTGGGCCCATGTCCTTTTCAGAGAGGCTGTGATCTCCCGGAAGCGGCTGGGCTGCAACGGACTAGGCCCCTCAGACCTGCCAGGGAAGCCCTTGGCCAGGCTGGTGGCTCCACTAGCTCCTGACACCCAAGGTAAGGCTGGGAGCTGGGCAGGGGCAGGGAGGGACTGTGGCTCCTGCTCCCCAGAGCACGTCTGTCTCCCCCTCACCACCTCATCCCATCCCCGTTTTCATCTCTTTCTCTTGCTCTGTGTCTGTAGCAGTCCCTCCTTCTAATTCTCTCTCTTGTGCTACTAACTTCTCTGAGTCGTGGTTTCTGTATCTGTGAAATGGGGAAACAGAACCTACCTTGCGGGGGTGTTGCGAGGAGAAGCAAATGACATAACGCATGTGAAAGGCCTGGCACGGACTAGGACTTGGTGCGGTGGCTGCAGGGATGATGTGCTTGTGCCTGTGGCTACATGGGCTAAAGTTGTCATGCTCTCTCTGTCACTCTTGGTTTTGCTTTCTCTTTCCCGCCATGCCCCTGTCCGCCATGTCTCTCTGCCTCGTGTCTCAGTCTCTCTAGGTCTCTGTCCTCTGTCTCGATGTGGAAAGTGCACAAGACTGGGAGTCAGGAGACCTGACTTGCTGTGTGATCTTGGGCAAGTCACTTCCCCTTTCTGGACCTCAGTTTCCCAATCTGTAAAATAGGGGTACTCAGACTTACCTGCCTCCCTTCCTCCCAGGGACCATAAGAAAGTTGTCAAGTGAGGGGGTTTCCTTCTAAGCAGGGGTCATTGCTGTGGTTCTTTTTGTCGCTGCCTCAGGACCCCTCTCTGTCTCTCCGTTTCTCCGGGTCTCTGGGTCTCTTCTGTCTCTGTTCCGTCTCTCTCTGTCTGTGTCTTTGTTTCCCTCCCTGGGTCCTGGCTCAGTATCCTTGAGCCTCATTGGCCCTGCAGGATCACCTCATTGCCCTCTCCCCTCAGTGCTGGCCATACCGCTGGTGGACAAGGAGGCTGGGGCTGTGGCAGCTGTCATCTTGGTAAGAGCCTGCCCCAGGGGGCCTTGGGGTGGGATGAGGCGAGGAGAGGAGAGCAGGGAGTGGTGGGCGGTGCTGCTCTGTGTTGTGTGTGTGTGTGTGTGTGTGTGTGTGTGTGTGTGTGTGTGTGTGTGTGTAGAGAGGGAGAGAGAGAAAGAGAGAGAGAGAGAATATGAGAATGCAAGCAGCAAGCTGGACTGGAATTGGGGGGAAATGGAGATGAGGGAAGAGTCTGGATTACCCACACCCCAGCCCTTTACATCGATTGGGCAGGACTAAGTTGCTGGCCCAGTCAGCAACTTCCCAAGAGATGCAGGAGCACTGGTGCTCCTCGCCCTCAGGAGCCCTTGGCTGGGACCTCACTTCCTCTTTGGCACCCCTGTAGGTGGGTTAGGGGTGGTGTCCAGAGAGGCAGGAACACAGGAACACAGGGAGCTGGGAAGTGTCTGGGAGACTCTCTGGAGGATGGGTGGGCAAGACACTGACAGAGACAGTGTGGGAAGGCCAGGGAGAGATTGGGGTGGGGGGAGTCAGGGTTCTTGAGGACAGGAGGCCACTCGGAGGGGAAAGGCGTCCAGCCCCAGCCTGATCCTCCCTGGAGGCTGGAGTAGACGCCCGCCCAACCAGCAGCAGGGTGGCTTCCTGGAGCTAGGGCTGGAGGGGAAAGGGCTTCGGTGGACCGGAGGTGGGGGGGTACCCTACCCCAGTGGGGGAGGGCTGGAGAACACAGGCCAGCGAGCCCTGCCTCTGCTGCCCCCTAGCCGGGTATGGGTGGGTTTCTGCTCCACCCGTGGTGGCGGGCAGCGGGTTGGTGGCGATGTCGTGGAGCCTAGGTCGTTTTTCCTCTGTGTGGAAGGGGGTCTTGAAAATCTTTGTCTCATCTAGGAACCAAAAGGTTTGTCTCATCTAGGAACCAAAGGGTTAGGGCTCCCAAGCCCCCATTACTGGGGGTCTGCTCCTGCCAAGTCAGCCGCCACCTCGCAGATTTGAGGGTGCAGACAAATAAATGAGCCGGTTTGGGCTCCCCCCACCATTCTTCTCGAGCTCATCCAAACGGAATTAAAGGTTTCTCTCAGGCGCCTGACCTTTCTGGAGATGCTGGCCCAGAGGGCGGTGGAAGTGGGAGGCAGCTGCGGGCGAGGAGAGGAAAGAAGGGGCACCTGGCTTGCTCCGGGAGCCCCATCTGCCTGACAGAGGGAGCTGTGCCCCTACTGGGTCTCTCCCACAAGCTGCTCCTCCACCCCCAGCTTTGTTCCCTCTGGAAAGGATCTGCTGTTGGCATGGAATTCTCAGGGAGGCTCCCTCCCCACTTTGTCCCGGTCTCCACAGAGCTGGTCACTAGGGGGCAATGTGCAGAGGAGGGGGTGGAGGCTGTGGCTGGGTAGCCGGCTTCTGCTGAGGGAAAAAGGTCTGGTATGCAGCTTCTGAGAAGGACATCTTGTGTGGGCCTGTGAGGGCTGGGTCTGAAGGGAAGCAGCTTCTCCTGGGGAAGAAAGGCGTGTGCGTGGTGTGTGTTTCTGTGCAGTGTGCGTGGTGTGTGTTTCTGTGTAATGTGTGTGATGTTTCTGTGTAGTGTGTGTGGTGTGTGTTTCTGTGTAGTATGTGATGTGTTTCTGTGTAGTATGTGTAGTGTGTGTGGTGTATGTATGTGTGTATTGGGAGGACTGGAGAGTCAGCTCACCTAAATTTAACTTACCCTTCCAAGACCCTGCTCTGGGCCCTGCCCCATGGTGGGTCTGGGTAGAGGGAGGGGTCAGACCCATTTCCACCTTCTAGAAGTTCAGGAATGGGGAAGGCAGAGCCACCCTCAGACAGCCACAGGACAATTGAAATCATGCTGCCAGCAGGTGCTCTGGTGACAGAGGCTGGAGCAGCAAGAGGTGCCTCCTGATGGAGACAGCACCTGAGTGGGGCTTTGAGGCAGGGTCAACAGGCAGAGAAGGGAGAGGAAACTGTCCAAATAGAGACAGCATGAGCGCAGGCCGGGTGGGGAGAAGGGTAGTAGAGCTTTGGGAGAAGAGTGTGACCCTGGTGAGGCGGATAGATGGGTTCTATGCCACTATGAGAAGTGCTACCTGTGGCTTTGGGTACCAGGAGAAGCTTCCAGCAACCATCCCCACACCACCTCAAAGACCCTGGGCAGTGAAGAGTGCTTGAACTGTTCCCAGTCTGTCTCTCCTCTAAGCCTGTGCCTTCTTACTCAAGCAGAAATATAGGTCTCAGGCCACCCTTCTTCCCAGGCATGCTCATCTACAGAGAGTGTCCTGCTGCCCCACCCTGGTACCACTAGAGGTGGCATAGGCAGGCCTGGAGCTCCCAGCTGCTACCAAACTCTGGGCAGTGGGGGCAGGGGAAAGGGGGTGCCATAGGTTAGATCTTTAGGGAGAGCTGACTTATAGCTACTTCCTCAGCAAGACCCACTCCCTGCTCTGATCTCTACCCGTGGTGTTCCTCCCTCCCTCCAGCACCCGCCCTCCCCTCCACCCATTGAATATGTATCTTGAGCACTGCCAGGCACCCTGTGCTCTGCACTGTGGCAGTGATGGAGAGAGATCAGACAGGCCCGGCTTTCACAAACCATATAGTTTGGAGGGATGGGGGAGTCCAATATTAAAGAAGTGAGCAACACAAGAATAGAATTGTAAATGATGGTGAATGCTAGCCAGAGAGCCCTGCAGGAATATTGGGCCTGATGGAAATAGTGGCAGGTTCACCGAGGAATACGCCATCCAGGTGCAAGGCTGCCTGGCTGAGCTCTGGGCTTCAGAGGCTCACAACTCAAGGAGCCTTGATTGCAGATTCTTTATGTGAAAAGAGTCTTTCGCTCTGTTCTTCAGTTCTGAGATAAGTCCTTTTGAGGAGTGGTAGCCCTTGGTCTCTGGCATTCGATGCATAATTTGTGCCTACTCTCCCCCCTACCAGCTGTGCCAGCCACACCAGCTCCTTATATGGGGATGGGGTGTTCATACAGTTAGCCACATTGAACTTGGCAGAGGTGAGGGATGAGGGGCTGTGCTGAGCTTTCAAACCCCTCTGCATTCGTAGTGCCCGCAACTGAGTGCTGCCCCTGGGGCCCCCGCTGCCCCCGATTAGATTAGTGAGAGTAGGTGTTAGTGAGCAGAAAGCCGTGTGTGAGCCTTGGTGATTGTGTTTGCATGTGGGAGCAGCCAGAGAGTACCTGGCTGTTGTGTGTGTGAACTCAGGGTCTGTGTGTAGGTACAATGTGCACGTGAAGGCTGCAGCACTGCGCGTGTGCCGTGCAGACATGCACCCGAGTATGGCCATGGAGAGCTGTGTGTGTATGCGGGTATGAGGGTCTTCACAGAGTGTGCAGGCGTGTTTGTGCACATGCTGGGTGGGGGTGGGCTGAGGCAGCCCAGAGGTGTGTGCTGGGGGAGGGGAATCCAGTGGGCAGGGGAGGAAGCCATGATTCCTTCCTTTCCTCCACCCTCCTCTCCTTCTGCCTCCCAGCTCTGTCCTGGGATGGCTGCCCAGGAACTGATAGCCACTGCAGTCCTAGAGAGGTCCCAACCCCACTTTTCCCTGAGAGATGGGTCCAGGCAGAAGGAACAAGAAGGACGTCCTCCCCCATCTACTAACCGGAAAATGCCAACATTTTACATGTTTATGTAAGCCGTATGTAAAGGAGCCATGCCCCACCTCTTTCAGTTCCCGGTCCTGTGGGAGTCAGAGCTGAGCCTCCATCAGAGCTCAACCTTCAGCACCATTCTTAGGGGTCCACCCCTCTTCCAGTCTCCTCCCTCCAACTTACCCTACACCCTGTAGATCACCAAAAATACTCAAGTCTGCGACACACACCCCGCCACCCCCACCAGGACAGCAAGCTAAAGTCCAGTTCCCTCCCCCAGTGTCACCATCAACTCCACCCCTACCGGATCCTCATGTCCCCATACCACCTACCACCCACACTGCCAGCACTGCCTCCTGCCTGCAGTGTCCCATGCTCAGTGTAAGTTCTGGAAGCCTCCCCGATGCCACTCCCTCTGAGCTCCCACAGCTTTTAGGCTCCCACCCACCCAGTCTGCTTTCTCGTTCTTCCGCAGGTATGAAGTTGTGTATCCCCACCATCACATCCCCCCACTCCATCCCACACCAGCCCGACCACGAGCTTCCCCAGAGCCTGCTGCTCCCCTGCTCTCCATCTGCTCCTGGCAGGGGACCTATGGTGGAGGTGGACAGGGACTGCTGAGAGGAGAGGGAGGGTGAAAGAAGGGACACCAGTATAGGCGCTATGGGGAGCCCCACAGGTGGTGAGCAGCTCTGAGTAGGCTCTGGAAGCTGGACTGCCACCCCTCCCCACCCTCTCTCATTTTCCTCCCTCAGCATCCAAGCAGGGGTTGGGGAAGGGACTCCACAGAATATGAAAGATGGGCAGAGGGGACATAGGACATGTGGAGAGGGACAGGATGCTGGGGGGTGGTGAGAGTGGATCTGGAAAGGGGAGGGTGTTGGTGCTGTCCTAGCTCTGCCACTTTCTGCTGTGTGATCTTGGGCAAGTCACTCAACCTTTCTGGACTTTGGTTCATCTGCATGTTAGAAGCTAGCCTTACAGGTTGATGAGAATCACATGTAAGGCAAAGCACGTTATCACTCCATTCATTTGTTGGTTCATCCTCCCAAGTGTTTTAGGCATAGCAAATGCATCCTAAATGTCAGGCCTCTTCCCTTACCCCAGACCTAGGGAGCGGTTCAAACCCAGACAGGATGGAGCTGCAAGGCTGAGGTTAATACCACTGATTCCATAGTCAGGACCTAAGGACTCTGTGGGTTAGAAGACAGAGACCTACGGGCCTTTCCCCCCACATTATACCTACCTGGATTGTGCTGTTGATGGAGAAGTGATGAAAAAGCAGAGATCAGGAAACTTCCATTCTTTAACTAGCCCTAGAAGGGCTAGGAGGAGAGTTCCTGATGCCATCTAACTGGTCAGAGAAATGATGTCCACAGACTGGAGTGTGTCTGTGTCAGTGGGAAGAGGGGACAGGTGTTTATGGACCTGGGGAGGCACTCTGGCAGAGCCAGGAGGTTAGGTAAGGTCACAGCTGGTCACCATCCCATATCCTTCCAGGTGCACTGTGGCCAGCTGAGTGACAGTGAGGAGTGGAGCCTTCAAGCTGTGGAGAAGCATGTGAGTGGGAACAGGGCTGGGGTGGGCCTGCTGAAGACGCTAATCACAGCTGGTAGAAGATGACCTGGCCAAGGGCCTGCAGACACAAGGGTTCTAGCTACCACCTTTGAGCTAAGGGACCTTAAGCGAGTCACTTAACCTCTCTGAGCCTCAGTTTCACCTCTGGAAAGGAGGATAAGGATAACATGGACCAACTTAGGGGAGTGGTCAGATAAAGGGTATCGAACACCTGGCCAGTAGTTAGGAAAAATGATCTACATAAAGATACCGAGGCTCTTTCTTATCTGAGGTTTTATGATTTTGTAACTTTATCCCAGTGAGAGAGAAAGATGAGTCTGTCCTGTCATGGAAGAATGTGGGAGTCAGGGGTGGAGAGGGACCCTGTACTTACCTGTCCACGGGGGAGCAGGGGCCAGTGGGAGCCCAGTGAGGGTGCATCACTAAGGATGCGTCGGTAGGTGTGGGAGTAGGGGCAGTGGGTTTTGCAGGCAGAGAATGGCTTGAGCAAAGGTGAGGCGTCCCAGGAGGCAGTAAAGGTGGGGCGGATGCTCCCTGACCACTCTGCCTTGCTGTAGACCTTGGTGACCCTTCGGAGAGTGCAGGCCCTGCAGGAGCGCACGCCCAGTGCAGCCCCCAACAGGGTCCACAAGCCCCCGGCGGGGGCGGCGGAAGACCAGAAGGGCGGGGTTGCCTACACTGACCAGGACCGCAAGATCCTGCAGCTGTGCGGTGAGAGCCCTGCTGGGCTAGCTGCTCAGGGCCCCGCAGAGCGAACCTGGAGGGTGGGCCTATGCGTGGGCGGGGCGGGTGCTGGGATGGGCGGGGCGGGAGAGGTAGGGCTCCGCGGAGGTGGGGCTGTGCTCCAGCCGCTGAGGGGGACCGACGCGCCGACGCCTGTGGGGGTCTACATGCCCTCTAACCCGCGCCCCGCCATCGCAGGGGAACTCTACGACCTGGATGCCTCTTCCCTGCAGCTCAAAATCCTCCAATATGTGAGTCCCTGTGCCCTTCCACCCTCCTGTCCTCTGTCCTCCTGGGACCACGGTCCCATGAGCTTTCAACCTCAGTTCAGATTTCGACATCCTGCCCCTCTTCTCTCCTCTGCCTACTGGAGGAGCCTCCAAGAAACCAGAGGGTGGGAAATGGGGGCGGCCCCAGGTCCACGGTCAGCCCTGGCTGTCTCGCTCTCTTAGATGCAGCAGGAGACCCAGGCATCGAGGTGCTGCCTTCTGCTGGTGTCCGAGGACAATCTCCAGCTCTCCTGTAAGGTAAGGACCCAGACCCCTGTGGGTGTGGCCAGGACCGGGTGAGCGGGGTACTTTGCCCTTCCCTTAATGATCCCTGCGGTTCTGCCTCTCAGGTCAAGGGAGATAAAGTACTGGAGGAAGAGATTAGCTTTCCGGTGAGTCCTGTGTCCTTCCCCTGTGCTGGAGTCTGGGGGGGATCTGCTGGAATCTCTTGGAATCTGTTGGAATTATCTGGATCTACTTAGAAATGTTTCAAGAGATCACAATCACTCATGGTCAGGATCCGTTCAGATAAATCTCAATCTACAGACTTGGGACCAGTTCACTTCCAGTGGAGTTGTTCTGGATTTGGTTCACTTAGATCTCTGAGATCAATGAGAATCCTTGGATTCCCCTTTTCTGTCCTCTTGTGACCTGCTTTTCTCTCTCTTATTTAGGGGAGACCATAATTCCTCCAGGGGGAATCGTGGTCTAGGGTGGATTTCCCTGCCTCTCCTCATTAGTCTTGACCTGATCCACCATTTAGACTTTCAGACTTGGGGAGGGGGGGGCACTGAGACCCTGACCTAGGGTCAAGAGCTGGGTCCTGACTTGGCCTCTCCTCGCTCTCCAGTTGACAACTGGACGCCTGGGCCAGGTGGTGGAAGACAAGAAGTCCATCCAGCTGAAGGACCTCACCTCTGTAAGCCATGGCCTGGCTGGACCAGGGAAGGAGACAAGGGGAGAGCCTGCTGCCAAGTTCCTCAGAGCCAGGGCCTCTTGGGACAAGGCAGCTTAGGAATGGGGAAGAGAAGACAGGGATTTTCTACGACCTACGCCATGTCACAGCACTTCCTGCCCTGCATAGAACCCGCATTGCAGAGTGTGGTGGGGGCTGGTGGAGGGAAGCACAACATCCCTCCTCCCTGCTTGACTTGCCTCCCCTTTGCAGGAGGATGTGCAACAACTACAAAGCATGTTGGGCTGTGAGCTGCAGGCCATGCTCTGTGTCCCTGTCATCAGCCGGGCTACTGATCAGGTGGTGGCCTTGGCCTGTGCCTTCAACAAACTCGGAGGAGACTTGTGAGTCTGGGTGGGGTGTTATGGATCAGGAGACAGAGCTGAGAGGCTGGGCAGGGCTCTATTTGGGTTACACTGGGGGGAGGGTTCTAGACAGGGGTACAATTCCAGTCCTGGTGGATTGAATAGTTTGCTGGTGCAAAAGACTATGGCATTTTGGGGGTGCTAGACCCTTGAGGCTGCTGTGGCTGAGGTATGAGTAACTGTTGACTCTCCACCACCCATTTTGGCTTATCTGAAGTCGTGTTGAGGTCCAAGTCAGTTCACTTTCTCTTTACCCACTGCTTGCCATTTGGATTATCCACTATTAGGGGACTGGCCTCCCCGCACTGACCATCCCATTTTGACTTTCCTGCTGGAAACTGCCTGATGGGGGCAGGGCAATGAGCTCTGGGGTGTGTTCACTCTGGGACCACAGGGCATCGCAACAGTGGACAGTGGTTCAAGAGAATAAGGTCTGGGGGCTGGGCTGAGTTTAGCGTCTTTCGAGGTGCCTACAGAGCAGCTTTAAGAATAACTGGTATGGGGTAGGTGGGCACAGTGTCGGGTAAGGAGACATTGTCAGGAAGCATAGTTCAAGGACTGAGTTCAGATTTTGGATCTAAGTGTGGTGTCATAAATAGGTTTCATGTCCTGCACCAACTCATTAATTGGAAGTAACTGCCTGAAGCATTGTGCTGAGAGTGAGTCTTAGTTTAGTGAGGATCAGGGTCATGATGGATTAGCCGTGTCTGTCCTGGGTGCAAGTACAGGATGTGAATGCTACCATAATTGTGCTAGCAGGTCTATCAGTCAGTGCCAGGTCAGGCAGGTAGGGAGGAGCAGGCAGGTGAGAAATGCATCCTGATTCCAGGATATGGAGATAAGCTGTCAAGATGCTTGACCTCTGGGTCCCCACCAAGCAGGCTGGGTGTGGGGACTTGGAGTACCTGCAGGAAGTGGAGACGGCGAGTGCTGGGAACAGAGAAGTGTCAGAACCTCGGGGGAGCAGAGATCTGGGGATCACAGATGTGAGTAGGGCCTGCCAGCACAGAGCTCTGTAGGCAGTTGGGTGGCCCTGGAAAAATGAAGATAGGAATAAGGCAGAGAGGATGTGGGATCTGTGTCATCTGGACATTCTGACATTGAGAACTGTTTATGCTATCCAATAACACACACTGAGCACCAACTATGTCTAGCCCTGTGCTGGTCAGATGGCCTTGGAAAGGCCCTTGGGGAGGGCAGAGTAAGGGGCATGTCCAGCAGGGGTCATGAGACCTAGAGGACAGGTGGCATCAGGAGGGAAACAAGATCAGGCCCTGGTGACAGTCCCGAGGCCCTCTAGGCCATCACTAGGTCCCACATACTTCAGGAGTGAGTACTGAAGGACTGCATGAGCCCAGGAGGGGCTCTGTGCAAATCAGTGACTGCAGAGCAGCTACCTGGAACCCAGAGGACAGGGACACCAGACTCCCTTCAGCCGGAAGAGGCATGGGGCTGGTGCGAGGGAGGGTATAGTTAAGACATTCAGCAAACACCTCCTAAATATCTCCCTTGTACCAGGGTCTCCAGCAGGCATTGGTTACTATGTCATGATCCCTGCCTTAGGGCTTGAAGTGTATTTTCAGGGCACAGAGGGAGGAGGGTAGGAAAGGTATTCTAGACAGAGAATAGTGTGGGAAACAGCAGGATGGTGTGAAAGTGCCAGAGGTTCTCAGAAGGATAAGGCTCTTTGTGTGGCTGAAGCTGAGAGACATCCTTAGATGAAAGAAAGATGAGACCAGACTAAGGGACCTCAAGTGCTTTGGTAAGGAAGGTGGGCACACAGACTCATGGTAGACTGGATTGGGGTCTAGACCTAAATTCCTGGGTAGCAAGCACAACGGGGGTTATGCTGGAAGAGAGGAACCCTGAGGTCAGCCAATACATGGAGAAGAAGCCTGAGGGCAGGAGATGGCTGAGATGGTAGAGGCATGCTCCCCACCATTCCTGTGACCCCCACCTGGAGAGGATTACCCACATCCCCAGCCCAAGTACCATCCCAGTTTGGTCTGTCCAGTCCCACAAAGCTCTCTGGTGACAAGTCACTTTGTGACTCAAATGAATGACCTCAGTAGGATTTGGGGTTGATTTGTCAGGCCGTAGCCAGCTCCATGAGCAGGATGTCGCAGCCCTCTCCACAAACACCTTTGGATGTGTGGAGGCAGAAAATTAGGGCCTGCAGTGTCCAGGAAGTACAGGACAGTGACAGGAGCTAGACAAGACAAGGTAGTGCCACTTTCTCTCCCTGAGGCTGGAGGGGTCCCTGGGGAAGAGTGGAGCACCCAGTTCTGGCCTGGTCAAGCCTCTAGTCTGAGTGAGGAGACCTGGCTTCGGCAGAGCATAGATGTGGCTTCAAGAAGAAATAATGTGGAGGAAAACACATTATGGTCAGGCTGGTGGGGGGCGGGGATCCCCCAGTCTAGGGCCGGAACTAGCCCAAGCTGCCCATCCATTAGCAGCCCCAGGGCAGAAGATTGATAGCTAGCGGGTGGACTTCCTGGTGGAAAAGAAATAAGGAGAAATGGGAAGAAGAGTCTTTAATGGGCTCCAGCCACCCTACACCCACCCCCAGCTTCACAGACCAGGATGAGCACGTGATCCAGCACTGCTTCCACTACACGAGCACTGTGCTTACCAGCACCCTGGCCTTCCAGAAGGAGCAGAAGCTCAAGTGTGAGTGCCAGGTGAGTGACCTGCTTTGCACCTCTGTCTCCAGGACAAACTCACGCAGCCATTAGTCCCAGAGTTTGATACCAGGGAAAGCCCAAGTCTTTTGGGACCCCGGCAGGGAGGTCAGTGGCTCCTCCCACCGCAGCAGGGGAGGCAGACACTGTGTGTGATCGCCCTCTAGTGTTCAACCTGCGTACTACAGCAACGTCTGGGCCGCCGGAGCCTAAGGTGGTTCACATTTGAGACTTGAGATTCCTAAGCACCTTCGCTGGAGCTATTCTCCCACTCCTTTTCTTAATAACCTAATGATATAATTGGACTCCACTACGAGAGCCCTAGGAGACCCTGGTGATGTCAGAGGCAGGGAGCCAGAGATGGTATATACCCTGTAACCCAAACCCCCATGAGCTCCTTTTTCTCCATTCCAGGCTCTTCTCCAAGTGGCAAAGAACCTCTTTACTCACCTGGGTGAGTTCACTGTCCTCCATGCCTGGCTGTGGGGTGCAGTGGGGCCGCCATCTTGGGGAGGAGAGGTGGGAAGCCTCATCCTTGACACTTCAGTCTAGCTCACCACTGGCCCCCTTGCTTCTCCCTCCCACAGATGACGTTTCTGTCCTGCTCCAGGAGATCATCACAGAGGCCAGAAACCTCAGCAATGCTGAGATGTGAGTGAATCTGCCTTGGGGGTGGGGGAGAGGCCTGGACCTCTGCCCTCATCTGTTCCTTCCTTCCCCTTATTCCCCCTCCAAGACCTTCTTTCAATACCCATCAACCTTTATTTTGTGCCTATCGCCCTCACTGGACTGTCCCTCCAGTGGCAGCAGGGGCGGGGCTCGATTTGCTGGCCATGGGTCCTCGGTTCCTAACACAGTGTCTGCCACATAGTATCTGTTACAAAAATAAAAATCACTGGCATGGACTAATGTCTGGAGGAGAGGAGAGTCACCCGGGATCACCCCTTCCATACCTCAGAAATCCAGGCTTTGCCTCAAGTCGTGGGGGTGCTCAGAGGGTGTCAGGGCCCTGTGGACCAAGTACATCTCCCCACAGCTGTTCCGTGTTCCTCCTGGATCAGAACGAGCTGGTGGCGAAGGTGTTCGATGGGGGCGTGGTGGATGATGAGGTGAGGCAGGGGCTCGTGGAAGGAGTGTGGGGCTGGGGTGCTGGGGTTGGGGGGCCGCACGGAGCGCTGGAGGCAGGCCACAGAAAGGTCGATGGTTCCTTCTGTGGCCAGGCCACTAACTTCCTCCTTTCTCCATCCCTGTCCTGCCAGAGCTATGAGATTCGCATCCCTGCCGACCAAGGCATCGCTGGCCACGTGGCAACCACCGGGCAGATCCTAAACATCCCAGACGCGTACGCACACCCGCTTTTTTACCGCGGCGTGGACGACAGCACCGGCTTCCGCACGCGCAACATCCTCTGCTTCCCTATCAAGAATGAGAACCAGGGTGCGAGCTCCAGGCGGCCGGGTCTGCGGGGTGGGTCTGGGGGCGGGGCTGAGCGATGGAGGGACAACCCTTCCCTACCGCCCAGCGTTTGTGAGCAGAAGAGCCCGGTTTTCCCCTGGCATATGACGTCTGTCTTCTAAGACACTGTAAGCGGTAGGGGCGCAGATCTCCGCCGGCTATATCCGCTGGTTGGTCCTAGCCACTCTTCTGCCCCCAGAGGTCATCGGTGTGGCCGAGCTGGTGAATAAGATCAATGGACCATGGTTCAGCAAGTTTGACGAGGACCTGGCTACAGCTTTCTCCATCTACTGCGGCATCAGCATTGCCCATGTGAGCAGGGGATGGGGCGGGGCGGGGCGGGGCATGCAGGACCCTCCATCCTCCTGCATTGGCTCCTCTCCTGACTCAGCCCGGACAGTTTGCTCCTAAGCCTGGGACTCAGAACTCTGATGCTGAGCTGTTGTACACACCCTGGCCACCTCTGACCTGAATTTCCCCTTTGAAAGTTGGGGATACTGTTCCCTGACCTGTCCAGCCTCCCAGAACCATGGGGAATTCCATTTGTCACTTTCCCCTTCTCAACCCAAGCCCTTAGTCAGCAGCTTCTTAGGACATGTTGGGTCTGGGAATCCATTCCATAGGTGTCTGACCCTGTTCCCTCCTCCTTGCTTCTCTTTCTCTGCTGTGGGCCTCGGGCTGGGCCTGAAGACTGGGTAAGGCTCAGGAGGGGGTGCATGGTGTCAGATTGAATGTTCACAGGGCTGGAGGAGAAGGAGCAAGGCAAGGTCTGAATGAAAGTAGGAGGGGGCTCCCTACTCTGGTCTGGAGCTTGAAGACTCAGACTGAAACCAACATGGGATAAGAAGGAGGACTTGATCTGAACCCTTTGTCCCAGTCCTGAGCATTCCAAGATCTCACAGCCACTTTACTTGACCCCATCTTTCTCTCTCTCCAGTCCCTCCTGTACAAGAAAGTGAATGAGGCCCAGTATCGCAGCCACCTGGCCAATGAGATGATGATGTACCACATGAAGGTGAGGCCCACACAGAGCTTCCACCCTCCTCAGGGCCCCCGGCTCCCTGCAGCCCCCTTGCAGCACCCCCCTGCTCCTCTACACTCCTTCCCAGCCCCCTAGAATCCTCAGGGGCCCAGGACCAGGCTGGGCTTCCTGCTTACACTCTCTTGACAACAAGAAGACAGACTCAGAACAGTACCTGACTCCTGCCGGCTACATGGCAGCCTCTCTTCCAAGAAGTTTCTAGTTCAACTACCAGGCTGACAGGACCCAGCCAGGGAAGAACTTAGATTGGCCAGGTGTTCTTCATGTCTGGGGATGAGAGGAATTACTGAAGGCTGGGAAACCCATTCCCATAGTTCCGTAGACACAATGGTCCGCAGCCCTAGGCAGCCTGCTGGCAGTCCGTGCCATTCCCAGTCCCTGTGTCAGGAAAGCTGTCCCAGGCTAGAGTTCAGAGTGTGTGGTAGCCATTGTTCGTTTAACACCTCTCACCTGCATCCAAACCAAAGGGTCCCAGACTTTGCGGAGAGTCTCAAAGCTGTAATAGGAAGGATTGAGGTTAGACCTCGGAACGTTCCTCACCAAAGAAGGAATCCTTGAGTTAGTGTCTATGAAAGTCTGCCATGGTTTGGGGTGTCACAAGGGCTGCTCTCTGCCTTTGCCAAGGATTGATGGAGGTGATCATAGCAAGCAACACAGTAGTTGGCCAGAGGGCTGTGAGGGGATGCTGGTCATCTGTCCAGTGACAATCCACGGAGGGATGGCCTCACTGGGGCACATTCTGAGTAAAGTGTCCCCCAATGCTGTGAGAATTTGAGGGTGAGGATGCTGGATGGGGTGGAGTTTGTCTTCAGTGCCCCGGATGCTCCCCAATAGGTCTCTGATGACGAATACACCAAACTTCTCCTTGACGGGATCCAGCCCGTGGCTGCCATCGACTCCAACTTTGCCAGTTTCACCTACACCCCTCGCTCTCTGCCTGAGGATGACACTTCCATGGTGAGCTGGGCCTCCTATCGCGAAGGTGTGCAAGTGGACGTTTCACTTAGATGTGTGTCAGGATTTCCTGCAAGACAGAGTCATAGGGGAAGGCTCCTGAGTCTCCCTCAGAGATGGAATGGGATGTGTGGTTTGCCAGCAGGGGCCACGGGCCTGCCCAGGGGCCAAGGGCTTCTGTGAATCGGACACCCAGGGCGTGTAGCCTCAGGATTCACACCTCCCTCCCTACTTTTCTAAGATTTTGTGTGAGCTTGGTTCCAGGAGTTCTGAGGTCTCATATGTCTCGAAGATCCTGTGTCTAAGAATGCTGGCTCTACTAGTTTATGATTCTCTAGAAAGTTCTAAGACTCCACAGTTTTGAGTGTGGGGCTTCAGGAAGGGCCAAGGCAGGGGACCTATCTTAAAACTGACAGTTTCTCCCATCCTTCCGCCCTCTCCAGGCCATCCTGAGCATGCTGCAGGACATGAATTTCATCAACAACTACAAAATTGACTGCCCGACCCTGGCCCGGTGTGTGCCCACAGCCTTCACCTCTGCACACAGGCAGCCCGATTTCTGTCTCCCTTTGTCCTCTGCTCTCACGTTCATTCTCCCAGTCTTCTGGAAAGGGGTCTCTCTGAGGATGACTCAGGGAGGCCAACTCTTCTAGGGGTGAGGAGGATCCTAGAGTGAGAGACAATTCCCAGACACCAACACCATACGGAAAGAAAAGGAATGGGGCAGGGCTAATCCTGAAGGGCTTCCTGGAGGAAGAGAGCCTGAGGTCCGCCTGCTGCCCTCTTTCTCCCCCAGGTTTTGTTTGATGGTGAAGAAGGGCTACCGGGATCCCCCCTACCACAACTGGATGCACGCCTTTTCTGTCTCCCACTTCTGTTACCTTCTGTACAAGAACCTGGAGCTTACCAACTACCTCGAGTGAGTGGCTGCGCTTCCCCCCATCTGGCAGCCACTGGGGTCCTCTTCCCTGGGCCAGGGGAGCACTTCCTGTGTGGCAGGTCTCACGGGACCCTCGCCCCATTTCTCGGGTGGTACTTGCTCCTGGTCACATCGCCAGGCAGTAGGGGGGTCCTTGTCAGACTCCACCCCAGTGGTGCTGTTCTGGAAGGAGACACAGGCATCCCAAGTTCCTGTCGGGTGGTTCCTGGACATCTCAGCCAACCGGTCCTCCTTTGGGGTCTTAAGAAGGGAGCTGTGGCTGACCTCTCTCGTTTCTGTCTCACCAACAGGGACATCGAGATCTTTGCCTTGTTTGTTTCCTGCATGTGTCACGACCTGGACCATAGAGGCACCAACAACTCCTTCCAGGTGGCCTCGGTGAGACCCTGCTGCCTCACAGTGGGCGCGCTTCCCTGCTGGAGGAGCGGTGGGAGCGGGGTGGGAGGGGTGGGAGCGGGATGTGGCTGCGGGGAGACCAGAGCCAGTGTAGAGAAGGCAGGAGGCCCCCCAGGCACCATGCAGGGCTCTGAGGAGGGAGTGGGACAGGGCAGTGCTGGCCTACGAGCATCCCTTGGACCCAGGGGTGAGCAGTGGCATTTTCCTGACTCTTCCAGAAATCTGTGCTGGCTGCGCTCTACAGCTCCGAGGGCTCTGTCATGGAGGTACCACCATTCTGTCCCCCGCCCCACCTCCCAGCCCCCTGTCCTCCTCATCCTCTTAAGTCCTGTGACTTGCGAAGTTAGACGGTGGCCCAACCCCTCCTCTTCCCAAATCATACTTTGCAAATAGGCTGTGAAGCTGCTGCCAGCGCAGGTCATGTCCGACTCATTTTCTTGGTTGGGATTGTGGGGCGGGGGGAGCAGATGGGGGTTTTATGGGCGTTGCTCACTCTGCTATAGCCCAGTTTGCAAAGGGAGGTTCTCCGCATGTCTGGGGGCACCCGCGCAACCCCCTCCCCACCAAGCCTGGGATGTGCTCCCTCCATGATAGTCAGCTTCACCTTCCATTGTTTGATTTGGGTCTGCCTATCCCAAGATGGGGGCTTCTTAGCATAGGGACAAAATCTAAGACATCTGTTTAAGTCCCTGTGCTTGGCACAGAGCTTGGCACTGTGGCAGCTAACTTCCAAGGTCCCTTCCTTCTACCCATGCTGTCCCCACAACACCCCTCCAGAGGTTACCCCTGCCCGCACACCCCAGAGATGAAGGGCTCGCTCCTGCCTGGGAGGCTGGTGGCAGCCCTGCTTCTGCCCTCTGCACCCTGGGCTATGCCTGTTCCTCCTCCGAGTGACAGACTTTCAGTTTCAGGAGACAGGGGCCTGGCCCTTGCCTCATCACTGCCTTTGCTTGTCAGCAAACAAATGTTTGCTGCATGAATTAGTGTCGAAGACTCCAAGGGACCATTTCAGAGTCATTCCAGTTCGAGAAGCCCTCAGAGCTTGCCTGTCATGCCCCTCCCTGCAACAGCTGAGGAATTTGAGCCTCAGAGTCAGTGGGGACTTGCCTAGGTCAAGAAGGTGGAAACAGAGTCCAGGAAGGGAACAGGGGCTCCTGACTCCCCACTTCTGCCAGCTCTTGCTCACCCTGGGGGTCGCGGTTGGGCCGGCTCCCAACATTCTCCCCGCAGAGGCACCACTTCGCTCAGGCCATCGCCATCCTCAACACCCATGGCTGTAACATCTTTGACCACTTCTCCCGGAAGGTGAGGAGGCTAGAGGTGGGGGTGAGGGGATGGAAGCCAGGAGTTAGCCAGAGACAGAAGCAGGAGCAGGGTGGAGGCTCCTCAGGGCCGGGGAGTGGGTGGGGGTGTCTGCCAGGAGACATGACGCCTCCCCTGCATCCCTGCCCCGGCCAGGACTATCAGCGCATGCTGGACCTGATGCGGGACATCATCTTGGCCACAGACCTGGCCCACCACCTCCGCATCTTCAAGGACCTCCAGAAGATGGCTGAAGGTGCCTGCCTTTAGCCCTGGGCCCAGGGTTTCGGGAAGGACCAATGGAGGGCTTGGCCTGAGACACCCCAGGGGTTTGGGCCCACCTGCTCCAGCCCCAGCTCACCAGGCAGACCCAGCGCTAGGCCCTCAGCTCCCAACCAGGGTGTAGAATTCCCTGGGCATGTTGGGTAGATGTTGCCCTGAAAGAAAAGCAGCCCCTCTCCTTGACCCTGGCCTGTCCCCAACAGTGGGCTATGACCGAACCAACAAGCAGCACCACAGCCTCCTCCTCTGCCTCCTTATGACCTCTTGTGACCTCTCTGACCAGACCAAGGGCTGGAAGACCACGAGGAAGATTGCGGTAATTGCTCCCCACCGCACAGGGCAGGCTGCACATCCGACCTGGTTCTGAGTGGCTCCCTGTAGCATGCACCCTCTCTGTGCTCAGCTCAGCCTGACTGTCGTGGGGAGACAGAAGGCTTGACCATCTTAGGGCAACAGATGGGGAGGTTCCGCGGGGCACAGACACACCTGGAGACACACAGCGAGTGAGTGGCTGGTGGCAGGTGGACCAGAATGCCTCCCCTTCCGAGGCCATCCTCCTGCCAGGCTGAGGATGGTGCGGATGGGCCCTGAGATAGGGCAAAGGGTGCCTCAGTTTACCCTCTTGGGAATGGGCTTGGAAGAGCTCGGGTGAATGGATCCCATGCACAGGATGTGATGAGAGTATTGGCCTTACAGGAGCTGATCTACAAAGAGTTCTTCTCCCAGGGAGACTTGGTATGTTGGGAGTCACCTCGGGGGTGTCCGGATTGTGGGAGGGCTCCTGGTCTGCAGGAAGGGCGCTGAGCTAACCTGCCCCCAGTACCTACTGGAGGCTGAGGGCCCGACCTGATGACTGTGCCCACAGGAGAAAGCCATGGGCAATCGGCCGATGGAGATGATGGACCGTGAAAAGGCCTACATCCCTGAGCTGCAGATCAGCTTCATGGAGCACATCGCAATGCCCATCTACAAGTGAGTGAGCGCATGCGGGCTGCGGTGCTGGGGGCGGTGGGCTGAGGCCGGGTCGACTGTGGCCGTCTCGGCGGACACAGGGCCTGGACTTGGCCTGACCCAGCTACAGTGGCTCTCCCCACCTGCTTCTGGGCACAGCTGTCTCCCTCTTGGCCCCTGCATGGTTCCTTCACGTCATCCTGGGCCTCCTGCAGAAAGAGACTGTCATGCTGTCCTTGAGCAGCTCCTCCTGTGTCTTACACTCTCGTGGGAATCCTACCTGTGCTGCCATCCTCATCTTTCTTGCAGCCCAGTCTGCCTTCTGCCCTCTAACCTTGCCCCTGTGTACCCCCAGGCTGCTGCAAGACCTGTTCCCCAGGGCAGCAGAGCTGTATGAACGTGTAGCCTCTAACCGTGAGCATTGGACCAAAGTGTCTCACAAGTTCACCATCCGAGGCCTCCCAAGCAACAACTCGCTGGACTTTTTAGACGAAGAGTATGCGGCGCCAGGGCTGGACGGCACCGGGGCCCCCATCAACGGCTGCTGCAGCCTTGATGCTGAGTGAGCCGCCCTGGGACCCTTCCCTGCCCAGGCCTCCTCTGAAACCCTCCACTGGGCTGGCGAGATGCACTGGGACCAGAGCCACAGGTCCTGGGTTCTGGGCCAGTGCTTCCCAGGTGACCCAGGGCAAGTGCTGACTTTGCCAGGTCTCAGCTTTCTTGTCTGTATGATGAAAGCAAGACTCACCAAGACTTTGTAATTTGTCCTCTGAGAGCACAGTGGTGACCAGTGAGCAGTGGGCCCAAGTCACTCCTCTTCTGAGGCAGCCTGACGATTTCTCCTGGGCCCCGCTCCTGCCCAGTTTGATCCGTGCCCTTTCTCCTATGCAGGGTCCTCCTGCCAGAGGGTGGGTCAGGAGAGAGCAGAAGGAGGTCTGCTGGAGGACTCTACATAGCTGAAGGGACCACTGAGGACTGTCACTATACTTACGGTGGGGGTTGGGGCCTGGGAAGAGGCAGGGACCCCACAAGGAGGCTGCCGGAGGGCAGGTCAGTGCTCCGAGGAGAGGAGACTCAGGAATGGTGGCTGGAAGGGTCTCTGGGCTGGGAGACAGGCCTAGGTTGAGTCAGCAATGCTTCCTCCTGGCTGTGTGGCCCTGGACAAATCCCTGCCCAATCTAGGCAAAATAGGAGGGTGACAGTTCATTGTCTAAGACCCCTTTAGATCAGAGTCCCCATAGTTCCGTGGAGTCCCAGGAGAGGCCACCTTAGGGCAGAGAGCCAACCCTGAGTCCCTCGGTGGTCCCTTGAGAGTACCCCTTAGCCCAGCTGCTCCTCAGTCCCTGCAGCCACAGAGGGACCTGGTCTCAGCCCTGCAGGGATCCTGTCATCTTCAAGGCCATATCTGCCCCTGCCCTGGGGCTTGGGAGACCCCACAGGGCTGGGTCTCTTGGTTCAGCCCTGCCTACGGCTTCTCCCTTCTCTGTTCGTTCTGTATGTGTTGTGGGGTGGGGGGAGGGGGGCCACCTGCCTTACCTATTCTAAGTTGCCTTTAGAGAGATGTGTTTTTCTAGGACTTTGTGCAACTGTTGTATATGGTCCCGTGGGCTGACTGCTTTGTACATGAGAATAAATCTATTTCTTTCTACCAACCCTCCCCCATGGGGCTGTTCGCAGACTTTGTTCCTGGCCCCTCTTCAGGGGGTCCTAGATCTGTTGGGGTACCCCTGGGCTGATCCTGTGCCAGATAATAGGGATTTGGGGTGGATGGCAAACAAGGAGCCCTGGATATGGAATAATGAGAGGACATGTTGACTGGTGGAGTCATGTGCACTGGAAGGGGAGAACCGAGGGTCCCTGGCAGTCAGGGAGGCTGCCTGGAGGAGATGACCTGGAACACCTCTGCTAGCCTGCTGATCTTGAGTGCCAGCCAGGACCTGAACCTCTGAACCCACCTCCTAGCCTCAAGGATGACTGTGTCCCCATAAGTCCCATATCCTAGTTTCTCTGAGTTCTGCCAAAGGGGTATCCCTGAATCTAACTCTACACCAGATGCAGCCCCGAGTTGTGTCTGCAGGGCCAGTCCCTGCTCTCCTGGCTGTGAGTGCTGCCTTTGCACAGAGGTGGAAAACTCCACATGGGGGCCCATGAGGAGGCTCTGACAGGCAGTGTCTCCATCCCTGTCCCTGTTCATCTATTCCAGACCAGTAAAGGCTGATAGTTAAGGACTGAGCCCTGGTGTCTCCTTTCCTGCGGGGAGGGCTGGGAGGAGATAAGCAGAGCCGTGCAGAGACACCCACAACCTCCCAGGCGCCAGCCTTGCCTTTGGGGTCACAGAGCTGCTGCTTCTCCTACCCCACAGTGTGTAATGATTTGGTATCTGCTCCTCTGGCTTGCATGTCTTCTAGCTTTCCCTTGGCGTCACGGAGCTCCAGGCCACTCTGATGCCCGGCCCCTGTGTCAGGCCCCCAGTCTGTCTCTGTTCTGTCATACACAGGACCCAGGCTGACCAGTGGGCTCCAGGCAGAGTGGTGATCAATTCCCAGCCCAAGACTAACAGTGGGTGGCTATTTTAATGGTGCCTGCAGACAGCAGTTTCAGTGTGAGCTGAGTTGGTGCTCCTCTGTCTGCCTGTGACCCCAAATTGAATGTGTGTCCCTCTTCCACAAGACTTTGGGCAAAAAGGAAGCATAACCTGGGAGTGCACCCCAGGGGCCTTGCTCCCCCTTCCCTGCATGTACTGTTTGCCCCCAGCCCAGCCCTCCCTTGAGGTCATTGAACCACATGAGGCCCTCGCAGTGACACATCCCACCAAGTTGAGTGAACAACACAAATATTTTCTCATATTTGCGGGACCCTGGGCTAAGCCCCAGAGCTAGCTTCATCCTTGTCCCTGGTCTTGAGACAGATCCAAACTCAGACATAGGATGACCACCCTCCCTCCCCCCACCTGGCCATAGGCTCCAGGCAGGACCATAACCCTGAGAAGAACCACAGAGAGGTGTGGAAGAAGGGCCTTGCTGTAGAGGGGACTGTGGACACCAAGGCCCAGTGGAGGGGAGGCTCTGGCAGTGGGGGAATAGAGATGAAGAGGAGATAAGGCCCGCTCAGGAAGAGGACTTGAATGTCAGGATGTGGAGTTTGGCTTTTATTCTGTGGGCAGTGGGGAGCCATGGGAGTTTTCAGTAATGGGGTAACTCAGTTGGAGTTGATGCTCTGTGCCATGGGCTGGGTGAGGGAGAAAGGAAGTCAAGATGTGTTGACTTGGTGCCCCGTTGGATGGGGTTAGGCGGGAAGGAAGGACTGAGGTCTGTGGGGTCCCATGGAAGCCCTGGGTGGCTGCTCAATGACACCCTCAGCTGCAGCAGGTGTTGGGTGGAGCCTGCACTGGAGGGGAGCTCCTCGGGAAGATGGGTGGGGCAGAGTGTGGGGAGATGGGGAGGAGAGATCTGGGAGAATGCAAGAGAAGATGGATGGATGGAAAACCCTGGGGGCAGCCCCACCTGGTAGAGCACACAGGCCAGCCCACAGGCTTCTTGCGGCTGCCCTGCTCTCCAACACACTGGTTTTATTTTACATCAAACCTCACAATAAATCTGTGGAGTAAATACTAAATACTTTCATCTCACTTTGTAGCCGGAGGTTACTTAATGGACCAAAGTTGGGGTGTGATAGCCCTCCCACCACCCCCGCTCATACCCCGCTCCTTTTACCTGACTCCCCTCCAAGTATAGAGAAAGACATGAGAGTAGGTCTCTGTCTCAGATTCTGCAGGACTGTTGTAGGGTGTAGGGTTAGTGAGCTAGTGGGTGGCGGCCCCAGAGAAGAATCTGGAATCAGCTTTGTTGCAGGCCAGGTGGGATGCGAGAGAAGGGGTGAAGGGAAGGTAGCATGTAGTGCAGTATATGGCCACCAGGTGGCGTTCAGCCTCTGCTGGCTTCACCTCCCCAGAGGTCCCAGGAAGGGGAGTCGGGAGTGGGGAGTGGGTCCCCTCAAACACAACCCCTCCGACTCACAGACAGACACCAACACATAGACTCACAGGCTCATTCCTATGGATTTCTGTTTCCCATGAAGAACATTTTAGTTGCAACCAAACCACGCATAGATAGCAAATCACTCTAGTGCATAAAAAACCTGACACAGCACACTACAATAATGGGGGAAATGGTATTGGGTATATTTGTTACTTTCTAAATCAACTCAATATCCTATTTTGAAAGCAAAATGTAAGGTAACCCTTCAAAACAGACGACTATTTGTCCACCCGGATTGTACAGTAAGTCCACTGTGAAGATTCACTCAGCACAGTGGTTGGAAAATCACGAAGACTAATGTAACAAATCACAAAATGTTAAGGTTATGTTCCATCTCATAATTCAAACAGAGAATAGTTATTAGTTTCCTCTTCATGTTTTGTGTTCACATTCCCCTGACCGTGTAATGCTTCATTTTTTATTTGAATTTGTTGGTGAGGTTTTGTTTATGATATTCACTGCACCTCAGATATTGTCATGCTGGTCGGCAAGGGCATATGAGAATATAATCTATAAAAAGACCAGATGGCGGTTCCCCCAGAGGGTCTCATGCTCCACAGTGCCGGGTTCAGAAAGTTCCCTGTTCGCAGCGAAGGCAGCGCAGGTGACGGTGCCGTCGCCGTGCACAGAGCGGCGCAGTGCCAGGGTATCTGGGAGCACATGAGCCAGAGCCCCAGGCAGTGGGAAACACAGGGTGAAAGTGTGACGTGGCGCCACAGGCGCCTGTCTCTCTGGTATCAGTGGTAGGACCATTGCAGTGGCAGTCGGAATCGTTTGTCTGGTGATGAGTGGCCTTGCGCTTAGCTTGCAGTGTGCCGGAGAATGAAAGCACTTGCATTTCCCCAAGTAGCACCAACTTTTTACATAATCCATGCAGATCTTCACCGAATTGTCACTTGCTCCAGACATCTGTGGGGTGAGCATAGCGGCAGGTACTGCCCCGCAGGACTACCTTCTATGCTGACATGCTCGGCAAACCTCCCGTTTAAATGACCGCATCCGTTTTGGACCAGCAGCTCCTGGCAATGGGAGAGGCAGGTGTCCAGACATCAGAACAGGTGCGTTTGGTAAAAGTTCTGTGGGAACCAGGCCCAGCTCAGGATGGAGTAGGTAAGGATTGAAAGCCACGGAGGGATTAGCTGCAAGTGAAGCAGTCGTAGGAAAAGAAGTGATGACCGCTGAGCATTTCGGACAATGAACTGCACTTGCAGGATAAACATGGCTGAATCAGTCTTGTTGAATGAGACTGTTGTGTCCGTGATTTCTAACTCTGTTTTCGAGTGTGGAGGAGGGTAAAGGAACTTGCAGTTCTCTCCAGTGCACTGACTCTGACCAGCTGCAAGGAATTCAAAGGCATGCTCGTTCTTTTAAACAGATACATTCTTCACTCACAAGCTACATGCCTGGACTCCACGGGAAAAATGAGCCATGTTCTCAGGGACCTCCAGCCTCTTTAGTAGTTCTTGGAACCGGTCTCTCAGACCTACCTGGGTGAGACTCATGCGACCTGGGGGCGTCTGCCTGCTGAGTGGTCTCCCTCTCCAGAAAGATCCCTGGGAAGGCGGGCCCACCTTTGGGACTTGTGGGAGCAGAAGCTTCCTCTAGGCATGAAGTAACTGTGCCAGGCTGGGTCAGAGTCTGAGTGTGAAAGGGCATAAGGAGGAGGCTGGGGTTCAGGGGCATCCTGGAGTTTGGATGGGGGGGCTAGACTAGGAAGTGAGGGCATTGCGCGTAGAAAAGGAAAGCAGGTAGAGAGGTAGGGAGGTACAGGGACTGTGCCCAAGGCCTCAGTCTTCAGGGCTCAGTCTCCTTGACTTGGGGTGTGGGGCACTAGGGGAGAGGAGGGAAGTAAATCCAGGATGACAGAGGTGGCCCAATGGGGTAGGGTGTGCCATGAGGATAAAGGGAGAGGCTATTTCACAGTCTCGGCTACAGTCTCCTGGGGACTGGGTGGCAGTTGTGAAGGGCTAGAAGCCTGTTTTCAGCAAAGCACCAAGGGCTCTGCACAGCACCTGGGGAGGGCAAGTGGGAGTTAAGAAGGGAAGGAGGGGAAAGAGGAGGAGGAGACAGCATGGCTGGTGTGGGGAGGATCAAGAATGTTAGGGGAGACCCTCTAACTGACAGAAATTCACATCAAAATGCAAAGCAAGAGTTGTCACCACACAAGTCATTATATAGAATGCCCCTAACAAAAGAGTAGACAATAAATACATGGTGACTTAAAGGGAGAAGGGAATGGTGGTGAGAACAGGCATAAAAGGGAAAAACTAAAACTGCATCAGGACCTTGGATGGCCCAAGGATGGTGCAATGTGAGCTGAGAAACACAGTCAGCTCAATCTCCTGCTCCTGAGGCCCAGACATCAACAAAGGATGCACATGACACGCACCTGCCAGCCAGCTCCTCCCCACTCCTGGATTATTATTACTGGAGAACTTACCCGATTCTTTCAGAAGAGAGATTCAGAGGGCACACATCTTCTTGCTACCAGAAGTCAAATGTGTCTATTTGGTATTATTTTTTAGATCTGATCATGTTTATAACTTTTTCCACATACTTAATAGCAATAGTGTTCCTAGACCCCAAAATAACTTACCAAATCATACCAAATAGGTACATTCTACTTCCAGAGAGTGGGGGAAATCTACATCTGATTTGTCCATTGAAAGTTTTTTTACTGAGTAACTTGAAGGTATAAATGAGTGAATGGAGGGGCAGGCAAATAAAGAAGAAACGAACAAATGGTTGAATTAGTACCTGAATGAGTGGCTAAGTGACAAAACGACTGAGTAAAGATGTAATGAGTGACTAGGTGGGGAAGTCAATGGGTGGATGAGGGAGCAGGTGAGGAAATAATGGGCGATGCATGAGGCCACGTGGTTGAGTATGGGAGAGAATGAATGTCTCCCCACATCCTATTTTGGCTTAGTGTCCTGGGTGGTCTCAGGTGTTTCTGTGGAGGAGGTACCCTGTCCATGGGACTGTTGGAGGGGATACCACACTGTTTCCACTGCCCCCCACCCCAACAGGTAGGCACACTTGAAGTGGCTCAGGGCCGGTTGGTGCTCTGAAGCATCCCCAGGGTGAGTATCCATGAGTATCCACCCCTTCATGGGAGAAATTTTGTGGGGGCAGGAGGGGATTAGAATTTCTCATTCCTTAGGGATGAGGGCCAGAGCCAGGGCCAAAGGTAGGTCCCAGAGCAGAGCTGCCAGAGAAAAATGTCATGATCTCAAACTGAGGGCCTCCTTTCAGTCCAGGGAGCTGGAGGCAACTCCTGAGCTTGCAGTGAAGGCCGTCTGTGCCTGGTACCACCATCTCCCCGAGTCTCCATCACAACCCCCAGCCCTGCAGCAACTGCAAGGCCCAGGTCACGTAGGAATGCCAACACTTGGAATGTATTATGTTAAAAGTACCTTATTTTGGTGCACCCTGGTGGAGTAGCAGTTAGGTCAATTGCCTCTAAGGAAGGGCAGGTCACTTTCTCCTGGGTGTGAGTCCCTGGCCCAGAGCGGCGGGGTTAACCAGTGTGAACAACTAAATATAAATAAAACGAACTCTTCTTCCTCCTCTCTTCCTGCCTGCCTACCTGCTTGCCTTCATTCTTGCCGGCACCTCTCCTTAAAAAAAAAGGAAAACCATCCCCTTATTTTATTTATAGTAAAATCTGAATATTTGAATAATAAAAATATTTTAAAAGGAAGAATAGGAGAGGGAAAGATCAGGGTGCGTTTCCAAAGCACTAGTGCTCCCAGGCCCCCTGGGCCATGTGCCAGACTCCTGCAGACCACACAGGCGCATAGACGATATCCAGGATAATGATCAGGGCATGTCCATGTCCAGGGTCCTTTCAGTGAAGCCTCAAGTCTGGGGCAGCGGGGAGAGATGGTGTGGGCTGGGTCAGGCCGTAGGCCAACTCTGTACGGTACTCCCCTGTGCTGACCTCACTCATTGCTTACAAGTATTTTGTCTCCTTCATTCTTCATGAATATTCTTGCTGCTGTTGAATTCTGGCTTAGAAAGTACTTCTTTTAGCACTTTGAAGACAACATTCTAGTCTTTTTTTATATATTTATATATAAAATATATTTATGTATTTATGTATTTACTGCGGTAACTGATTTACAAAATAATATAAGCCCATATGGGCAGGTTTCCCAATCCTCAAATATGAAAACACACCATGCCCATCACCAAGTTACCAAATGTCTTTCACCACCGTCTACTGGACCCCTCCACCACTTGCACCAGCCCCGCACCCCTTTTCCCACTGGTGACCTCCATTCTATTGTTAATGCCCAAGGGTTGGTTTTTGTTCTATCTTTTCATTTGCTTTGTTTCTTTATATTCCACATGTGAGTGAGATCATCCAGTATTTGTCTTTCTTCTTATGACTTAGTTCACTTAACATCATCCCCTCTAGTTCTATCCATGTTGTAACAAATGACAACATTTTGTCTTTTTAGGGCTGTGTAGTATTCCATTGTGTATATACCACATCTTCTTTTATCCATTCATCTGATGATGGGCACTTAGATGTTTCTAATTCTTGGCTATTGTAGATAATGCTGCATGAGTGTGCCTATATCTGTGTGTTTGTGTTTTTTGGAAAATTCGCAGAAGTGGGATAATGGGATTATAGGGGATTTCCATTCTCAATTTTCGAGAAGTCTCCATACTGTTTTCCACAGAGGTTACACCAACTTACACTCACACCAACAGTGTAAAAATGTTCCCTTTTGTCCACATCCTGGCCAACATTTGCTGTTTCCAGACTTTAGGATAGTAGCCATTCTCACAGCTGAAATCTCATTGGTGCTTTCATTTGCATGTCCCTGATAACAAGAAAGGAGGAGCATCTTGTCATGTTCCTACTGGCCACCTGTATGTTTCTTTGAGGACGTATCTATTCAGTTCTTCTACACACACCCCTTTTCTTCAATAGGGTTGTTTATTTCTCTGTTGTTGAGTTTTGTGATTTCTTCATACATTTTGATATTAAACCCTTGTCAGATGTACAAATATCTTCTTCCATTCAGTAGGATGTCTTTTTGTTTTGGTGAGTTTCTTTCCCTGTACAGAAGCTTTTAAAGTTTGATGTAGTTCTATTTGCTCATTTTTGGTTTTGTTTCCCTTTCTTCTGGAATTGAGTCACCAGATACCTCTCGAAGGCTGATGTCATGAAACATGTTGCCTATGTTTTCTTCTAAGTATTTTTGGCTTCTGGTCTTCCATCCAAGTCTCTAAACTATTTAGAATTCAACAGTATATGGTGTTAGAGAGTGGTTTATATTTATTCTTCTGTACATGGCTAGACAGTCTTTTGTTGAAAAGACTTTCCTTTCTCCATCGTGTGCTCTTGGCTCCTCTGTTTTCTTATGATTTCCATTATTCTGATGAAAAGTCACCTATCTTATTATTTCTCCTTTGAAAGTAATGCATGTTAAAAAAATTAACTGAAGGCACATTGCATCATAGTATTATATAGGTTTGAGGTGTGTATCATTGTAAATCAGCATTTGCATGTACTACACTCAGTTTACCAGAGAGTCCAATTTATCCTTCATGAAATAATTGATTCCTTTTCCCTGATTTGCTCACCTCTTCCCTCTTCCCTTCTGGTAAACTCTAATTTGATTCTATAAACCAAAAGTACATTTTAGTTTGATTTATTTCATATATAACACAACATGGGTGAACCTAGAGGTAATGATCTCTACTTAGTGAGTTAAGTCAGAAGGAGAGAAATAAACATGTATGATTTCACTCGTATGTTGTAGATAGAGAAACCAAACAAGCAAATGAACCAAATCAAGTAATCACCTCTCACCTAAGCCACTTTTAAGATTTCGTCTTTGTTCTTTGGTGTTCAGCAGCATTATAACCAATGCGCTCGAGTGTGGTCTTCTTTGCATTTATTCTGCTTGAGATATATAGTGTCTCTTGAATCTGTGATGATTTCTCCTTCTTCAGTCTTCATCAAATGTAGATAAGTGCATTCCCCATATTCCCAAAGCACGCAGGAACAGTCTATAAAAATTTACTGAAATTTTGGGATAACAAGAGAGAAATAGTGATGCAGAGATCGGGACATTATTTTAAATCAACCACTAAATTATCATCCATGAAGTTCGAACTCACAACTCTCCTTGGGAGGGAAGAAGGGTCACTCATCTCCTGATAAGTGATAAGAAAGTTCCTTTTATCCTGATCTATAACCAAAGACCTATTCCTGACCAAATCTCTCTCTCAAATATCCCTATTTGGAACTAAGGCTTTCCACCTGCTGTTTAGGGGCTGGTGAGAACAAAAAATGACTTTTGTCCTCTCTAGTTTAAGTTTTGCCTCTCAGCCAACACTGTATTTTAATGCAGAACTGTTTAGTGTTTCAATGTTTAGAACTTTTCCATTCAGAATGGGAGTTTGGATATGTCATTGAAGCAATTCCCTTCTTGACAGTAAATAGATCCCCGAGTGCTGAATTCTAATCCAACAAAATAAAGGAAAACTAATAAGAAGCCAGGGTTTCTCTGCTCTCAAGGAGTCCTTACTATTTTCTTGGACCAATCAGGCTTCAATTGCACCTGTATGAGGCATTAGGGAGGCACCAGGCAGCTGCCTTTCCACTTGTATCTCTGTATCTCCCAGCTCATTTGTCATTTCTGTGGTAAGCCAAGTGAAAACTCATATGTAACTCATATAAAACTCATATGTAAATATGTCACCATTATCACTTATTTTTGTACCCAGGCAAAACCTCTGAAATTGGACTGCTTAATGACCCCTATATCTTTCCTGAGTTCTTTGTACCATTGCTGAATCCCTGTGTCAGAGAAACTGAACACTAAAGCAACATTTCCCATGCTCCACTGAGCTTGGGTTTCAGTGTCACCTTGGTTCCTGGAAGAAGGTGTCCTCGATGATAAGGCCTGAAGGTGGGTGATGGCCACTGATGATAGCATGCAGGCAGATATGGTCATTTGGAAAACACCTGTGATGTCGGTATTGGGGTGCTCTAGAAGCACCCTCGGAGAGGTTCTAATAGCCATACATAGGAGCCAAGCAAGAGGTGGCAGTATGGGGATGTTTCCATTAGAATCTTCCCTGGTGTGGTTGAGTATTTTGACTGGCTGCAGTGTCCTTGATCTTCATCTGTGTGGTATTGAGGCTGACTCTCTTCTCCTTCAACTTAGACCTGTCTAGATTATGGCAGGTACAGCTAGAACATCAAGTGGCGGTTCTCTCAAAGCACTAATCCAATTGGTTATAAGGGCCTGTCTTTCTTTAACAAAATGTTAGCTCCTTCATGGGAGAATCTAAGTCTGGTTTATTTCTATATCCTATACCCAACACAGGGTTGAGCAGCACTCGGCAAAACTGTACTGAAAGTTTTGAATGAGAGGGGATTATGTTAAGTAAAACAGTCAGAAGGAGAAAGGCAAATACGGGGTGATCTCACCTTATGTGGACTACAAAGAAATAAAGCAAAGGAACAAACCAAACAAAACCAACCCTTGAGCACTGACAATGGACTGAGGTTACCAGTGGGCCAAGGGGTGGGGGCGCTGGAACAAGGGTCCAACGGACAGTGATGAAGGACTTCTGGCAATTTGATGTGGGCTGGGTGTGCAGGTAAGCCTGCACGTATGGGCTTATATTATTTTGTAAATCAAAGTTATAGCAAAACATATTTAAAATTTTTTTCTGGAAGTTTATTGAAACCCAATCTGAGCAACTGCACCCATGAGGAGTTAGGGCTGGTCTGTGTAGCCTAAGGAATATCTCAGCAGTGATCAGAGACATGCAAGAGTTACCTCTTTCACCCAGAGAATATAGTCTCCTCAGGCTAACCATGCCTGAACGATGAACTATCAGGCCTCGGATCAGCGGAATTGTGTTCATAGTGGAATCATGCTTGCGTGACCGTTCTGAGCATCTATTTAAACAAACTGGCTTCCAGAACATGGGCAGGCTCCAGGATGCAAAATGATACTCACCACAAGTAGGGCACATAAAAGTAGGACAGAGAAAAAGAACTACCTTTATGTTAGATCATCATAAAATCAATTTTTGAGATCTCACCAATGGAACAGTCCTCCCTAAAGAGATGTCCCTACCCCAAACTGCCCTACAACATTTGTTTTTGTCTCTCAATGGGACCTGTGACCCTTTATTCCTGGGAGGAACCTGCTCCCAATGACCAAATACAGGACCTCAATTTTGTATGCCCTGTTTTCATTTTTTCATGGCACTCTTTTAAGACTCTTTTAAGACTCCTGGATTCTGTCCCACCAAGGGAAGCACTTGGAGGTAAAGTGCAGTGATATCGAGGCAGCGTCAGGAGCATCTGGACCAAGTCTCTACCATTTCTTTGCTATGGGACTGTGTGTAAGGCACTTACTTTTCCTCAGTCTCCCTCAACTATAAAATGGGAATAATAATGTTTGGGCAGCATGCCCTGGTGGAGTAGTAGTTAGGTCAGCTGCCTTCAGATTGGCGCAGTCCATGTGCATCCCAAGGATCCTGGCTCATGTCCCAGGGTGGTAGGGGAAGAAGGGGCAGGAATAACCAAGATGAAGAACTAAATAAAAATAAACAGTGCCTCTGCTTCTTTTCCTGCCTACCTGCTTCTGCTTGCCTTAACTTTTAAAAAATTATGATGATATTTAGTGAGGCATTTGTGAGGATTAAGTGAGACTTTGGCCACTGTCAAAGCTGCTGCTGCCACTGCCAGCTATCTACATGGCAGCAATTCATCAGGGTGCAGTCCAGGGAATGAGGAGCAAAATTCATCTTTGGGAAAAGGTTGAGAGGTCAGAGTTGGTGCTAGCAAGCAGGCTTTGGCCTCAGACATCCAAAGGGCAGGCTCAACAGAGTTCAAAAGAGGTAACGGTGGCATTCTGGGTGAGTGTACTGAATAGTGTCCCCCCAAAGTTGTGTTCAAGTCCTAACCCCTCATGCCTGTGAATGTGACCGTATTTGCAAAACAGCGTCTTGGCAGATGTAATTAAGATGAGGTTCTCATAAGAAGGAAATTTGGACACAGTGTTTCACCACTTGAAGATGAAGGCAGAGGTGATATTGTGATGTTGTCACAAAGTCAGCAACTCCAGGGATTGTCAGCAATCACAGAAGCTAGGGAAGGGGCAAGGAAAGACCTGCCTCTAGAATCTTCAGAGAAAGTGTGACACTGACAACACTGGATTCCAGACATCCAGCCTCCAGGCCTGGGAGACATTCATTTCTGTTATTTGAAGCCCCTGCTCAGTTTGTGGTGACTTGTTACATCAGCCCAAGGATAAAAACACAATGGGGTGGCAGGAGAGACCCTGTAGGCTACAGGGGACCAAAGGACTGGATAAAGGAAGGGACATAACTATCATCATTTTCCAGCTTTGATGTCTTGGGTCCTGTTGGCAGGGAAGCCTGGTCACTGACAATCTGGGACATGCACACAAAAGCTCTGTGTCTCAAGGTGGAACAACTCCTCAGTGCACTGACATATATGCTCCAGACCTTCCTTCTCCATCAGGCCAAGGTTAAGTCTACCTCAGACCACAGTATCTTCAGCTCTTTCCCTTTCCCATTCTGCCTCACAATCTTTCAGGTTGTTTCTGACAAGCACACCAAGCCTGTCAGCCATGGGCCGTGTGCCTCAGAGAGTGTGTGTTACACACTTCCCCAGGCCCAGCACTGTGCGAACAGTGGGTGGAGGTTGAGCAGAAGCATTCAGGCAGGACCCTGAAGCCAGGCAGCTCACAGTAATCTCTGCGAAATGTTAATTAGTTCATCAATCAGCTAGTTAATTAAATACATGTTTATTGAAAATCCAACGTGTGTGGTCCCTTGCTGGACATTGAAAAACCTGCAGAGATCCACAAAACCAGACCCTAAGCTATGGGTTAAAGGAGAGACAGATGTTAATCAAATATATTATGAAATTGCACCTCTGCCCACTGGGTCAACAAGGACAAAAGTAGGCTGACCATATTTCTTTGAGACAGAAACAGGACATTGGGGTTGCAATGGGGTTGGGATGGGTGGGGTTATGTGCTGGCAACTAAGGGGAAGAGAGAGGCACAACAATGCAAACAGGAGCAGCCAGGCCAGCAACAAGTAAGTACTATGTGTTATTGATTCACATTGCATGGTAACAACATGTTGTCCAGTTCATACAAAGGCCAGGGCCAGTGCGAGGAAATTTGACCCCTCATGTGAAAACCAAATTTGGTGCCCCTATAAACCCCACTCTAAATGTCCTGCCTAAAACACATGCTGCTTTAACCATCCAGTGCTGGAAATGACCAATAACCCCCATAGTGCGAGAGATAACTCCACAGTGCCAGGAATAACCCCCATAGTACTTACCTGCAGCTTGAGCACAGTGCAGTGCTCTGCTCCCTTTGAAGAAACAGGCACAAGGGGTGGGTGGGAATCCTCTTTTCTTGTGACTCGTGTTTCCTCACAGGGGCGGGAACAGCAGTAGCATCCACGACCTGCCGCAGTCAGCGCCGGCAAGTACAGATTTAACACAGTGCAAATGGGGCAGCTGCTTTTGGGCCCCCTCACAGACAGGGACTGGAGAAACTCAAGTGTCCCTTTTGCCCCGCATAAAAGATGGCCTGGTTTATTAAAAATGGGACAAAATTGACATTTATATTAAAATGATGGGGACAGTTGGGAAATATGAAAAAAAATTGTACTGTCCCGTTTAAAAATGGCATGAATGGCCGGCCTATACAAAAGCCTCTAACAAGGGCATTTGACCTGGTCATGGGAGTCAGGCATCTTACCAGAATGTAACCAAGTGAGCAGTAAATGGGGACCCAAACTTAGAATTCCTGCAAAACTGAGGAATCTATGACATTTGTTTAATAGATAATCTAGTGACAGATAAACTAAAACTGAGAGATACAATTAACTGATCTGGTTCTCTTTCACTAAGTCAGGAAGGCTTGTGATCATCCTGATAAGCTCGCAGATCTCCGTCAGAGCCACAGTATCCACAATCACCAATGACTACAAACACCTCATCTTCCCCTATATCACTCCCTGCACATGTACTTTGTCTATATGATCTCTGTGCCTCTGACAGTGGGTGAAGTGGATCTGGGACAGAGCAGGTCTCCCACTCACTGGATTAGTACCACTCAAAAATAAATCTAATTTCCTTTCATCAATATCCCTCCTCTCAAGTAGTTTTTGTTTTTTTTTTTTCTTTTCATGGTGGTGGGAGCAGGCCTGGGTACAATACCAAGAAGAGTTGCCTGAGCTAAGACCTGAGAGGCATAAGATATAACTAGGCACAGAAGGAGGGAACAGCATGTATGAAGATCCCAAGGCAGGAGGAAACACAAAAAGAAGGAAGGACTTCAGGAAGGTCACTGCAGGAGGGTGGTCGAGAGAGAGAATTGTGTGTATGCTGAAGCAAAAGAGGGAGGCAGAGGTCAGGCTGTGTTAGGGAGCTTAGACTTTGTCACAAAAGGAATGAACATGAAATGTTTTCAGCAGTTGGGTGAACTGGTCATATATGGAGATATGCAACCATTCTGGCTGCAACAGGGAGTGAGACTAGAGGGTGGGAGCCGGTAGAAGATTGGGGAGCGCTTGCAGCAGTTCAGATGAGAACGAGACAGCAATATGGACCAGGGTCTTAGCGGGTGGAGAGAGGAGCACAGATCTGAGCCTTGGTGGTGTACTGGATACGATGTGTGGGAGAAACAGGGGTTGATGGTGGTTCTTAGCTTTTTTCATTTGTGCAACTGGATGGATGTTGATGCCATCTGTTAGGAGAAAATTCCTTGGAAGAGGACCACATTGGGGGAGAGAATCCTAAGTTCAGGCAAAAGTTCTGTGTAAACCATATGGTTGCAAGAATATTAGCTGTTAGCACCTACCCATTAAAAAAATATTTAGTAAATGCTTGCTATATGTTGGACCCTATGCCAAGTGCTTGAGATTAAAGGGAAGGAAAATAACATGTGACGTTTTTGTGAGTGGGCACAGGGCACCAATGTGTCCCTGTGGTATGGTGTCAATCCAAGAAAGATGCTCAATAACAGCACATGGCAAGTTTATTAGGAGAAGCACAGAGAGACAGAGTGAATCTTTCTGTGGGGTGTAAAACTGTGTTTGTTCTAAGCTGGAGCCAGGTCTTTTGCAGCCGGGGAATGGAATCTTCCACTTGTGGGTTAACTTGTGCACTGCACGTGTTGTCACAGGTCAGTAAGGAAATCACTTTTCTGCTAGCTTCTCTTTAGTATGCCTGTAGCTTGTCTGATAGTTATTCTGTTGGCTGGCGCATCTGCTATTTCTTTTCATTGCTTCCTGTTCTTAAGACCCCTCATTTTTCCCTGTGTTGACCCTCATCAGCATATTGGTTTACCTGTTCTCTGACAAGATTCTCAATAGTGTCCCCTTGCTGTCTTCTGAGTGTTCTAGTTTGGGATGATCAACGGTGTGACCTTGTCAACTCTGAACAAGGAGGAAGAAGGTTTCCTGAGGAGAGGAGGAAGCAAGGGGCCCTGTAGGATGAGGAAACCCTGCTTTCTCCTGGAAACAATGCTAAACTGTGGCCATTGTGTTGACTGGGGAAACTGTGCCTTGGAAAGAATGGGGCAGTATAAAGGGAAGCTGTAGCACACTAGAGGGTGATGTGGAAAGGCAGATGGGCTGAGGTACACAGTGACTAGCCTGGATGGGCAGGAAGGAATATAGCAGAGGTTTGCAGGCTCTGGAGGCATAGGGGGCTGACCTAGGTCTGGAGGCTGCACACAGCACCTGCAGTGAGTGTCCTTCGCTACTACTTCCTATGCTCTCTGGAAAGCAGTGTTGCCTAATGAGTTGCCTGGACAACAGAAATCCACACGTGTCATCTAATCAATCTGGGAAGACGGAGGCCTAAAAGAAGGGAAGGAAACTGCCTAGTGGTGAGATTCGTTCATTCTTCCCTCTTTATCCCCTTGATTTTTCTTCCTTTGTCATCTGTCTCTCTCATTGGAATGGAAACTCTCTGAGGTCAGGTACTGTGGGTGTTCTACTCACAGTTGTGTCCACAGCACCCAAAGAAGTTCCTCTGTATGAAATATAATGACTTGACCCCATTCTGGAGGGTACCATGTTAGGTCCCTGACTGCTCACTGGCTGTCTTCTTCCAGGTATTTAATCCAAATCTAGGTCCTGAAACTCGTGAGTCAGTTCTCTCCATGCCCCCAAGACTATTCCTGCTTAATCTTTGGAAGAATCCTGAGATATATCTGAGGATACTGAACCAAACTCTTGCATTAATCTTTTACTTAGTTAAGCAATAAGATAAGATACCAGTGGGAAAATAAATCATTTAGTTTGAGTGTGGGTGTGGATAAGTGACTGAGTAACTTTCTGAAGCTAGAAGGTGTGATTAATTTCCCTTTCAAGCTTGTTTTGCAAAAATGGCTGGACTTAACAATAAATTAGAATAGTCTGGTTTGAAAGAACCACTGTTTTAAAGAGAAATTGCAAGTCATTTACAATCAATCTCCAAAACACAGATGTTAATAGCAGAAACTTCTACTTCTGATGATCCTGAAGAGCTAGCAAAATCTAATAACCTAGGGGAATAGTCAAGATGATGATCTGTTAAAAGCAATTAAGAATCACATATTTTGCAGAAACAAATAGTGAGGAAAAGAAGGACCAGAAGCTACAGAAACAGAAGAGCATACACCATCAGAAAATATCAAGGTTCAGAGAAACATTGCAGGTTCAGGATTCCCAGGCTCAGAGGGATAAAAAGGCCACAGCAGAGGGATCTCCAGAAGAATCAGCTGGCCCAGAGAGTTGATCTAGTAGCAGAGACCTTGCCCAGGAGGACCAGGACATGGAGTTAGGGAAGAGGGTCTTGGCACAGGCAGGAGGACCAGTGGTCTGGGTGGGAACCCCCAAAGAAAAATTCTACAGGGTGGCACCATAACTGGCAGAGAGCTACTGAAATACCACACCCACACCTCCTCCCACCATATTGCACCAGAGCCACAGGACCGGCCCAACGAAAATCCCACCACCAGGTTTAAAGGAAGAAGAGTCTCCCAGAAGGAAGGAAACTTCAATTGCTGATTGTGGGCCAACGAAAGAGAGTTCTTTACTATTCAGACCTGTGATGCTGGAGGAAGGCTCTGCATCCCACACACAAACCCCAACACCATACACTGAACTCTCAAGCCCAAGTGCAGGTCCATCTAAGAACGTCAACAAATCCAAGCAGTAGAAATGCCACACAACCCCAGAATTCCCTTCAAACCAAGATCCAAGCTTATTTGGGACAAGTCAATAACTGACACCATGCTATCACTGTGCCATAACCTACAGCAACATAAACAGAATGCCAAGCAGAGAGAAGACACAGAGAAATATACACAAAATGATGGAGCCAATTAAAACTCCAGGGGAAATCTAAATACAACAGAAATATAAAAACTACCTGAATGTAAGACAACAGTGATAAATATAATAAATAAATATTTCATATAAATATGAAAATCAAGAAAACAATAGAGGAAGAAAAAGAAAACCACAAAAAAGAAAAAGAAGAAATGAAGCACGATGTCAAATAAATTAATACCATGATGATCAAATTAAAGAACTCAGTAGAGGAACTCAAGACTAAGATAGATGAAGCCTCAAATAGAATCAGTAAGGTAGAAGATAAGGCAGAGAATACACTCAAGCAAACTAGCAAAGAGAAAAAATAATGAAAAATAAAAAGAGCATCAGAGACCTGTTGGATACCATCAAAAGGAACAACATTTGCAACATAGGGATCCCAGAAGGAGAAAAGAGAGAAATACGAGTAGAAACTGTATTGAAGAAATAATAGCTAAGAATATCCCTAACCTAAAGAATGAAGCAAGCCTCTAGATCCAGGAAGTTCGAAGAATTCCAAACAACAGGAATCCAACAGACTTACACCCAGACACATTGTAATAAAAATGTCAAATACACAAGATAAAAAATCTGGAGAAAAATGAGTCATATACAAAGGAGTCCCCATATGATTGTCAGCAGATTTCTCAACTGAAACTCTGCAGGCCAGAAGGGAATGGCATGATATATTCAAAGTATTGAAAGAAAACTATTTTCAACCTAGGATACTATACCCTGTGAGGTTATTATTTCGAACCAAAGGAATGATAAAAAGCTTTTCAAACAAGCAAAAGCTAAAGCAATTCATCATCACAAAACCAGTACTACAGAAAATACTAAAGGAAGCATTATAAGGTATAAATAAATCCCACTTAAAATAGTAAGACAGGAAATAGAATAAGTTGGGAGGAAGAGAGGAGAATAAAAGTGTGGACTGCTAGAAAGAGTGTAAGACTAATCTGCTTTCTAATAAAAATAGGAAATAAGCATAGAATTCTTAATGGTAACCACAAGGTAACCTCAAAACACATCTCCAGGAAAAAGGCAAATAAGAAAACATAAAGGGAAACCAATCAAAACATAAATAAACGTAACCCACCTAAGAAGAGAAAGAGAAGAACAAAGGTATTGTCTGCGACAACACCTAGAAAACAAATTACAAAATGGCGATAAACAGTAGCATATCAATAATCACTCTAACTATTAAGGATTGAACTCACCAATCAAATGACACAGAGTGGCCGAATGGACTAAGAAGCAAAACTCAACATTATTCTCCACTCAGGAAATTCAGCTTCTTTCTAAAGATAAACAGGTTCAGCGTCAATGCTTGGAGAACATTCCCACAGTCAAATGGAAACCGAAAAAACAACAACAAGAACAGCCATACTTATAGAAAATAAAACAGACTCCCAACTACAAAGCATAATGGAAGACAGAGGTGTACATTATATAATGATTAAGTGATCAATCCAGCAAGAAGACATAGCACTTACTAACATATATGCACCAAATTAAGGAGCATCAAAATATATTAAGCAAGTATACTAGAATTGACAGGAGATGTTGACAGCAACACAATAATAACAGAAGACTTCAATACTCCACTTACAACAATGGACTAATCAACCAGATGTAAAATTAACAAGGAAACAGCATCTTTAAATGATCATTTGAAACAGTTAGGTCTAATAGACATACATCCAGCACTTCATTCAACGACCACAGATTTCACTTTCTTCTCAAGTGCATATGGAACATTCTCAAGGACAGATCATTTGTTGGGACACAAAACATGTCTCAACAAATTTACAAAGATAGGAATCATACGAAGGAAGCATCTTTTCTGAACACAATGGTTTAAAACTAGAAATCAATTACATAAAGAAAGATGGAAAGTCCAAAAATAATTGGAGACTAAGCAATATACTTCTGAATGCTAAAAGAGGAACTCAAACAGGAACTTAAATACTTAAAAACAAATAAGAATGAAGACATGAGCTACCAGAATCTATGGGATGCAGCAAAAGCAGTACTAAGAGGGAAGTTAATTGCAATCCAGGCCTATCTCAAGAAAAAAGAAAAATTACAAATAAACAATCTTACCCTAAACTTAAAACAACTAGAGGAAGAACAATTAAAGACAAAAATCAGTAGAAGAAAGGAAATACTAAAAATTTGAGCAGAAATAAATTAAATAGAAAAAAAAGACTATCCAGAAGATAAATGAAACCAAAAATTTATTCTTTGAAAAAATAAACAAAATCATCAAACTATTGGCTAGACTCATAAAGAAAAAGGAGTGAATACTCCCATAACTAAAATCGGAAATGAATGGGGAAAATTTACAACAAATACCACAGAAATACAAAACATTCTAAGAGACAACTATAAACAACTCTATGCCAATAAAGTGGGCAGCCTAGAGGTCAAGAAGAGATTTTTTAGAAAAATACAGTCTACCAAGACAGAACCTGGAAGAATTAGAAAACTGGAACAAAACGATCACAAGCAAGGAAATTGAAGAGGTAATCAAAAGTCTCCCTAAACATAAAAGTCCAGCACCAGATGGTTTTTCTAATGAGTTTTACCAAACCTTCAGAGAAGAATGAATACCTATTTTTCTCAAACACTTTCAAATTATTGAAGAACAAGGAACACTTCCAAGCATTTTCTATGAGGCTAAAATCACACAGATAACAAAAATTGATAAAAATGTCACCAAGAAAGAAAATTACAGACCAATATCTCTAATGAATATAGATGAGAAAAATCTCAACAAATTTTTAGCAAACTGAATCCAACGATGCATCAAAAGGATCATCCATCATGACCAAGTGGGATTTATGTTAGGAATGCAAGGATGGTTTGACATACATAAGGTCACAAGTATTATATTAATTATATTATATAATACACAATGTCCACAAGAGCAAGGAGAAAAACTAAATGATCACTTCAATAGCTGCAAATAAAGCTTTTGACAATATTCAACAACCATGTATTTAAAATTAAAAAATTCTTGCATAAAATGGGGCTAGAAGGTACAGATCTCAACATAATAATACAATACACCCACAATCAACATCATAATCAAAGATGAAAAATTGAAAGCATTTCCTTTAAGGTCAGGAGCAAGGCAAGGCTGTCCACTCTCACCTCTGCTATCTAGTATCATACCATTACCCAGAGCTATTAGGCAAGAAAAAGAAATAAAAGGAATCCAAATTGGAGAGGAGGAAGCAAAGCTATCATTATTTGCAGATGATGTGATTATATAAATTGAAAACCCTAAAAATTCTGTCAAATTCCTACTAAAATGAATCAATGAACACAGTAAAGTGGCAGGCTATGAAATCAATGCACAAAAATCCATTGCATTTTTATACCTAAACAACATGTTAGAAGAAAACAAAATCAAGAAAACAACACCATTTAAAACAGAAGTAAAAAGAATCAAATATCTTGCAATATACTTAACAAATGAGGTGAAAGACCTATATACAATGAAAACTACAAGTCCTCTTGAAAGAAATAGAGGAAGATACAAAGAGATGGAAAGATATTCCCTGCTATGGCTGAGAAGAATCAATGTTGTTAAAATGGTCATCTTATCTAAAGCAATATACAGATATAATGCAATCGCCATTAAAATTCCATGGCCTTGTTTCAAGGAAATAGAGCCCAAAAAATCTTAATATTTGTATGCAACAACAAAAGACCCAGAATAGTCAAGCAAATTGTGAGGAAAAAAAAAAAAAAGAAAAAATCTGAAGGGATTATACTCCCAGCCATTGAGCTATACATAAAGCGATAGTGATCAAAACAGTGTGATACTGGAATAACACAGGCACAGAGCAGTAGAATAAATGAATCACCAGAAACTGACTCTCTCACATACAGTTAATCTACAACAAAAGCATATGATGAGAAAGGAAAGTCTTCAATAAATGGTGTTGGAAAAACTGGACAGCCACATGCAAAAAAGAATGAAACTAAATTAGTCTCTAACACTATTCACAAAAATTAACTCAAAATGGACTAGAGACTTGGACATAAGACTGGAAACGTAAAATTCTTGGAAAATAACGTTAAAAATACATTCCTTGGCATCAGCCTTAGAGAGGTCTTTGGGGATTCAACTCCAGCATCAAGGGAAACAAAACCAAAACAAACAATTGGAACTACATCAAACTAAAAAGCTTCTTCATAGTGAAAGAAAACATCACCAAAACAAAAAGACAACCTACTAACAGGAAAAGGTATTTGTGCTCCATTTTTATGACAAGGGCTTAATATTCAAAATACACAAAGAACTAAAAAAACTCAGTAACAGAAAAACAGGCAATCCAACAAAAAAAATGGGAAGAGTAACTGAAGAGACATTTTTCTGAAGAGGATATACAGATGGCCAACAGGTACATGAAAAGATGTTCCTGCTTACTGACTGTCAGGGAAATGCAAATTCAAACAACAATGAGATATTACCTTACACGTGAGAGATTGGCTATTATCCAAAAGTCTGGAAAAAACAAATGTTGGAGAGTATGTGGAGAAAAGGGAACAATTTTACAATATTGGTGGGAGTGCAAATTGGTTCAACCCTTATGGAAAACAGTATGGAGAGTACTCAAATAATTGAATATGGAAATCCTATATGATCCCGTCACCCCACTTCTGAGTATTCACCTGAAAGATATAAAAACACTAACTCAAAGAGATTTATGCATCCTCATGTTTACTGAAGCCCTATTCACAATAGCTAAGATCAGGAAACTACCTAAGCGCCCACTATCAGGTGAATAGATAAAAATGTGGTATATATGCATATATATATATATACACACACACATATACAGTGGAATACTATACAACCCTCAGAAGAGTTGAAATCTTGTCTTTTGAATCAACATGGATAGATCTAGAGGGGATTATGCTAAGTAAAGTAAGTCAAAAGAAGAAAGATTGATATCAGATGACCTCACTCATAGGTAGAATGTGAATAGACAAAAAACAAACAAACCAAAAAACAGAACAGATGAAACAAACCAACCCTTGGACTCTAGCAATAGAACTGAGGTTACCAATAGGGAACGGGATGAGGGTGGGAAGATCAAGTGGTGGCAGAGCCCACTGGACAATGGTGAAAAATACTTGGTGACTTGGTGGAGGGCAGGGTGTGTTCACATCTATCTGAGGAATGGGGAAACTGTACATCTGGGGAACCTACACATATGAGTTTATTTTAATTTGTACAACAAAGTTACCACAATAAAATACTAAAAAAGTTTTAAAAATCCAAAATCTATAACAAGTTGGCACCTCCTTCAGTTAGACAGCCAGCCAGTTGTCCTACCCTCTACTTTCTCATCCCCAAACCCTTAACAGCTTGCCCTGACCCTCAGTCAGTGAGACCAATTTAAGAAGCTTTATCTCCTGTCTCCTTGTTGGCTACCTTGCAACAAAACTCCTTCTTTTCTCAAAACCTGGTGTCATATTTTTGGCTTTGTGCATGTTGGACAGCAAACATGTGTCTGGCAGCAGATAGCTCCTGACTGAAACCCTGTCCACCAGCTCTGTTATTGAGGATTCCTGTCTCTAAGTTACCTCATTAAACTGCTATTGCATCTCATGGCTATGCCTGCTTTGTTCTGTGGACTCAAATTACCTAGTCATTTTGGGGAAATTCACTCTTTCCCATAGCTGAACACTCATCCATAGCAAAGGTTTAATAAATATGTGCTGAATAAATGAATCTGAGAGGGACAAAAACAATTTTCTAAACCACCATGTGTGGAGGTTGAAAAGGAAGCTCTTTCATGAGCCCCTGCTGTGTGCTGGGGGCTATCTCTCCTTGAGCTCACTTACCTCTCCTGGCAGAACTCATGGATTTACTGATGATAAGTCAGAAATCCCATTCATCTGAACCCTCTTTAAGCCTCTCGTCCTCCAGGATATCTTCCTCCACTTACCCTTTGCTGAGCCCCATCGCCTGTGAGCTGTAGAAAATCCAGTTCTTACCGGCATGCCATTGAGTGTGGTATTTCATCAGACCACCTTCCACTTGACTGTCCACACTTTAAGAACAGAACTACATGTCTTGTTTCCAAGTCTCCCCCACAGAAGCAAGAGGTGAAGAAAGCAGCCATGGGTAATCATTAATCGATAGGTTTGTCCCTAACACTCGTACCTGCACAGCCTTGACTGTGTACTCTGCTGGCAGGGGGTTCCTGTTTCTCTGCGTGCTCTGTCTCCACCAGGAAAGCGTTCACTCTGTGAAAGAACACCTGACAAGCAGTATCCTAAACAATCAGGTCATTTAATTATCTCATGCAAGAAGTCTGGAGGCAGGAAACCCAAAGTAAGGACAGGCTTGTAAGATACCACCAGAGTCTCAGTTTCATAGTAGTTTTCTGATCAGCCACCTTTAGCATGCTGGATTCTGGCTTCATGGTATAAGACGGCTGGTGCAGTTTCAGGGTTTATGTCTATTCTCGGCTGTAAACTGGGAGAAAGGGGTAAGGCCGAGCCCAATAATCCTTTTGATCAAAAAAACAACTTTCCTAGAATCTTTGAGTAGCCTTCTGCTTCATCTTATTGGCCACATGTTCTTGCGGGGTAGGGTTTCCCCAAATGTTCAGATAGGCCTCCTCAAGATGTCCAGAACAGGTCTTCCAAGATGTGTCACTTTGGCATGTGAACTTTTTAACTAAGTTCAATCAAGGCCCTGCAGGGTCACAAGAAACTGTTACCATTACCTTAACTACCTAGAAGAATAAAGATTAGGGGTATGATCAAAATACAAATCCTTTGTTTGCCCCATTTACTCTAGGATTCATAGCTATGTACATTCTCCATTTGTATGAAATTAATTTTTTTCTCTTTCTACTACTAATCTGTCTGGTGTTAATTTGTTTGCTCCTCCAGCTCAGAAGAACCTAAGGGATAGGGAACGTTTTCCCTCCACTCTTACAACAATCTGGGTCAACTTCTTGGCAAGCAGACCAATTTAAGTTATCACTGAGGGCACGGGGAATTTAGAATGGGCAGTGGCAGGGGAATATGACAAGTATCAGTTAGAAATGCAAATTCGAACTGCAGTGAGAGATTATCATATCTCTCTCATCAGAGGAGTATAAATCTCACAGCTGAACAACAATTTCTCTAGTGAGACTGTGGGGAAAAGACACATTAATATATTAGAAGGGGAAGTGCAAAATGGTATGACCCCTGCAGAGGGGACATGGCAAATATCTAGCAAAATGACATGTGTGCTTACCCACTTCTAGGAAGCTATCCCAAATAGACACCGATAAAAGATTGACTTGATCTTGGAGCAAGACTTCTTGCTGCAGTACTATTTGTACTAGCATAGCACTCAGAGAACATCATCATGGAGAGAGTTCACTTTGTGACACCTGTTAGGAAGGGGTGGGAATCTGGGCAAAACACAGGGTGATGTGTTTGTTTCTAACAAATGTGTACTGAGTGCCTGCTATGTACTTGGTACTTCAAATATGTCGCTTTATTCACATTCTTCAACAACTCTGCACACTTTCTGAAACGTATTTATAGCTGCAATCGCTAACAAAGAAATTCTAAGACATCATGAAAACATTACCCCAAAATGGCAATATTCTTTAAGCACAAAGATGTTTAGTGCAGTATTATTTTTCAGAATTAATTTTTATATTTTACCAAAGTGAGTACCTGGATAAAATCTGAAAAAGTGAAGCAGTACAGAAGAGCTTATAATGTTATTAACAAACACTAGCTCCACACCTTTCTGTTCCAGTCTGGTCTCCAGAGACAATACCTTTGAACCATTTCTGGTTTTATACCTTTCAGGGATTCCATTTAGATCTTTATTTTATCTTTATTTTATTTTCTAATTTATTTTTTAAAGAATTATTTTATTTACTTAGAGGAAAGAGGCAGGCAGGCAGAGAGATGAAGCATCTATCCACTCATTTAGTTGTTCATGTTGGCTGTTCCCACCAGCCCTGGGTCACAAACCTAGGCCTTCCACCTTTTCGGTTGACTATGTCATGCAGAGTTGCAAACTTAACCTCTGGGCCACCAGAGGTTGCCATCCAGATATTTGAATAAGGTATTCGTGAGGCTTTGCATTTAACAAGTTCAGATATTCTGCATTGACTTCCTGCTATAGATCATTCAAAGACCTCTTCAAAAACAAATGCTACTTTTTTTTAAACAAGTGGTTATCAATTTATATTTAAAAAATATGTTTATTTAAACATCTGCAATTGTGATTTCAACTTCCGCTCCTGGCTCAACACTTGATGGAAGTAATCTGTTTAACCGTCTTGGAAGGATGGTGCAAGTCGAATGACTGCTTTCAGGATCCTCATCTGAAAAGGGGCCCAGCTCTTAGAACCTTCACCACATGGGTTTTTTCTTGTAGTGATTCTCAGAGTCTTGGTAGGCATCTGAACTGGCCCTTTCCCTTTGAAATTATTTTCCTTCATGCCTTAGATCAAGTCAGCACACATTTCCAAAGATTTCACACTGAGGCTAGGTAGCATAATTCTAATCTGGTGAATTATCACCTGGCGTTGCACTGGCGTCTTTCCAGTATCCTTAAAAGTCATGGTGTGGTACGGCTTTCTGACCAACTTGTTCCTCACATGTGAGAACAATGAGTCCAGAGCAGCAGTGGGCTGACATGAGTGTCACTGCAGCTGCCACTGTGTCTCCAACAGAGACAAACTCCATTTTTTATTTCTTTCAGAGTCCCAGGATCTGGCCTTGGGACTGACAAAGTGAGTATGAGGTATATATTTGTTAAATAAAGGAAGAACCTGGGTAGCCAAGGGACAGGTGGGCATTCCAAGCAGAGAGAAAAGCATGGGGAAAAGGACAGAGGCCCCTTCTTCTTGATTAATAGAACCCTGATCTAGTTCAGGGTAGCTGTATCCGCACAAAAATTGCTTATCTCCCATACTCCCTTGCAGCAATGAGAGATCATGTGACTTGTCCCAGCCAAAGAGATATAACTAAAAGTTGTTGAGTAGAGCATCTGGGAAAGCTTTCCAAAGGAAATGCAAAGGCAAATAGCATATCCTTGGGTCCATTTTGTCCTTCTTCCTTCCTGGAACAAGGATGTGATTTCTCAAGGCTTTGCGGCCATCTTGCACTACATTCTGAAGATGGAGGACCAACGCAATTAGAGATGAATTTTCCAAGCTATCATTCACATTTACACAAGCCTGTACTGCTGGAGGGTTTTTTGTTTGTTTGTTTGTTTTTACGATTATAATGTTAGTTTTTCTGTTGCTTGCCACTTCATGTGGCGCTTGCGGCTTCATTCTGAGAGAGATAGAAAAGGAATAGAAGAAAGTTGATGGTTGTTTATGGTACAAAGGGATTCTGAAAGTTTTCTGTAATAAAATGCTTAAAATATCTTTGGAAATGAAAAAATATATATAATTATTCTTGTAAATATGATTTCCAAAAAGTTTTATCAGACCACTGAGCTTCAGAGGTTGTTGCTATCTTATAACAGTATGCTTTAACTTCTAAAAAGTATAATTTTGATGATCGTCTCAATAATGTTTTATACTGGAGATGACATTTAAATTGACGTAGTGGTATCTTGGGGTGGTTTTATTTTGTGGGGGAAGGGATACAAATACCTGTGAATTTTCTCTATTTTACTAGGAGGGGGATCACGGGCATGACATCTTCCTCAATATGCATGAAGGAAAATAAAACCACTCTGTAGAACTTATTTAAACAAAGAACTCGAGAGTTTTATCTTATTGAGATCAATAAATGAATAGTAAGCTAAGACAGAGGTTGATGACTCCATGAGGAACTCAAAAATGTGAGAACAAAATTAGCCTTCATGTTATTGGGCACATTTTGTGCTGAACCTTACACCGTCAATCCCAATTTTAACTCAGCCATTGCCACAGCAACTCGATCTGTGCAGGTGTAACTCAGCAGTTCTAGGCTTCAGCTGCACTGTGTTTCTCTTTTTCTGCCCAGGGCTGCTCTAAAATCACAGTAGGAAATGCCTACTCAGGCACTCATGCATGAGCCTTGAAAGTGGAAGGAATTAACATCTCAGTGGGCAAATAAGAGTGATGAGAAGCAGTAGATAAATGCTCCCCAATTCTGAGATATACCTCAAAAAGTCCTGTACAATCAAATCCACTCATCAGCTCAGCCTCCTTCTCTGGGGCTAGCTCCCCAGTTTCTTACTGACTGACTCCTCCCAGTTTGCTTAGGGTTTCCCTGATGTTAGCACTGAAAGACTTGTATCTCAGGAAACTCCTCAGTCCCCAGAAAGCCCCTACCTGTTTCTAACCCCTGCACCCTGGGGTCACCTCCCAAATAATCCTCTTCAGGCTATTTCTTGTCTCAGGCTCTGTTTTTGGAGGAAACCCAGGCAGTGACAGTTCATTTGAATCTCACTTGACATCCCACCTGATTTCTGAGATCTATTTCTAACCAGCTCAGAACAAGGACTTCAAGCTGCAGCTGGCTGAGAATCTATTGATAGAGCATCTGGAGGTGAAAACTGCTGTTTCTGTTTCTTGATGTTGTGGATTATTGTCTTGTGGATCTTGTCAGATGTTCATGGATACAAATCTGGGGAATACAGGTGGAGTCTTATCTGCCAGAAGTCCAAGCAGATGGAAGAGCTCTTTGGCTTCTGAATCCTAGAATGAATGTTGCCAGTTTCTGGTCTGAAATTTTATCTGATTTGATGTGAGAGTGTTTTCTTTCTGTTCAAATTAAGACCCGGATGAGTACATTTCCCGTAGGGATCCAAGAAGCAAAACACTGGACAAAAGAAGGTTGTTTTGCCCCCAGAAAAAAGGAACTACCACCCTCTAGAGTATAAACATGTTCATAATGGTTCAGGACAGCTGGGTAAAAATGTGTTTTTCTGAATATATACATGGTTTCTTCTCTTTAGGGGGAGAAATGTTGTCCCCTAGTCTTTAGATTGTCCAATAACTTAGTAATTTCTTCTGACGTTTGAATGAGAGACTCACCCACTCTTGAAAAAGTCCAACTGCACCGTGTTTGAAATAGGTATAAATTGAGGGCTAGGGAGGAGGAAATTCAAGGAATTAGAGCCTAAATAGATATTTCAGTTTCTTGAATTGGCCTGGATATAAAAAAAACAGATGAAACAGAAATGAGTTTGATATTGTTAAAAAAGAAGCAAGAAGCCCCAAATAGAGTCATTTATGCCAGGCCTCAAGACTTAATACTTAAACTCAATTTCAGTTTCAGTTTCTCTCAAAAGTGGAATGAAATCAGTGTGGGAAGAGGGTAACCTCTCCGACTGCAGCATTTGTCACTGTGCTGGTGATCCTGTTCTTCCCCCAACCCTGGAGAACCTTGCATCCAAGCTCTGTATAAAGAAAGGAACACAAGGCAAGAGTAACCAGAATAAAGATGCTCATGTACATTGCAGCCCTTATATTTTAATGGCTTCCTTAGCTGTAACCTCTCCTTAACTCTTGACTATATTGCGGAAATCAAGTACCACTTGCTGCACCTGTATGAACACTTGTAGAGAAGGTGAAATTCAGTTACATAAGCCATTTGGCTTAAAAGGGTGATTCTGTTACAGAACAGATTGGTTTGTTATACTCGTCGTGAAGCAAAGCTAATAGCTTGATGCTGGGTGTTTGAAGCAGGGAAAAGTCTATTATCAAGAGGCACCAACCAAGGAAGTGAGAAACCTGCCCTGTCTCAGTTATGCTTCCCCAACTACTGGCATTACAGAGGTTATAGAGACAAAGCTTCTGTGCAGAGGGCAAGGCAGGGAAAAGCGAGGTATCTGGGAATTCTGCAGCTGTTGGTGATGGCAGACACTGTGGCTTTGAAAAGAGTTCTGCTGGTCTATCAGGTTTATTACTGGTCTCCATGTCTCAGTGAGCCACTAGATTTGTGGTAGAAGACCTTTTTCTTGACCCCAATGCAAAAGTTAGTCTGCCAGGAATTTTCCACAGTACTACGGAGGCGGTAGCTATGTCCTGTGATCATGACCAAGGACAAACAAGCACAGCCTCCCTACTCTGCAGCTGTACATAACTGAAAGAGTTGCCAGTAGACACCACACATAACCAAGAAGATGAATCATTACCTCAGAGTATCAAAAGAGGTCCCCTAAATCCCCCATGGGTAACAATACCCCTGGGCCAGCACTGGTGATTGCAATTAAGTGACTTTTTCTCCACCTTTGAGTGCCTGGCTGCCAGTCTTCTCACCATCTGGAGGCCCTGCCATACAGTTTAATCCAGTATATGTGTTTCTCCTAGCTAAGTTGGTCTTTAACTAGATTACATGTTAATTAAATACCATAGATTCCTCAGTTTAAAATTAATCAGCTCTGCTGAGTGTCTAGTTTCTCTCGATCCTATTTAACTATCTGGTTACAGCTCCTTCAATGAAATTTTTCTTTAATCAGTCTGAACCTTAGGGACCCTGTCTCTGAAATGTATTTCAAATATTGGGAATTATCCCGCTTATAGTTACCATAATAATCTTGCTGATGGATTGTATTCTCTCACATTTTAAATGTATGTGATGAGGGACAACACAGGAACTAGGGGGACACCTTGAAAATAATGGAGCAGGATTGCAGGTGTATAAGCAGGAAGATAATTAACTGCCCAAGGCTCAGGCATGCTAAAATAAGCCAGTACCATGCAGCTAGGTTAAACCCACCCTAGCCCCAGGCATAGTGAAGATGGGCTTACAAAAGAGACATGTCCTTAATAACTCATAACCATGCCCTCAGTTGCACCCACCAAGAGAAGAATTCCATCCCTCAGGTAAATAAGGGATTCCCTTAGCCTATACTCCCCCTACTCCTTTTTCAGCTTTCCTACCATAGAGATTCTGTTCATCTCTCTGTGCTTCTAATAAACTTGCCACATGGAGCTGTCATGAAGTGTCTCTCCTAGAATTCTTTCTTGGACTGATACTGTGAGTCAGAACACATGGGTGCCCTCAGCCCACTCACATCAGTATGTTTGCAACCACTAACTATCAAGCAAAAGAGCTCCCTAAGACTGGAATCTCAGAAAATGAATGAATAGAATGATCAACTTAAAGAATAGGCCTACATTCCTGATGTAAATGACCTATGAATACCACGCAAAAGATCAGCAAAAACCATGAGAGTTTTAGGGGAGTGGCTGGGAATGGTGCTGATGCCTAAACTTTTGATCACGTTTCTCAGCTAGGCTGAAAGGCTGATCAAAAGGAGGAAATTGTTTAAAAAAAAGAAAGAAAGAAAGTAAAAGGAGGCATGCCCTGGTGGTTTAACTGTTAAATCCACTGCATGCAGTCCACTTACATCCCAAGGGCCTGGGGGAACAACCAGGATGAACAACTGAAAATAAAAAACCGAAAATAAAAAAATAAGTGCTTCTTCCTCCGGTCTCTTCAGACCTGCCAGCTCACCTTCATTCCTGACTGTACCTTTCCTTTAAGAAGAAAAAGGAAAGAAACAACAGATTCCAAATGCCAGGCCCAAAGACTTAGTATCTAACCTAATTGCAGTTTCAGTCTTTCCCCAAAGTGGAGTTTAAAGCCAATTAATATGGAGTTCCTGGTCAACACTGGTAAATCAATCTGCATGATAAAGCACCCTCCACCCACCCCCATGCCTTCCCCTGAAAGATGAGTCACTGAAAATAATTTTTCTTTTCTTTTGCTAATAAACTTCTCCCGCACTCTCTAACTAAAATTTCTCCATTTTGCATAATGCCTTTCGATGCTTTTCTACTTTCTAGTTGTAATGTTGCCAAATTAATGAATTGTTTAATAAAGCTAATTAGATCACTAAAGTTATTCAGAGGGATTTTGTTTTTTAACACTATCAAAGATACTTTTGAATTGATTAGGCCTCTATAGATTTGTATATAATGCTTCTATAATGTCTCTCAACCTCAGTGGATTTCCTATTTGTATTTTTGTATTGGTTTAGAGACCACTCAGTGCTTATAAATATCCAAGATAAAGGAATTCATTGTTTCCCACGGCGGGTGGGGGGCGGGGTGGTGCGGTATTAAGAAGTCAAGACACACCTCCAATATTTTAAATGTGCTAGCTCCTTACAAAAGCACCCCAGGCTGAGAGAAAGAGAACAGAAAACCTCCCAAATTTCAGAACACCATATTTACAAGGAGACTTCAGCTGTAAATTGTGCTCTGTAATTTATGGTAATATATTTAGATAGAGTAAAGAAGTTAGTCTTCAAAAGGATAGATCTTTTAACATGTTTTACTTAGAACAAACAACTTCCAAGTGAAAAAATATTGAACTATCCAATTCAGTATCAGAACCTTTGATTGAAAGGTAGATCGTATATTTTTATAAGAATAAAATAAAAAATATATATATATATAAATAAACTTGGAAAGTAAATTGGGTTGTGAATACAAATTTCTGTTTTCATATCCAAACCCTTTCTTCAAAATGTTTTTGGATGGGAAATGGAAAAATCTGACTGTGGTTTAATACCTTCATGGTTCCTGTTGAATTACAAAATAAATATGCAGATCAAGTCCAATGATATGCAAATTAATACCAAATTAATACCAATAAAAATTGGTAGTCACAAAGGTTTTAAGAAACACTTCAGTACTACAGTTCTAATTGAGGTTCAGAGAATTTCATTTCTGTGTAAAATAAACATAAGGAAGCCCTTTATCCCACTTCCAAGTGGCCTGTGGGTAACCACAACCCAGGTGCTTCCTCCCAGGGTTTGTGAATTATGTGACTTCCTTTTGCAGCTCTCACACATGGCACTACCACCCAGTTTATATTTTACTGAAGACAAAGAGATTCAGCATAGTCTTCATTTGAATTCTTATTTGGCAACCCCCAAGCTCCCTTATTTCCTCTCTAAAGTCCCCTTTTTTCTAATGTAATTTGTCCCTTGTTTAATTATCTGAAGAACTACTAATAAATGACAATGGGTACACAAATCACCGACATTGCTCTTTTTTTTCTTATTTTTAGTCTCATATGGTTTTCTCCCAACTTATTTTGATGTTAATGATCCATCTCTTATTTCCCTCCATACTTCAAGCAAAAAGCAAACTGATATTCCAAAACAAAACAGGTTTATTCAGAAACAACAAAAAAGGCAGTTTGATAAATGTACTCTCATGGCAAGACTCAATGCACCACCTCTTAATCCAAGGCCAGCACTCCTTGTGTTTCCTTTGGAGGGGCTGCTAGGTGACAATGCCTCTACTGAGGCAGAGGGGAAATTTCCCCATAGCTCTCTAGATTCTTCTTGAGCTGATCAAATAATCAAGATAGCATCAGGCAGATTAGCAGGAGAAAAGACCAATTTAACTACATATATACAGGGAATCTACGTAGAAAATAGAAATTGAAGATTCTGATTCCAGTGAGTCAAATAAATGTGTGTGTGTGTGTGTGTGTGTGTGTATGTGTGTGTGTATACGAGTCAAGGAATAGGATTAAGGAGTGGGGCTTCAAGGAGAGACTGGGGTGACTCACATGACAAAGAGAGGGTGTTCATATGACAAAGACCAGGTACTTTGTAACTAGATGTTTGCTCTGCCACTTAGATACGTTTTAATAATAGATTGTTTTCGGTAATAGCTCTTATTCTGGGTGATACCTCCAATTTTCATTCTTCTAGATTAATGAATGGTAAGGATTTCTCATGAGCCTGCAGTTCCTTGATTAACCTCAGCTTGAACTAATCCACTTGCCAAGGTGACATGTCTTGGGGAAACATTCCGAGTGATTTTACCTTTTTCTTCCTTCCCTTGGAGCAGGGAAGAAACACCACATCCCAAAAGAGAAGCAAGTCACATTGGGTCCTGTAGTTTGTTGATTGTGCATACATAGGCACTCTCTTCTAGCCTCATGACCTCGTTTAAATAGGGTTTCTCTATATTATTTTTTACACAAGCTACCGGCCTGCTTGAAAGTAGCAGACCCACCTTGAAAGACTTAATATCTGAGTCTTTGGAAATTCCAGGGTTAACATGCACACCACGCCCCCTAGCGGCTGCACATGGTTTGGGGCAATAGATCATAGTTTAACTATTCATGAGCAAACTCAGTTGCTGGCACATGGCAGAGGAGCTCGTAAATGTCTACATAAGGACTAGAACCCTCACTCCTCTGATTCAAATGAACACCAGAGCTTTTTCTAGTCTCTACACAAAGCTGTTTTCTGGGTAGACACGCTTCTACCTTCTCCTGCACATGGACACTTCAGTTAGTGAATCTGTCTGGTCATTTTATCATTTTCTAAGGAGATACCTGGAACAATTTAGTGTTTCAAATTCTAAGAGAAAAATGATGTTGGTTCTTTTGGTATCAGGGTAATGTTAGACTTATAAAAAGTATTTGGGAGAGTTCCCTGCTCTTCAATATTTTGGAAGAGATTGAGAAGAATAGGTGTTAATTCTTCTCTGAAGGTTTGGTAGAACTCATTGGAGAAACCATCTGGTCCTGGGCTTTCACTTTTGGGGAGGCCCTTGATTACTTCTTCAATTTCTTTGCTTGTGATCATTCTGTTCAGGTTTTCCAGTTCTTCTGGGTTCAGTCTTGATAGACTATACTTTTTCTAGAAATCTGTTCATGTCCTCAAGGTTGTCCATTTTGGTGGCATAGAGTTGTTCATAGCAGTCCCTTCTGATGTTTGAATTTCTGTGGTATCTGTTGTAACTCCTCCCCTTTCATTTGTGATTCTAGTTATGAGAGTTTTCTCCCTTTTTTTCTTTGTGAGTCTAGCCAATGGCTTGTCAATTTTGTTTATTTTTTTTAAAGAACCAACTTTTGGTTTCATTGATCTTCTGGGTTGCCTTTTTGTTTTCTATTTAATCTATTTCTGCTTGAATTTTCATTAGTTCCTCTCTTCTGCTGATTTTTGGCTTTAATAGTTCTTCTTTCTCTAGTTGTTTTAAATGTAGAGTTGTTTATTTGTGATTTTTCTTGTTTCTTGAGATAGGCCTGGATTGCAATGAACTTTCCCCTTAGTACTACTTTTGCTGCATCCCATAGATTCTGGTATCTCATGTCTTCATTCTCATATGTCTCTAAGTACTTTTCAAGTCCCTCTTTGATTTCTTCTTTTACCCAAGAGTCCTTCAGGAGCATATTGCTGTGTTTCCAATTGGTTTGGGGCTTTCCAGCTTTCTTTTTGTGGTTGATTCACAGTTTTAGGTCATTGTGGTCAGAGAAGATGTTCGGTATAGCTTCAATCTTTGTAAATTTGTTGAGAGATGTTTCGTGTCCCAGGATATGATCTATCCTTGAGAATGTTCCATGAGCGCTAGAGAAGAAAGTGAAATCTGTAGTCATTGGGTGAAATGATTGTTATATGTCTATTAGAACTATCTTTTCCAGACAGTCATTTAAAGTGGCTATTTCCCTGTTAATTTTCTGCCTGGTTGATCTATCCATTATTGTAAGTGGAGTGTTGAAGTCCCCCCCCCCCCCATTATTGTGTTGCTGTCAATGTCTCTCTTCAGGTCTAATAATTCTTGCTTGATGTATTTTGATGTTCTTTCATTTGGTGCATATATGCTAACAAGCATTATGTCTTCCTGCTGGATTGATCCTTTAATCATTATATAGTGTCCATCTCTGTCTTTTCTTATGCTTTTTAGATGGAAATCTGTTTTATCTGATATAAGTATAACTGTTCCTGCTCTTTTGAGGTTGCCATTCGACAATAAGATTGTCTTCTAGCCATTGACTTCGAGTCTTTGTTTATCTTTTGGAAGAAGGTGGGTTCCCTGAATGCAGCAGAAGGTTGGGTTATGTTTTTTAATCCATTCAGCAACCCTACATCATTTGACTGGTGAGTTCAGTCCATTAACATTTAGGGTGATTATTGATATATAGCTGCTTAGTGTCATTTCATATTTTGTCTTTTGTATGTTGCTCCAGATGATGACTTTGTTCTCCTTCTCTTTTTAGGTCAGATGGGTGCAGTTATGTTTCGATTGATTTTGCCTTTTGTTTTCATCTTTGCTTTCTCCCTGTGGGTGTATTTTGAGGGTACCCTGAAGTTAGCATTCACAGTTCTATGCTTACTACCTAATTTTATTTGAAAGCATATTAATCTTCCACTCATTCTAATTATCCACATTTTTGTTCTCTTCTCTTCTTCCCCACTTTTAATATTTGCTATCTTACTGTTTTTCTGTGTGGTTTCTTTACACTTTATAGAGCATCCTTTAATGTTTTTTGCAAAACTGGTTTTGTGGTAATGTGCTTCTTTAACTTTTGCTTGTCAGAAAAGGTTTTTTTTTTTTTATCATTCCTTCAGTTATGAATGATAATCTTGCCAGATATAGTACCCTAGGTTGAAAATCCTTTTCTATCAGCACTTTGAACATATTATGCCATTCCCTTCTGGTCTATAGAGTTTCATTTGAGAAATCCACTGACAATCTTATGGGGACCCCACTGCATGTGACATGCTTTTCTCTGGCTGCTTTTAATAGTCTTTCTTTATCTTGTATTTTTGATATTTTTATGATAATGTGTCTAGGTGTATTTCTGTTTGGGTTTCTTTTATTAAGAATTCTTTGAGCTTCCTGGATCTGGAAGCTTGCTTCATTCTTCACATTGGGGGAGTTCTCATCTATTATTTCTTCAAGTATGGTTTCTGCCCTCCTTTTCTCTCTCTTCCTCTGGGACCCCTGTGATGCGAATGTTGTTCCTTTTGATGTTATCCCAGAGGTCTCTAATGCTGTCTTTAATTCTTTGAATTTCTTTTTATCTCTTTGCTGGTTTGTTTGATTGAGTTCCTCTGTCCTATCTTCGAGATCACTGATTCTCTTGGAAGCTTCATCCATCCTATTGTTGAGCCCTTCTGTTGAGTTCTTTAATTCAGTCATCATGTCCTTTGCCTGTTTGATGTCTTGTTTTAATTCTTCTCTTTGCTTCATGACATTCTCATTTACTGCCCCTACTGATTTCTGGATTCCCATGAGTATGTTAATCACTTTTACCCTAAATTCCTATTCAGGTATTTACATATGTTTGCTATATTCAGATTTTCCCCTGGGTTTTTTATTGGATCCATCATTTCACGTATATTTCTCTATGCCTTTGCTGTATTTGACATTGTGTTAATATTTCTGAGGGTTCGGTTTCCCTAGCATTGAGCAGGTTAGTTTTACCCAGGGTTGGCAATCAGCCTGCAGTTTTGCCTCTGCACACAAGGCGATGCTAGCATTGAGGCTTGGGACTGCCTTCTTATGGTAATCCAGGGGGTGGGACACCTGATGGGAGGGATTTCCGAGGGTTGGATATGCAGTGGGCAGGATTTCCTCTCAGTGGACCCCAGGCTCTGGTGTGAAATGATTGTGGGAGGGGGTTGAGCTTTTTGGCTGATTTCCAATTTTTGCTGCAACCAGCACAATTTCACCTTGTGGGCTCCAGTTCAGCTCCCTTTGTGCTGGCTCTTCTTTCACCTCCTCCCAAGTCAGCCCCCTGTGGTTCTGTGTCTCAGCCCCACTGGGTCTGCCTCTCTCTGCCTTCACAGTTGGTCCCAAAATCCCTAGCCTCCACCCACCAAGCTTCTGGAGACTCCCGAGCTCTGTCCCAAATCCAAATCAGCGGCTTAGCTGAGAACCATTCCGGTGCCCTCACCCACCGTTAGTCGTCAGTCAATCTGTCTCCAGCCGAAATGCCAGTTGTTTCTTGATGTTTCTCTCAGGAAAATAGGTGATTTGGCAGGGTGGGGGAGGGTATTTGGTGTCTGTGAGGAGTCACCATCCAGAAGTCTATCCAATGTTGGTTCTTCTAAGTAGGTGTCTGGTATTTCACTTAGCTCAACTTATCCTGTAGCGCAGGCCAAGAGTGTGTTTTCAAGGACAGAAAGACCTTCAAGTTGGTGATTGGACCAACTACTGATTCTGTTCCAGCAATTTTTACCCTCGCTTTTGGGGAGTGTCCTCTGAATGTTGGTTTCATTTGACCAGAAATCTTGCAAGAATTGTGAATTATGGACTTTTGATCTACCTGGGTCCCTGATAATTCTTCTGTTCAGGAAAAAGAACGTGTTCTGTGTATGAATGTGCATTTTTGTATAATGGGTTTCAGTTGTGGAATTAATCTTAACAAGTGTGACAGAAGCCCTCAGGGCCAGTGTGGGGCTAGGTGGAGCATATGAGACTTTGAAGTTAGCTGCTATTGTGATTTAGAACTGGGGGAGGAAAGATTAAGGAAGGAATAACAGTCATCAAATCTTGCCTGTGTACATCCTTTATCAGATGGAGTTCTGCTTTATTTGCTGTACAGTTATTTTCAACAATGTGCTGAAGGGACTAAAAAGACACCCCAAGCCTCTCAGAATTGGTATCCTGTACACACCCCACTGTGACAGGAAGAGCTTGGGATGGTGGGAGGCAGCCCCAGAGGCAAAGGAGAACCTCCTATTCTTTTAAATCTTTAGTTCTTTTCTTAATCAAAGAAGCCATCTGCTACCCCCTGGGACTCCCCCTTCTCTTAATCCAGAAAGGACTTTTGTCCCTATTCTCTAGAATGTAGTTTGGGGAAGTCTCAATCCAAAAGATAGTTTGTGTATAAATAGTCCTCTCTATCTAAGAAAACGATTTCCTAGACACTAGTGATCCCTGGCTCTCCCACCACCACCCCTACACACACACAGGTCCCCTTTCCATGACTCCACTCAGGATCTAAATCTTTTATCTGCTTCAATTACCTCAGAATTTACTGCCATGTAAGTTTTCCAAATATATGTTATTAAATTAAGGTTTTTCTCTTAATAAGCATGTCTAATGTTAAATTATTAGTCTAGCCCGTGAAGAGCCTCAGAGAAATGAGGGAAGCTTTCCTTGACTCCCCTCTCCACCACCACCACAGTGCCATTGTTGATTAGGAATTTTACAGGAAAAACTATCAGACATAAAATGGAAAAACAAACTAAATGCTACTGCATGTGCCCTTAATATTCTCAGCTGGGGCAGACGCTGATAAAAATAAGTTGTATTATGAATTTTAGTTAAACTATGACTGTAAATCTCCTCTCTAATTTTACCAGAGTGGGAAATGCCAATATGGTATTTTAGTTCCTGCAAGACTTTAAATTTAATGTTTAATCCCCTTGACAGGGACAGAAAAGGGGCTCCCTCCATAGTGGAAAACATTATAATAGAAATGAGCATTGTAATAGAACAGTCCCAGAGCTGGCAGACTGTGGCCGAATAGAAAACAGCCTGACTGATAAAAACAAATCAAGGCCTTAACTAGTAGGTTACTGCCGGACAGAGGCTTGCCTGACTGATTAAAAAAAAGAAGAAAATTAAAACAGCTTAATGCTTGTTCCCTTCCTGCTTTGAAACAAAGCCAAATAGTTTAGCCAGAGAGTGAGCATATAATCCCTGCTACCTAGCAAATATAAGACTCTTGGACATCAGCCAAGGTTCTGCTCTTTCTTTCCTTCCCCTTTGAGAGGACGGCCCACTCTACCCTCTCTGAGAGTTCGCTACTCTAAAGTACTGCTTTCTATAACCTTGATCTTGTCCTGAAATTCTTTTTTGTTCCAGCATTTTTGTCACCCTGACCTTTGCATTTAGGATTAGTGAGAATCAGGAGGCAGATGGAAGGAATGAACCAGGACTGGGGATTTGGTGAGTCTGGAACTGAGGTCCCTGGCTAGGCTACTCTTAGCAGGGATGGGAGTGGGTCAAACGACACTCTGATCCTATCTCCAGTAATGCCACCACGTTCATTCCTAGACTCACCAGCTCTCCAAATAATACCCTAGGTCCTTCCTGTAATGCTGTCAGAAGCTAAATTATGGGAAAATTTTAAATTTCTGATTATTATTACTCATACTAATATGCAAGAGCATATAAATGCAAACAAAGACATGCAACTAAATTTAATTATTTTCTTATTTTAAGAAAGGAAGGAAACAGGCAGGAATAAGGCAGGCAGGAAGGAAGAGAGAGGAGGAAAAAGCACTTTATTTAGGTGTTACCCCTGACCCTGAGTCATAAACTCACATCCTTGGTCTGTAGGTAGACCATTCCCCAGGTACAGACTTAACACCTGAGCCATCAGGGCACACAAAAATTTAATTCTTCTAAGGAACCAATATTTTGGCATGCCCTGGTAGAGTAACAATTTGGTTAGCCACATTCAGCTGGTACAGTCCACATATACTCCAAGGAACCTGGTTTTCACCCCAGGGTGGGGAGAACAACCACGATGAGCAACTAAATTGAATCAATAGAGTAATTCCTCCTCCTCTCTCTTCCTGCATTCCTGCCTCTTCTCAACTTCATTCCTCCCTGCACCTTTCCTTATTTAAAAAAATATATAAACCGTTCTTGTACTGATAGAATTTATGTAATAATGCAAATTATGTGCATCTACAATTTTCACTTAAAAGTGAATGTCTTGTTCCCATATTTTTCTTACAAGTTCTTATAATCAACAATGATTGCTTAATGTTAATAAATATTTCCAGAATTTTTAAATGTTTATGAATCATAAGTGATGCTATATTAAGGTAATTAATATGTTATAATTATTTATCTGGAGACTGAAATCCAGAGAGAGAAAAATAAAGTATATGGTTACCACTTAACCTCTAGGCAAATTTCCAATCTATGTATTGTTTTCTATGTATAAACACATTTGATCTTTGAAATAATCACATTTAGAGGGTAAATTAATTATGTATTAGAAACATTGTTTTATGATTAATAGAAGCATTAGTTGTTTATTGTCATTTAAGAATATTGTTTGGTATGATTATATGTGAGTGTGTGCTTAACCTGAGACCTAGATTTGCGTTTGAAGGGGATCATGGGCATTCTGATGCAAGATGGCAGAGGAGAAAGAGCCCAAGCTCATGTTCTCCCCACAAACACAACAAAATTGCAAGCAGGCGGGGTAATGACCCCTTTAACAAAAAAGAAAGAAAGAAATGAAAAAGAAAGACAAGACAAGAGGATCACAGATCCAGTGTCTCCAGAGAAGAGACAAAATGGCAAAAGGTGAAAGAAGCCGTGACTCAGGCTTCTCAGGAACTCCACCCAGACACTGGGCCTGAGGCTGGGAGGGATTTAACAACACAGAGCCTCTCCCTGAAGCCTGAAGAGTTCGCTCCAGGTGGGGTGCCCCGGACCTGGGAGGGGAGCGGGCACACCTTGGGGGGCGGGTACAGTGGTGGAACTAGCTGGGAACACAGCTCCTTCACCTGCAGCATCCTGATGGAGTTTTTCCAGAGTAACTGTTTCACCTGGTGGTGGTTGAGATTACAACTGATCTGTGTCCACCACAGGAGTCTGAAGCCTCAAACCTCAGCGGTGAGAGGCTCCAGGGAGGGCTCTGGTTGTATGTGTTTGGAGCAGACTCCTGTCATGACCCCTTCTGGGAGCTGCTCCTCCACAGACTGTGACCTTGAGAAAGGGGTGAGGGGTTATGAAAGTTGGCTCAGTCTCCCTATTTCCCCCAGAGATACCTGCTGCCCCTCCAGTCGTGGCCGCTACCTGGATTGAGGTCTGACTTCTGACTGAACAAGCCGAGCCTGGTCTCGTGGCCCTTGCCCCACCTCTAGGCAAAAACCTATATCCCAGAGTCTATTGATTGTGCAGCTGGACTGTGGCTGGGGGGACAGCTTTAGCCTGAGGTTTCCAGTAAATCTCCCACAGCAGAGCTTGCCTTGGAGTGACAGGTGGATACAAATTCCTCCTGCTGTCCAACCAGCCATATAGCTCTAGGGGGACTGGGGAGTTGGACCTTTCACAGCAAGCTCCCCTTTCTCTGTTGTTGCAGCTGCAGGCTTGTAGGCTGGAAGCTCAGCCTCCTACTCTGGGTAAACTCTAGAACCCTAGCCACCCTGACTGGCGTGGGGGTCACTAGTGGAAAGTGTGGCATTGCGTATCACCTCAGCATTACCAACCGCAAGGGTCTGGTAGCCTCATCAGGTTTGAGGGCCCCTGAGTAAATAGAAATTGCAAAGTCTGAAGCATTCCTCAGACAACGCTTTGGTGGTGATCAGATAGAAGAGAGAGGTGCCCATCGGGTTGACAACACAGAGGCTAGGACCTCACTTTGCTGTGCACCCTGTAGATGAGATCAGCAGTTCTGATAAGCTGGTGGTCGGCAGTTTTGGAAGAGGGATATTCTGTCTCCTTGGTAGGTCAAGAAAACACCTAGAAAGTTCAAAAGGCTTGTGTTGCACAGTGTCCCTTCCCTCTGCTTTCTCTCTCGAGGCATACTTTAGCTGTACACACATTTTTGGAGTACTGGGTTGTGCGGTCATCCCTTCCGGCCAGTAGTCAAAGGTTTAAGGTCTGTAGCTTAATTATAATAAGGTGGTTGGGACTTAAAATGAGGGCATATGTCAATCTTAGCTGGATGTGTATTGGAGACAAGGTAAAGTCCACCGCACTTCCCCCCGTCTGTCTCATTAGAACCACTGAAAATTAAAATTAAACAACAAAGAATGAAGGGAATCAGGATATGCCGCCCCCAAATATATGCGACTTTGGTATAAGAATTCTTTTGAGCAGAAGGCCTGTGAATTTTTAGAATCCCTTATCTGCCTAAAGGCAGAGGTTCCTAAAAGAACTAAATTGTCATTGTTTCCTGGTGGAGGAGTGATTAGGTTAATGGCCTCTGAAGAAGCAAAGCACACACCCCTGGGTTCCAGTCCCAGGCCCTGGGCTGGGTCGGGGGGCGGGGGGGGGGGGGGGGGGGGGGGGGGGGGGGATAGGGCACACAGCCAGTGTGAACAACTAAATAAAAAAATAAAGATATTTCTTCCTCGTCTCTTTTCCTGCCTATCTGCCTACTCACCTACATTCCTTCCTTTCCTTTTTTTTTTAAAAAAAAAAAAAAGAACTGAACTGTCAGAGAATTCTCTTCCCCAGCAACTCCTGTACTTTGGAGCTTAGAAGTCGGCACCACACCGAAACAGACATTGTCACGAGACTATCATGTCTCCCACCTATTCTCATAAGGGCCCATTTATCTATCCAAAAAATCATTTTTGCCCCATAACTGTCCTTTACCTCCCCGTCTCCTACCAAGTTAGGTAGATAACCCCCAAATTCTAACCATTCCCTCCAGTTACACATCACTGAGTATTCCTGAGTATATGCATGTTACATTCATAGGTGATCTCTGTAAATGAATTGATCTTGTCAGTTTAATTCACAGAACTCAGGAATTAAATCGAATTGGGGAGAGGGAAAGCTTTTTTCCCTCACCTATACATTCAGGCAGATAGGGCCATGATCTGAGAAAACAGAAGGGCAGGACATGGAGGGTGGAAAAAAGCCAACATAAATCTGTGTGATGGAATGGACCACACATGGGCACCTGCCACTTGATTCTCCCGGGTGGGGGCGGGGGGGGGTGGGTTGAGAAATTTTATGAAATGAGTCTCAGAATCCTCCAGCTGGGGGATAAAACAAAGGCATTTTTATTCTCTGCCTTTTGTCCTCTGTTGGCTGATGGTTGCGCCATAGAACTTTTACTTCCCCACACTTGGGTGTGGAGGTTTTAATGCAAAGTGAGTTTTCCAAGCATTTCCAGGCATTCGGAGAAGCTTAGAGGCAGGACACATCTGAGAAGTGTGTGTCAGCAGGAGCCAGCGTGGCACCATTCACTGAGATGTGACTGGCTTTGGAAAGGAGGCTGAGAGAACGTTAGGTAGAGCACAGAAGGAGTTTGACACAGAGCACATTCATGCACATTAAGGCATATTAAAGTGAATGGTTAGGCTCAACCTGGTGACTTAGGCATTATGTCTGCACCTGTGGCCACATAGAGTCCTGGGTTCCTGATCTGGGGTTAGGGGATGGGGCAGAGCAACCAAGGTGATAATAAAGAATGAATGAAGGAAGGAATGAGTTTCTTCCTCCCCCTCGCTTCCTGCCTGCCTGCCTACTCACCTTCATTCCTGCCTGCACCTTTGCTGTAAAAAAAAGAACTACATGTTTTTCAAGACAACAATGTGGGAAAATCTGTCAAGACAAGGAGAGCAACTCAATTCCCTCCCCCAGCCCCAACTTGGGAGGATGGCTTTATGCCTTTTATTCCAGCTGCTTTTGTACATGTGAAGTGTTGGCCATGGGAATAGGTTTTAATAAGTGTATGCACTTTTAAAGCAAATCCAAGTGCAAAAACTGATGAAAAATCTTTTGACAAAAAAGAGTTCTAGACATTTTCTAAAGATTTATTTTTAAGCTTGGATTACCCTAGTCTATGAATGGCTGTAAAGCACTATTGATTCCTGAATGCCTTATGGCTCACATTATCTAGAATTAGGGAAAAAGGTGAAACTTCAAAACAGAATTCTAAAGAAGATAAGCTGGTCAGGGTTTACGCAGAAACTGGACCTGAATGGCCAGATGCCTTTCCTGCAGCTCTTATAAGCATGGTGTCTACCGCACAATGAAAACCAGGACTCTTCACATATGACCCTTTCATAGGAAGATTGTGTAATTTCTAGGTACCCCCATGGTCATTCTCTGACAGAGCTTTTGTGGGCCAGGTGATGTGGTCGATACTTGCAAAGCACTGATAACGTGCATCAAAGCATTCTATTGCGGGTCCGACCTACTAACTGACCTCTGTAGACAGAGTAATGGTAAAGGCTGTTGACTGACATAAATTTTATCAAGGGCAAGACATCACTGGAATTTCACTGGAGGAGACCTTATCAATCCTTGCTAAGTACGAAAAAGGCTGACAGATACTAGGCACCAAGGCTTCTATCTTGGATCCCATGTTCTCACTGTGAGAAAATGTACCCCATGCATTTAGTAGTTCCTTACTCTGAATTTCTGTTTTTCTCTGAAACACAGAAACCAATCACTTGCTTTTCACTTGAGGCCTAGGAAAAATATGATAGCTTCTAGGAAACTCCCAGCAGGGTTACAGAGCTGCAGGCTGGCCCTCTACTTAACCCCAATCTTCAGGCAATTGGATATCAATATAAAAGCAATGAAATGTGACTCCTCCTCCGACTATCCTCCAACATAAATTCCAGGTGGGTTTATTTATGAAGAAACAACAAGACTTCAAGAAGCATTTGGGAAATTCTTGATCTTGGAGTAAAGAAAATATGCTTAAATAGGACACAATAAACACCACATATGAACCATAGTCATAAATGAAATAAATAAATTGGACTACCTTAGATGAATAATTTATTTTTCTATTTTAAATAACACCATTAAGAGAGTGGAAAAGTAAGCCACAGAGTGAATAGTGGTATTTGCTTCACATAATAACCAAGAAGGAGTTTATTTAAAGTCTATATCAAGAACTCCAGGATATCAATGGAAGAAATACAGAGAACCCAATAGAAAATTGAGTAAAAGATATGAAAGGCACTTCACAAAAGAGGATATTCAAATGACCAATAAACATATGAAAAAGTGAATGTAGACTAATGAAATCATTTGGCAAATTGTTTGGCAGTGTCTACTGAAGCTGACCGCTGTATGATACACACACACACACACGTTCCATCAATTCCACTTCTAGATATATACACAATTGAGATGAGTGATTTGTAAAACAGCATGTACACACGTATTCAGGTTTTCAACATGCATTTAACCTGTACAACAGTGTCCATAGCAGCATTAGTCTTCATATCCCCAATTTGGAAAGAATAAAATGTCATCAATAGGAGACTAGGCAAATAAACTGTTGCATAGCCATATAACAGAATGCAATAGAGCAATTAAAATGAATAAAATATAGCTATATACAACAACATGGATGAGTCTCACAAGTGTCATTGTCAGTGGATGCAGTCAGACACAAGAATATATTGTGGGCATGCTCTAGGGGAATAGCAGCTTGGTCAGCTGCCTCTGAAAGAGTGCAGTCCATGTACGCGCCAAGTCAGTGCAGCCGGAGCACATGGAAAGTGAACTACTGTGTGCGGGGCTGCTAATGCGCCAGCCTGAGCCCTGTGGGGGCACGAGGAGGTGCAGCAGGGTGGGCAGGTGCTCCCAGAAGCTGGCTATGAGTTTGACATCTGCTTCACCTCGGTGCAGAAGAGTGCAGTTCAGACCATCTGGACAGAGCTAGACATTTGTCCTCGGCCAAATGTAGCTGCTAGTGGTGAGGACTTGGTGCCTTCAGGAGTAGCACTATGGGGTCTGATTGACCTCAATATATCAGAAAATGCTGCCAGGCATGGCGAGGCCCAGGCGAAGCTCTGCGAGGAGCTCCTCTGAGGAGCCACCACCTCAGAGGGAGCCTGACCCTCCCTTCCTCAGCAACATCAATGCAGCGCTGGTTGAAAATCAGCTTCCCTCCTGTGAGTCTGAAAGACACTACTGCTAGAGTTCTGCCTTTTGGGAATGAAGAAGTTTTCCAGATGAAGGACGGAGAGGAGCACTGATCACGGTCCGTGGGTGGCAACAGCCTTGGGGTATTGTCAAGCACCTGGAGGTCTCCTGGAGAGCCTGTCACGGAGCTGAACCTGCCAACTGTTTTCTCATTGTCTATGATCGGACAAGAGCTTGAAGCCCACCAAGCTCACATGGTTCCTGGGGGGCAGAGAGACAGCACGTAAAGCTGTGGAAGCTGCGGCTGCCCGGAGCAAGGCCAAGACGTGAAGGTGAGTGTGCAGACTACCCTCCAAAGGACACCTCCCTGCCCACCTCATCCACTCCTCTGCATGTCTCCCTGCACATGACACACCGGCGACATCTGTGGGCTCTTAAGTTGTCACTGTAGTGGAGGACTGGTGACCCCCAATTTCCTTTGATCTATTTTGTTCCTTCCGATGAGCGATAGGAGAGGAGGGACTGGCTGGATAACCTAGGACCCCTCCCTAGCAAACTGGACTAGGGATGCACCCCCTACTTACACCCCCCATCCTTGAACTCTGACTCAGAGAGAGAGTTGCGACCCCTGGATACACCCAAAGGGAGGTCCTTTCTCCTGATAAATGAGACTCCACTTTAACAACTCTCTCTCTTGAGCCTGTAACCTCAAGCTGCATGCAACACTTCTGTTGTTTTCTAATAAACTTGCCACGTGGTGTTGGAATAAGATGTCTCCCCCCAAATTCTGTGCAGGACTAACTGCACTCGCCAGTGCCAGATGTCCACATCACCTTCCACCACTCCCTCAAACAATCAAGTCAGACTAGCACCTCTGGGGCACCTCAGTCCAAGCCAAAGGACGACCCTTGTCTAAGAGAGATAAGAGGTAGTAATTCTGGGGATTTTGCTAGTGCTTTGTTTACTAAGGAGCAGCTTGAGTGGGGGAGAAGGAGCCATGCTAAGGTATGTGCAATGAGGAGAAGCAAGGGAGCCTATTTGTGTTCCCAGCAGCCAGTCCTGTAATAACCTGTGGTCAGGAGACTGCGGGGCTCTAGTCATTTCAGTGGACGATGAATGTAACTGGCAGAGTGATTCAAACTAGCATTTCCTCCCTAGGAGGAGCTGGTTCCAGAAAATTGGGGTCAGTGCTGAATGTTTACATACTACTTTTAGTTTTAAGTAGATATAGATGCAGACATAGATGAAGTTTAGACATAAAGATATAGATGCAGAGATAAACAATCATGCATCACTTCACGATGTTTCCTCTTGTTTCCAAGTCCCCGTCTGCCTTGCTGTTTTGTGCCTCCTGGTCACATTTTTGCCTTTCCCTGTGTCTGATTTCTCAATCATGTTTCAGTTGCTTGGCCCTGCCACTCGGGCCCAGGATTCAGTACTTTGAGCGTAACTATACTAAATCTTTTTTTTCCAGGTCAGTATAATAAAGATGTGATAAGCAATTTAAAAATTAAAACAAAGACAGGTAAAATGAAGCTATCGTTTTAGAAATTACAATACATCATCTCTGAAAACTTCCTGGCTTTCTGACCAACTGAAAGATTCCTGTGGAAGACCTATGTCTTGACCCTTTCACAGGAGCCTCCTGATGCTGCATAGATATAATGTAAAACACTGGACGGACTGAAAAATCTGAGTCTAGAGGAGTCAAGACTCCTGATGCTTTGGAGGATGCAAGACACGTAAACATCAGAGCCTGGTCTTCAGAGATGAGACTCTGCCATTGGAGTTTGTGGTTAATTCCGGTTATCATTTATTGAACAGAGGAGAAAGCTCTGAAGCCCACTTTGCCCATCCTCACCCCAGGCGGGTATTTGGGGCACCCAAGTCTCACATGCAGCCTATTCCTTCCACAGAGCCTGAAGGGTAGACTTGCAATGACTTGAAAGCAAAGGAACTTGCCAAAGTGTGGTGATAGTAAGGGCTGTAGCAGCAGCAGAGAAGGGACAAGGGACACCGATAAAGTGTACAGGAATGCAGTCTGAGGTCTGCTAAGTGAGCAGTGAAAAATGGAAGGGTCATGGAAAAGAAGAAAAAAACAGGAAAAGAAGTATTACACAGTTCTTGAACATGTACTTTTTTTTGAAGAAAGAAATGAAGGTGAGTAGGCAGGTAGGCAGGAAGAGAGAGGACAAAGAAGCACTTTATTTGTTTGTATTTAGTTGTTCATATTGGTTGTTTCCACAGACCTGGGAAGGAAGCCCAGGTCCTTGGGATGTACATGGACTGAGCTCCTTTGGGGATCTAACCACTACTCCACCAGGGTGTGCCTTGGGAGCTACTATTAAAGTGAATTGACAGGGCTTGGTGACTGTTTGGATTTCTGATGGGGTAGTGAAAAGAAGGGGATTTATCTAAGACAGCTTTGGCTCGTGCAATCTGTACTGCAAGGATATCTGAGAAGCGTAAGGCATGAACCTTCTCAGCTGTGAAAACGCCAGCATCAAATCTCATGCCTTGGGAGAATTTCTTGAGCAAGTAATACAGCCTCTAGAAATATCTGCTCACAGAAAAGTAAGTCATGATTATAAACGGCTTATTTCTTTAGATTATAACATTTATCACAATTAAATTACATTTTTAGGACTGGTACAGCTGGCAATGTATAAAATACTGTTTTGTTTTGTTTTGTTTTTATCATAGCAGAGTGTTAAGAACATAGGACTTATCACAGATAGTAAATTTGAAGTCGGAGACAATGCTTTTGCACTCAGACCCTAAGATGGCTTAGAGGACATGCGCACTAACATAAGCCACAAAAACTAACTTGTGTCCTACCTGTCCCAATGTTATTGACATGGGCAAGTCAGTCAGCTTCCTGCCCCTTTGCCTCCCTCCTACACTCCTCTTCAGAAATTCCATGCAATACCAGGCACCAGCAGAGAGGGTTATAGCCCAGTCAGGAAGATCAGCTGGCTGAGGAGGCCAGGCAGCAGCAGAAGGAAGGGAGGGTTTTTTGTCATTCCTGCAAATGGGAGAAAAAGAAAATTTCCTCTATGGGGTTTCTCAAGATATGTGCCTCCTAAAGTTTTTGAGATTCATCTCAGGGTCAAAACCCCAAGAGGCTCCCTGTACCTGCTCAGTGGTTAGACTCTTCTCCTGCCTTTCAGGGATTTCTGAAATACTCAGGAATGCCAGAGGGAGAGCAGACTGTGAGGATACATCTTTTTGGTTCTCTGAATGTACAATCACCCCAAGTAGACTGAGTTCAGACGAATGCCTCAGTCTCTTCCAGAACTACTTCCCAGGACCTGTGCTCCAAGGGTAGGTGCCTTGTTCAGGAAGGCCTTTCCTTCCCCAGGTCTACAGCTTCCTGGTCATTGACGGATATGCTTGGCATTGGTCGTTCTCCACCCAGGAAGATGTTTCCAGGTGTGGACCTCATGGAAATTCACCTTTTGTTGGACTTTGAGGGAGCAACATATAAATTCCTTTCTCCACTGACTGCTGTTAACTGGTGTTCTGACTCTTGTTGGTTTTTGGCTTCCTCATCTGGAATTCTCAGTCTGCCTAAATCTGGACATCAGTCCCCTGGCCCAAGATGGTGGGCAGCAGCTTTCCTCTGTGGACTGTTTACCTGACTATCCTGTTTTTATTAGACTAAATCTAAATTCGAAAGTGCTCCTTGTGTAATCCAAGAGTCCCCTTGTAATCTCTCACTATGGTCCCATTTCTACCCCCAACATTTATCTTGTTTCCAGCTTCCTTTCAGAGCATCAAGACTAATCTGGCCCAAATAGGTGGATACTTTGTCCCTCTGCAGCTCAGATCCACTTTTGACTGGACCCTGGCATTTCAGCAAAATGAAACTTACTTCAGCAAAATGTACTGGAGACCTGGTTCAAGCCAGGCCTGAATGATAGGCCCTGAGTGCAGATGGAACAAGGAGACATTGTCTCTGTCATTAAAGAGATCATCAACTTAAAAACAAATGGTTATCACAGAGGTGGCAAAGTGTATGGTGGGGTGTATACAAGGTCATCCCTGGGAAAAGACAGTCTTTGTTATGTCATTTATATGTGCCAGGAGATAGGTTATGACCTTTCCTTTAATTCACATAGAAATACTACTGAGATGCCACAGAAATACCATTATTTATATCCTCATTTTACAAATAGAGACACGGATTTCTCAGGGTACTTGCCTAAAGTTACAGAGCTCATGGGGATGATCTGACTCCAAACATGTGGCCTGGAGCACAGTGTGATATTTAATTCTGCCTGAAAGTATCAAGGGAAGGTTTACCATAAAGGTGTTATTTGAGCTAGGTCTGTCTTGAAAATAATTGTGACCCTAAATTGGTAGTGTCTTCCAATGGATGAATGCAACAAAGAGTCAGAGACTTTGGGTGAGAAGGAACAATGTGTTTAACTGGATATAAAAGCCAGAACACCATGGGAAGACTGGAAAGTGGAGGCTATTGTAACACTTCTCACTCATCATGGGGCTGGAGAGGTAACAGTCCTTCTCGATGCTCCCCATGACTATTTTAAGCCATTATTGACATGCCTTCACTGAAGTTTATGTCCTCTGGTTTTACCATCTCTGACCTTCCCCAGGCTCAGGCATCATCCTTTTGATATGTTCTGCTGTATGACCCATTTGTGCAATAGTTTTCATTCTTTAATCCAGCCATCCACTTCTGTGGATGGGTCCTTCAACCTATTCAGAACTTTTAAAGTATCCACACTGGAAATCTCAAGGTCTGTCATTCTGTTTTCTCATTACCACCCTCAGTCTATTCAACTTTTACTCTCTTTCTCTTAAAACATCTTACTAAGACTACCAGTCCCCAGGATCTCTCTATCACCATGACAACCTCCTCAGTTCAGGTTCCTCATCTCCTGGTCAGATTACTGCAGTGGTCATTGTGCCTGAAACCAGGTGTCCCAAATCCCTTCATCGTTTCCTATACCCACTGACATACCAATATTTTCCACAACTCATGTTCTCTGGTGTCCACTGGATCTTTCTAACTTGTCTACATAGCCAGGAGTTTGGGAGCTTGACTGGGCTAGAAACTACCTGACCTATCATTTTAGGAATCTAAAACTCTTCATCTTGGTGGAAGGCCCCACTGTTGTCTGCCCTGGTGGTTTCTGGTAGCAGAGTATTCTCTCTTCTATTTCATATGGTCCTACTTCTCCCACCTGGAACACAGAATCAGAGTCACCTGAGTTTGCTCTCTGGCGCTCCTGACTTGTTAGTGGAATTACAGAAACAATTGTAGTTACTCTTAACTTTGGGGGGAATTTCAAGTGAAATTACATTAGAGTGTGTCCTACAGTGACTTTCTGATACACCTCATACTCTGGTATGAGTACGTCCTCTTCAGCTGGATGGAGAATGCCCTCAAAGCAACACCCAAGCAGGTTTCTATGATAAACAGTGTCCCAAGCGATTCAGGAAATCAAAGGGTTACATTATCAGGCAAAGATGGTGAGGCACATTGCCCAAAACTTATATTTCCACTCGGTTGTAAAATTTCTTACAATCTCTATAAACACTATAACACTTCCCTGTAGCAAGAAATTGAAGAGCTCTTGTCAAATAATAATGGAAGGCTTTGAACTGAAATTTATGTGAATTTTGACAGAATTCTCTTATAACTTTGCTAAATTCTATTGTAGTGTTCCCAGTATAGGCCACTATTGCTGTTCCACGGAAATCATTGAATTGTTTTGGATGACTTACACTATGCTTTATTTGCTTTCATCTTTCTTCTGAATTTTCCCATTTCTCTTTAAAATTTTGTATTCACTTCATGTTCTTCTTTTAGCAGCTAGGGTGCCTTTTACTCCATTTCTTCAGGACAGCCCTCTTACTAATCATCAGACAAGCATTATTGGCCGTATCTAGTGGACATGACGTGGCCAGGTCAGTCACCTGTAAAGAAGAAATAGTGTCTCGTGACTCATTTGTGGGAACCAGTAAGTACTGGTTAGTCATGAACTTCTTGCTTTGACATGTTCATGCCAAGGATTCATGGATGCTACATGTATGAAGATAATCTTAGTATATCATAAGTAGTGTAAAGAGAAAAAGCTAGACTTTGTGACTGTTTTGTTTCCTGATATTAGTTTTCACTCTTTACAGATTTAGTGTGCCTTCGTGGCTTGATAAGTCTGTGGGGTGAATTCCATGTACATCCCAAGGACCCAAGTTCATGATGGGGGTTGAGGGTGTATGGGGTTTGAGGGAAGAGACCAAGATGAACAACTAAATAAAATTAATAAAGTGCTTTTTCCTCCTCTCTCTTCCTGCCTCTGTCTGCCTTCATTGTTGTTCCTGCCTGCATCTTTACTTAAAAAAAAAAAAATCTCTTTTCAGATTCATGTTCTCTAACTAGCTTAACCACAGATTCAGCTGTGGGAACTCTATTGTTTCAAAGATATGACGGGAAAGCAAGGTCAGCAGGATGTGGGGTGGGAGTGGGTGGTATATATTACCTGTTGTGTCAGCCACTGAGTTAGGATCAGAAAGCAAACTGCTATAGCTAGAAGAGATGTCCTCTTCAAGTTCAGAAATAACTGCAAATAAATATAGAATCATGGAAGTGAGGTATAAACATTAGTTTAATTGATGTGTGAGATCTGTGTTAATAAATTTCAGTTTCAGATGGGGAAGTCCAGACTCCTATCTCCAATGACATTTGAACAGCTCAGAGGTCTCCCCCTCCCCCACCCCAAAATGCTCTCCAGGGTTCCTGGATGCAGGGACAAGGCAAATCTGACCTTCGACCCCTCCTAGGGAGCTGGTTTAGAAAAGAATTCATCCTCATAACAAACTGGGATGCATGTGAAGCAGATAGTTTTAGTGTCTGTCCCACCACTGTGTTTATTCCTTCATTCCCTGGTTCCCTTTCCTCTCTCTCCCTTCTGGTAACCACAGTCTTTCATCCTGTGAATGTTGTTCAGTTCATCTGTTTTATTTCTTTATAGCTCACATATGAATGTGGGGTTGGGGCGGGGGTGTCAAAGAAAATGTTTCCCTATTTCTCTGAGGTTCTTCACAGGCTGAACATATGAACAAATTAACATTAGGCATGATTAGTAAGAGGAAAGCCCAAATTTAATAGCGTACTTATGGAGAATTTACATGGCAGTAAATTCTGAGGTTGCTGGGGCAGACCCATATTTATATCTTGAGCTGGGGCAGGAAGGTCTCAGGGGAGCGATGAGGGAGTCTCCACATGGCAAGGAGGCATGACCCATCCTTGCTCTGAAAGTAAAGATAAATAACACCCCTTTCTACATTCTAGAGAATAAGGACAAAGGCCATTTCTAAATTAGGAGAAGGGTGGAAGCCTAGAGGATAGTAGATGGCTTCTTAAGGAAAGGACTGAAGGTAGAACTGGAGCTTCTCCCATGCCCCCGGGGCTGTCCTTCACTGTCCTTGGCTCTTCATGTCAGAGTGGGCCATGTATAGGAGACCAATTCTGAGAGTCTTGGGGTGTTCTGTTTTAGCTCCATCAAGTGAAACAATCCTGTACTTTTTATTTCTACCTTATTTCACTTAGCACAATGATCTCCAGTTCCATCCAGGTTCTTGCTAAAGGCACAATCTCAACTTTTTTAAATAGCTGCACAGAATTCCATTGAGTATACATGACACAATTTCTTTATCCAGTCGTCTTTCAATGGGCATTAAATTTCAAGATAAGGTGTTTGCATATCTTGGGTATTGTGAATTGTGCTACTATGAACATTGGGGTGCATATATTCTTTTTTTATTGGTAGTTTTGTATTCTCTGGGTGTAGGAGGTTATGCTAATTTAGATTCCCATCAGCAGTCTAGGAGAGTGCCTTTTTCATCACTATCTCTCCAACACTTATTATGTCTCGTCTTTTTTGAAATAGGCCATTCTCACTGGTGTGAGGTGATATCTCATTGTAGTTTTTATTTGCATTTCTCTGATGATGAGTGATGTAGAACATTTATTCATGTTTATGGATCATCTATGTGCCTTTCCTTGAAAGGTGTCTATTCAATTTTTCTGCCCATTTTTTTTAGTGGATTGTTTGCATTTTTGTTGTTGAGGTGTATGAGCTCTTTATATAATTTGGAGACTAACCTCTTGCCTGATGTATATATGCAAATATCTTCTCTCACTCAGTGATTTGCATTTTTTTTTGTTTTATTAGTGGTTTCTTTTGCTGAACAGAAATTTTTTTGTTTGATATGGTCCCAATTGTTTAGTTTTACTTTAGTTTTCTTTGCTGTATGTGTCACTTCCCCAAAAACATCTCCAAGGTTGATGTCGTGGAGCATGTTTCTTACATTTTCCTCTATATCTTTTATAGTTTCAGGTCTTATGTACAAGTCTTCGATCCATTTTGAGTTAAATTTGGTGTGTGGTGCTAATGAATAAGCCAGTTTCTTTCTTTTTTTTTTGGTCTGTGGTTGGCTGACTATACAATTTTCCCAGCACCATTTGTTGAACAGGCTTTCCTTCCTCCATTGTATGATCTTGGCACCTTTATTATAGGTCAGTTGTCTATATACATGTGGCTTTATTTCTGGGCTTTCAATTTTATTCCACTGGTTTGTGTGTCTGTTTTTTTGTTCCAATACCATTCTGTTTTGATGACAATCACTCTGCAGTATTGTTTGATGACAGGAAATGTGATTCTTCCATTTTTCTTCTTTTTTATGAGGATTTTATGAGGATTGCTTTTGCTATTCAATGTCTTTTGTGATTTCATCAGACTTTAGTATTGTTTGTTCAGTTTCCTTGAAGAATATTCCTGGGATTTCTATTGGAATTACATTGAATCTGAAAGTGCCATTTTAACTGCTAATTCTTCTAATCCGTGAGTATGAAATATCTTACCATTTATGTCTCTATTTTTTCAATGCCTTATAGTTTTCAATGTATAGGTATTTCACCTCCTTTATTAAGTTTACTCTCCGGTATTTTATCTTTCTTGGGTGCTATTGTTAATGAGATTTCATTCATGATTTCTCTTTCCTTTACTTCATTGTTTACACATATAAATGTCACTGATTTTTGTGTATTTTCTTTATTTCCTGCCAGTTTGCTGTATTTATTTTTTATTTCTAACACATCTTTAGTGGAGTCTTTAGAATTTTCTAGGAAAAAACTCATGTCATCTGCAAATAACAATAACCTTATTTCTTCTTTTCCTATTTAGATTCATTTCATGTCTTTTTTCTCTCAAAACCTGACAACACCAATTGCTTGTGAGTACGTAGGGCAATAGGAAATCACATTCATTGCTGATGGGAGTACAGATGTCACAAATTCCAGAGAAGTCATCTCACCAATGTTTATAGTAATATTTATTGTTTCTAGTTCACAATGCTAAACTCCATTTAGGATATTGAAATTACATCTCCATCTATATTTCACTACCAGAGTTCCAGCATCCCTAACTGCCACTTTTTCCCCTCACTGATGTCTGGACTTGCATTCTGACCCTCCTTTACATAGCCAGTAGGCTTTTGTATCTTTAATTCATACCAATTATTAGTATCACTACTGGTGCTAGGAAATGGTGCTGGGAAATTATATAGCCAAACACATGCAACAAAAAGGGGTGTGGGGGAAAACGTAGTGGTAAGGGACACTGGAACTCCTTTAATGTATTTTTCTTACCTAATTTCTCTGGCCAGGACTTCCAGTACTATGTTGAACAGTAGTGGTAAGAGTGGACCACCTTGTCATGTTTCAGGTCTCAAGGGGATGTTGCAGTGCTCACCGTTGAGTATGTTGTTGGCTGTGGATTATCCTATATGGCTTTTATTATGTTGAGGTATGTGTCTTCTATTTTCATTTTAGCAAGCGTGTTTATCGTGAACTGGTGTTGAATCTTCTTAAATGCTTTTTTCTGCATCTATGGAAATGATTCTTTGATTTGTTTATCTTTCCCTTTGTCGATGTGGTGTATTACATTGATTGATTTGCCTATGTTGAACCATCCTTGCATCCTAGGAAAAATACTACTTCATCATGATGTATAATATATTTAACATGCTATTGAATTGGTTTGCCATGATTTTATTGAGGATTTTTGCATGTGTGTTTATCAGTGATATTGGCACATCATTTTTCGCTTTTGGTGGTGTCCTTATCTGATTTTGGAATCAGGGTAATGTTCATCTCCTAAAATGTATTTGGAAGTATTCCTTTCTCTTCAACTTTGTTGAAAAGTTTAAGTAGCATCAGTATTAGGTCTTCTTTGAATGTTTGGTAGAATTCACTAGTGGAGCCATCCAGTTCTGGGCTCTTGGTTTTGGGGGAGACTGTTTATTACTGTGTCAGCTTCTGCACTTGTGATCGATCTGCTCAAGTTATCTGTTTCTTCCTAGTCCAGTTTTGGAAAGTTGGGTGCTACGAATTTCAGTACCTTGTGCTGAACTATTCTTGATTAATGCCACCAAAGTGTTACAAGATTCTACAATCCCACTGGTGCATTTTGGACAAAAAAACATACTATTTGGTGGTACCAATAATTGATATGAATTAAAGGTACAAAAACCTACTAGCTATATAAAGAAGGGTCCAAATACAAGTCCAGACATTAGTAAGCAAATTCTTTATTAAAGGGGACTATTGCAATAGGGAGAGGCTCCAGGTCAAACCTGGAACGTCTTAGGGAGGGATGAACAAGAGTCTTACATGCAACGCTGTTATGAGTAGAGCCTATGGGACTGGTGGCTGCAGAAAGAGGAAGGAGGCTGTTACAAAATGCTAATGGTAGTCTTTTTAATATTAATGCTTCATAGAAAGAAGTAAACAAAACAATACAAATGATAATACAAAATATGCTAGCGGGTAAGGCAGAGCAGTTTTTATGGTCAAACACATGGTGTTTTGGTCTGAAATAGAGTGAACAAGTAACAGTGCAAAAGTTCACATCAAGTTCAAGATATTGTGGTTCCTAGTCACACCAGTCTAATGTTAAGTCAAATACAAAGTTTGATCAGCCTTGTCAGTCTGTCCCTTTTTCTTTTACTTTCTTTTTTCTTTTTCTTTTTTAAGAAGAAGGAAACAGACAAGTAAAAAGGCATGTAGGCAGGCAGGAAGGAAAGGAGAGAAGAAAGAAGCAGTTAGTTTAGCAGGTAGTTCTTAATTTTTGGTTGTTTCCCATCCCCCACCCCAACCCGCAGCTCCAGGTTGTGAACCTAGGTCCTTGGGCTTTATGTAGACCACACCATAGCTTCAGGCTTAGCACCTGAGCCACTAGTCAGTGGCCTGCATTAGTCTGTCCTGTTTTTCAAGACAGGCTTTGAGAATCTGTCCTGTGGACAATTCAGAGGTAAGGGGAATCTGAAGTAGAAGGTACTGAGTGTATTAGTCCTGACACTCAGTTTTTTTTTAGCAATGTTATTCCCAGAGGACCAGTTGAACCATTTCTTGGACACACTACTAAAAAGTGATTTTAACATCCTACAAATCAGGCATCTTAAAAGTGAAATGAAAAAGAGAAATATTAATGTAAAAGGCCATATTAAAGTTAGGAGTTGAATCCTAAGAATATCCAGTCCAGAGGATTCCAAGAGATAGTATATGAAAATTTTTTGATTGTGCAGCACTGCCTGTTTCTTGAAGCTAAGCTGAGAATGCTTTGGGTGATGTTTTCCATATAAGGGCATGTATGAACCAAGCATTTTGTCAGACTTGCGTAGTACTGAGATAACATCTTGTCCAGGCAAAAATTTGGCTCATGCAGGGTCTCCTATAGTAATGTCTTCCGAGATTTATATTATAGGAATGAAGGGGAATTTCTGCCCCTGCCACCCGCTCTGGGTTCTTCTTGGGCCGGTTGAGTAACCAAAACAGTATCAGACAGATTAGTAGGAGGACAAGCTCAATTTAACTGCATACATATGGGGAATCTACATAGAGAATGAGGATTCTCTTTTTAGTGGAGAGACAAGAGTATATATTCTGAGTTAAGGACTTGGACTGGGGCTTTAAGGAAAGGAGGACTCACATGTTGAGGAGAGGGTGACATATACAATAAGACGTTTATAGATCTTTGCCCTGAATATAGAGAGCCGTTTCTGGTAAAACCCTAAGGGACGATGGAAAAGTCAATCTTTATTTTGGGAAGCCATGTGTCTAGTCAAGTTTCTATTACAGGAGAATGTCCTTATAGCTCAGGCAGCTAAGATACTGGCGTGCAAACCCTGTAAAGCCCTAGGACCCAGGTTCGCAACTCTGGGCCTGCGTGAAAAAACAAAATAAGCAACTAACTAAATAAAGATGCGTCTTCCTACCCTCCCTCCTTCCCTTCCTTTCTCCTCTCCCTTTCTTCTTCCTTTCTTTAAAAAAAAAAAAAAAAGGGGGGGATGTATGCCCTTGTGACTCAGGCAGCTGAGATACTGGTGTGCAGACCACACAAAACCCAAGAACCCAGATTTGAGAAGCAGAGCTGGGGTGAAAAAACAAAAGTGAACAACTAAATATATGTTTATTCCTCCCCTCCCTCCCTTCCTTCCTTCCTCACTCCTCCCTTACTTGCTTCCTTGCTTCTTCTTTAAAATAATAAGTTTCTATTCCAAATGGAATAAGAGAAGATCAGGCATAGAGTGTGATGGAATCCTGTTGATGTTTCCCATGAAGAGGTGCTAAATAGAAAAGGGACAGAACACCTGAGAGACAGAAGGCAGAGCGGATTCTGAGAACACAGAGGGAGCAAATAACAGAAGAGCTCATCATTCATTTACATCTGACAGATGACTTTTTAAAAGTTTACTGGGATATAATTAACCATAAAGTTCACTAATTTTAAGCAAAACATACAATCCTTTTTATTAAGTTTACCAAGTTATGAAACCATCACCATAATCCAATTTTAGGACATTTTCATCACCCCCAATAAGATCTCTAAAGCTCATTAACAGTTAACCTCCGTTGCCACCTTCCACTGCAGGCAACCATTAATATACTAGTTTCTCTAGAGAGTTCTCATTCCTGGATATTTCGTATACCTTTCATATACAATATGTGGACTTTCATATCTTCTTTCATTTAGCATAAATATTTTTGAGGTTCATCCATGAATTGCATGTATCATTCAGTATTCATTTCTTTTTCATTCTGACTGGGACCCAGCATGTGCATATGCATTATGTTTATCCACTCATCCACTGATGGCTTGTTTTGGAGGATCTCTTTTAGGCTATGATGAGTAATGCTGTTATGAACATTCTCATGCAAGTACTTGAATGAATATATTTAATATTAATTTTGATACCTAGGAATGAGATTGTCACAGCAGTCTATTTCTTGACAAGAAAGAGAAGACAAATGTGTGACACAAGTCTCTCAAGACAAAAGCTAATATTTTGTATGGTTTGGGGGGAAACATGGGGGTTAGGGATTCATTGGGGTTTGGTTTTGTTTTTTTCTGACTCTAGATGAATGATAAAGTCTTTACTAACATCTGATGGTAATCATTTGACTCAAATGTTGAGGAACATCTTTCCTCAGCTGGCTGATTTACCTTTTTCCATCAAGGCCTGATGTGAATTTTTAAAAGCTTATAAAAACTCAGTGCAAAAGCTTAAAGTTTCCCTGAGCACACACTCTTGGTTTCTGTTTTCTGTCTTTGCAGAGACATACTTCCATGGAAATAGCCTAGAATCTAAACAGAACTTGAAATCCCTCTATGTTTGAAATCTCAAGATGTGGGTAAAGTCAGCCAGAGCATTCACTAAAGATTGCTGACTCCCCCGATCCATTTCAGCCCCCTCCTCACTGCTTGGTAAGTGACCTCCTAATTCGTAGCCTGACCAGATGTGACTGGGCGTGGTGAACAGGACGTACCAAGATGTCCTCAATGCTGTTTCCCCAGATAATATTATCTTTGTACTTTGCTTAGTGCTGATAATCTTCAAGGTTTTCTGTGCCCACTTGTACTGCAGTTGACTTGTAACTCTTTATGTCAGCAACATATTTACCTCTTTGTATTCAAATGTACAAAATCCCTGCACTGACAAACTGGGGCACAGATTTCTGCCTCTGGGCCACCTCTGACATTTGTTATTAGAAAAACTCATGTCTCTGTCTGCTGGACCTCCAGGCACTTTCTTTGGAATGCAAACTCAATATGTGGAAGCCCGTAGTAAAGATTTGCATCTCATACAACAGTCCTCTATCCTGTCTCCTGACTACACTCCTCAATCTGTTATTTTCACGCTCTTCTTCCTAGAAAACTTTACAGCGAACACCAATTCCTCTACCTTCTACCATCACCGTGGTCAGTTCAGGTACTTGGTTATTTGCTCAGGTTACTTACTGCGGAAGCCGTACCTGCAACCAGGTATTTTGCCTGGAACCAAGGTCTTCTGATTCCATGAACAGTTTATGTTGCCACATTCTGGTATCTTCCATGATTCATGTTCCCTGGGGCCCACCTGATATTTCGGACCTTTCTGCACAGCAGGGAACTTGAAAGCTAGGCTAGCTTAGAAACTGCCTGGGCTGCTCTGTGCTGGGATATCTGCCCTGCCTTTTAAGGAACTTAGTACTTACTCTTCAGCACTTTGTTGAATGTGTCTGTTCTCTGCCCTGTTGGCTTCTGGAAGCAGAGGACCACCTCTTCTATCTCATGATGGCCCTGCAGTCTCAGACTCACCTAAGCTTCTAGAGAAGCTGTTGAAAGTATTGTCATCTACATTTTTCTCAATGCTATGGTTAGCATTTTTAATCACTTTAAGGTTAACATTTGACATTATATTTTTATCTTCTTTTTTTTTAATGGTGACATTCCAAAACTCATAGTCTGAAATCAGCATTTTATTTTTGTGTGGATCAAAAGCTTATTCTTTAACAGCAGTTCCTTAAAATGTTCTGATGTCAATGACTGTGTCCTCTCCATTAAAATATGATAGATGAGTAACTATTTGTCGAGAAAAAGATCCGAGCTTGTAGCAAATAATAATGAAAGACTTTAAAGTGGAAGTTCTATGAATTTTGATGGAATTCTCCTAGAGTTCTGCTAATTCTGTTGAAATGTGCCCACTATAAGCTACTAGAGCTGTTCTATGGAAATTACCGAATTGCTTATTCTGTTGCTGGGTTATTGTTTTGCTTTGTTTTCTCATTTTCCTTTGCCCCTTTCTATCCAGTTGTTTCCAGTTCTTCTTTTAATGGTCATGGTGGTCTTGCCTCCATTTATTTCGTATATCCCACATACAGATATTTAAATAATGTGTAAGCCATGTCTGTGCAGAGCCCACAGTATGGGCTTTTCCTCAGTTTGAAATTTCATGTGTTCCATGTGAGCTCAGAGCTCATGTATGAACATAGATATGATTCACACCAACTTCTCTATAAATAATTAAGTTGTATGACTTTTATTTAGCTTTATAATTAAAAAACAAACTCTTCCCATTTAGATCCACAGACCTAACAGACCCTAGTTATGCCTCATCTCTAGGGGTCTTCTTGTCCCATGGGATATGAAGGGAGTAGCTATCAGTTGAACGTGGATCTAGGACTGGACAAACATTACCTGTACTTTAAGTACCAAAATGGGATCAAAGGTGAACTGCTTTCTCCTTCTGGTTTATCTCACTAAGCATAATTCTCTCCAAGTCCATCCATGTTGCTGCAAATGGCAGGAAGTCTCCCTTTGGTGGCTGCATAGTATTCATCTTCTTTATCCACTCATCTGTTGATGGGCATTAAGGTAGTTTCCAGCTCTTGGTTATTGTGAAAAATGCTACAATGAACATGGGAATGCATATATCTCTGCAATTGAGTATTGTTGTGTTTTCAGGGTAAATACCCATTGGGAGTATAATGGATCATATGGAATTTCCATTCACGATTCTTAAGGCAAATCAAAGGGTACTGAAGAGATAGGGGAGGGGTAGGGGGAAACGGGATAAAGGAGTTTCCTTGCAAAGTGAAAGGGAAAAAAGGGAAAATATTGGTAAACCTATTGTGCTATATGCAGATGTAAATTCAACTATTACGTATACCTCAAAACAAGTCAATGTCAAAATGCAATATCTCTTCAATAAAATCTATTTTTTTTAAAAAAAGGTGAACTGCTTTGTCGAACACTCACGTCACCTACAGTCTGAACAAGGATGACAAAGAAACACGGGACAGTGAACGTTAGCACACCTTTCCTGTGCTGCTTCCTGAACATCTTTCATCTTAAGTTCCATAGAAAATTTCTCAGTGCTGTGATCATTTACTTTGCCCAATTTGCTTCAGATATCTAAAGTAAATCTTTTGCATTTTATTTTCTTTTTTGGAAGCTATAAGCCACATGGCAAGGCCTGTCAAAGAACTACTTCATTCTGGTGTTTTCCATTTTTTTCTTACATGAGCCTTTATTAGATGATAGGATTTTACTGTCATCCTTGAACCTGTGGTCATATTTTGCACCACTTCTGATGTCATCTTGGCAGAAATGAAGCACCACAGATCGTGGGAGTGGTACAGGGCCGAGTATTCATGGGAAACCCCTTTGAGGTTTTTGAGTTCTCCCTGCTCTAACTCTATTTCTAAACTGCTTTTGTGTTCAAAAGTCGTTGTCATTTCAGGTAGTGATCACCAACTGAGTCTTTCCACATCTGGTAATTTTTTCCTATGTGACTTGTAAGAAGATAGAGTTTTCTGTGTCTATCGTTAAGCAAGATTGACCCTTCCTAGACCTTTCCCAGATCAACGATGAAAAAGACATTGCCAGCTCTCTGTGTTTCATGTTAGACCACATGTTCCTGGATTGTCAAGTTAGTTGAAAGTAAAATCATCAGCATACCAAAAATGACTCAAAAATTAGGATTTCTCCTTGATGCTTTCTTGGACTATGATGTCCTGAAATAGCCAATAACTCAGGTATCCCTTAACGATCAGGATTAGTTACCCCAGCCAGTGAAGTTCCATGTCTCTACCTATTTGCTTGGTGGCATGAGGAGACCAAAATGGCAACTGAGCAGTTTAAGCTCCTCACTGTGTGAGACCATGACTGTGTTCTTCTCGGAATGTTTTCTCATTTATGAACTGAGGCACGCACGCGCTCACCCACACACCTATACACACACTCCACACTGACCCTGGGTCGAAAACCCAAGTTCATAGACTTTACATGGCCTGCATCTTACCCACTTTGGCTGCCTGAGCCACAGGAGTGCTCCAGGAATTAAGGCTTCTAAACCAGTCAAGAGCAAGATTTAGTGGGACAAGAAGCAAAGTCCTAGATTATTAGCTGTGCTCATGATAGGGGCTACTCCTATCTCCGCCTCTTTCTCCCTGTATGTTTGTGTCCCAGCTGTGGAGGCATTAACAGTCATCACAATGGGGAGGTTAATGATTTCAGAGAAAGAGGGGAAACCAGCAAGTAGGCCCCCTCACAATGGGGAAGTTAATGGTTTCTAGAGTGAGTGGTTTTGACAAAGAAATTTTAATTAAGGTTAAATGCAAGCAGCAAAGAGAGCATGAGGGCTTCCCTGCTCCTGGATCTCATTCTGCCTGTCTCAGTTTTGGTAGAAATATTGGAAGCAAGGAAGAAAAATCTGGAAGTATGTTTATTCCCCTGAGGACACATTTCTGTCCTTGGTGAAGGAAAGGTTCCTACGAAATGAAGTCACCAGTTGGTCTCCCCAGGGAATGGTGCACCCTGGGGACTCAGTGCTGGCCTTTTGTTGGTGCTTACCAGTAGTGGTAGCCAAATTAATTTTGACAAAGGAAATCACCTTGTTAAACTTGTGCTTAGCTCCATCTCTGCCATCATGCCACTTTGTACCTGGGCCATTGAACAATCACTAGGAAGGCTGGGGAAAGAAAACAACTGACAGCTACATGTCCAGTCATCTTTTTTTTCTTTTTTTAAGAGGAAAGAAGCAAGCAGGAATGGATCTAGGCAAACAGAAACTTAGTACTTTTTAACTTAATTTAATTTTATTTTTTTCCCCACTCTAGGTTGTAAACCTAGGTCCTTGGGCTTTACACCCCAGATACCATCTTAACATCTGAGACACCAGGGCATGCCATGAGCAATCATCTTGTCCATCTATTATTGAGTGGCTCATTTACAGTGAATGCCTACCGCTGAGTATTTTTGTGAGACATGATTGTCATGACACTCTATGTTAACTCCAAACTACATCTTTTTTCCAGACCATTCTTATCATGAAAGAAACTGGCCTTCCACTTAATCAAGAGGTTCTGGGCCTGTGAACTAGCTTAGGTTTGATAACTGTGTGTGAAGCAGTAAATTCTCATTGTAGTGACTTAGGTTCAGTTTGGGTTTTCTGATTATACAGCTAACGCCATAACTAGTAGACTGTTGATCTGTTCACTTCATTCCTAAGAACTCCAGGATCAATTAGCTGCCACCATATGTCTCTGAAAGTCAAAACACTCTAATAATCTTTCTGTCCCTGCCACTGATTGTGGTCATTCATTCACCTTGACTCAAGTAAAGAGCTAGCACCTGGCCTCTACCAACCCAGATCCTATTTTTCCCCCTGAGATCAGAAAGTGCAGTTCTAAGGTATGTCTTCCACTACCATCTTTGACCTTGCTCTCCAGGGGTGCGTCCAGTACCTGTGCCTGCTTTGTGCTCTGGTACATGTGATAAAGGGAAGGTTTAGAATGGGATGCTGCATAGCTATAATCTCCTCAGCATTTTTGCAAACTTCCAGAATCAGCTTGGGAGCAGAGAGAAACAGAGCAAATTTCAGCCCCAATGAGAAAACAAAGTATGAAATTTCTTCAAGACCACATTGGTACCAATTCCTTTAAAGTAGTCACAGGATGTTCTCTTCTTATTTCACCTAAAACTGCCCACAGCGACTGCTTGGTCTTTGATAATTAAAACACCCCTTTCTTATTCCATAATGTATCAATAGTCTGCACTAAAACTACCCTCCTCTGCCTAGGCTGGTTATATCCCTAATTGCCTCACCAATCATTAATCAGCTCTTTCTGCCCACAGGAACTCTGTTCTTGTGCCTTTGCTTCCTCATCTATTTTACCTAATAAACTATAAACTGCATTTCTGAACGCCTCAAGAATTCTTCCTTGAATTGTCACTGCCAGACCCCAGCAGCCCCAGCAACACATGGAGCATCCTCTGGAACATTCCAGGTCTGTGAATGCAGTGGTGGAGGAAGCTGCACATTTAGGTCTACGCTAAAGACTCCCAGATCCCTGAGAGTTAGGGCCTTTGACACCTAACCTCACTTAACCCCTAAGTCATGTGGAAGGAAATGAAAGAAAACAGCCAAAGAAATCAGCAAAGGGTAGGAAAAGCCCCAGCAACCATGAAGGGCTTAACTAACACAGAGAGAAATGGAGACATATCAGAATAAACAAGCCTGTAGAAAGCATCAGGCAAGAATGCTTCCAAGAAGAGAACACACAGAAAGCAACAGACTACCAAACAATTTTTAGTGGCTCAGAAATAAAGAAAAAATCTTCCTTAATGATAAAGAATTCTTAAGACTTGTCCTGGGCAATTTTCACACATTAAGTGTACCCAGCTCAGGAGATAAAATACCCTCTTACTGCGATGCAAATATGCTCCCTCCACCTCTATTGTCACATGTGGATGTTGGAAAGCAACCAGAAGCTGGCTTTTAACAAATCTTTATTATAGGCTGATAAATGCATTCTCTGCTATGTGTGACCCAGATTCTCAAAAACATAAAACTAGGTCCAGGCAGCCTGATGGAAGAGTGGTTTGATCAGTTGCCTTCGGTGAGTACAGTCCATATACATCTCCAGGACCTGGGTTTGGGTCCCGTTGCTGGGGGGAACAACCAAAATGAATAACTAAATAAAATAGATAAAATACTTCCTCCTCCTCTCTTCCTGCCTGCCTCTACTCACCTTCAATCCTGCCTGCACCTTTCCTTAAGAACAAAACCCAACAACAACAACAACAAAAACATAGGTCCAGTTCTCACAGAATTTGAACTCAAGACACCAGGTAACAACTTGATTCTACCTCCCTGGGTCAGTCCTCAACCTGACTCTGAAAAATCATTTTTATTATCTTAAAATAATAACTTTGGTTTGCTCTGGTAGCTCAGTCTATGGCTCCTATGTTGTCCACATAAAGCAGCCAGGGGACATGAGGACAACCAAAATGAACAACTACATAAATAAATAAATGCATCTGCCTCTCTCTTCCTGCCTTCTTGTGCCTTCATTCTTGTCTGCTTCTTTTCTCTTTTAAAAAAGGAAGAAGAAACTTGAGTCAACTAAATATTAAGTACAATCTCACATGTGGGTCACTCAAGTTAAATACCATTGCCTAAATCCATATAAATACATACTCCATCATTTCATGCCTATTCAAATTTACATTTCATCTTCTTTGGTCTAAGGCACTTAGAATCCACTTCTGCACATATTTTCCAGCTTTAATGCGATAGTTCTTACTCATTCTGACCTACATACAGACTAAAGTCAGTTTTAGAAATTTAAAAAAATAACAGAGGGTATACTGGGATTTCTGAACAAAACATCCAAACTCCTGTTGAATGACACACTTCTCTTTAGGCTCACATTGATCACTCCTTATAGAATATCCTCCCATTCCTATGTTCTTTCATGATTACACTGAGATGCCTCTTTCTCCCCTTAAACAGAGAAATGAGGAAAATGAGTGCCCCAGCAGAATACTTGAAAACAGACACATAAAAAATCATTCTGATGTAGACAAAAACATTCCTGGGGCCCCCTCCTTCTGTAAGGGAAACTTTCAAAGTGGAAGTCAAAACAAATATTATCTGATTCAATAGACAATGTCAATAGGTCTGTGAAAAAACCATGTAAGAATTACCAAATTAAATAAGCAGGCCCCCCTCACTCCATCTGCTATAGAAAAGACAGGAGAGAAGCTTTTTTGAATACTCCCTAAGACTTCTGTAACACTGACATTTTAAATCACCCCTCTGCTTGCCTCTCTTTAATATTCAGAGCCAAGGGACTGAAGGTAAACCTCTTTTGTAACACATGGGTACAAACCAGATCTGCAACAGGACTGCTGTTACAAAGAGCCCACTCAAAACTACAGTGGTGGGTAGTCTGTAAAGCAATCTGTCTGGCTGTATCTGGGTTCAAATCCTCAGCCTTAATTAGCCAATAAACTCTCTGTTAAGTTTCATAATATCAGGAATCCTATAATTTTACTTAATAGTAAGGAGAAGGGGGTACCTAGGCTAGTAAGATTTGACTTTAACGTAACCCTGTGTAGATAGCATCACTTTGAGAGGCTGATGAAAGCTGTGACTCCTCTCTAGAGGAAACGCACATAGACAGAAAATATGCTTTGAACTTTCAGGTGCTCAACAATTTTCAGTCATCCCATTAATAAATCTGCAGTTCAGAACCTATGCCCCTTTGACTTGTTCAATGTATTAAAAGTATGTGTAGAAAGAAAGTGTCCGTCGAAGGGATACTGGTTAGGAATGAGTAAAGAAAGATCACATACGATAATTGTACATCCAAATATCATCCACTGGAATAGAAGCAGTGTCTTCTAAGGATTGTAAGGGGTGGGGGAACGTCTAGGCCTGCCCTTGTGGCTAAGCCCAAAGACCCTGGGTGGGGGGTGGAGGTGGGGGTGTTAGGGGCCAAAATAAATAAATAAAAATACTGCCTGCCTGCCTCCCTTCCTCCCTCCCTCAGTGGCATTGTCTCCATAAAGCTCAAAGACCCAGGTTCACACAACTAAAATCAAAATGAACAACTCAATAAACAAGTTGCTTCTTTCTCCTCTCTCTGTCTCTTACATGCCTTCATTCCAGCCTGCACCTTTGATGAGGTGGGGAGTGAGCTGAGACATGCTGATGAGATGCTGAGTTCATCCAGAAAGAATTCCTGGAGAGTCAGTCAGGAACATACCCCAAGTTTATTAAAAGCAGAAATAGATGAGGTTACATCAAGAGAATGCACACGTGTGCATGTGTGGGACCTAAGCTGCCTGCCTCTCACTCAGGCAAGATGGAGAGTGTTAGGGGCCTTGGGGGCATGTCCAGATACCCTGGAGGGAACTGGAGGTAGTATCTAGGGGTGTGTCCCTAAGCTGAGATCCCTTCCCCGGTCTCTTTCAGGTTTTGCCAGTTAGTCCACTATTCATACATTTCTATACTGTCCTGTAGATTTCAAGTTTAGTTGTCCCCGCATCACCTTTCCTTTAATTAAAAAACAAGTGGGATCTAGTTAAGCTTATGAAGTCGGAACTCATTTTTCTCAGATGAGGATTTTAAGGCACAGAGAGATTACGTAACTTGCCCATGGCACACAGCCGGTGGACACAGATTTGAATCCCCATCCATGAGACTCCAAAACCCCCGAATCTGTGTGACATCAGAGGTCAATTGAATGCTGTATGAGATTTTGACTTTTTTTTTTCTGAGGAAGGGAGAGGAGGAAGGAAGCATTTAAGGAAGGAAAAAGGGAAGAGGAGGTAGAAACATCTTTATTTAGTTAGTTGTTCATTTTGTTTTTTCACACCAGCCTCAGGGCTCGAACTTGGGTCCTTGGGTTGCTGGTGGTAGATACGCCAGGATCTTAACCGCCTGAACAGCAAGTGTGCGCCCAAGAGATTTGAATTCTTTCTCTGTAGATCTACACTATCCAATAAAGTAGACATTAGCCACATGTAATTTTTATAACTAAATAAAGTTAACAATTACAGGCACCCCTTGGTGGAATAGTGGTTAAATCAATTGCCTCCGAAGGACACAAGCCACATACCCCTGTGTTTGAGTTGGGGGGGGTGGGTGGGACAACTAAATAAAAAATAAAACAAAATAAATAAAAAAATAAACAAATATCCACAAGAGAGAGGATTCTGGACCAAGAAATCTTTCAAGTGTTCTAAACCTGGGAACAAGATGGGCGTGTCATCTGAATTGAATAGGAAGCCATTAATCACTCAAATGATCAAATTCCTTTTGGTTTGATTTCAAAGACACCAACCAAACTTCTGATTATCCTTTGACTCCTTGGGTTGCCTGCCTACAGGGCAAAGGGGCTCTAACCAGAGAATGTGAGTATGGAATCCTGTAGAAAGAGTTCTAGCTGAATTAACAAACTCATATTACTGTTACTTTTTAAATATGGCATTCTCTGTGGGACTGGTTAATAAGAGTCCCCATAGAAAAGATGGTAATAGGTTTCTGAATTTGTGTGGCAGGTGAAATACCTCTAAGAAACATTAATTCAGGTTTCTAAGCCTGCAAGGCAGAAAGAATATGATAGATTTGCTAAATTTCTAATTTAAATTTCTCAAACATGCTGTCTTAGGACAAAGAGTCTGTCAGAGTCACTGACTTTATTAATTTATTCTGGGTCTAAGTGAGAAGAGTCAGATATAGAATTTTGAGACTTCTCCAGAACAATGAGAGTTAGGCTATTTATATAACTTTAGGAGTTACAGACACCAGCTACAGTCATGCCGTTTCCCATGACAACCAATTATTATGCAATGCTTTGAGATTCAAGGCTTCCTACCATAGGAAATATCAAAATGTGGAGACCCATTGTTTTTAAGATTTTTGAGATAACTTTACAAAGTCACTTGTTTTAAAAGCCTATAAAATATGAACAGGATGGCTACAAATAAAAATCCTCTCCTGAGAACTATAGTCTTGTGACTATTCCTGGCCTTCATTCTTCTCTAACAAGATCTTGGCGGTGGCTTCACAGATCTGAATTTCATCTTTGTCTCATACTTTAATAACACTTCTCTCTAGAGCTCTGCTTTTTTTCTTGCTCTCTCTCGCTCTTCCTTAAGAAAAGGTGCAGGCAGAAAAGAACTTGAGTAGGTAGGCAGACAGGAAGAGAAAGGAGGAAGAAGCATCTTTATTTATTTATTTGTATTTTGGTTGTTCACACTCCGGCTGCTTCCCTGTCCAGGTCCAGTATTCAGACTCAAGGGTATGTGACTTGCTCCTTCGGAGGCAATTGACCTAACTGCTGCTCCACCGGGGTGTGCCTCAGTTCAATTTCTAAGTACTTAAACTCATTGCCACCCCCACCTCCACCCCATCCCCATGTCTCCATTTTCCCTGAATTCCAGACCAGTCTCTCTTTCAGCCAGACAAATGATGCTATAAGCCTCGGTTCCTTCAGAGCCAGAGCAAGGTTCCAGTGTAGGTAGTTTATTTAGGAGGTGCAGGGACTACCTGCAAGGGAGTGACATCACGGAGGGAGGGCAACCAATAAAGGGCTATATTATTCAGCCAACTCCACAAAGGCAAACTGACCTTTATTCCACACAAAAATTCTGGGAAAGAGTGCAAAACAAACCTTAGACTCTTCTGACTAGAGAGCAGAAGCTAGGATATTTGACACCAAATCTTATCAGTCACTGGCTAAGGATGATCCAGGGAATTTGTTCTCCAGTACTAGCAGCTGAGTTTGTGTGAGAAAGACAGCTTTCTGTGCTTCTGGAATGCCCCTCAGGCACAGTGATGTATCAGATACAGAGATGGTCATCTGAGGGAGATAGAGACAGGGCACCGAGGGCATCTGTCACATATTGTCCCTCCTCTGAGTAAGCCTGTGCACTCCCAGTTTCTCTCCAAAAAACAAAACAACAACAAAAAAAGCATCTGTTTTTCTTCAGAATTATTTCAAAATCCTTCTCAAGTTTTCTGAGCAGCTCTAACTCCCCACTCAGGGTGTCTGCTGAGAGTACATGCCTTGAATGAATGGAAGAAGACTCCATCTACCTGGATAAGTTAGACAAGAGGCCCACTCTGAACAGACACAGTCCCTGGGAGCCATAGCTTTGGCAAATGAAAAACATCTTTATACAAAGAAAGTGGCACTCCTTCTGACACAGCTCCTACCAGTACACACCGCTTGTGGAGTAAACTGGGCACTGGATTTCCGCCCTCATTCACCTTCTCAGTGAAGCATCTGTAGACAGTGCTGAAACTGAGCCACAGTACCATGGCCACCCTACTTACTCTCATCACTCTTTCCTCAAGGCCACCATCGTTTGGCTCCTTTCAAAGCCAACCAGAACTTACATAGGATAGAACATTCCAGAAGAACTTGGTCAGGTATTGAGTGTGTGAACTTGGCAGCATCTAAGAATGTGTTTTGTGACTGAAGGGCAGGAGAAAATAGGTGGTCCAGAGACAGAGTGGGGAAGAGACAGAGGATAACAGAAAACTGAAAGTTCTATGTTGTCAGTGTTGCAGCTGTCACTAGCTACGTCTCCCTGGGGGCCTACAAAATAGTCTCCACCTAATTTTCATGACAGTAGAACAAGATTCTTGTCTAAGCTTGACATGGCAAAACTCCATTTCAGTTCATCTTCAAAACCATATAAGAGGTGCGCCCCTTTGGCTCAGGTGACTAAGGTTGCAAAGGTGCAGGCCGTGGGAAGCCCAGAAGCTAGGTCTGGGGCCAGGATAGGCAGGAATGAGATAAGAGAAGGGAGTGAAAAACTGGGGGGAAATAGTCTACCCGCTCTTCATAGCAGGTCAGTTGTGAACCTAAAATGAGTAAGAATCCTGATTGTGGGTTCCCACCTACTGTTTTCAGTTCACTAATGTGAAAAGGTCAGTGGGCTCACTTTTTCTTTTAAACATCTACAATGGCAGTTTGTAACATTATTAACCTTAACTACAATTTCCCCAAAAATCTCTTCAGCCTGTCTCAGACACTATTTTTATGTCAGTGTTTTCTTTTCAGTTTCTCCTCAAAATGCAATTTTTAAACAACCATATTGTTTCAAATTGTACTGAAGGACCATGGTATCAGAACATTACACACAACCATTTTAATAGCCACATAATATTCTGCTATCTTTTTAACCTGTTTGTTTTTCACTACTGTGTGGCTGTGACTCAGAGGCACATGACTTGGCTGAGTACCATGAACAGCCACCCTCCCTGTGGGCATGGCAGGAGGCCAAAGACAACATCCTTTGAAACTCTAAATTCCTTGTCCTTCCCAGGGTCCCCTTTTTCTTATTCCCTCTCCTCCTTGGTATTTTGATGATTATTTACCCACTTTGTTCTTTGAGTTAATGTTTATTGCTTGCAGATGCATATGCCTTGCCCCACCTATAAAGCTTGCTGTAACTGCGGACAAAGCAGCAGTCTCCATCTCTATTGACCCCTCACCATTGGTCTGCAAGTGATAAAGACATGACATTCACAGCCAGACTTCTGGATGATGTCTTTGGAAAAGGCAGATATTCTGCACAGGCTCGGAACATTCTTGGTCTACAGCAGCACAGCTACCAAGTAATTTTCTATAAACATCTTGTTTACAGAGACTGATTTGTAGCAGATTGGAAAGTTAGTAATTATTGGCTCTTACACATTCCAAAGCTAGAAAAGCCCCGCCTGGTTTGTAGCCCCTATCCACAAGCAGCTTGACCCTACCTGCATTTTCAGCCCTACTCCAGGCAGCAGAGTGAAGCTAGACCTTAGGTGTGAGGTGATTAAACACTGGTCAATACTCACTAACAATGAACTCAGTACTGTAGTACCTTCTTTGTGCTAGATGCTTGATGAGGCTCACAGTTACAAAGGTGAGTGAGACAGATCCCTGTTGTCAGTTATGTTCTCATTTAAAGTCTCGGAGTGCTCTGTTCCAGGCCCATTCCTATCATGTTGAACTCAATAAAATGTAATCTTTAGAAGATTAACAGAATGTTCCATCAGAGCCTACCTGGAGAAGTTTCAGTGACTTTCCTCTGCAAATTACTCCTCACCAAAAGTATCTATTTTAATGACTTGACTGCACAGTTTTTATTTCCAATAAAAACCTAACTCAAGGAGAAAGGAAGTGACACAGGGGGAACTTGAATTGGAGATAAAAGGAAGGTGGGAGGGTAGGATAATCCTGCTCATCAGCTGCCCTGGTTCTCACCATTTTGACAAGGGGCCACCTGAGGTTCTCATAACCTCAGAGTGGCTTTAGGGCCCAGGGGTCACATTATGAGATGGGATTACATTTTTAGACTTTTTAGAAGAGATATTATTTCCCCACATTGAATAATTCTTGCCAAGCATAGAATTTTTTTGAAAAGGAAAGGTACAGGCAGAATGAACGCAAGTAGGTAAAAAGGCAGGAAGAGAGAGATGGAGAAAACACTTACTCAGTTGTTCCTCTGCAGTCCCACATCTGGAAACTGGGTTCTTGGGATGTATGTGGACTATGTCCTGTGGCCTTATTCGCTAGGCCATCAGGATGCACCACCAAGTATAGATTTGATTCTTCACATCACCTCCCAGCTATCACCCTCTCTCCCGTCTTCAACTCATCCCTCACCTTCCCCTAAATTCTCATTTTCAGAAGAGGACTGTGTTTCTTTTTCATAGACCCCACAAATTCTCCAGTTCAGAGCTGCCAGGTATTTGATTCCTTGGGAGCTCTGACCCTTTTTAATGCTGAAAAAAATACTTTCACTTTCAAGATCAACTTGAAGTTTATTTTTTGATTCACTTGACTATTCACATCGTGTTGCTCCCTCTTCTTGTCCCTCCAAAGCCTCTCAAATTAAACTACTTGTGCTAAAGACGATGCCCATTTTGGTGAATTTCAGGAACATGCTAGCCATTCCATTATCTAGGTAGGAATTTGAATCCGATTCCCACTATGCTCTCTGTCGCTCTCTCCTGTACTTGACCTAATAACTCTGACTCTGTGCATCTCCTGAGCTTTGTGGACTTTCGCTAGTCAAGAGGATCTTTTTTTTTTTTTCAGAGGAGGAAGAAGCATTTTATTTTATTTTCATTTAGTTGTCCACACTGGTTGCTTCCTGTTCTCTGAACCCAGGACTGGAACCCAGAGGTATGTGGGCTGAGCTCCTTCAGAAGTGTTGACCCAGCCACTACCACTCCACCAAGGAGTGCCCCCAAGCACATCTTGATATGCAAGTCTTCCTTGCCTTCCTCTTTACCATGTGTGCTTCTTTTTTTTTTAAATCAAAGAACATCTCCCAAGAGTGCCATCTGAGGGGCTCCTCCAGGCTCAGAATCTCTGAGATAATTTAGCTCCTTCATGGAAGTTTTTTTCTCCTAGATCAGAAGGTTGAATCCATCATGCTCCTTAGTTCATGGCAGTTTATCATCATGGGTCCACTGACAGTCTCTTCCTTCTTTTATTCTGTCTTTTTCTGTTTTATTCCTATTCCTCTCTCCCATTTTCTCTCCAAGTAGGCAACTACCCTAATATATTTGATGTGATCTTTTATTTGTTTACTTCTTATAAAATGTGCTATGTTATGTACATGTGCTGTCAATTTATGTAACAGCTCACCTTTTCTTTGTAGTACTATGGCTCTAAGATCTAGCCAGTTTGTTGCTTCAGACAGTTTGAGAGTGTTCTGCTAAGTGCATCTCCCACATTTTACCTGTTCAACCTGCCAGATTGCTTCCAACCTTCTTTAACACAACACCACCCTGGTAATGAGCATCCTCATACATCTCCCTTTTGGACAGGGTGACAATACCCCTTAGAATAGCTTAGGCAGGAAACAGTTGGGTAAGCAGGCACATGGGATCTTAATTGTACTTAATACTGACAGGTTGGGTCTAGAAGGGCTGCACCAGTCTGTTCTGCTACTGGTAATGTATGAAGGTCCCTAACAACACTTAGCATTAATTAGCTTCCTACTTTTTGCCAATATCATGGGTAAGAAGTGAAGTGACACTTCTTTTAATTATGCAGTAACACAATGGCAAGGCTGAGATGGAGGCTGGGATTCTCATTGACTCAGCCTCTCCTTCCTGTCTCATACCTACTCAGTTATTAGATCGCATTGATTTACGCTGCAAATCTCCAGAACCCGAACCCGAATCCCGGCCCTCTTTCTCTTTTTCATAATCTAGAACAATCAATTCCCTTTTGCTATTGCCATTACTTCCTAATCGCTCCTTTCTTTCTTTCTTTTTTTAATCAAGGGTTTTGTTTTGTTTTGTTAGTCTTTAAAGGAAAGGTGCAGGAAGGAATGAAGGCCTGTAGGCCGGTAGGCAGCAGGAAGAGAAAGGAGGAAGAACACTTAATTCATTTAATTTAGTTGTTCATCTTGGCTTCCTCCCCCCACCCCCCTCCCCGCCCCACGCCTCACGCCCTGGGTCTTGAACTGGGGACCTTGAGATGTGTGTGGATTATGCCTGGTGTATTAACCGCTAGGTCACCTGGGTACACCTCCTAATTGTTACTAAGTGTTCAGTTTCTACCCCATCACTATATTCTACATCTGCTACCTTATGAATGTTCCAGAAGCACAGTCTTTTGAGGTAAAAAAGAGGATATTTTGGATAAAAATGTAAAGTTTTTGTTTTTGTTTTTTAAAGAGAGAACCCAAGTGTATGTGGCCTACATCCTTCAGAAGCAATTGACCTAACCGCTACTCCACCAGGGAGCGCACAAATGTGAAGATTTTTACCCTAAAACTGATTCAGAGGTTAACAAAGATTTTTTTTTCTAGCAAGTATTGCTAAACTTAATTAAAAAAAATAGTTCACTTGCCATGCCCTGGTGGCCTAGTGGATTAGTTCTCTGTGGCACAGTGAACACACATCCCAAGGTTAAAGCCCAGGTCCCGGGAAAACAGAGAAAATGAATAAGTAACTAAAATAAAGTGCTTCTTCCTCCTCTCTCTTCTGCCTGCCCACTTCCTTGCCTTCATTCCTGCCTGCATCTTTCCTTTAAAAGAAAAAAAAAGTCGTTTAATGTAAGAGATTATTCTTACATTAATCTTCATAGGGGAATTTCTAAAATTCCCTGGTAGAAAGAAAACTAGAAATCACTAAAGAAATTAGAATATCTGAGTTTGGAACCCACTTTCAAGTCAAAGAAGTAGATAAAACCTTCTATTAGCAGATGCCGCCTTCTTTTGTGTTTCTAAACTTCTCTTCATTATTATAAGTCAGGATTCTTAACTGCAAGTTATGAAAGCCAAGTCAAATTAATTAAGCCAAAATAGAATCGGGGGATGGAAAGGAGGGAGTAAATTATTACGAAACTGCAAATGGATCTCAAAGAACCCAAGGGGGGAGTTTAGCCCCTAGGAGACGAATTTGAAAGCTGTTAAGTATAAACTCTGCAAGAGTCTCCTTTTCATTTCTCTCAGAGTCTAGTTTTCTTTATTTCTCAAAGCACATGATAGACTATCACCGTCCCACAGATCCCAAGTTTAAATGCTACAGATGCCATAACCTAAACAGACCAACTCAATTCTCTCTAGGACTCAGGGTTAGGTTAGCTCACTGCCAAACATCTTGGATTCTGTCACCCAAGAGACCTGATAAGATAGAAGCTGATAGCAGAAATGGAGTGTTACTGTGACAGGCGAAACCTTTTTGAAACTGCTAGATAGAGGTGAGGACCTTTACTACAGGGAGCTGTTGGATTATAAAAAACAGTACCCAGACCTGTACCCAGAGATCTGGACTTTGGTCTGGATGCAGAAGTTACACGTGGCTAGATGTCACCCAGTAGTGAGTTTGAGGTGGTCTGTGGATCATGTTCATGGAGGCATTTGGAATTATTCATATGAGAAGTCAGGCACAAATGCTGAGAAGCTAAGGGATGGGCTGAGTGAATATGATTATTTCCATTTCACCAACATTCTTCACTTGAGAAGATTTTATGGGCCTGAACTTGAAAAGAAATACATCACTCCTGTCTGAATTCTACTGTCTAGAACACAGCCATACAGCTAGGACTATGCCACTTGTAAGGGATGTGATCCCAGGGAGAAGAGGAAAGAAGCTGGTGAGCATCTGACCACTCTTTGCCACTTCTACAAAATGACTTTGAAACCCTTTAAGTTCCCAGAAACCTGCTTTGTTCTCCCCACTTCTCTGCATCCTTTCCATTCTTCTGGTCTCAGAGTGTAAGCAGAATCAAGCAACATGAGTTAGCTCCTGGATTAGTTCTTGAATGGGGTTGGGGGTGGGGGTGAGAGAGTGCTGTGTTGCTGAAACAAAGGGAAAAGATAGGTACTTAGGGGAGAGAAAAGAAAATTAGAGAAGTAAAACTACATGGTGTTTATGCCGCGACCACAACAAGAAATCCTTCTTTTAAGCCTACTAAAGAATTAGACTTCTAGGCTCAGAAATTGACAAGAAGTTTCATTCTAAACCTAAGGGACCAAATACTTATTTTATCTCACTTTCAAAACGGTGACAGAGAGGAGGAGATGAAGAGTTTAGGAGAAATGCCATTCTGTTCACAGTTCAGAGCGTCTAACCTAACCTCACCAGGCTACAGAGATCAACTCATGAGCCCCCTTCTGCTATTTTGGAGTTGATACATATAGGCTGTTTATCCGAGGGTCAAAAACTGTATTAAAACATGATGGGGAGAGATAAAGTTAAAGAGTTCAGAATTTTGGTTTTTAAAGGAAGGGTACAGGCAGGAATGAAGGTAAGTAGGTAGACAGGAGAAGAGAGCAGAAAGAAGCATTTTATTTTTACTTTTATTTAATTTTTCACACTGGTTGTTTCCCCCTAAACCTGGGACTTGAACCCAGGGGTATGTGGCCTGTGCTCCTTTGGAGGCAATTGACCTAAACACTACTCCACCAGGGCATGCCAAAACTTCAGAATTTGTAACTGAACTAACATCGGAACATGATTATTAAAAGAAAATAGTGTAGATACATTATTGTAACCATAACCTTAACACCCCAACACAATATTTTTATTTCCTTGTGCTTTTCAGTCTCTATTTTTGCATATGAATATGCTCATATTTTTTACAAATGTCATTTAAAAAACTCTATTATAACTACTCAAAAGCTTAAGGAAATATGACAACTAAATATAATGCGTTATTCTGGGTGGGATTGGAAACAGAAAAAGGACATTTGGCAAAAACCTAAGGAAAGCCAAATAAAGTATGAACTTTAGTTTTTAATAAGGTATCAACACTGATGCATTAATTGTAACAAATGTACCATACTGATGATGTAAGATACAAATACTGTGGGAAATAGGATGTGGGGTATATGAAAACTCTCTGTACTACTGCCTCAATTCTTCTGTAAAGCTAAAACTGTTCTAAAAATAAAGTATACTTGTTTAAACTGTGATTTTTTTTTAAATTGTAATACGATTATACAGTATATATTATGTCAGCTTCTTGGTCAATACATTAAATAACAGTATATCATGGCAAATGAAATAACTACAATTTTGAAGGAGTGATGAACATAAAACAATATTCAAGATATCTGCAACAAGTAAAATGTCATTTGAAGGCTCCTGGGGTTTCACTGGTGACAAACTCCCCGATACTGCTAACACTGCTGGGGCTGTAGCCTACATTCATAATGGAAGAAACTGCTAAATTCAAGTTCAAGTTTAGGGAAACGAATTTCTTCCCCTCCAACTTCACAGACTCCAGAATTGTGTATATGAAGAGAGAAAAGGCAGCCTGTAGACTAGGTTAAGAAGCTCTGTACTAAGAGCATGTTTGTAAAGGCTGATGGGGGCGCGCCCTGGTGGAGTAGTAGTTGGGTCCATTGCCTCCAAAGGAACACAAGCCACATACCCCTGGGTCTGAAGGGAAACAACCAGTGTGAGCAACTAAATACAAATAAAATCAATTGCTTCTTTCTCTAAAAAATATTATTTTTAAAGGCTGATGGGAATTATCCAGCAGAGAAGAGTGTAATTCAGGAAAGGGCCAACTGGAGGAGTCAGCTGTTGACCGAGAGACAGGAACTAGCTTTTGACAGGTTTCAGGCACTCCTCTGTACTATAAAGGAGATTGCAGAAAGGTTGGGTTTAGATTTGGAGGAGGCTTGCAGATCTGGTGGTCAGAATACAAACAGCTGTTCTCCGATGGCTTCTATTTTCATTGGAAAGTCAAGCTCATCGGCTGGTGGGGAGGTTTGCTGAAAGAAGCAGTGAAGAACGGATATCTTAGAATGCCTGGAATTCATTGCAAAAACTTTATCAGATCAAATCTTTGGCCGGCTAGAAAGTGATGCTTCGGCTCTGACCTAGTTGACATCTGTTGAGGATCTATTGAAGGGTTTCGGGAATGCAGAAGTTAAATGACTTTGTTACATACTTTGAATCTGTGTAATCTTATTTAATAGTGCAAAGGCCAAAATGAAGCCACAGAAAGTCCACGGAATGCTTTCTACGCTTCTGATATTCTTCCTGAGTGTCAAAACCATTGGTCAACATGGTAAATGAAATCATCACTGATTCCTGAACACAACACCCCATCGGTGGTGAGCGAGTTTGCCTCCGCTGTGGCATGGCTCACTTTGTGAAGACCACTTTTAAAATTGCTTCTGATTATCTTTCTACGGAAGGTGGCTGGAATCCCAGCCCCTCCTGGGCCCACCTCAGCTCTTCTGCTCAGTGGCGACTGCAGTAGTACCAGAGGCAATGGCCTAAAGTCTATTTTTACGTTAATATTTTATCCAGTAACTGAAGTTTTAGTGTGAGACATTCATGCTGTTCCTGGTTTTCTACTGTTAAAAATAATGTTCTATAAACATCCTGGACAGAAACCTTTCAAATGAATTCAGAACCAGCTTCAGCTAGAACTAAAAAGTACATCAACACTATTTTTTATGATTAGTTTGCTAATAATTGCTCCTTCCCTTTTCCAAACATTGAATAATAGCTTTCTTCTATTTTTCAGCCTCTTAGACACCCATCTCCCTTAGATTATAGTATTTAATGTTGCAAGTATAATGCTGTACTGTTCTATCTCTGGAATAAATCTTGACCTGAGAATAAGGTATTTAAACAGTGCTAACCTAGTATTCATTGATGCATTAAACATCAATTAAGCACCCAGAGTGTGACAGGTAACAGTGGTAAACAAGAAGAGCTCTCTGTGGCAAATATCCACTTTAATTAGGACAAGGATATTTTATAAAGGTCATCTAAACCTCAGGATTTGCATTAAAAAAGATGAAGTCATTTCATCCATGTATAGGAATCTTTTCTTTAGACAGTTTTCCTCTTCTTTAGTAGAGAGGGAATGTCCAGAATCTTAAATTAGGACTATGTCTCGGCTCAAAATGTATCAAGAATGAAAAGTTGTTTTATACTGGTCAACATGATTGAAGAACATTCTGCTTTATTAAGCAAAATTAAATCTTTTAGACATATGAGTGTCAGACAATAATTGAATCATAAGAGAACTAAAACCATGAATGATAAGTTCCCTTTTTTCTGATAGGAAAGCTTTGGGGAAGAGAACACAGTAGTTCAAGATAGAGGAAGTGTTCAGGATGGTGGGGTGGGATGAAGAGTGAGTGGCATGGAGTAGAATTGACAAGATCCTGTGATATGTATAAACCCAAGTAGCATTCTCAGACCAATATGATTTATGCTGCATTTATCCCATTAGGAAGATCATTTCATCTCAACAACTTCTTATGAGCTTCCCCAGGGCACGAAAGTGGAGACCTGCAGAGATGAGACATGGCCCAGCCAAGCCATTACCAGCAAGTCCATGGTGAGTCCCTACCATTTTGAAGGGTTTCTGTCTTAAAAGTCTGGTTGTACAGAGTGGTTCGAGATTTTTTTTTTCTTTTAGTCCTTGTGCATAATAATCAACTGACTTCTGATTCAAGATAGAAAACATGAGTTTATGTCATTTCTGACCTAAGACCCCATTATGTGATAGTAGGAAGTGAAAACACCAACCTACAGCTAAGAGGAAACAAGAGGGAGAATAAGAGAAAGGAAACGGCTGAAGGAATTATTGATGAAGTCTGGTTAGGAAAATCACAACCTGAGCTTTACAAGAAGGGTGGGGACAGAGTTGAGTAGAGGCAGAATCTAAGGCAACCACAAGACTTAGAAACACCAGAAACAGTCACAGGAAGAAAGAAGACTTGGACATGAAGACTGTGAAGTAAATTGAAGTTCCATGAGCAAAATGCGTCTCCATCTTGCGCCCTCTCTCTTTTCACTCCCATACAGTGACCTCAGCAGGCAGGCTATGCCTCAAGTAACCAGTCGAAACATACATCTCTGTTGTCTGCCCTCTGACTGGGGGAGATGTTAACTAATAATATTTCATATTGGAGAACAGCTGAACAAAGCCCTCCAACAAACAAGCTCAGCACAGGTTCACAGAGTCCCAGTCAGGTCTTTATGGCTCATTCTTAAAAATAAATGACTAGGTGTGCCTTGGTGAAGTAGCAATTTGGTCAGCTGCTTTCAGCCGTCACATACATTCCAAGGACCTGGGTTCAAGACCCCAGATCAGGATGAAAACCAAGATGAACAAGTAAGGAAAAAAATTAAGTGATTTTCTCCTGTCTCTTCCTATCTAACCTGTCTCTGCTCGCCTTCATTCCTGCCTATACCGTTCCTTTAAGAAAAAAACAAAACAAAACAACCCTGTTTATTTCTAGAAAAACATTCTCCTCTATTTCTAAAGAGAGAGAGAGAGAGAGAGAGAGAGAGAGAGAGAGAGAGAGAGAGAGAGAGAGAGAGAGAGAGAGAGAGAGAATCTATATGACAATTCTCTGTATGAAGTGTTTGGTACTCTCTTTAAGGGGAGAATTACTCCAGGAACGTTGGGGTTTCCTTTTTTTTTTTTGGATGATTGTTGTGTTGGAAGCTGATGAGGTGGATCATCTGAACATGCACACTTTTGGGCCCAAGTGTGCTTGAGTGGGGTTAGAAGAGAAAATAAAAATAGAAGAAAGGAAGTGGGTGTGGTGGGAGCAAAGGGTAATGGTGTGTGTGTGGGGGGGGTGTCAATGGAGAGTGGTGAAGAATTATTGAAATTAGCTGGTGGGTGAGGTGGGATATCATATATCTGATGAAGAATGAACCTACCCATCTGAAAAAAAATACTATTTAAAAAAGATTAAAAAATAAAACTTGTAACTTAGAAGGATAAAACTATTATTAAATATATACCTTGATGTGTACACCAATGTTTGTGGGAAGATGGAAAACTATCCATTGAAAAAGGGGGAGATGTTAACTAATAATATTTCATATTGGAGAAAAGTAATGAAAGCTTCAGTCATGATAGAGGTAACTTGAAGACTTGGCATCATATATTTATAACTCTTTGCCAAAACAAGGAGTAACTAGCAAAAGGAAAACTCTACAGCATCAGTGACCAATCTTCCTTCCTCTGGCTGAGTGCTGGCACCAGCTAAAGTGCACCCGTAGCACCCAGATTTTGACTTTGATGTGTACTTTGCTCCTGGAAAAAGGGCTAATATTTTGGGAAAGGAACAAACTGATTCCACTCTTTGAAGTAGGAAGCATTTAAAACTGAGCCTGGAGCATGCTGTCATTCACTCAAGAAAGCAATGCATTCAGAGGTCCCTGGTCAGAACCGACAAGGTCACAAAGACCAACCCAAACACAGGGCGGTGAGTAACCACAGAGGAGCCACATGAACTTGAGAGGGAAACAGTGACCCCTGTGCATCAGAACTAGTGAAGTCTGTTAAAAGAACTGTGAGCTCATGATAAGTGGTAAAGGGAGAGATTTCACAAAGGGAACTAAGAGGCCGTGGTATCATGCACACTAGTTTGCAATATCACCAAGTTAAGGTTTTCCATTGATCAGATTTTATGTGAGCCATGCACTGGTACTGTGATCAGGCCCCAGGATATAAACTGTAGTAGTTACCTTGGAGAGAAGAGAGCTCCTGGAGGACACAGATCCAACATGGGGCAAATTTATAAAGGACAGGGGGATATTTGTAGAAAGTGAAGTAATTTTGTAGAAGATGAGGGAAGTGCTCTGGAGTATGGGGAAAAGTGAGCAAAAGGTGGGAGAAATATTAGGTGGGCACTACTGAGCAGAGAGACAATCTATTGTATGAGAAGGGAAGGTATCAAGGTTAATAAACAGAAGTAAGATGCATAAGGTTGGTAAATTCAAGTTATTGCGTACAGGTTACCAAGTTCTGAAAAGTTTATCAAACAGAAGAGGGAGCTTTGCATCTTGCTTAAAAAAAGTAGCAAATAGTTTGAGCTGCTTTGTGTCAGACTGAACAAGCTCAAAGAAGCACAAAGTCAGTTAAGGTGAAAGAAGGAGTCAGAGTAATAGAAAAAGAATAAGTGATGAGAGAAATGTCAAGAAATTAAACATAGACTCCTTTTCATAGGAAGATAAAGAATCTGAGAGTTATGTAAAATAGGCAAGGGAATGAGAAGAAAAATAAGAAGTGAAGGTTTAAGTTGAAAAGTGTCTTAGAAATATGTAGGCATATGCCAAATGCAAGTAAAAGTAGCAGTTCCCTGCCAAAACATGGAACTAAAGGACAGTGAAAAACAAGTGTTAGCATCTGTAATAACTCAGATAGAAAATGTCCAATGCTTCTATCATCGTGGACGGAACTGCCTCATATTTTCTTCATTGTAGTTTTCCCTCCATTGTTGTCTGAATTTCAGTGAACATAATTAAAACTTGCTTTATATGTGAGCTTATATTATTTTTTAAATCAAAGTTATCTCAAAAAATATTTTATTAAAGAAAAAACTTACTTTGACATACCCTGGTGGATTAGTGGTTTGGTCAGCTGCCTCTGAAGGAGCATAGTCCACACACATTTCAAGGACCCGGGTTTGCATTCCAGGTGGAATCAACCTATTTGACAGGGAACAACCTATATGAACAATTAAATAAAAAATAATAAAATAAAAATGCTTCTTCCTCCTCTCTCTGCCTGCCTGACCTTCTGTTCACCATCATTCCTGGCTGCACTTTTCCTTAAAAAAAAGAAAAAAAAAAAAAGCTCTTGCTTAACTCTTCAGGTAGTTCACTTAAATCTATCATATTTTCCCGGGGGCTTTTTTTTTTTTTTTTTTTTTTTTTTTTTTTTTTTTTTTTTTTTTTTTTTTTTTTTTTTTTTTTTTTTTTTTTTTTTTTTTTTTTTTTTTTTTTTTTTTTTTTTTTTTTTTTTGCAATAACTTTGGGGAAAATTTCTCTGTCTCTTCATTCTTTTTGGTACTCTGTTTATTTACATGAATTAGGCTAAATGACTTTCCTTTGTTGCCCTGATGTAATGGCCTTATGTTAGGGTACCAGGTTGCAAAGTACAGGCCTGGGGTGTTGGCCCAGAAATCTTGTCTTTCATTGTGTGATCTTTGCACCATTAGAATTGTTGATCTCTAGAGCCAGCACTGTGTTGAGGCCTGAGAGTCCAGCTTTCAGGATTGGAGTCCGGCAGAGAATGTAGGGGTTTCCCCCAGAGTCATAGGCATGAATTACAAAACAGAAGGAGAGAGACCCTACAGGTATGGTCCAAGTCACAAGTAGGCCACAGTCCTAACAGAGGCTACTGGTGAGATGGAGTTTAGTGTCTGTCAGGTTCCTTGGGAGCTGGTCACAGCAGCAAAGCACATTCCTCCTCTGAAACTCTCAGTCCTCCTGCTGGGCAGCAGCTGCAGCAGGGAGGGGCACAAAACAAGCCCTGGGGGCCTGGGGGTAGAAGTTTTAGCAAGTAGTTGGCAGTTATGCAAAACTGATTAGCCATAGCTTCAGGCTGTAGCCTCTCTTAAGATCTTCCCTGAGAGAGTAATGAAAAACCTCTGCAGGAAATTGCTCACCTCTCTGGGCTGGTGTGGCAGACCCAGGTGCCTTTCCCCACCCTGGCAGGTGATCGCTGCCCAGGCAGCCAGAGAACCTGACCTGCTAGCACAAACTGACCACAAGGGGCACCACAAACGGGCATCACAAGTGTGCTAATGACAGAGGGGGTGGAGTGTTTCACTCTCAGTCCTTGCGGCCATATGATGGCCTCTGGTGCCAGCACCAGGCAGACAAGGGATTACAGGAGCAGGCACTGAGCGGTGTCTCAGTTCATAGGGAGGATTTCCCTCATCTTATTCCCCACACTGAAGTTTTTGTTTCAACCAAAGTCCTACAGCCAAGTCTGTGAGTACATGATTGATCAGCCCCTGTGCTCTCTATCCTGTGATCTTAGCTTTCCAGAAGCCTATTATCCTCCAAAGACAAATCCTTCTATTTCTCACATCATGTTTACATGTTTGCAGATCAGTTCTCAGCATGTGGTACCTGCCAAGGGGACAAGCCCTTCAGTGCCCAGCATCATCTCCATGTCTCTATCGCTGGTCCCTTCTGACGGACCCCAGGGTTTCAGTACCAGGCTGGCTCATGCCAAAAGTGATCATCTTCTTTTACCATTTATGAAGACACGTGTCCCTTTTCTTTATGGAGATGTTAGTTCCCATTCTTTTTCAAAAGCCGTAGTTTGAATGGGTGTAGTTTGGCTGTGTCTGTTGGGAGGAGGTGACTTCACTATCCTAATAGTCTGTCATCTTGAAATGATCCTCGGCTGTGAGTTTTGAATGGGCCCAGAGTAAGGAAATGTTCCTTAGCAGGTCTCAGTTGTTCAAGCTGCACTGCTGTGTGGGTCTTGAGATCCAGCAGACCCAATGGTATGGGAAGCATCTGTGGCAAAAGAGAAATTGTGGGGGAAACTGCTGCCAAAACCCTAAATAGGAGAATCACAGTGCAGACTCTTCAGAGATTGAAGTCAAACTATGCCTTTTTCATCTAGACCCTTTATCCTTCATTTGAAAAGCAAATCTTGCCACTGGATTTTGACAGTGATTACACATTTAAAACAATGAAACATATTTTGTAATAGTATATGAAGACTTCTGCTTAAGGAAGGATACCTCCAGCCCAAGATGTCTGTAATCACGAAGACTTTTCAGCCACAGTAATGGCTACCATCAGAGGTAAGCTAAGGAAATGTGTCACAAAAGGTCTGGTAATCAGTCCTTGTATTACTGAGATCCACTTGCTTCCCAAATTAATTTGAGTCTGTTGAAGACAGTAGCTAGTAATAGTTTATAGAAAAAAATTTATAAGGATTACTGAAACAAGCTCCATTTTCACTAGTTGCAAATAGTCCTAAACTGGTGGTTGATATCTTTCTTCCCCATGCTAGCACTTCATCTCATCTAGTTTATCTGCCTGGAAGTTTCAACTAGACCTTCATCACTCAGGGTTTGGAGCGCTTGGTTAGCTTGCCGTGTCAGGATTAAGTGCTGAAATTGCTCATTGACACTTATTATCAGGCATGAAAGTATCAAGAGACCACAATGATTCCAGCATTCCAGATATTGTCCTCAGTCCTCATTATGCAGGTTATTGTGATAATTTGGCTCAATCACCCCTGCCACTGTGATTTCCATGCCTGTTAGTTCACAGGAGCTCATCTCATGACTAGATAACAGTTGTAGAGTCAGATTTAGTGGGAACTTTTACCATGTTCCCTGTGGGAAAATACTCCCTCTGGGGACTCAAAACCCAAATTCAGCAGTTTAAGTTTAAAGAGTTGAGAAAAAGTTGGGGGTTGGGTACTGGGAGTGATGGGGAGATGGGCCAGTCTTACTTCCATCCTTGCACACTTTATGGTTAGTAGTTTAGTAAACACGCTTTCTCTTGGAGGACAGGACTCCACACCGTCCCTCTTGGAAGCATGCCCTCCAGGGCTCCATGTCTTATTTATGACACAGTTCAGCACGTAGTGGTTACAGTTACTCAGTAAGTAAGGACAAATATTCTTGAAGCTTTGTAAGTTGTAAAGGGTTGCACAAATGCACAGTGTCAGCATTCAACAAATATTTGTCAAGAGGAATGAAGTGTTGCATAGACTGTTGGAAATTCTGATTTTAATGATATTTAGTAACATTGCCTTAAGAGTCCACAAGATGTCAGTCTTTCCACCTGAGAAAAACTGGCTATAGTGTGAAATGAAAAACTGCAGCTGAGCCAGAAGTTAGAGTGAATTAGATATAAAATAAGAGACTGGTTGATTTAATCAAATAGACAATATATGCACATGGCACAAAATTCAAAATGTATACAGTGAAAAGGAAACTCTCCCTCCATATTTCCCTGTCTTATCCCTCGGCCCTTTTTTGTTCGCCCCGAAGGCAAATATAACCCTAACCCTAACCCTCTATATAGTCTCTATGTCTTCTAGACGTTTTAGGGTTTAGATTTTACATTCAGATCTTTAATTCATTTTGAGATAATTTTTGTATTAAGTGCAAAATATGCATCATCGAAGTTTCAATTTATGTTTTTATCATGGAGTAGTTGAGCATTTTTCATTTGTTTAAATATAATTTTTACTTCTTTACTCCTGAGTGCTTTGGTTAAGTCCTTTGTTGGTGCTGTTGGTATCTGGTTATGTAGTTGGTGGAAGAGGAAGCTGAAATCTGGCCACAGACTGCTCATGAGTTGAGAGCACTGGGTGCAGCCCCTTTTTCCAGTTCATCCCCAAGGACTTCTGTTCTTTACTTTGCACAAAGCACAGGCTAAGCTAGTAAAGGCATTGACCTTGTCCATTTACCTCTTGTATTGCAGGTCTTTTCACATTTTATAAGAGTTCTTCTCTACTAGCCCTTCAGCATTATGGTGTAAATATATTTTCCCCAGATTATCAGGCATATTTTTCAGTGTACAGGGTATTTTTCCATCAAAGTTTTTTTTTTGTAGAGTTAAATATATTAATCTCTTTGATCATGGGTTTTGGGTTTTGTGTCACCTTAGAAAGGATCCTATTCCAAAGTTGTTTTTAGAATTTACTTTGTTTTCTTCTAGCACTTTTAAGGTTTCTCTATTCACATTTAAATTATTTGATGCAATAGGCATTTCTTTTGGTGGAAGGGGTATGTAGTGGGGAGGGACAGTTAACAGAGTGAGGAAACAATTTAAGGAAAGGCAAGCACTGGAGGGAGGAGGGGAAGACAGAATGGTGATAATAATCACAAGAATGTAAAGAAAATTCTAACAACTAAGCGGAGTAGAAAAGAAAAACGACTATTATGGGATGTGTGTGGACACCTTAAGCAGAAAGTTAAGAAAAACAACTATTATGGGATAGTGCCTGGCAGATTCCATCCCCTGGGGTATATGAGGCCCCCCAGCCTACAACAATTGCAGCTTTACTGCCCACAGGGACACACATCCCACCCCACCCCCATTCTCTCCCTTTAATAAACTTTCTGTGTTTCACTGTGAACTTGAGCCTTCATTACATTCTCATTGAACTCTTTCTTGGATTACATTAAAACACTGAAGCATCCCACTAACAACAGAAACTCAATTCCTTCCTTCCTCCCTCCTTCTTTTTAAAGGAAAGGTGCAGGCAGGAAAGAAGGCGAGTAGACAGGCAGGAAGAGAGTAGAGGAAGAAACACTTTTATTTTATTTAGTTGTTAATCTTGGTTGTTTCCCCTGCCCTGGGTCTTGACTAGAGACTTTGAGATGTCTGTGGACTGCGCCTGATGCACTAAACCGCTAGGCTGCCAGGCCTCTTTCTTTTTTCTCAATCTGGACACCTGTTTTCCCAATACTGTTTACTAAACAGTTCACCTTTCCCCACCTCTTACATAAAACACCAGTGTTATCATAAGAGAAATTCACATCCTTATTATAAAAAATAGCCATGTTACTCTGTCCAGAATCAGAATCACTTTGATTCTATGGGAAAGAGATGATAAGGAGGTGCTATGAGAGACTGATTTAATAAAATAATTTCCAAGCATGGTTAGAGTTAGTCCTCCAGAGAGTTACATTTAGTGTATGGAACCAAAAACCAGCTGTGATAAAATAATCTGATCATCAGGAAAGAATTAACTTCTACTCACTATCTTCTATTTGTTAATACTGGAAAATGTATAATATATTTGAGGAAAAATAATACATAAGATTTACACATAAACTCACCTACTTTCCCTTCCTCAGGAAAAGCTATATAATGTTTGAGTTTAGAGTTAGTCAGAAGAACCAGAGAATACTAATGAATATCTAACTCATAAGGTTACTTGTAGGGATTGAGTTTGTTCATATAAAGTGCTTATTAGCATAGTGCCTGACACAAAATAAATATCCAATATTTAATAGCTATTATTTGTGTAATGTGCTTAGATAAATTTCTGTAAGATTCCTCAGATGTGATTTGCATACTATCATTAGGGTATCATGCCTCCATTGAATGATCACGTGAAAAAACAATATCCAGCAAACCTGGGAGAAACTAATCTGAGCCTTTATGTAAATAATAGATGCATATAGGCTATTTAGCACAGTAGCTGGAACATAGTAAATAATACAATTTAGCTACTATTATTACTAACAAACCAATTCATATCAGTTACTCCAAAGAAGAGCTGTGGGAGAGTGGGCAGGGAGATAGTGGTATAGTGACATTCAGCAGGCTCTGTAGGAAGTGAATTCTACATTCTTCAGACCCAAAGCATTAACTCTTAGCTACAGTGCTACATTTATTTTTTTATTTTTATTTTTATTGTGTTTTATTTTTTTTTACTCGGGTATCTGAATGGACTGTTTATCAGTCATTCTTGATAACTGAAGTAATATCACATTTTTATTTATAGCATTTGATGCTGTTAACTAAATAACTTGTAGAAAAATAAAAAATAAATGTTACCCAGATTTTCACTGAAATAGTGTGGGAGACTCTGTGGCTCTAGTCAGGCAAACATGACTTTTTTTTCTGAGAACTCATCTATTTTGCCTTTAAAATTCAAGCAAATTTTGTATTTAAATTAATGCTAGAGAGTATTTTTTGAACCAGATGCCTACACAGAAACATGCTGTGGCAGAAGGAAACTTTGGAATCACACCAGCCAGAACTGATTTCCTAGAGCCATCATCATTCAAGAGCATGGACAAATCACTTAATCTCTCTGAATCTCAGTTTCTCCATGTGTAAAACAGGTGGCGAATTCCCACCTTGTCATTGTCAGAATTAAAATAAGCTACACATGTCTTTGTTGAAGCACAAGAGAAAATAACTACCCATATCCCTCTGAGTTCTTCCAGGGTGACAAATAGTCAGATGAAACTAGGAAGACTGATAAGAGGAAAAAAAGAATTTGTTAATAATATATATACCTGTTGTATATATGGGAGAAGCCCATTATGAGTAATTCAGTCTCTACCCTAAATACTTTAAGCCAGAGACAAAGGAAGTTAGTCAGGCGGTTGGAAAGATACAGTAGCCTAGACCCTAAGCAGATTAAGATTCTGACTTCTCCAAGGGTGAGTTAAAGAGAGTAGGTTTTCCCCAATATGGTGAGGATGATGTGCTTACCACGATTTTTCTTTACACATGTGAATGTCTGCAAAATCGCAAACTTTATCCAGTCTTCAAAGACTCTCCCACAAAATAATGCTTTTGCCAAAAAGACATATTTGAGGAATGGCAGATTTTTGCTCATTCATACCATTATACTTTCTCTGCGCCAGGCCTGGGCAAGATGCTGGGTATACATAAATGAATAGAATCAGAAATGCAAGCCTGCCTGCACTCTAAAGCTCATATTCATTGTCCTTTGTTAATAAGGGGAGACTTACCCACTCATGGAATGCCTTTCCAGACATGGTCTGGGTGTAGTGATATAAAAGTGAGAAAACGATGGGACTCATGGGATTCATGTTCTATTGGAAAGAGACAGTAAACAAAATATTTAGTGTGGCAGGTGATGCAGTTGTGGAGAAAAACTGGGCAGAATGTGCCAAGGATTGGGAAATGGAATTGTTATTTAAAATAGAATGATCAAGGAAGGCTTCGATAATGTGAAGTTTGAAGTGAGAAGATGAGCGCAGAATGAGAGCTAGGACTGGAATAAAGAAGGGCTTACTCCTTTCCCTGTCTGTAGTTTCAGTATGCAAAAGCGAAAGTGGGATGCGGACGCGAGTGTTAATGGAGAAGACGAGCTTTGTTTATTGATTTATTGACAAATTATTTCACCTTTAAACCTAAACTCCCTTCCTTGCAGATGACAACAGTTCTTGTTCAGATTTGCACACAGCTGCCGCGAGGCTGAGACGGGATCACTCACATGAAAGCCCTTTGAAACAGGACGTGGGGAAGCAACACCATGCATCCGTTTTTCAACCGAAAGGAAGTCTGTGTAAAAAAGTAAAAGGAATTCCTATTGCAGCGTTTTCCTAGACATCTTTCTGAAACTGTCCCCTGCTGACCACTAAAGTACGCAAAAAGAAACGAACATGTTTCATAATTGGGTTCTGCTGAATCTCAGTTTAACTCACACTAGTCATAAATCACGTTGCATGTTTTACCAAAACTTAGAGATAAGCTCAACTCTAATCACTCCACCTTGGCATTTTCCTTTTAGACACGCCTCCCAGCCCGAACTCCATTTCCCAACATGCTCCTGGCTCCCGTTAGTTGGCCGTCATTGTGACACAATTCCACGGCATTCTGGGAATTGTAGTTTATTTGCTTCACAGCGGTGGAAAGATCTAGGATGGAGAACTACCACTCCCGTGAGGTAGTGCGGAATTCCACGCCCCTTCGTGGCGATTCGAGCGCGCCGCGACAGCCATGTTGGACGTGGCCAGCACAGGGGCTGGCACCAGGGGGTAATGCTAGCATCTGTCACGATGCTGGGCTCCCTGGTGTTGAGGAAAACAGCGCCAGCACCTCGGCTCCTCCTCCAGCTGCTTAGGTCCCCAACGTCCCGGAACCATAGAGGTGCCTCTGGACGGAGTGTAACCATGGGGGACCACGGGGAGCCGCAGTGGCTGAGGGTGGCCGTCGAGGGGTGCCCTGGAACATCGCTGGCCATGCCCGACAGAGGAGTGACAGCCGCCAGGGTGCGCCATGGAGGACGCACCAAGACCCAGTGCCTCGCAGACATCACACGGGAACACTTCCCTAGCCTCGAAGAAACACTCCCGGGACAAGACAGCTGGAACGGGGTCCCTAACAGGGCCGGATTGAGCGTGTGGGCCCTGGCCACGGCACTGGTGGTTCACTGTTACAACAAGAACTCGTCCAACAAGGGTGATTATCGGGACAGCCTGTGTGTGAGGAAGGGAGTGGTGGGAGGAGTATCCTGACTATCTTCGGAGGGTGGGAGTTTCTTATAGATTAGTCCAGTAGAATCACAGTCCTGGACACAGTGTCAGGTTTTGTACTGGAGCGCTAATCTCCCATCATAGGTCAGCCCTCCTTGTCCATCTGTACAGTGGGAGCATTGGACTAATCTAAAACTAGAGCATGATCCTTTTTTGCACTAGTGTTCTGTTTGACCCAAATCCTCTTTTAAGAGGTCTGCAGGAAACCACAGCAGTGTTTCTAGGGCAAACACTAGAGGGTTTAGAAAAGTTGCGGTGCCCCCTACCCTCATCCTGATACCACCCCCCCACCCCCTTCCTAAGAAAAGAAGAGACTTGGTTTCAGTGCCAGCTTTACCACTGCTCACCACTTGCTCCTCTCTGACTTCTTTTTCCCTACTTACACAGCGAAGGATGATTTCTCAGCACTGTTTTACACTGCTGTTATTTTACTTCTCTTATAGTTGATTGACTTGGGTCTGTCAGAGTCCCAGGGTTTTATTGTGTCTGTGCTAGGCATGAGTAGGTCTTGCCATGTGGGACAGAAGAAAGAAGGCAGGAAGCTGGATCCATAGAGAGGCAAAGCAACCTTTGGATTTGGCAGACCCAGACTGGCATCTTATCTCGATGCATGGAGCAGAGACTGAGTGGGCAGAGAGCCCAAATTTTGACCAATCAAATGTACCCCTAAGTTCCTCAAGGAGAAAGACTGAGGCCTGGTATCCATAGACTTCATGCATCCCCAGCTCTGAGACTTTGGGGACAAGAAAGGGGATTGCCTTGACACTCATGTTTATTCAATAGGATGTGGCTAGCTGTAAAGGAAGGGCCTTGGACTATATGTAAAGACCCCAGAGATCTTGTTTTGGTTCTGTCTCTTAACTCCCATTGTAACTTTGGATTCCTACTCCTTCTGGGTGGCCCTATTTCTTCATCTACTCAAGTCAGCTATTAAGAGTTTCTTCTTGCTTAGACATGGTTGATTCTATAACTTACAGTATGTTTTTTGAATACCCTCTGCCCAGTTTTGGGCTAGGGGTGGAATGCTCCTAATTTTTCACAGTCAGTTAAATATATAATGCAGGCATTAGTGCTGCAGGTCTGGTGAGTGGTCTGTGGGTTGTTGGGGGAATCACAGTACCAGCAGGTTTGGGAAAGACTTCTGAAAGATGGGCAACCCTTGGAGGATGGGGAATTTGAACTTGAGTTCTGAAAGATGAGGCAAGAGATGGAAAGGAGAGTGTAAGCTCCATAAGAGCAGAAAACGCATCTTACCTCTTTCAGGTTGATACCAGCTTCTTTCTCTAAAATCGTCACATTTTTTTTTTTTTCACCATCGTGTCTGGAACGCAGTAGGTATTCAGTAAATGTATCTTGAATTGGATTGTATTCCATGAAAAGGCTTCAGGAAGAAATGATAAAGGAGTCAGGTCATTTTTGCTGTGTGCAGGGGCTAGCAGAGTTAGTTGGAGAACAGAGGGACGACTGCACGGAGTGGGACCTGGACGTCAGACAGGAGGGTTTGGAATTTCTGGAATTTCTCCTGTAGGTAGTTCATTAGCAGGGAATGTCCTGAGGCTGGTATGTTTTTGATGAGTTGGGTGGAATTGTCCAAGATCTTGACTTTTAGGTTCCTGGGAGCTCGGAATGGACTTTGTGGTATGCGAACCCTTGCAAGGGGACCAGGTCTTTTTACTAAAATAGATAATGATGAAAACCATGACCATTTCCATCCCTTCTGCTTGCTAGATACCCTTGATCCCTTGCCTTGGAGTTTTGAGCTGAGGCCTGCAGGGCCACTTAATAATGATACCTTTTTGGAAACAGGAGTCCTGGTTTTAATCTCACTCACCCCTCACTCCCTCTGTGACCTCCAGAAGCCACTTCTTTCTGCAGAGTGAGGGGAGTGGAAGGCTTGCTCCCTCTCCATCTGGGGGCCTGCCTGACTGACTGGGTGTGTACTTGGAGAATAGTCAGGGAAGATGAACAGGAAAGACTTGACTCTGGAGTCTACACCAAGTGGTGGGGTGGAGGCATCCATTTCTGAACTTGTTTGCATATGCATGGCAAGGTGGGTATCCGATCCCTCTACCCCCTCCTTTCATGTTTCACTGGGTGAGTGTCTGGGCTGGACGAAGAGCTCCTGGAAGCAGAGTTGGGGCTGTCCAATACCAGTAATGGAGCTCAGAATCAGGCTAGTCATGGAGGGTTCCAGGGGCACTTGGTATTGTACTGTTTGCAAAAATTATGCCTGTGCTGTTGACTTTTTGTTTTTTGGTGTCTTGACATTTTCCTTTGCGGCCACAAGGTGGTGCCAACAACCTGCAGGCTCCCAGGCACTCCAGGCTACCGGTTTTTTTCTGCGAGACCAGGTGGTTGGTGAGGAAACCAAAACCTTTGCTTTGGGTTTGCCTCTCGGAACTTGGCACTGGGGAGTTTGCAGATATTTCATCCATCTTCTCAGCATCTTTGTGAGGCTGACTGGGCAAGGATTATTGCCCCTGCTTTATAGTCATGGAAGCCAAAGTTGAGAGGGAAAAGGGCCACCACAGAATGGGGTGACAAGGTGGTAGAGTGTGTGTTGGAGCCAGACCTCTTGACTCCTAGTCGAGGTGCTCTCCATTCTCAGAGGGACCCACACCCCTGCTTGCTCCTCCACATCCTGCCCCTCCCACTGTCACCTGTGATATCACGATTCAGAACTGAACTGAGAAACTGGAGAGGGGGCAGAAAGTGAGGCCAGGTAAATGGTAAATAACAGTCACACAAGACCAGAGCTTTATAGCCAAAGAGTGAGGGAATCCACACATTGAGCCTTTACGGTAGGCAGCACCTGGTGCTGGTGCTTTACCTGGATCGGCTGTGTGATGAGAGGCGTTAGGAGCTTGAACTCTGTAATAGAAAATCGAGGAAGTTGCATTGTTAACAGTGGCTACCCTGTGAGTAAGGGATGACTGGTTTTCGTATGTCTTGGCATCATTTCCCTTCATAAAAGCCCGTGTTTCTGAAGTGCTTCTCTGTCTCATTGGGCCCTCCAAGCAGTCCTGAGCGGAAGGTCCTGGCCAGGGATCTGACCGGTGCCCCCTCTCTCTTCAGATGCAGCCCTGATGGAAGCTGCTCGTGCCAACAATGTCCAAGAAGTCAGAAGGTGAGTGTTGAACCCCCCAGGCTTTGCTTTCTGCCCCTGGAGGGGCTTAGCGGGTAAGCCCCTTCCTCTGGCGATGACTCTGCCTTGGAGGAAATCTTCACATTAATCTGGTAACTGAACCCAGTGACATTAGTCATAGAGTCACCTGAGCTTCCTTGGCCCAGGTTAACCCTTAGATATTGTAAGGTGGAGAGTCATCCCCACCTTTTCCCTAACCCCAAACATCCCTTCAGCCATTTTGTTTTTCACAGACCACCATTGGAAGCCCCCTCCACATCTGTGGGTTCTTCACAAATCTCTGTTCTTGTTCCTCTGTGAAACTGGCTGTGTTATTGCTCATCACCTACATGGGGTCAGGTGGTCCTCTGGGGGAGCCTCCGGGAGGAAGCTGGGGTAGAGCTTCCCACCAGGTTTTCTGAGGCTACAAAGGCCTGCCTGGTAGGGCTGTGGTGCCCTGCTGGCCAGGTGCTGGCCACATTTGTACATCTTTCCTGGCTCAGCTGAGCCCCTTATAATTAATGACAGGTTAGATTTGAGGCTCGTTCTTGGGCAGGGGCAGGACTCAACGGGCTGAGCCTGGTTCCAGGGTCAGGGCAGAGTCTAGATGGAGGCCCAGACTGGGGCCAAAGAGTGCATCTTTGTGTAGGGCTGTTGGTTAGGGGCAGAGGTTTTATTTTTGGTGAAGCTAGTAGCCCCTATTGGGCCTAATGCTGGCTTTTTTTTTTTGATCCTTTGTCTAGAGTTAGGTGCGCATAGAACACCCCGTTTCCCTGCCACCACACCCACATTTTGGCAGGAAGTCAGTGCTTCTGGCTACCCCTGCACCAGTGCCACACCCCTGGTGCTCGTCCCCACTCCAGCGACCTGAACATGTAAGAAAGGTTGAAAGGCAGCCACATCCCCCACCAAGACTTACTGCTTTGATTCTCTTTCATTTTATCTGCAACATTATTATTGATTCTCAAGGGTGCTTTTGAGTATTAATGTTCAAGGCTTAGTTTTTAATGAACCACTTTTGGAAGTATGGGCTGGGAGTTGTTTCGTAGCCAGATAAATGTGATGGAGCAATAGTTTAATAAACATGCGAGGATGCATCTTAAAAACCAAGCACAGATGTCAGCTTGTTGTTATAAGAACCATTCATAACCGCAGGCTGTGCGGTTCATCCCCCGCCCCGCCACAAATGAGACTCACTTCCTTCTGCAGTGATGGGGTGAGGGCCGAAGCGGGGGACACTGGCCAGGCCCTCCACTCTCATTCCATTGCTGACCTGAAATCTCCTTTTGGTAACTGCTCTGGGCAGCCAGACTGCTGCTTCCCTCCAGCACCCCAGTGTGGGCAGTGCGCTGGCTGAGCAGTGGTGCCGTGAAGCTGCCGTCCCCACTTCCAGGGCAGGCTGAATGTACCCTATTCCACTGAGCCTCCAAGCGCCGATGGCAGTTCTTCCAGTACATGTGTTTCTAATAGTAATTACACACCTGTCCAGTGATACAGAAGGTGATTGAATTTATGATGTGATGTGACAGAGTGTGACTCCCAACATTCGTTCTTGCCCTTATGGATACGGCCTGTAGGGTCCTTTTGTGTCCTCGATCTCCAGCCTGCTTTTCTCCTGCCACCTCTTGTCCCATCTCCTTTAGTCCTCATGACTCAGTTAGGATCTCCCTCTACCCCTTGTACGGGAATCAGAGATGAGCAAGGCACAGACCCTGTCCTTCAGCACAGCAGTCTCCCCACTCTGAATGCATGTCCCCCAGAAGCAAAGAGCAGGGAACAAGTGGAGCAGGATCAGGAGATCCTGGGCAGCTCCTGGGCCCAGCGAGTGTGTTGCTGTTGAGCTGGGATTTGTGCGGGTGTCCAGGGTGTGCGGAAAGAAGGAAGAGGATTGGAATGAAGCTGGAATGTACAGGGTCTGGGATGCCCACATAAGGGGTTTTGAATTCTTATCCTTTGAGCAGAGGGGAGACAGGTATTTAAGCAGGGGAGTTAGGACCCAGTTAAGACCATTTAGAAGGACGAAGGCAGATCCATTAAGAGGTGCTTTCAGTAACATAAATTCAAGGTGATGAAGGCCTGAATTAGGATATCCTTTCCTCTTTATCACTCAAGACAGCTTATGAGTAAATGAGTGGGCCTCTGCTGGCCCTGAAGATAGTAGAGTGACCCCGGCTCTGGTCTCAAGGAAATAGACATTAATTAGCAGTTACAGTTCTCCCTCCTAACAAAGCTAGACCTGAAGGTGGGGGTAAGGAGACACTGACCATACTTGTTACACGGAAACTTGCTTGAATTCTTGCAGCAGGTCCCTACTCAGCCTCTCTAGGTCTCGATTCTGCACAGGTGCTTCATTCCACTCTTAACTTCTTCCTGTGTTCTGCTTCTGCCCGGCAGACCTGCCTATAGCAGGACAGAGTCCCATTCTCAATTTAAAAAGAAAACCAGATGAGTAGTTTTTATAGGGCTTCGGTCACTGTGTATATGGTCATTATGGTTAATGATATCAGCATTTGGAATGCAAACTCAGACATAGTGACTAATAATATCCTCTATTTTCTTTCCCCCTTGCCCTGTCTGGGCTCTGACATTCTGCTTTCTTCCCAGCCCCAGAGCCTTGGGAGAGCTCTGCGTGGTGAGGGACAGCAGCCTGTGGCTCTTCTGCCCAGAAGGGAGGTGCTTTGTCTTCCTTCTTAAGGACACTCTGGGACCGACTATTCCTGGGTCTGGGCAGGACCCTCCACACAGCCCACCCTCTGCTTCAACCCGACCAGCCTTCCCGGCTCGGCTCCAGTGTGCCGCCTTCCCTGAATCCTCCCAGGTGGCTGTGATCTCTGCTCCTCTGCCCTGCACCTTGCTTCCGACCTGGGAGGACATGGGAGTCATCTAGGAAGGGCCATGCCAGCCTAGGGCAGGAGTAGAATTACTTCCTAGAAGGGAAGTTGGCGGTCAGGTGAGAACCACCTGAATGTCAGGACTGAGGAGACACTTAGTCCAGAAACAGGAAAACCAGCGAGGTTTCAGGCTGGCTGGATCAGGCCAGACCAGGAGCCCTCAGAGTGTGAGCTCTGGACAGCCGCCTTGATACACAGGCGCTGTTGACTTGCTTTGTGGGGAGCAGCCAAAGGTGCATGACAGGATCTGCCACTCACCACACTGTTCTTTCTTTAAAGAATGATTTATTTAGAGGAGGAGAGCAGGCAGGAATGAAGGCAAGTGGCGGGCAGACTGAGTGAGGAGGGCGGAGAATTGATCCTTCCATTTAGTTGTTCAAGTTGGCGTTTTCCCCTCCTGGTCCTGGGCTGTCAACCTGGGTCCTTGGACTTTATGTGGACTACACCATCCAGAGCCATGGACTTTAACCATTGAGCCACCAGGGTGCACTACTACACTCTGGTCTTCATATTAGGAAGGTTGTGACTAGACAGGGGAGGGATAGGGTCTCTTTCCTCACCTCTCTTACCATATTCTCCAGCCTAGTGGAATTTGGGGGAAATTGCTTTTTACTGACTTTTCAGCAAGCTCGACACAGTCAGTCCAGGAGTCTTCTTTCCATACTCCCATTGACTATCAGAGGGAGGCTCCCCTTCTCTCCCGCTTTGTCTCTGTGTGGCAACCATTTCCTTCCTTCTCCCCCAGGGCACTTAAAACTCGTTAGTGTGTTTAGCTCTGGCTCTTCAGTAGAAGTCCTGTCCTAAGCCCCCTAGACCACCTGTCAGCAGCATGAGCAGGTGGCTCCCCAAACCCAAGCCTGACTTCTGGACTCAGGAACCACTCACCCGAAACCTAGGGCACCACACAGACTGAAGACACATCTGTCCCGGCTTGGGCTGAGCCGTGTGAGGAGCTGTCAGTCTGGGAGAAGCGAGACCTTCTGTTGTCCTAGCAGAGATCACATTTCCCAACTTGGGTGAAAGACAACACTTCTGCCATTTCCCGAGAAACTGGGCCTCTGCTGAATCCTTACCAGTGTCCAGCAGCCCAAACGTCATTGAGCGAGGGACGCCTGATGCTCTAAGTCTTGGACTTCAAACTGCCTGCCTTTTCTCTCCAGGATTCTTTTGTCCATTTGACAAAAATTTATGGAACATTGTCATATACTGGATCCCATCTTGCTCGGCACGGGTAGTGCCCAACCAAGCGTGATTCTTGCCCTCAATGAAGGAGTCTGGGGAGATTACGGTGACAGTGTGGCCAGTGAGACAGCAGAGTTCAGGGGCTGCAGGAGTCCAGAAGATGCCCCTAACTGACATCGGGGACCAGAAAAAGTGTCCTAGACGAAATGGCACCTGGGGTAGACATGGTGACGCGATTAGATCTGTAGTTTTAAAAGATCACTCTGTTCTTCTTGGAGAACAGATGATTGACAGAGAGACATGGTGGATGCAGGAAGACTGGCTGAAAGTGGTTAGAATATTCCAGACTGGGGATAATGGCCTGTGGTACTTAAGATGTCAGTAGCAGAGATGGAGAAGGTAGACTCGACAGCACTCGGTGTTGGTTAGAGCATTATCAGGCCCTCTTATGTAGCAGGCACTCAGTAAATGAATGTTGAACAAATGAGTAGAATTAGATATGGTTGACTAGGGATAAGGTGTTAAGAATGAGTTTGTTTTCTGACTTGACAGCTGCCATTCAATGGGATGAAGGTGCTGGAGGAGGGTTGTATTGGGGGAAAGGTTATGAGTTCAGTTCTGCACATGCTGAATCTAACAGGCCAGTGACATATTCCACTGGAGTTGTCAACTAGGCAGTTGAATGTGTCTTCTTTCTGACTCTTCCCACTATGCCTACTATGCCGTCTCTCCAAAGAAACGTCTTAGTGATCAGGTTAGAGATTGTTTTGAGTTCAGGTTTGCTGGTTTTAGAGAATAAAGGACTTCATATCAGTTCAAACTTGTTTACTAGATGCTCTTGGAAAAATTCTGGTTTGGTTTGCAGTTCAGGAAAAAAGCAAGGGCTGGGTTTTGTTGAGGGCTAAACACATTTCTTCCAACTTTGCATTGATGTCTTGACTTGGTTCTTATCCTTGAATGTCCTAACTTGGGGACTTGCTATCCATGTGCCAGGATTAAGGTGTCCAGAATGTGCTTATCTTACAGCGCAGGTAAATGTTCTGCATATTGATCCAAGGATTTTATCTAACAAAAACCCTGGCTGGTAAATACATTTGGCTGTCTCCTGACTTCAGAGAGGCCGTCTGTTTATCGATTGTTGTATCATTTTGGCAGGATGGGAAGATATTAATGATGGCATCAGAGCAACCAAAACATCCAGCTCTCTTAACCAGTAAATATGTAAATGTCCTCATGGCTTGCAATAGATTGAAGTAAAAGCTTTATCCTAAAGCAAAGGTGAAAGCCTAACTGGCATCACTCTTGTAATATGATGCTTGTTGTGAGAGCTCCCTAAGATCATTATGCTGGCTTCCGAATGCTAGGGTATAACCCACCCAGGCTTTTTGAATGCGAGGGCATTGGAAGGCTGCATATTACAGAAAGAATTAGAATTAGAAGGCCTGGATTGCTCTGGTGAAGCAGTGGTTAGGTCAGTTGCCTCCAAATGAGCACAAGCCACATACCCCTGTGTTTGAGTCCTAGGTCCAGAGGGCCTGGGGACAACCAGTGTGAACAACTAAATAAAAATAAAATGCTTTTTCATCCTCTGTCTTCCTGCCTGTCTGCCTACTCACCTTCATTCCTGTGTAAAAAAAAAAAGGGCTTGGGTTCGGCTTCTGACAGATACTGATTGGCTCTCTGACACTTAAGTCATAGAATCTTTTTTATGAGTCTTAATTTCCAAATCTTGTTATTCTTGTTACCACTGATAACTTTTTTTTTTTTTTTAAAGAGAGGAAATCAGGCAGGCAGATTGAGGAAGAGAAAGCATTCATTCAGTCATTTTTCATTTTTTGTTTTTTTCATCCTGGCCCCGGGTCGTGAACCCAGCTCCTTGGGCTTTGCATGGTCCACAGGCCAACATCTCAGCTCACTGAGCTACCAGGCCTTACCTCACCACTGAGAACTTTAAATATAGTTCCTAGTGTTCTGTGCTGCAGAGAAATCAGAGTCCCTTTGGAAGGGTCCAGGTCACATACTAAAACTCCAGGCTTGTTCAAATGGAACCTCAGCAGGCAAGCCCTTCTACAGAGTGACCCTGGGCCGGGCACTTTTGCAAAGTGTGTGACCTACTGAATCTTTTCGTGTGCTTACTTTCTGGTGATGAAAGGCTGTTGGGGAAATTGGGAGTAGCAGTTTTTTTTGACATTCACGGGTAGGTGAGTGTGTAAGAGCTGGTCAGTTGCCCAGAAGCCCAGTAGAGTTTTGAGACTGGCCAAGCCCATGAGCAGAGAAGAGCCAGGCTCTACTGGGGTGGCTTGAAAGGAGGAGGAATGTCCTTGAAAAGGTGCCCAGCCCTGAGACTGAACCTCTCTCTAGTATTGGTCCTACTGCTTCTTGACTGTGTGACCTTGAGCTAGTCCCTAGCTTCTCCAATGGCCTCGGATGTCTTTGATGATACCTGTCTGACTACCATTCCAGGATCTTGAGAGTTCTAGGCAGGTGAACCCTTATCTGGAAAATCACTCCTCCATTGGGTCATCAATAGCACATCTTCCAGAGGCCTTCTCTAACCCTCCCAGTACCTGTAGGTTCCCAGAGTACCCTATCTTCCTCTGCGATAGTACTTACCACCCTCTATTGAGATCGACCATTTGTTTCCCTGTCGCTAAATATACTTGAGTTTTGAAGCTGGGAGACCACTACCGTTGTTCCTCACTGTTCATGTAAACAGTTAACAAGTACTTTTTGAATATTGTATAAATGTTTTGTGAATGGTAATGAGGCAAATGCTGATAATTATTTGCAGTCAGTATATACAAACCTATAAACAGAAGACAGACCTCCTTTTGAAAAAACAAAAATGGAGAATTAGTCCAGTCATTTAATCCTTCAACAAATAGTGCCTGCTGAGTGCTGGCGCTGTGCTGCGCCCTCCTAGCTCAGTGGCCAGCCTTTGCCTCGTGGAACTGCAAATGTGAAGTTACTTCGGTGATGATACCACAGAGGAATGGCACAGAGCGTCCTGAGTGCTCCGAATAGATTTCCTCTGGTTAGGGAAAGTTTTCCACGGGAAGCTGGAGCTCTGAAATGAAGATGGGGAGCTACTCTAGGAGAAGGGCAAGACGGGCTTTCTGGCAGAAGGACCTGTGATTCACAAAGATCCAGTAGAACTAAGAGAGGCTGATGAGACTGCAGCTCAGAGGGAAGAAGAAGCCTAGAGAATAACAGCTGTTGGAGGGCCTCTCAGGAGCTTTGTTTTCATTCTTACAGCAGTGGCAGCTGAGTTGAGGGCGAGGGGATTCGAGACTAGTGTTGGGAGGGGATTGATATGGTTAGCAGTAGACTGACCACATGTACAGTTTTAAACAGGACAGTACTGTTTGTTTTATATTTTCCTGACTGTCCCATCATTTTAATATGAATGTCATTTTTGTCCCATGTTTAATGAACGAGGGCTGTCTTTAATGTGGGGCAAAGGGGCAGTAGAGTTGCCCTGGTCCAGGTTTGTTAAGGGGGCCCTAAAGCAGCTGTCCCTTTTGTCCCCCATTGCCGACACTGGCTGGCAGACCACAGCCGCTACTACTGTTCCTGCCCACTGTGAGGAGAGTGGAGCTGTGCAGGATAGGATTCCTCCCTGCTCCCCCGCCACCATGCCCCTCAGGCTCCTATTTCTTCAAAGGAAGCAGAAGACCACAGCGTGGTCAAATCACAAGTAAGTACCATGGGCATTATTTCTGGCACCATGGGGGTTATCTCTAGCACTATGGGTATATCTCTAGCACTGTGAGGATTTGGGGGCATTTGTGGCACTGGGCCAGTTACTGGGATGATTAAAGTGGCATGTGTTTTAGGCAGGACATTTAGAGTGGGGTATATAGGGGCACCAAATTTGGTTTTCACATAAAGTGCCAAAATTCCTTGCACCAACCCTGGTCATTTGTATGAAGTCCCATTAGACCACACGTCGTTACTATGCGATTGGCCAATAGCATCACATAATACTCCACCCCTCCCCTTCCCCTAGTCACCAGCAATTAACCCCATTCAGTTTTTTGCCGTCCCAATGTCCTGTTTTGTCTTGAGATATAGTCAGCCTAGTTAACAGCCATTCTGATTGCTGAGAAACATTAGAACCTAAGTGCCTACCTGCTTATGTGTGCTAGGATCTTCTTAGACAGTAATCAAGCCACTGAAGCAAGTGTAGGCTGCAAAGCTGCAGTCCCCAGGTCTCCACAGCAGGGCTGCTGTGAGATTGTGTCTCCCACCATCACTGGGGGTGGGCCCAAGTGCTGCTTCTCAAAAATCCCAGCTCAGTCACGTGGCCATAATGAAATATGGCTGGAGTCAGTTGGATTTTTTTCCCCCAAGGAATTTTCCTGCAAACTGAGGAACAGAGAAATTCAAGAATATGGAAAAGAGTCAAGCTAATGTATTTCCTGGTTTATAGTATTCTCTTTAGGTGGTTGTCTCACAGCTCCTGTCTGTCCCTGTCCTGTTTCCAAAGCCTTCCCAGAAAATCCCTTTTGAGCGTTCAGGCTCTTCTACATCCTGCTTCCTTCCTCTTCCTTCTGAGAAGGCATCCTGGACCCAAAGTCATCCTTAGTGGGTCTGCCCAAGAGGCTTCCCTGTCATTGGCAGGAATCATGGAAGTTAGGATTTTGGAGGTTAATGAACTAAAGTTTGATTCCTAACTGTGCCTTTTGTTAACTCCATGACTTTAGGATAGTTGCCCAACCTCTCTAGTCTTAAATTCTTCTTCTACAAAGGATATTGATGATTGGCCACCTCACACCATCGCTGCGAGTATTAGATTAGGAAATGAAATGAGGAAACTCAGTACTGTGCCTAGCACATACCTGATACTCAGTATGTAGCAGGTATTGCTATGGGGTGATCTTATTATGCAAGGTTTTGATCCTCTGATATTAGCAAAATAAAATAAGGAAATGGACACAGAGTTTTATGGATATTTAATTTTATCCTCTACATTTTTCTTAATCAATTAGTGTGAACACTCATATCCCCAGACTAATGAACACAAGGTAGATGAATAAACATACAGCCTATCATGCCTCGTTTTGCCAATTACTTTAGGACCCACATATATTCAGAATTCATAACTTGTTACTTTAATAACATCATTTTTATATGTTATTTGTAGGTGTTTGTATGTGTATATTACAGAATATATAAAATTATTATAAAATTTAATAACTGGCAGGTATTTATTAAACATCTTATTTTGAGGTAGGCATTATGTGAGTGAGGCTTTAATCACTAAATCCTCATAACTGTGCAAGTAATATAGTCTTTTTAAAAGAATAGTATTGCAGTAACTTTATTTTACAAATTAAACTCACATGTGCAGTTTCCCCTTTCCTCAGATACATGTCAACACACCCTGCCCTCCATCAAATCACCAAGTGTTGTTCAACATTGTCCAGTGGGCTCCACCACCACTTACACCCAACCCCTGTCCCATTGGTGGCCTCAGTTCTATTGCAAGTGTCCAAGGGTTGGTTTTGTTTCCTCTGTTCCTTTGTTTTGTACATTCACATTCCACTCATGAGTGAGATCATCTGGTATCTATCTTTCTTCTTCTAACTTATTTCACTCAGCATCATCCCCTCTGATTCCATCCATGTTGATTCAAATGACAGGGTTTCATCTAAGGGCTGTGTAGTATTCCATTGTACATATACACTATACCATCTTTATCCATTCATCTGATGTTGGGCACTTAGGTTGTTTCCAGTTCTTAGCTGTTGTGAACAGGGCTGCAATAAATATGGGGATACATACATCTCTGCAAATTAGTGTTTTGTATCTTTTGGGTGAATACCCGGAAGTGGGAAGCCCAGATCATAAGGGATTTCCGTCTTCAACCTTTTGAGGAGTCCCATAGGGGTTGCACCAATTTGCACTCCCACCAACAGTGTAAAAGTATTCCTTTTTCTTCACATCCTCACCAGCATTTGTTGTTTCCAGACATTTGGATTATAGCCAATAATCTCTCAGTTGTAAGGTGATATCTCATTTTCCAGATAGCCAGTGAATGAGGAACATCTTTTCATGTGCCAGTTGACTGTGTATCCTCTTTAGAAAAATGTCTCTCCAGTTCTTCTTGCCATTTTTTGAATTGGATTGCCTTTTTTTCTGTTACTGAGTTTTATGAATTCTTTGTATATTTTGGATATTAAACTTTTCTCAGAAATGTGGAACACCAATATCTTCTTCTGTTATTAGTAGGCTGTCTTGTTTTGGTGATGTTTTCTTTCACTGTGAAGAAACTTTTATGTTTCATGTAGTTCCAATTGTTTATTTTGGTTTTGTTTCCCTCGATGCTGTAGTTGAGTCCCCAAAGATCTCTCTAAGGCTGAAATGTCTTTCCCGTTTTGTCTTCCAAGAACTGTATGGTTTCTGGTCTTATGTCCAAGTCTCTAGTCCTTTCTGAGTTGACTTTTGTGAATGTTGTTAGAGAGGAGTCTAGCTTCATTCTTTTGCATGTGGCTGTCCAGTTTTCCCTACACCATTTGTTGAAGAGACTTTGCTTTCTTCATTGTATGCTTTTGGCTCCATTTTATAGATTAACTGACTGTACGTGAGTCAGCTTCTGGTGATTCAGTTCTATTTCACTGATCCGTGCCTCTATTATTACTCCAGTACCATACTGTTTTGGTAATAAAGTCTTATTTCGCAGACGATGAAACAGCAGTTCAGATTGTTTGGGTAATTTGCCCAAAGTTGCCCACTTGGCATTGGCTCACCTCTTCCTCTTACAGATGAGAAGGCTGTGAGGTCCGAAGCAAGAGAGACTGGCCTGGGTCACAGTTTCTCTCGGCAGTCTCCCACATTCAGGGAAATGTTTTCTAGCTAAAGGGAGAACCATTTCTCTCTCTGCCTTTGTTGGTGTCCACAAGACTCCTGAAGATAAACTGTTAAATCCAGACCCTTTATTTGTCTTCCCCTCAATTGTGCTCTTCACTGGTCACTCCCCTTTGCACTCTTGCAAGCCAGGCTTGGCCAGTCTTTCCTTCCCATGCCAAGAACCCTGTTCCTGTGAGACTTGTCTTCTCACTGTCCCAAACACGTAGTTATCTGTGAACCTCTGCGGTGGCGGTGGCCCCAACTCGTCCCCTGTCCATCTATCTAGATCTTATTCATCCTGCATTGCCTACCTCAAGCCCTTCTTCCAGAAAGCTCACCCTAGCTAGTAATACTAGACATTGTTAAATACCTATTCTATGTGAAGGAGAGTATTATCTTTATTCCTTGCCACAGGATTGCAAAACAGATTTGTTATGTACATTTTCCAGGTGATAAAACTTGAGGCTCAAACTGACTTAGTGTTTACTCCTTCATAGAAAGTAGTAGAGCTGTTATTTTAGCCGAGGCCCATGTAAATTCAAAGTATGTGCTTTTCTCACTGCAGTCATTGCTTGTTTTAACTCATGTTCATCTTTCTTCTCAGAATTCCCACAGCTGTGAAGTCCCTGCCATCAGGATTATTTAGTGTTTGTCTTTGTGCCTGTGTCTCTTTACCCAGGCTGTGGACATCACCTCCCCTGCCTCTTCCATAGCTGCTCAGCAAGGCTTGCTGGGCACTCAGGAGGCACACAGTACAGATAGAGTCGGGCTGGTTGATTGATTAGTTGCATGAAACCCTGTTTATTCTCTGGAGCTTCCCAGCAGGAGGGCACAGCCCTAGGCAACACCTGGCAGACTGGCTGGTCTGCAGGCTCCTCCATTCATGTGGATAGGAAGCCCAGGAAGGCTGCAAAAGAATCCACTCTGAAGCTGAACAGAGGCTTCCATCTCAATGCCCTTTTGTTAGGGAGGTTAGCACCCAGGCCTTCTGGAAGGTCTCTGTGTTTGACCAGGGTTGGCAGATGGATAGGGACAGGTTGGAAAGCACAGACAATTGGAGGAGGCTCCAGGAATTCCCAGGGGTTCAGAGTGTAGAAGGGTCTTCCTTCCCAAAACCAATTCAGGCTCAGTCACAGCCTCTACATGGGTCAAACAGGGTCTAAGGCACCTTTGTCTCTGACCTCACTTCTGTATTCAGATCTCTTTCTTAAGTGTCCAGTTGGTTTATATCCAACCCTCAGTTGAGTGCCACTGTGTATGAAGTACTCTGCCTCCTGAAGGATAGACCCACTTTGATTGAGCATTTATTCTTTTTCTTGTTGAGATATACATCACATTTGATAAAATTAATCCTTTTAAAGTGACAGCTCACTAGTTTTTAGTATATTTATAAGATTATGCAACTATCAGCCACTGTCTTTATTCCAGATTATTTTTTGTTAACTCCTCCCCAAACTCCAGTCCCATTAGCAGTCATTTCCCATCTCCCTTCCTTCACACCCAGCAATTACTAATCTGCTTTCCATTCCTATGACTCTGCCTCTCTGGATATTTCATGTAAATGGACTCATACAATAATGAGACCTTTTGTATTTGACTTTTTTCTCATATAACATAATGTTCTCAAGGTGCATCCATGTTGTAGCATTTATCAATATTTCATTTTTTATGGTTGAATAATATTCCACCTATAGATAATCCACATTTTGTTTATTTGTTAGTTGGACATTTGTGTTTTTTATTTTGAGGACTATTGTGTGAATATTCATGCATGAGTTTTGTGTGAATGAATGTTCTCATGTTTCTTGGGTATACCTAGGAGTAGAACTGCTGGGTCATAGCATCACTCTATATTTAACATCTGAGGAACTACCAGGCTTTTCCAAAATTACCACACCTTTTTACATTCCCACCGGTTATGTATGAGGGTTCTGATTTCTCCACATCTTTGCCAACACTTGTTATTATCTCTATCTCTTTTATTATAACCATCTTCGTATGTATAAAGTGCTGTGGTCTTGATTGGTATTTTCCTGCTGACTAATGATGTTAAGTATCTTTTCATCTGCTTACCCATTTTTCAGATCTTCTCTTGCATTTATTGATAACACTCATTATGAGTATTATGCCCCATTTTGCATTGAGGAGGAACATAAAGATGTATATGGTGACCTTTGTCTTTCAAGGAACTTGCAGACTGGTAGGAGAAATTGTAATTACTACACATGCTAAGTGAAGGCTTTGTAAACAAGGTGGCATTTGGCCTGAAGATAGTATTTGAATGCAAGGATCTTGGTGGGAAAACTCTCTGAGAAGCTGGAGTAATGTAAGCAAGGGTACTTTTTCATTAGAAAATGTCTTGTGATTTCTGAAGCAATATGTGTGAAAGCACCTGGTGCAGCACTTGCCATGCAGTGTGGGCTGTCAATGTATGGAAACTCCCTCTACTGCTTCCCTCTTTCATCCCTGTTCTGTTCTCTAGCATAACACCGCTCCCTTTCCCTGTTCCAGACCTTTAAGTATTAGGAGCCAGAATTCTAAGCCAAATGAACTTGGTTCCCTAAACTATGGTTTCAAGTTTCCTCCCCATCATAATCATGTTTTAGCGAAATTTCCACAAAGTTTTGGCACCCCTTATGAATTCCTGTATGGCATGGTTATTATTTCGAGGAGTAGGACATTCATCCTTTTGTTAGAGATTTTATGCTTTTATTACTATAAAAAAGTCAGTAGCTTTTTGGCAGCTTCATTGAAGTCCTAGATTCTGTTATTTTGTAGTCAGCCAAAGCCACTGAGAACCAGGGTTTCCTATACTTCTTTTGATTGGACTTGTTTGCCAAGCTTATTTTAACCTAAAGGCAACACCACTTTAAAGCATTGTATTGCCATATCAATACAGATGTAGTGGCAGTGGTATGGAGATTACCATGAAGAAGGGATAGATTGCACTTTTCTTAAGAGGTTCTCTTCCAAGGGAGAAGGTTCTAGAAAGCAGAACTAGTCAAAGAGTATCTCTGTCCTTCAGATAACCTCCTTTCCAATTAAGGATTTACCTTCTTTATCATTTTATATCTGTTGGTCAGCTATATCTGGTTTGCTGGCCCAGGCTAAACGTGGGGTAAAAGGGAAGAAGTTGGAATATGTGTCCTGTAAGGCAATGTGGTTCAATTGGAAGAACATGGGCTCTAGTCCCAAGCTGCCACTTACTGGCCATGCCATCTTAAGCCAATCATTTACCCTTTGTGACTTATGCCTTTTCTTATCACAGGGTCAAATGAGAGCATAAATGTCAAGTGCCTAATGCATAGTAAGGTACTCAAGGAATATGAGCTCCTTTGAACTCTACTGTTCAAGAGTTTTGCAAGATGCAAGAGCCAAGTGTTCTGTGTGTTCTCTGAGCCTGTGGAAACAGCTCTTGGCATTTGTTATAATCAAGAGTGCTTACTTGTATACTTGCTCATTCTGTTTCTCCATCCCTGTTGAGACTGGGCACTCCTGTGAGCAAGCTGCATGTCTGATTTCATCTTAGTGCCTCAGCCTGGTTTGAAGAAAAGATTACTTACATTTTGTTACTCGAATGAATCTGAATTAATGAAGGCCAAATCCTTGCCCCCACCAGTTCAGGGTGCTGAGTATTGTAGTTGGCTTTGCACAGTCTGTTCTTTACTGAAAGTATCATGGGTTCTGGAACTTGGAAGTGGTGAGTCAAGTGCCAGTTGTATTTGAGAAGTTTGAATCACTTCTCTGTCTCTACCCGTAGTGTGACCAGCTTCTTGTCAAGCAGCCAGCCAGCTGCCCCACCACCCTCTACAGCAGCTGCGAGTCGTGCTGTGGTGCCAGTAGGTGGCGCCCATGGCTGTTTTCCACACTTCAGCTCCATGGATGGGCCTTTTCTCTTGTCACCATGGCAGCTGCTGGCTAACTCTGAGCTGTACGTAGCCCTGGGCAGAGGTATCCAGGTATCCAGGCCCTCCACTTTCAGGCCTTGTATTCGTGAGTTTTCCTGTATTATTGAGTCCCAGCCAAAACACATGCTGCTTGGGGAAGCAGAGCTGTTTCCCATGGAGGGATCCCAGGAGATCATTGGGGGAATCTGTGCTCCTGTCCATCCTTTATGGCCCAGCAAACTGCCTCTGCCTTCAGGAAGTCATCCCTGTGGTGCTTTTGTTCTGACCTATACTCAAATCCCTCCAGGGTTCTTGCTTGTAGTTTAACAAAAGCCAGGTGTATAGCTGTCCAGTGAATGCATCTAAGGACACTGTAAATTCATCCAAGTGCCCTCAGCATCTACTCTGACTGAGTTCTCCAATTGCCAGTTTCAGGAATAGTTTTTGGAATGAATGGATGAACAATAGGGAATAGCTCTAGAAAAAAATGGTATCCTGACATGCCCTGGTAGAGTAGTGATTGTGTCCACTGCCTCTGGCCAAGTGCAATCCACATATATCACAAGGACTCAGCTTTGAGTCTTGGGGCCCACCAAGATGAACCATTAAAATAAAAGTAAATGAGATGCTTCTTCCTCCTTTTGCCTCCTGCCTGCTTGCCTGCTGGCCTTCATTCCTGCTTGCACCTTTCCTTTTAAAAAAAAAATGTTATCCAGGTGGAAAGACATTGTATAAACAAGCTAATCTTATTCTGCAAAAATGTCAGTATAATGAAAATCAGAGATCGAGGAAATAGTCTAGATGAAAGAAAACTAAAGTCACATGTAGTGCCGATCCCGACGTCGATCCTGGCTTACATCTGTATCACAGGAGTGGGCAGGATGGAGGGATTGCTAAAAAGGGACAGTTGAAGAAATTGGAATATGGACTGTGTACTCCATAAAAGTATTTTATCAAGGTTAAATACTCTGAATTTGCCATTATTGGCTAGTGGTTATGTAAGAGAATATCTTTGTAGTAGGATAAGTACACTAGAGTATTAGGGATACAGGGCCATGTTGTCTGAAGCGAACTCTCATGCTCCAGGAGACCACAGAAAGGAATGATAAAGCAAATGAGGTGATAAGTAACAAGAATCTGAGTGAAGATGTGCTAAATTTGGTTTTCGTGCTGCTTTTATAATTGCTCTGTACATTTGAAATAAAACTGTTTTTAAATAATATATGCACTTTAATGTGTGCCAGATTCCCGCTACAAACTATAAGTAATGAGACAAAGAATGATCATGCCATCTTGGAACTTTATTCCATTGACTCCAGCAGTTTTCATTGGGGTTCTGACACAATTCCTCCACTATTTGTCTTTGAACAGAACATATGTAATAATGATAACTAACATTTGGAAAATTAAGAGATTTCACATATGTTATTTCCCACACACTTGTTAGGTGACTGGTGTTCAGGGAGGTAAGCATGACCCTCCCACATCACACAGCCTGAAAGAAACAGATGCAGGCTCACGTCTGGGCCCATCTAGTCTAAAGCTAATATTTTCTGAACCTTCATTATCTGTATGCGTAAAAAAGGAGGCATTTGACTGACCTCTGCAGATTATTCTTTAAGTCTGGCAACTTTATGTGCTAGGAAATAGCTAGTTTACGTATAGCTAGTACTCATCATACAGCAGTACTGCATTTTTATGGTAAGTGCTGCAGAAATACCAGTCCCTCTCCTCCCCCCACTGCTCACCCACTTCCCTTTGGAGAAGCCAGGCATGAGTGTGCTGGGATGAGCCATCTCACTGAGAGTGACAGCACGTGGACGCGGAGAGCTTCCTGGAGAGAGGGTCCCCAGCTGGGCCTTGAAGGAGGGTGCTCGCTGCGAGTAGAGTAGAGTAGCGAGTAGCAAAAGATGCCTGAGAGGCTGTCATCTGTAGAGTTAGAGCACCAGGACCCTCCCTGAAGTTGATGATCCAGCCTCTCCTCTCCTACCCTCTCCCCTCCCAGCCGAACTGTCTGAGTAGATGAGGCACAGATGGAGGCTGAGTGGATTCTAGCCCCAGGCGTCTTGCCTCTGCTCTGACTGTTGGGCCTGGTGCTGTTGTCACTGTAAACAGGACCTTCTGTGAGGCTCCAGCCAGGGCTGTTACCCAGATAGGGATCGTGATTGAGTCTTCATGGCTCACTGCTTCCAGGCCTCTGATGCAGGTGGGACCGGGCTCTCCACCAGCAGCCCCCTCCGCAACTGCAGCTGAGGGCTAGTTCCTGGGAATGATCCGGAAATCAGTCTGAACAATGCACGATTGAAGTTCAGTAGCTGCTTTGTATTGATTGGTCATAAAGAAGGAAGAAGAAAAATCTAGTGGTAGCTCCCTCCCCTGAGTGGAAGAGCTGGCTAGTCAGAATAACTCAGAACTATTCCAAGCCCTTCTTCAGGACTCCTTCCCTCCTACATACATGCAGGCTTACTGAGCGCCCATGTGTGCTAGGAATCCACTTTTCAGTGTTGATACTCAATTTATTTAGAATCCTAATATTTTAGAACTGGCAGGGACTTCAGCATTCATTTAATTAATTCCCTTATTTTACTCCAGAGAAAATTGAGACCCAGAGAGACAGATTTAGCCAGGATCACACAGCTAGTTATTATAGTCATGACTAACACCCATGGCCTCCAACCCCAGGCCAGTGTCTTAAGTGTCCTCAACTCAGTGAGAAGCCATACCCACATCTTCCCGCATATCCACAGGAGTCTTTGAAAGCCACAACAGGTGCACAAGTATAAAGCAGGTGACTTCTAACGTAAGACCAGATGTATTGGTGAGAGATGCTTCTAGGGAAGGTGCTGTAAATATCCATTTGTTCAGCCCTGAGCCCTCCGCCGTGCGGGTGCCCATGCCTGGAGTGAGGGAACAAGGCCTGTCCTGGTTTCTAGAGGGACCTCACTGCTGCCTTGAGACAAGGAAACAGTATGCTAACTTGATGCGGGTTGGTGCAGGGAATTGTGGCAGTGTCAAGGCTCTCTTCAGGAAGGCTTCTTGAAACAAGAAAGTATGTTTTTTTCCCCACATTTTTTTGTAAAGAGTAATAGTATGTCCATTGTTATGAAAAACCAAACTTCAGACAATGCAGAAGCATTCACAACAGATAATTCAGGTTTGGCTTCCTCATTCCCCTTCCCCATCAGAGGTAATCACTGCTGCCTGAACCCCTGACAGATCGCAGCAGCTTTGTTCTTCCCCTCTGACTTCCTCCTCTCCTGTGTAGCCCTTCAGCTCCCTGCTAGGGAACCTCATTCTGCTGCTGCCCTGCCTGGGAATTTGAGACCAATCTTTTACCAATCAGAACATTCTGAGCCTTATCTTCCAAGATCCACGTACACCTTTTCAATTCTCCTCCTCATTTACTCTCCTTAAAATAGGGTAGACACGCATAGGAGCACGCTCATAATAACAGCATAGACGCTCCTCCTTGTATAGTGCTTCCCGCACACGAAGTATTTTTACATATTTCGTCTCATTCTGTCCTACCCTTGTGTCAACTATGGAGCAGGAGTTGGGGGAGGTGGAGGTCTTCAGTTTCTTAAAGACGTGGAAACAAGGGGACCAAGGAAGCTTGGTTCGAGAGGCTAAGTCATTCGTTCATCTGAGACTACCCACCCAAAAGGTGCTAGAGCCTGTATTGGAACCAAAGCCTCTCCTTATTTTCCTGCCCCACTGCTGCCTGCAACTTGTGCGAGAGCCCGTTTTCAGCTCTGGGCTGTGAATGTGGACTCCTCGCGCTGCTATCCTGGGTCATCCCCAATCAGTGTCAGCCACCACTGGCCTGTCAGGCAGGAGACCTAGTTCATTAGCGAAGGGCCTTCCCCCAGTCTGGAGTAGGCCCAGGAAGGTCTGCGGAGTCCACCCCCACTCCCAGCCCCCGACACAGGCTGCTCTGCCCTGAGTGGCAACCCGCATTAAGCATTCCACTCGTCATCTCAGGGATGATGGAATCCTAACCTTTTCAGAGACACCATGCTCTGTCACAAGCATTGCTCTTTTTAAAAGAGATTAATTCACTTGCCGCATTTTGTCCGTTGGTGAAAATCACAGGGGAGAGCAAGGGCGGCTCTCTCAGGCCTCAGAGGCCCTTTTGGCCACTCTCAGCAGGCAGCCACCCGCCCAACTGGCCCAGGACTTTGATTGCCTGCTGGGCATTCACTTGCAAAGCACCAAAATGAAATGGGAGACCTGGTTTGTGAAATCCTAACTTTGGGGGCTGCTCTTTCGGCAGGGGCACTGGGGGAGGGGCCCACCCAGCTCTGAAAGAAAAAGTTGCTTGTGGTTGGGCTGTGTGTGGTGGTGTTTGTGTTGGTCCTGGTCCTCCTTTGATTTACCAGGTGCCCCCCCTCCTTATGGCGTTCTCTGTGGTATGTCTTAATCCGAGTACCACCCTGCACAATAGGGATTAATATCCCCCATATCACACCTAGCAAGTGACAGCACCGTTATGAAACGCCAGCCTTTAGACTCCAGGGTCATTGTTTTTTTTCCATTACATCTCAGTTCCTAGAGGCTGCAAAGAATGACGCTTAGTCACGACAATGGGCAGGGCTTAAAAAGCTGGGGTCTCACCAAAGAACACTGAGAGTTGCTTCTGTGAGTGACCCTTCAGATTTCAGTGTCACCTCCTAAAACTCATGAAGCCAGCGGGGATTATCATCCTAGTGGGCCTATGAAGAGACTGAAATTTCCAAGATAGGCCTTTCCTGAAGTGTTGGAGTAGAAAATGGCAGAACTGGAACTAGAACCCTCATGTCCTGACTTTCCTATGCTCTTTCTACTCTAGTTACGGAAAGAATAGCAAGTTTGAAGATGCCCACGTCCTAGAAAGAAAATCTTGTAATATATGGAAAAGGAAGCCCCTAAATGCTAACACACATAGAATAAATAGCTCGAAATTGTTGGTAGTTGGAGATTTGCAAATTAAAACAATAATGTGATAGCCCTGTGTACCTATTGAACCATCAGTGATTAGACTGCTGACTCCTGCCAAATGCTTTCAGGGAGGGGTTCATAGGAAAACCCCTGTTCTGGTGGGAGGGTAGCTGGAACAGCCATCCTGAGGGGACCCTGGCACTGCTTAGTCAAGTACACACAAACCATGTGACCCAGGGATTCCTCTCTTAAATACATATCCCAGGAAATACACCCAGACATATACATGTAAACACAAAGAACAGGGAATGTTCTTTAAACATTGCTTTTGGCAGCTAGGAGATATAGGCTACTTGGGTGAGCATCCCTGGGAGAATGAAGAGGGAAAATATGGTGGCTATGCTATGAGAATGCTATAATAATTAAAAACAATTGAATGATTATATAATTAGCAATATGAGCATATCTTAAAATAATTTTTGCAAAGAGCACACACACACAAAGGAAAGACGGAAGACCCTGCTTAGCTCAGGTTCCTGGAAAGCAGGTAGCTCTCTCTCTAGTAACCAGCATGTAACCAGGCACAGAATGGGTGTGAGCTCCTGTTTATTGACTACATGAACAGAGGTGTGCCTGAGCCAGCTTGGCTGAATGACCCAGGTCATCCTGTGTGACCCTGTCATAGAATCCTTGAGTATTGGTCAAACTGGCACTGCCAGCTTGAGGCCAGACACTTTGTTCCAATTGAAGGGATGGAAGAAGGGTAGGTGGCAGGTGCCCTATATCAGACATCCACTATCTGCCAGACACTGGGCTGATAATCTTGTAAATTACAGATTATCATTCCTACCTAATAAGTGAGAAACAGAGTCAGGGAACTGATTTCTCAGGACTGTCTAGCTGGACCAGGACTTGAATCCAAGTCTAACTTATCCCCAAACCCTTTACTACATTATACTTAGCCCTCAAAGGGCAGGAGGAGAAGACATCTCAGTATTTCTTCAGCCCTGCCTCTAGAGCTGTGCTGCTTCTAGAATTCTCAGGACCCAGACCCACAGAAGAGAGGGCTCTGACTGTGCTGAACTGGCCCTGCCTTCTCAATTCCCTGCCTTAGCTCATCTCCCTTGGTCTGGATTTCAAACTGGTCTCCTGGTCCCCATTTGCAACTCCGTCTCAGTCTGTTTATACTATTAAATTAATTATTTTGCCCCAACCTCTTCAGTGACCACCCCGCTGCCTGATGAGAATCTAAGGAATGACAAATAGATTTTTTCTCTGTTTGGCAGCTTCAGTTGATTGATAGCGGTTGATTAGAAACAGTATTAAGGAGGATTCTGAGGTTCTTTCAAAGACTCCACAGGAAAGAGCTGCTGGGAAAGATTCAGGGTTTCTGACGTAGATGCAAGAGTGCAGGACAGTAGCAAGTCAGGCATGTGTCAACTTTTTCGAGTGAATTTTCAACCTAGTCTCCACTATTGATTTCTTGGATATCTGTTAACCGCTGGACTTCATATGTTAAAAGAAATATGCTGTTTTCTGAAGAAAGTCATCAGCTTTGATCATATTCTTAAAGGAGTTCATACCTACCTCCTTGGCTTCCTTGCCTGGTTTTTGAAGTAGGCCCTGCATACCTCACAGCTGTTTCTCCACTGTGAACTGTGACCTAGATGAATCTATCTGATGGTCTCTGAGTGTGCCTTCCTAGTCCTCCCTGCTTCTGAATTGTGTCTGGGGCTTTTTGTCTTGACCAGCAGACTCTTCCTCATCTAAAGTGTTTCTTTCTTTAAGGCACAATTCAAGTCTTTTCCCTCAGAAACCACTTTGACTTGCTTCACGTCTTGATTTTCTAGTCTTCCGGACTAAGGATCAGAGATGTGAGTACCATCCCATCAGAATCACAGCTAGGATCAGAACTCCAGTCTTAACTCTTAGAACCATGAGCTCTCCACTGCACAACTTGGCCTGCTAAACCAGGAGAGGGTTTTGTAAACTAGGAAAAAGGTTTTGTACAGAAAAATTTTTTTTTGCTCTATAGAAAATTTACCCCAGGGTACTTAGCCTCTTTAACATTCTTAGTCATAGAAATTTGTTTTTATGTAAAAGAAGACAAGCAATGTGGTAAGAGGCCCAGGACTTACACCAGAAGAATTCCTCCAAACTGGAGGTGAGAAATGAGGATTTCCCATCCTCCTCTCTTCATACTCTCCCTTTGTGTTTTGTGTCCCAGCCTGATAAATGTCTTTCAGGACATATATCCCATGCCATATTCTCCTCTGCCTCAAGTACTCCTTTCCCTCTCTCAGCCCACTTTGTCTGACTAACAATCATGACGTCCTCAGAGAACCCTTCCACTACTGAGACTGGGTCAAGCCAGGCACTGACTGTGCATATTTCACTCCCTGCATCAGCATAGACCAGGATGTGTCCTCTCAGCTTCCCAAGCTTTAGTCACCTGCTTGCTTCAGCAACACAGTGGTGTCATTTGACTTGATCCAAAGGAGCACTTAGTACAGGTGTGGCCCAAGAATGATGCTAGGACGCACACCCAAGCCTCTCAACTCTGTAGCAGTGCCCTTTAGGCTAGATCCACAGAGGAGAAGGCAGCCTCCCAGTCACCACCCCCACCGCCGGCTCCCACCCCCCCAACACACACACTCTTCCCCCGTTCCTCATAAGCAGATCCTGCTTTGTTGGTTAATCACTCTTGACTTTAGGGCTCCCTTTCCTGCCTCCTACATCACTTGTGTTAGAAAACTACAGACTTTGGTTTCATACTGTCATGAGCTCTCCCTTCACAACTTAATTGTATACGTCCCTAGGGCACACTTACTCCATGTCTGCTCACCTCCATCCTAGAATTGAGCACAGGACCAAGAACATATCGTGTTGAGTTGTTGTAGTCAGTTTAGTCTTGTCTTCCATGCTGCGTGGAGCCAGGGTTGGTTGAGAGGAAGTGTGGTGAGGTGAGAAGGAGTCAGGCTATACAGTCATTATTGACTTGGGTTCCTGTCACTGTACTGGCCCTTACCTAGCTGTGTGATCTTCAGCAAGTCATTTCATCTCACTGAATCTACTACCTCATTCATGAAAAGAGGAGAATATTATCTGCTTATGATTACGTGAAGGGTATAGAAAAGCATGTGTGTATAGCTCCCAGGGCAGCAGTGCCTGCTTTAGTGGGACTCAGTAAGAGCTGGGAGGTGGTGGCATTTATATTCTTCTTCACCCACCCCCACATTGTAGGCCCCCTGATCCCAGACCCAGAATTCAGACTTTTAATGGTCTACTTAAAACCCTGTATTTGTTCATTTATCAAGCAACTTTTCAGATCCTACTATGTGCTAGGCACTGGTGTGTGGAGTCAAATAAACTCATGGACTTTTCTAGAATTTTTTCTAAAATTCTTTCCATCTTTCCCTCGGCTCAAGGATATCTGACTTCCCAACTAATAATAAGTATCACTGAGCATTCAGTGCAAAGCACTGGGAATTCTTTTATTTTTAAGGAACGGTACAGTCAGGCATAAAGAAAAGTACGCAGAAGGCAGGAAGAGAGAGGAGGAAGGAGCGTTTTCATTTTATTTTCATTTAGTTGTTCACACTTGTTGCTTCCCCTTGTATCCAGGCCTTCAGAGGCCATTGACTTAACCACTGCTCCACCAGGGCGCGCCAGCACTGGGAAATTGAATCAAGAAAGTCTTCTCAAGATCTTCCACACACTGGGGTCGTATCCCATAACAAGAAAGTAGGGCTTGAATAGGCCAAGAGGCAGAGAGAGAGCATTCTATATCAAGGGAGTGGGAGTGTCAGGGGATTCTGGGGGGACACAAGATAGCCTTGGGTGGGCAGACTCACTTAGTGGAAGAGGGAGAAGAGGCAGGGCAAGCCAGGTGGGAAAAGAGTGGTCAGAGGAGCTGGGATGGGTTTCTAGTCTCAAAGGCTCTGCTTCCAGACCCATACAGACTCCCAGTTTGTTGACTGTCTTATTTCTTCCACTCTTAACATCCATGACAACCTGTAATGTAAAGGCTCCAAACCAGGAACTTTCACCCAGATCTTTGACAGTCCAAAGAAACTACTCAGAGGGCCAAGGGGAAGGACATAGCCTTGTTACTCACTGTACAGGGGAGTCCCATGGTGGCTGGTCCATCCGATAAAGTAACTACCTTCTGATTGTGGCCACTTGCGAATATTTCCATACCACCTCGAGTCAGGATGAAGTTTTAAGGAAGAGTGAGCACAGGCTGTGCTGCACAAAGCATGAACAGCTTGTATGCATCGGAACCACGGGCCGGTTCATACAGCTGTTATCACAAGAAAGACATCCGAGTGTAGGGGCATGCATGCTAGAAGAACAGTCTGACCCTGGGCTGCATCTGTATCCTTGTGGCTAGTGGCCAGATGCCCCACCTTCTGGACCCAGTACAGGCCATTGGGAAGGGGATCTGGACCTTGCTCCGGAGCTATCCCACACAACTATACATTGAAACTTTCTCTGTCTTTCTAGGCTGTTGTCGGAAGGTGCAGATGTCAATGCAAGGCACAAACTTGGTTGGACAGCACTCATGGTAGCAGCCATCAGCCGAAATTACAGGTGAGAAATCTCCTTCCACACAGGGCTCCCTTAAGCCAGATCTCTGCAGACCATGTTCCCAAACCCTCCCCTGCCTACCGCTGTCTTCCCCAGAGGCAGAGAGATGGAGCCAGCCTACGGTCTGGTCTACATCTGGTGCAATGGAAAGTATAGGAGATGGAGAAGGGCAAGATGTGGCTTTGGATCCCAGCTCCTTCATGGACTTTGTGACCTAAGTCAAGTCATTGGTTAAGTGTGCATGTGCGAGTTGTCATCGTGTTTTCTTTATCCATTGTCTGTCCATATTGAGATGTCTGTTATCACTGTCCACTGTGAGGGCTCCTCTGGGCTGTCTCTTTGGAGATTCTGATGGAAACTAGGGAGCAAACTAGGGAAGGAGAGCATTCCTTCCCTCCCATTGGAGCCTCTGCTATTTTCCTATCACTCCTCCATTCCCTCAGGGTGTATCGAATGTGTAAATATCAAAATAGTTCATTTTATGTAGGGAATTATCTCTTAATTCTCACAATCACCCCTCTAAGATATGTATTATTATTCTCATTTCATTGCTGAGAAAATTGAAGCCCAAAGAGATAAAGTGATTTGTCAAAGGTCACCAAACAGGATTTAGAACCTGGTCTGGCTGTCTGCAGAGTGTATGTGTTTCACTGTACCTCACTGCTGCTTCCCTCTGCCAGATCCTGGGCTGGTGCTGGAGGCTGCCTTTCCTGCCCAGTTGTTAGCTGTGATAGTACAAAAGATTTGATTAAATAAGAGCGAAAAGAAATGCTTTCAAAGAAAGCAGACAGGGCACTTTAGTAGTAGCCACTGAAATTGATAGTTGGAGGTACCAATTTTAATTTTCCCTTCAAGTTGATCCTTAAGGCTTTTATCTGCCAATACTGGCCCTTTTCAGAAGGGTCATAAATGTAGTAGGAACCAGCAGAATAGGGTTTTTATAATATAGGGGTAGTACTGCCTCAGACTTGAAGACATAGCTGTTCTTGAGATAGGTCTCTCTTCTTTGCGTCTCTATCATGAACTTGTTCTCAGCACTACATCCCTTATTTGTCTCTTTAACTCCAAGTACTTAGTCTTTAAAGAAAAATTTAATGAAAATAGGCATTGCAGTTGAGAGACCTGAAATCAAGGCCTGGTTCTGACCCATAGTGGCGTCTCAAATTATTTGATATCCTGTTTCTTCACCTGAAATGAGCATTTGATAATGATCTACTCTCAGCTAGGTTCTGTGTTCACCTTTAGAGACTCAGAGACCTTGGGAGCTTGTGGTCTACTTTGGAAAAGACAGGCAGGCAGGCAGGGAGTATAGTGTAATCGATGATGTCAGAGCAGCATGGACAGGATATTGTCAAAGCAGCACGTGTGAGAGCATGGGTCTGGCAACAGAATGATTCTCCTATATTCTTGTGAGACTCAGATGAGATAGTGTATGTGCTACAGGGTACAAATGGTAGTTATTTCCTGCTACCTGTCGCGTACACTCAGGCATACATGTTTGTTCGTGCCACTGATGCGGTAGCTGCCACCACCACGTCCACCCATCAGGCTCTTTCCCACCTGCAGGTGTTTCGTCCTCACAGGATCGTCAGTGGTGGAGAAAGGAGAGAGGGCTTGTGTCCTCCCATGCAAAGTATTTTCAGTGTTGAGACCAAATAGGAAATAACACTGTACTTAGGAGTTCTGTCAGTCAGTAATCAGGTAGCTAGTAGATGTGCTTTGGGGACACTTCTCTCTGGATCTGATGAGTTGTTGGTTTAACTGATTGCTGTCTTTAACCAGAGTCATCAGCGAATCACTGAGTAAAGTGAAACTGTCGACTTGCGTTTACTTGCTTTGGTTCCTAGGACTTATTATTGTTTTTTAAAGATGTCCATTTTGTGTCTTCTTCCTTTCAGTACTCTGGGAGGACGGATTTTATTCTGTGTTAAATAACACATTCAGCTTGGCTTTATTGACTCATACCAGATTATTTTTTTGGCACCTACTGTTTGCTAGCTACTGTTCTGGGCAGACAAAGATCCCCATGCTTGTGGGGCTTGTTCTATGAGCAGTGGTCCCTGTGTAGAGTGAGCAGAGACTGACAGTAAACTGTAAATGTAGCACATAGGTGAACTGCACTGTGTATTAAAGGCAAGAAGTGTGGTGCAAAAGGCAAAAATCAAATCCGGTAAAAGAGAATGCCAGAAGTATGTTGGTCAGGGTGTACAGGCCTCACTGGTAAGGTGTGGGGTGGTCTTGCAGGATTATCACATCTGTACCAGCTCAGTCTGCCAGTATGTTTTTCCTTATTAGAAGCATGCAATTCTCATCTAACCCATCATGGACTCTTCTGGAATCACATTGCCACCACCTCTGAATTGGATTTGGTTGAAGGGAAGGTAGGAGGGGCAGCACCCCTGGATTTAAGGCTGAAAGCAGAGAACCTTAAATGTCAGTAGCCCACAAACTCAGGGGAGAGATCCTGAGAACAGCCCAGTATTTTTACCCTAAACTGCCTTTAGTGCATGTCTGTTTAAGTCCACAAGGTTACAGAACACAGTAGTTTCTGTTCTTAAGGAGATTACCTTCTTGTGAACTTTTATTTATGCATGTATTTATTATTATACTTCATTTTGAGTAGTCAAGAAAGTACCATTTAACTTAGAAAATACAGCACTACACAATACAGTTCAGCAAGTATGCATGGAAACTTCATTTATAACTTACTCCTTCCTTTTGTTTCCAAAAAGGGTATAAAGTGACTTAAATTAAAATACAAATATAAATGTACACAGGAGACTTAAAACTGGATCAAGATCAGAAGTTATATTGGTAAAAGGAAAGATAATTATATCAGGATTGAACCAGAGATTTTCTTTTCCGAAAATAGGTTTATTGTTTTGTAAAAATAAAATGAGAAGAAAGTAGCAGTTACCTGAATTCTATCTAGAGACTGATCAGTGTGTGCGCGCACGCGTGTATGTAATTTTACCTAAATGGATCCATGCTGTATTCACTGTAAATCAGGTCCTTAGTGGAAGTATTAATTTTGGTTGAATTTCCTCCTGAGCAAAGCAAAGAGGGGAAACAGAGTTTTGGTTCTTCAAGAGAGAGGAACTCTGTTCTGACAGCCCTTTATTTTATCCACCTTGAAAGCATTTTTTTAAAGTGCTGTGTCCAGTTCTGAAGTGCTAGGCATTAGAGGCATCCAGAGAACAAGCAGTCCTGCCTTTGCCTTAAGACGCTTGGATGACTGGCATCAGGACTGAAATAATGTGATGGCCATTTTCTTCAACAACCTTCTGCCAAAGATTTACAAGCAGTCTACTAGGACAGTCCTTTTGCCTGCCCTAGTAACAGCTTGGGTGTAGTGTTGACTCAAGGAGCGGTCCCTGGGGACTGACCCTTCTCTACAGCAAGCCCTGCATAAGCCTCATGCCACAGGCACTGGCTGGCCAAAGTCTGGGTCCTCCTTCTGTGTTTCCCTCTGACCCAGCCCAGCTAAAGACTAAGCCACAGTGTCCCAGGATGATCACTGTGTCTTAGCATAGCCTTCACTGGTTTGTGCAAATATGTCCATCCAGCCTTCTGTTAAATTCAATTAGTTTTTCTTTAAGAAGGGAAAGAAATCCAATTTTACCAAACACGGACAGACGGTGGAAGGCACTTTGAAGTTACAACCTCTCAGTGATGCTTTACTTAGTCACAAGTTCATAAGCAAGAAGGCTTAATTACTTGGGAAAACACAAGATTAAAACTGGACACAATGGCTGAGTATCCGCTCTTGGGCAACTTGATTCGAACCCATGCGCTTAGTTCGTGTGTGGTGCAAACTTTGATGTGTGCTATGACAAGCTGGGAGTCATGACCCCCTTGGGGAAGCCCCTTCATATGGCATTTGCAGGATGTGTAGGCAGAGAGACAGGGCCTACCAGGCCTGTTTGCTCAACTTTGATGTCCAAGCAGCCATAGGCCCCACTGTTTGCTCTTTCACTGAGGGCTGGATTGGGAGCCTCCTACCTCTGCCAGTGGACAATGACCAGCAATGGAGTGTGACGACTGTTGACCATTCCAGGAGCCTGGTGGACCAGAACAGGGCTTTGGAAGGTGCAGAGCCTGGGGGACCAAAGCTATTTATAAGATGACTATTTCTCCAGATGTAGCTTTCCTTAAATCCTAATGTGGGTTGGGTGCTGCTAGTGGAGTTAAAAATAGAATCATGAGTTTTAGCTGGTGCCAATTACTACTGAACCCTTTGTCCAGTGATACTAAGGTATTTGTAAATTTTAAGTTTGCCTTTCCGTCTTCTTTCATCAGTGTGTATGTGAAGGGGATAGTGGTTTGGAGGAAAAATAGTATGATTTAGATCTCTATAACTTCTCATTCTTCAAAAAAAAACTGTCGAAACATGTCTGATAAAGGAATAGTATCCAGAACGTAAAAAAGAACTTTTTATAAGTCAATAAGAAAAAGGCAGACTACGCAATTCTTTCAAAAATGGGCAAAAGATGGCTCAGTTATTAAGTCTGTGGCCATGGAAGCATAATCCATATAAAGCCCAAGGAGCCAGGTTCACGACCCAGGACTGGGGGAAAACCCGAATGAACAACTAAATAAATAAATAAAAATACTTCTTTCTCCTCTCTCTGCCTGCTTACTTGCCTTCATTCCTGCCTGCTTCCTTCTTCTTTAAAAAAACGAGGGTGGCAGGTGGGGCACAAAAATCACTTATTAAAGAAGAGATGGATGTGTCGCACACGCTGGTGGCTCAGGTACTGGGGCACAGACCACGTAAAAGCCCAGGGGACCAAAGGGCCAGGAGGAACCACCAAAAAAAATCAACAAAATATGAATGCTCTTCCTCCTCTGCCTGCCTGCCTTCCTCTAAAAAAAGAAAAAGAAAAGGCAGAGACGGGTGGCAGATAAGCACAGGAACAGATGCTAGGAAAGGCAGATTAAAGTTACAGTGAGTTACTACTACAAACCTACAGTGGCTAATACTTAGAAAAATGGACAAAACCAAGTGCTGACAGGGATACAGGATGACTGTCATCATTGCTGATAAGAATGCATTGTAGTTTTGGAAAATACTTTGACACTTTCTTCTAAAGGTAAAATATACATTTACATACAACCCAGCAATACCTGATATTAGGTATTGTCCATGAGAAATGAAAATACACATCTATAAAAAGCCAACCCATATGCAATTATTTATAGTAGCTTCACTCATAATAACTCTAAATGAGAAATAACCCAAATGTTCATCAGCTGGTGAGTGGACTAATTATAATCCATCTATATAGTGGCTTGCTGCTAAGCAAAAGAAAGAGAACAGACTGCTCAAACATAACAGCAACATGGATGAATCTTAAAAGTCTTATGCTGTTATAGGCAGATTAAAAAAAAAAGACTGCCTACTATGTAATAGTTCCATTTATATGAAAGTCTGCAAAAGACAACATTGTAAGGGACAGAAATCAGATTAGTGGCTGCTAGGGTTTAGGAGTGGTAGGAGGGGCCCAAAGGAAGTTTTGGGGTGATGAAAATTTTTAAGTGTTTATTATGGGAGTGGTTACACAACCAAAGCTCATCAAATTGTACTTCTTAAAAGGATGACTTTTATTTTGTGTAATTGATAAGCTGACTTTAAAAATGTTTTAAAAGTCCACAAAATCATCCCTCTCTAATTTTCATTATTAGTTGTGACCAGTGCCCCATACTGAGAATTTACGGTCACCTGGAATATTTTGAATTTGGGGGTTTATTTTATTGAGGTAGCATTGATTTACAACACAATGTAAGTTTTAGTTGGACAGGTTAATTTTCATCAAATATATAATACACAGTACTCACCCACAACCAAATTTTTAACTGGACTGAATTCTTCTTGTTGCTATATCTCATATTAGAGTACAGTATATTCTGACTGTTAGTAGAGAATAAAGATTTTCAAATTCAGCCCATCCTCCTGGCCTAGTGGACAAGGCCACCAGACACAGTTCACATACATCCCAGGGACCCAAATTCTAGACCCGAGACTAGGGGGAACAACCGAGATGAACAACTGAATAAATTAAACGTTTCTTCCTCCTTTCTCTGTCTGTCTGCTGGCTCTCCTTCATTCCTGTCTGCTCCTTTAAAAAAAAAAAAAATTGCAACTTCATACTATTTGTGACAGCATAATTATTGATGGACTGTGGTAAATTTACAAGTGGTATACAGTGGGCTTATATAGATTCAGTGTCATATGACTTTATAGCAAGAAGAAAGTACAGTTACGGGACCAGGAACTTGCCTTCCAGGCCACAGTATTTTGGGGCTCCTTGTCCCAAGTGAGACCATGGTGGTGCTTCAGGATCCAAAGGTCCTGAAAGAGAGAGGTCGTGGCAGGAGCAGGGATGCAGATTTAAATCCCCTTGGGCTAGCCGGTGGCTTTGCTAGCCCTGTGTCAGAGAAGGTGAGGCCCACTGGAGGCCAAGCCTGAAGCTCTAGCAGAACTGTTTGAAATTCCCCACCAGAGTCTCCCTCCCTCCTGCCTTTTCTCCTGGAGTGCATTTCATCAGCATCAGAAGGACGCTTCCCGGCACTGCCTTCCCTGCTTGGCCAGGGTCCCTGAGGAGCTGAGCTAATGAGTGGATGACGCACATTTGCCAAGGCTTTCCTGGATGTGGTACCTGGGCTTTGTTAATTTTAAAATGCCGCCATCCTTGGCTGAAGACTATTTAATTCCCTCTCACAGCAGTCATTTATTTTAGCATTTGCTTATTTTCCCTCTACTTTACTACTGGGAGAAGAGCATTAAGCCATATCTTTAAAAAACCAGCAGCCCAAGCCAGGTTGCTGGCCTGTGGGAGAGGTTTCATAGGCCTTTCTTTCTGGGTCAGACAGCTCCACAGGTGTTCTCCGGCAAAGAGCCCCTGTTGCTTTTGTACCTGAACAGGGCAGCCTCCTTGGGTGCCTCTTCCTTGATGACCAGCCAGAGGCAGAGCGGGCAGAGCACCCTGCACCTCTGCTTGGATGCTGGTCCTTTGGGGGACTGAGCACATGGAGGTCTAAGTTGCATTGGATGCCTCTAGCTGCCCCAGGGTCCCTGGCTTATTCTCGGCTTGGCTGCTTGCTGCAGAAAGGTGCATCCTTCCCCTGTGCTGTTGGATCTCCTGACTGAGGTGATGAGAATGGCTGCAGTTGACGGGGTGCTTTCTCTGTTCCAGGCCCATGTTGAGCACTTCCTATGTTGACTAATTCTTACCGCCATCCTAAAAAGAAGGAGTTATCACCTCTAATTTACACATAGGGAAAATGAGGCTCAGAGATGCCCAAGGTTGTCCAGACAGCAGAAAAGGGAGCCAAGGTTTGAAGCCAAGTGTCTCTGAACCTCAATCCCTATTCTCGACACTGTTCTGTCTGTGGGGGCAGGGCGGGGGCGGCAAGGAGCGAGATAATAGGATGGCTGGAGAGGACCGGGGCCAGAAGTCAGGTCAGCTCAAGCAGGCTTCTTTTTCCTTTATTTATGTAGTTATTTTAATTTTCTTTCCCTGGCCCTGGATCTTGAACTTGGGTCCTTGGGCTTTTTGTGGCCTGCACCTTTGCAACTGAGCCACAGAAATGTGCCTCAGGAAGGTTTCTTGATAACTTACATATGCTAGATGATTTTGAGAAATCAAAAAACTGACAAACCATTCTCCTTATCCTCAAAAAGCTAACAGTCAGAAAAGGAATAAAATAAGACCCACTTTTTATAGTAAGTTAAAGTCAGAAGAAGGACAAATACAAGATGATCTCACTCCTATGTGAAATATAAAGAAACAAAGCAAACCAACAGACGGAAACCCTTAGACGTGGCAATGGAACTTAGGTTACCAGCATGGGTGGGGGTGCGAGTAGAGGGTGGTAAGGGTCCAATCATAGTGGTGGAGGAAGATGAGCTACTTGATGGAAGGCCTAGTGTGTTATGTGTTTGATGAACGGTGAACCTGCACATCTACAACACTGTGTTGTAAATCAAAGTTACCTCATTCAAAACAAAAAGCCCCACTTGAACTATAGAATGATACAGAATGCGGTCATTTTTGCAGGAAGATCACCTGGAATGCTGCGGGGATCTGAAGGGAGGCCCTTTCACAAGTTGGGCCCTGAGAGATGAACGGGGTTTGGATTGGCAGAGCTGGACAGTTGGACAGCATCTCTAGAAGAAGCCCCATTGTGAGCTCACAAAAGCTAAGAAAGTAGGCATGTGTCAGCTTGCAGAAGGAACCATCAGGGTGTTAAGGCCAGAGCGTGGAAGGAGAGGCCTTACCCAACATTGGCCATGAATCTCTCAAGCTGTGACAGAGGAGCATGTGGTACAGCTCTGAGCACCGTCACCAAACTACCTTGGTTCAAATCTAGGCTCTTCCTCTTGCTAGTTAATTTCGCACCATGACAAGTTCTTTCATTTATCTGTCATTATTTCCTGAGCCATAAAATGAAAATAATGAGCAGATCTACCTCTAAGGGCTTTTTGAGGCTTAAATGTGTAAATACATGTGAAGTGTTTAATGTAGAACAATTAAGTTGGCTACTTTAGTTAAAGTTATAATAGTAGTAGTGGTAGTGCCTTAATTCTAATTACTGTTATGGCTACGACTGATTTGTGGCCCCCCCAGGAGGAAGTTAGTGAATGGCCTTCAGGGAACCCTATCTTTCATGAAGGTGGGGCTATTGTCTTTAAGCAATGTAGCTCACAGGTGGTTCAGGAGTCGTAGGGCTTTGGAGACTTTTTCCTAGTCCTTTTTATTTAAGAAGCTGGGCCTAGAACATGGGACCCCAGAGGAGGGCGCTTTGATGTGTAGCTGGCTCTTGTCCCAGGTGGCCACCTGCCTGAGGCAGGACAGTGCCCAGTATTTCCCAGCAAGGAAGGATGGGTGAGGTGCTGGCCAGGTGCCTGGAATGCCAGTACCATGCCCCCAGAAAAGTGTGCCGAGCTAGACGTTTCTCCCACTGCTGCTGCTAGGGCCGATTATCTCTGAGTAACAAAGAGTCATTTCTAATCCCATTTGGAATCTTTGCTCAAGATAATCCTGTTTCATAGTAATGATATTCCAAATACAGCATGTACCCCTTTCTAGTTTGGCAGACGCAGCTTTGACCTCAGGCAGCCCAAGACACTGCTCCTTGGAAAGCAGTGCCAGCTCATTTGCCTAACGTGATAGTCATAGGCCACCCCGCCCCTCTCCAACTCTGTGTTCCGGGGTTCTGTGTTCAGTACTGTCTTTATGGAGGGTATCAGCTAGGACCTGAAGACCATCCAGTGCTCACCCAGTTCGACTGTTTGAGAAAGGGTGTTCCATTTCTAGGGACTGCAAAGTGATCCACTCCTGCCACACCTCTTCTTTAAAAGACATCAGACCCACTCTGTGCCACGAGCAGCCTATTAAAATCAGGCTACCAGGCTGATGGCTTGGGGGGTGTGCAGTAGAGGTGGAAGGTGGGGGGGTGTTCAGCAAGGTATCTGTCTGTCTCATGACAGCCACATGAATAAAATATGATATGGAGAGTAGTAATAAATGGTGATGACCTGTTTCACTGTGAATGGTCTAACAAGCTTAACGTTCCTTGAATGTTGCCCCAAATATTTTTACCTTGCCTGGACCCATACTTGTTTTGACCTGTCCATCTGAATCATACTCCCTTTTATCCCAGCTAGTGATTATGACCTGCTTTGCTTAAATATCACTGTCCCTGGTACATAGGGGCTCATAAAGGGACGGTAAGACAGTCTTAAGATGAGCAGAGGGTGAGAGCCAGTGTGGTTTAGGGGAATGTGCACCAGGTTTGGCCCCACACAGACCTGGCTTTGAATCTTGTTCCTGTGCTTATTTAATATGCACACCTAGACAGCTCCTGTTATCTTGCTGAGCCTCAGTTTATTCACCTGTAAAATGGAACTAGTACCTCACTGCATGTGGTTATAAGGATTTATAATAATAGAAAGTGTTCCACTTACTGGCTTTATTATGATTATTGCTCTTTACCTTTTGAGATAGTAAACAAAAGATACTGCCCTCGTTTGAGGAAGTTGGAGCACGTTTTCTATATCGGTTCCTTGCTTCCTTCTGAATCTTTAGTTTTGTTTCCTAAGGAAACTGGCTTTAGAAAGAAGACCGCTCCCCCGCACTCTTGCACCCACACCCATGTTCCCATGCCACCAGCCCTCTAGATTGAACACATGCCCGTGCCTTTTGGCAGGCAGCCTGCTCTCCTGACCGGCCCACAGCCCAGCCAGTAGGTTCAATGAGCCACAGCTCATTGGACTGAACTGTGACCTCTTTGCTTTCTCTCCTCATTGAGGTGTGCACTGGGTTGAGAATAGGTCACTCTTTGTCTTCTCCTTGGGACCTGTGACACTCATTGCAGTGACCCTGCGCTTTAGACATGGGAGCAGAGAGGAGGAGGGGTTGGAGGTGCTTCTCATAAGGCTCCACAATGTGCCGGGACCACCTGGAGCTGGGATCACTGCCCTTCTTGCTTCATCAGCTCCAGCTGCTCGCAGTCGTCTTTGACTCCCCTGGCCCAGCATAGACCCCACTCACACCACAGATTTCCTCGCTCTTTCTTAAACAATGTGATGACCCAGAGCCCCTCCGGCCACTGAAAGCAGAAAGCCTTTACATCGATCCATGTAACTATCCTCCTGTGCGTTGTGACGCCCCACTGTCTTGAAAAAACGGGAGCCCAGTAAGATCAGCACAAACCAACCTTCTATGTGTGCTTCAACTCTAATCTAATTACAGCCCAATCAGCAAATCCAAACATACCTCTGGGGCTGGGGGCAGGGGAGCTGTGGCTTCACAGGGAGTTCCATGCATCCCCAGAACCTACCACTTAAGGGCCACTACCCTGTTCACTTCCTCAGCTTTGTCAGGGAGCTGCCTGCAGCCCAGGAAGGACCTGGTGCCCAGAGGAGGGGGATGGAGGTTTTCCACAGCTAAACCTCCTGTGGTCTTGTTCAGATCCTCAGGTGGGAAAAGACGGGGCAGGGCAGAGACAGTAGCATCCACTTTCTCCTCCATTTCTCATAATGATTCATTCATTCGTTCAGAAAACATCTGTTTCTGAACTGGGAAAGAAGGTTGAGATGTGGCCCATGCTTCATAGTCTAAATGGGACAGGCAAATAAAAGTAAACAGGCAATTACCCTACAATATGAAGAGGGTCCCTACCGTGGGAGTGAGTACTGGGTTCCTTGCCAGCCAAGAGGCAGGGCGCGGGCCCAGACTAGGAGACAGAGAAGCCTCAGTTGAGCTGGTGTTTGTGTCACTGTGGAACCCCGGGGATGAATGAGCAGGAGGACACTCCCACAGGAGGAATGGCCTGTTTGATAGCCTTCGGTCTATTTCTGGCAGTTTATTGTTTTCATTAGGTCCTTAATGCCTCACGCCCCCCAAGATCTCTAAATCAGCTGTAATGTAAAATCTCCAAATCAGGAACTGTTATCTGATCCTTTGATGACCCAGAGAAATTCCTCAGAGGGCCAGAGGGGAAGGAGACAGCCTTTATTACTCACTGTACAGGAGAGTCTGATGGTGGCAGGTCCAACAAACTAGCCACCTCCCTATGTCAGGGAATGTTACTGTGCCACCCTCAGGTCAGGGCAAGCTTTTAAGGACAAGCCCATTTTTCTGGGCCCAGGGCAGTCTGCTGGGCAGAAGAACTGGGCCTTGTTCCGATCTATCCCACATCAGCATAAAAATGTGAACTTCCACAACCGAGAGATTTCCTGAAGGAATAAACGTTTGGAACAAATGGCTAAGTTCAGTGAAAGAAAAATAGAAGAGGATAGGAAATCAACACTTTTTTCAAAATCTCCTACCCATGTTGCTGCATCTATATATTGTGGTTGCTTCTCACCTCTGCCTCATGTCTCACGGTGTGTGTCTGCTGCATTTAACTTACCCTCTCCCCGGTGACAGACACTTGATTGCCTACAACTCCCACTGCCTCAAAGTGCAGTGATGCATGTCTCCCGTGCTGCCCTGTGTAAGAATCTCTCTGGGATATATAGATACATATACACACGCAGGAGCAGAAGTGTGGGGCAGAGGGTAGCTGCTTTAATTTAACAGAGTATTACAGAATAGGTTTCCAGAACAACTATACCAGTCTCTCCAGACAGTGCAGTAAAAGTTACGGATCCTCACATCCTCACCAACACTTGGCGTTTTTCAGCTTTCTAACTTTTGGCCCAGGTGTTAAATTTTAAGTGCTGTCTCATTGTTTTAATTTGTACATTACTATTAACAAATGAACTTTTAGGATCTCCTCATTTTAATAATCTGTTTTGTTCTCCCCTCTGGGACTTACCTATCCCTATCCTTGCCTCATTTTTCTGTTGGTCTTCCTGGTCCTAGCATTGCTGCTGAGACCTGAGTTGAGGCACAGTGCTTCTGCAGACTGTTAACTGCCTAGGAGTCAGTATAGGGAAGTGAAGGCCAAAGTGAAAGAGTGATAAGGACGTGACTTTGTAGCCAGAGGGCCCTGGCTTAAATACCCCCTTACAGCAGAATGACCTAGGACAAGTTACTTAACCCCTCAGTGCCTTCTTTTCTTGTGTGTAACTTACCTCATAGGGTTGTTGTGAAGATTAAGTTGGTATCTATAAATATTTAAAACAGTACCTGGCATGTTAGAGTATGTTCATACAAACAATTGTTAACTATCATTATAAGACTACGAAATAGCTCTTACAATGGCAAGCAGTTGAAACAAGACAGAAAGAAAACGGCTCCTGCTTAGGATCAGAACTCACCATGCCAACTCAGATGTGTAGCTCTTAGGTCAAGATCTTGGGTGCGTGTCCCTATCTCAGGCCAACCTTCAAGACCTGACCATTTCTGCAATCAGCTAAATTTCCAGGCCTGCAGTGTCCCCACCCTGGCACAGCTAGCTCTGTCCTGTTGCTGCTCCTCTGTCAGCTTGATGCTGTCCCTCATAACTTCATCTTCAGTACCTGTAAGGCCCAGTTATTTTGGTGGGCCAGCTGACTTGGGGATAAGGGATAAGAGAGAACAGAACAGGTGTTGCTACTAGAAGCAAGTCCCTAAAGGATAACCACAGACCTCCATCCTCTTAGACTGTAGACATTCTCAGATTCTTTAAATCAGTAAGGGAAATAGTATCTGAAGATGACCTCTAACCTTTGAGGTTGAAATTGGCATCGGTGGGCATATCTTTTCACAGGCCGCCAGAGACCTGAGCTGGGATAATTGCTGAGATTGATAAGCCTTTGCCCGGTGAAAACCTTTGGAATCGTCAGTGCAGTTCCCTCGAGCGGAGACGTTTCCTGTTACAGAAACGCAGAAGTGCGTGATCTGTTGTACTCTGCCCTCTAATCCAGCTGTTGAGACTACGAAGGCCTAGTCCGTGCACAATACCAGCTGTTGAAATTTAAGGTCACAACACCTAACCTCAGCCTACAGAGTGATGGCAGTGTGCCAGCAGCAGAATGGGGGTGGCTGCGCCTCCAGCAGCTGCGCCTGCCTTCCTCTGCGCTGTCAGATTCGGATTTTACAGCATTCTCTGCACTCTCCTTTCAGGCAAGTGGGCGAACCCCCCACTTCCCCGACTTTCTCCCAGATAACAGTTTTGAATTTGGGGACTGTTTCTGCTTCAGCAAAAAGACAACTCAAAGAGACGGAAAAGACTTCATTTCCAATGTCTCCTTGCTGCTGCTGCAGGTTTCTACTTCTTTTACCTTGCCTCTACTCTAGTACCAGCCTGTTCCTTGCCTTCTGCCTGCTTGCTTGATGTGGTCTACTATTTTTCCTCAGCCTCTCGTCCTTGACATCTGACTTGGCTTTTGACTCTACCTCACATCTCTGCTGCCTGTTTCTGGCCCTTGGTTCTATTTTGACTGTGAACTACTGGGCGCTTTCTGGGCCTAGCCTACTGATAAGCCCGTTCTCACCAGCCTTGCCTTAGTTTTCTCTGACCTGGAGAGGCTCCTAACCTGTTCTGCTCTGCTGCAGCCCACAGGTCCATGAAATTCTTTGCTCCTCAAAGCTGCCTGTAGTCATGTTTTCCTCCGGCCTGATCGGAGCTGATTCTCTAAGAAGGACCTGTTCCCCATGGAGCTCTGGGTTACATGCTTCAAGTGTGTGATGGTGTTGGAAGAAAAATTTGCTAGCCATCTGGCAAGGTATTTGGTGCCACTCTTGGCCACCGAGCAGCTAAGATTCTTTTAGTCCCCACAGTGAGGCTGCTGACTTTTGAGTTTTATTGAAAGTGAAGGGATTCTTCTCTGAGATTACAGAACGAGTCACTAGCTGAGATGCCTACCCTCTTTGGCCTCCAAGTTTGTGAAGTGAATTGCCTGTTCTTTGTGATTGGGTTAGCAGCCCTGGGACCGAGCCCAGTCGCTCTCCTCTCCCCATCCTGCCAGACCACTGTCTGCCCTCTGGGGCTGAGGGCAGCATACTCGGTTGCGTGGACACGTCTTGCAGCCTGCAAATTGGACAGATGGAATCAATACTCATGAACCTGGAGAGGCCCAGGTAGCACAGTTAGCGACACCACCGCCTGGAGGGACAGCCTGCCATGAAAGGGTGTGACTGAGCCGTGATTGCGTACAGCAGCCAAGGATTAACCAAATTACGTCCCTTTCACTTTAGATCCACAAACCCTTTTCACTTGGAATGTCAAACAAACCAACTTGTGCAGAATGCAGAAAAGCTACCATCTTAACACCAGGCTGTGCCAACACGAATCCTAGCGGGGGGTGCCCTCTTCAATCCATGTCACTCTGCTTATCGTCAGGGTTTGCACAGACAGAAGAAAGAAAGTTTAGGTGTCTTAGTTCAGACTTCTCTTGATTCCCCACAGTCCAACCACAGGGTCAGGTACATAGTAATAATAACTGATGTTTCTTGGGCACTTACTATATATCAGGCACTGTCCCTCACTATATCGCGCTTCACTTACCGTGGCTTCACTGTATCACAGGTTTTTGAAAAAAATATATCTGACTCTGTATCACAGGATTCTGCAGTACACGTATACTTCACTAGTGAGTACCCACATAGGATTTTATATATTGTTAAAATTATGTAGATTTAAGAGTGTGGGAAGGGTTTATAGGAGAGTAGGAAGGGTTCATAAAGCTTTTATATATATATAAATAATAAATTATCACGCCGCTACTTTGTGGATTTTCACCTTATTGTGGGGCTCTCTGGAATGTAACTCCTGCGGTTAGGTGAGGGATTACTGTATTTATACACACACACACACACACACACACACACACACACACACACACACACAGAGAGTAACGTAACCATATGCGCCGGTGGCTATTATCATCTGATAGTTACTATGATGATGATTTTATAATTTCATCTTTCCTTCTATGTTTATTAATTGGCATTCTACAGTAAAGATGAGTTTCCCTTCTCTCCCATTGACGTAATAGTTTGTTTTTAACGTGGACTTGTGGGTTATACTTTTTTCACTCGGTGGGTTCTAATTCACTGCTGTCATTATTCATCTTGACGCTCACATTGTCCCAGATTTAAAGCAGTGTTCCTAACCTCTGCACCATACCACCTCTTTATCAGGGAGGGCTGCTCACTGCCTTCACATGCATAACAGTCTTTTGTGCCCTCTTAACTTTCAATCTGGACACAGGAAGACTCATGCCAAACTTATCGAAATTATGTGTAAACTAGGAGTAGTACTTTCCAAATGAGAACCTGGCAGACTCTGCTATGAATAAAATATATGAGTTTTAAGCATGGATTTAGCTGCTTAGAAAAACTCTTCTAATTTCTCTTTGGAATCTTAATCCATATCCTGGATAAATTACCTGCAAAGGGTAATTCTTAAGATCCTTCTAGGACACCCTGGTAGATCAGTGGTTAGGTCAGTTGCCTCCCAAGGGTGCAGACATACCTCTGGGTTCAAGTACTAGGTTCCTGGGGAAACAACCATTGTGAACAACTGAAGTGGAAATAAAATAAAATACTTAAAAAAACAAAAAGATCCCATTAACCAAGGCAACTCACCTGACCACGTTAGATCAAACGTGTAGGAACGTCAGCTACATGGGAGTTGGATTCTGGTTCTTTCTCTTGCCTGCCAGGAATGTGTGTTGTGTGTTTGGAAGTTACTGAAATTTGTTCATTTATTCTCAAATGTTTGAACCAAGTTCCATTGTGTTGAAAGTAACGAAATTCAAACCAAATGGCATAGAAAAAAATTCAGGACTGCTGGTTGAAGAGAAAAAAAAGAAGAAAATAAGGCAAAGGAGAAACAAATTAAAGTTATATTTTGATTTTTTAATAGTTATACTTAGAGTATTTTTGAAATGCATGCCATTTATGCCTTCAAAAACATTAACGTTTAAGTTTTGAAGGTCAATAAGCAAGAATAATGTACTAAGAGAAAATTGGGCAAAGGATTTGAATAAGGGGTTCATGGGAAAAAGACACAACTGACTGTTAAACATGTGTATTTTTTAAAGTCTGCCCTTATGTATCCCATCTTGGTCCCTCTCGCTGCACACGGTACTTCTCCCATCATAACCTTTATTGTACTTTGCTATATAAAGACATGCAAACTGAAATAGCAGTGTGATTCCATTTTCTGTGTACCAGACAACACATCAGGAAAGAAGAAACATAAACCTCCCTGTTGTGGTGAAAGGAAGGCCAACAGCGACTCTCATCCTCCATGCTTTGCTAGTGAAAATAAAATCGCACAGTATTTCTGAAAGGCAATTCAGTAATATTTATCAAACCCTTAAAAATGTTGTTTCACAATAAACTTGCTACATGGTGCTGGGAAAAAAAAAAATGCTTTAACTTTTGACCTAGAACTTCATCTCCTGCGAGTTTATCCAAAGGAAATCGTCGAAGTTACTGTGTTATTAAAATTTCAAAAATAATCTAATTTTTTACAACAGAGGGTTGGCTAAATGCTGGCCTTATAGTGGACTACTGTGCAGCCATTAAAAACAATGCAGTAGGACCACTGTTTCATACACCACTACATGGACGGGGCGTGTTCACAGGAACTGTGTGTGTGATTCCATTTTTGAAAAAACTGGGAGGATGTTGTATGTTCTACAACATTTTCTTCTTTTTTTTCTAAAATTGTTTTTTTCTAAAATTGTTTATAGTGATTGGGAGCCTTTTTAATTTTTTTTAATTAGGAAGAAAGCATCAGCAGGAACTTTACACGATGGAAGGAAGACTCACATACACAGAGCACATCCTTGGCCTAGCGCTTCCTTGCTCCGCCACCTTATAAATTTACCCCATGTAACCTCCTCCTGACTCTGGTCCTGATTCCTCTTATCCATTCTCTGCCAGCAATTGGAGTGACTCTTCCAGCGGCAGAAGTTCTGAAGGGAGCACAGCAAAGCTATAATTAGTAGTTACTCTTGGAATTTAAAGGAAGGAAATGGATATAAAGGAAGTGGTTTTGTTTTTTTGTTTTTATTTTTTTATTTCAATATGACTCCCACTTTTTAAGTTTGCATGTCTTCTGAAGTGGCGAGGAGAAAGCTTATGTTACCACTGGCACTTCCTCTTTAAGCCCTCAGTGGCTTACTTCATCTCTGGCTGTTCTCTTACACTCTACTCCCTCTCTACTTCTCCAGGTGAAACACAACTCTTCTGCTTCCAAAGCTTGTCAGTGCAGTTGCATCCTCCCACTTCACCATCTTAGATCTGGCTACTTAGTCTTCCAGTCTTAAATACCTTATGTATCCCATCTTGGTCCCTCTCGCTGCACACGGTACTTCTCCCATCATAACCTTTATTGTACTTTGCTATAATTTTATGCTGAATTGTTGTCCTTCCCAGACTTTAAGCTCTACAAGGGCACAGATTCTAGCAGAACAGGGACTTGAAATAATAGGCATTTGATAAGTAATTGTTGAATAACCATTTTGTATTGTGGAAACCAAGCCTTAGAGACATGTTGAATAACTTGCCCAGAGCTGCTCAGTAAGTTCAGAGCCAGCTTTCCGACCCTTGTCTTTTATACTCCCAGAGTTCATGTTCTTTCCACTGTGCCACCCACATGAGCAGAGGCAGATCCAGTCCCCAAACGTGCTTCCTGGACCTTTCCTGCTTCTGACACTTAACGCTTTGTTCCAGTGTGGTGCAGGTCCTGCTTGCCTCCGGTGCTGACCCAAACCTTGGGGATGACTTCAGCAGTGTCTACAAGACTGCCAAGGAGCAGGGGATCCATTCGCTGGAAGGTAAGTGTGGGCTGTCCTGCTCTTCTCTGCCCTGTGACTTCCAGGAACCTTGTTCTGGGTCAGCTCTACCGGCAACCTAGAGCAAGAGCCTGCCAGTCCCTTATCCTCTGGGAGCTTACGGTCTTGGAACAGATGTCCTTCTGGCTCTATAATTTGTCACTTCAGAAATCTTGGGAATAAACTTCATGACCTGGGAGAGGTTGGGAGACTGGGTAGGGGTTGGAAGGACTTTGACCTGTTGTTTTCCTGAGATCATCTTAGCCAGTGGAGCCTCAGATGAGTGGACAGTGGAGCAAGTTTCCATAAAAGAATTCCGGCAATTTCATGGAATGTGAATTTGTTCCTCGTCTGCTTCCTGCAGACGTAACCTGGTACAGCCCTGCCCCAGAACTAGGAAACTACCCTGCTGATTTCCTCAGCCTAAGAAGTCTCTCAACACTACTGTGAGCACTACTTTTTTTGCCTCTCCTAAATATAGACCTTCTCTCTGCCTTCCTGTCTGTTCTTGTAGAAAGGGCTGGCCATTGGTGCCCCCAGGGTGTTGTGTGGTGGTCATTTAGCTCATTCACATATCCGGTGGAGGGAACCTGGGCAAGTCAGCCACATTATCTCTGGTTCTTCGAAAGGACGGTCAAGAAGAGAGCAGGTTGCTTTGACTCCAGACAGAAATGAGTATTTTACACTTGAATCTTGCTTGTCTGTACTGGCCCCTGCTGCCTGCCCACGATCCTGGGTCACTCACAGAGGCTTCCAGCTACAGGGCAGCTGTGCAATGACTAACTTAGGGTTGGTAGTGATGCCAAGAGGCACCACTTAAGACAGGCAGCTTTGCTGAGGGTCTGAATATTGCCTGGGAGGGAGGCGCAGAGCAGCAGTCCGCCCAGCCCTCAGAGCTGCCAGCCTGACAGGGTGTGTTAGCCCAGAGCAGACGTTGCTGCCCCAGGGAGGTGTCTCAAGCCAGCAGCACGAGAGAGTAAGAGTAGCCGAGCATTGCTGCTCAGGCAAAGTGTGGGGTTGCTCTCCCCCGCCTCTAGGCCTCTCTAAACTTGCTCCCTCCGTCCAGCTCCGTGGCTGCAGTTAAACCCTTCACAAGCCTCCCTGCTCTGGCGGCAATCACAGCTGCCCTCAGCTACTCTGTGAATGTTCCCTACATCTTGGCTTTTATATGGCTTACATTTTATATCTGCCCACATGTCTTTTATCTCCTCAAGCTGGCAGTTCCATGTGCCAGCCCTGACCTGTGCTCCTTGGATTCCCCACTGAACTTGATGTTCACTTTATGTTTCAGAGGAGAATTTCACAAGTACCAGACTTGCCCTATACTTGAGCCTGATGTGTGGGGGACTCAGCTTGTAGGCTGTCCTCTCCTCACCCAAGCATTGCATTGCCACCCCCAGATCGGTTCTTGGCTGAGGTACTCTCACTGAAGGCAAGGAGGAGCATTTGCTGAGAGGTATGGCCAGGTGGAGAGGAAGGGATTCTTTGGGTGCCTGCTCATCTGCTTTTAGGAGCCCAGTAAGCAAGCCTTTTCAGTTTCATTGACTCTCAAAGCGATAAAGCCCTCTAACCAAAACTCTGCTGCCATACCAGTCCCTACCCCTGCGTTCAAGTCTTATATCTTTGTGTGCTCATGTTTCTCTGGAGGTCAATGCTCATACTCAATGTTCTAGATCTTGTGGTCAGCAAACATTTTCTGTAAAGAACCAGATAGTAAACATTTAAGCTTTGCGGGCCAGTCATTGTCAGGTGTGACTGCAGGCCTTCCTCATTTTACTGCGCTTTTACTTTATTGCACTTTACAGATACTGTGTGTTTTTCACAGATTGAAGGCTTGTGCTCCTTGCATTAAGCGAGTCTGTGGGTGCTATTTTTTCTAGTAGCATGTGCTCACTTCCTGTCTCTGTGTCATGGGCCTGCATTATTGCACACTTTTAAATTATTGTTAAATCTGTTATTGTGATCTGTGATCAGTGATTTTCGATGTTGTTATTATGTCCCTCCACCAACAAAAAGATTACATCTCACTGAAGACTCAGATGATAGTTAGCATTTTTCAGCAATAAAATATTTTTAAATTAAAATATATACTTTTTAAAGATGTGATTCTTTTCACACTTATGCTAGCAAACTATATTATAGGCAAGTAGATAAACAGACAAAAAATTAGAAAATGCTATTCCTTGTGAATTAAAATATTAAGTATATATTTTTCATTTTGTATGATCTGAAAATGTAGTAAATAGGTTTTCTGAGGATTCATATATTTATTCGGAAATTGTATCGATCACATTTCCTATCTACAGCAGGCACTGTTCTAGACTCCAGTGAGTTAGACAAATAAGATCCCTGCCATCAAGTGCTGTATGCTTTGACTAAATGTTTATAAGGACTTCTATGAAACTTTTTATAAGAACTCTAGTAAAAGTGCAGAGCCGTGGACCACATGCTCAGGGCAACTTTAAAGCATTCAACACACACCGCTGCAAATTTAAAGATCTACCACAACTATCTCCACCTTTTTATGTTTTAAATATTCCAGACCACCTTTGCCTTGCCTGCACAGTTTTCTGGCAGCTCATCCAGTTTTTCTTGGTGTGTCTGTTTGAATGAGCTCTGTTTTCTGACTTCATGTGCTCTGCTTTCTGACTCTTGGATTGGAGAGTAACAGTCCCTTAGTCAGCTCAGGGCTCTCCTCTGTCCTTACCAACCTAAGCCTTTAGTTCCTTCATAACCATATTTTTCCTTTCTCCACTTAAGGATACTGCCTTCATTTAGCCACTCAGCAAACATTTCTTAGTTGCTTACTGTATTCAAGGCACTGCAGCCAGCTCTGGGTCACTCTCATTGGTGAAGTAGAAAGAAACAAAAGAATTCTGTTCCTCCTTTCTTTGGATTGGATTGACTTTTTCACTGGAAACTTCCAGACTTGTGGGGATCTGTGACAACGGTGGAGTAGAACAAGAAGGGGAACCTTCTTGATAGACTGTGTCCTGGCAAATTCACAGAAAAATCACAAGCTCAGGAACATTGGACAGCCCTTCACTGTCGGAGCATAGAGACATTTCCAAAGTCCATCAAGTTCACTGAATTTCTAATAGATATTTCTGTGGACCTCAGCCTTTGCTCAGTACCAATGAAAGGTGGTGAGTTGTAGTTTGTGACCTTGGCAAGGCCTCCCTAAGTCCTAATATTTATCCCTTCTCTGCATTTTAGTATTGTTGTAAAGATCAAGAGATAAAATATGTGATGTGTGAATTGTGAAGTGCTCTACAGTTGTAATTGCTTATTTATTTCATTTATTTCTAATTCAGCATGTATTTATGGAGTGGTGGGCACTCTGCCAGGTGCTAGGAATATAAAAATGAATATGCATGTTCTAGCCCTTCAACAATGCTCCTAGTCAGTGAAGAAAACAGACCTATGAGCAGGGCACGACAGTGCAGAGGGATAAAATGCAAAGGTAACTGTACGAAGGATGGAGGTAGCGCTGATGGAGATAGCAACGAGCTATAGCTGAGGGCAAGCTGGGGTCGGGGAAAGTGACTTTGGATGAATTAGAGATTGCCAGGCAAGCTTTGAGGGATGGACCACCTAGGCAGAAGTAGCACAAGCAGAGACATGGGGTGAACAGGTGACAGCAGGTGAGCTCATCAGTCACTGTTTTGAGAAGAAAAGCAAGACTTGAGAGGAAGTGGTACAGATCCACATGGGAAAGGCCTTGTAAGGCAATTCTGGGGAGCTCATACTGTTTTACTGAGGTCATTAGAGGATATTAAGCAGGGAAATGCTCAATTTACATTTGCATTTTAGATGAACCATTGTGATGGGTGTGAGAGTTGAAGGAGAGAGATTAGAAATGGTTCTTGACCATTTGGAGATGCTGGACCTCTTTGAGAACTGGATGAGAAACTCTGCTCCTCTACCTCAAAATGTACCTGTAAGGAGAATGGAGAAAATAGATGTTAGAAATATTGGAAGATTAAGTACTCAGTGGAATGTGGGCCTTGATGGAAAAGGAGGTGCCCAGGATGACACCTCTCTTTCTGATTTGGGTAAACAGTTGGTTAGTGGGTATGGAGTTCAGAGAAGTCTGGTAGGTGATAGGGATTCAGGAGCCACCAGCATTTGCTTGGTAGTTGAAACAGTGAATGTGTCTGCAACTGCCCAAGGGACGGAGTTAAAGTGAAGGGGTAGGAGGACAAGTCCCTCCTGGCATTTAAACGGTGAGCAGGAAAGTCAATCTAGGTGAGCTAACCAAAAATTTCAGAGAAGTTGCCTTGTTTTCTCTTTGGGAGGCTCTCTGCTCTGACTGCTCAGAACAGGCACAGCCTAGAGCAGAAACTTCTGTGCCTTCCTTGCTAAGACTGGTTATTGTTGCCTCATTCCTAGTGAAACTCTTCTCCTATTTTACATATGGCCATTGCTGCTTAGCTAGATGCCTCCTCAACTGGTCTATTACAGTATCTTCTACCCTTGTCAAGGTTGGTGCTTCTGGGCAGAGAGCAGGTCTGCTAGCGCAGGTGACTCAGGGATGCTTAGTATGGAAACCTTGTAGGCCTGATCCTCCATCCCTTGTCTCCAGCCTTCAGAGTGGTATCTTCAAAGGATGATGCTGTCCTGGAGAAAGGCCAGACTCCAGTGCCAGGAAGTCATGGTTCAACTTAGCTCTGTCACTTATCAGCTATATGATATTGAGCAAGTGACTTCAGTCCTTGAATTTCAGTTTCCCGTCTGCACCATAGGGGTAACAATATCCACTTTAAAAGGTTACTCGGATGACTAGAGATAATTATATGTAAAACACTGTGACTCTAAAGAAGAATTTATGTATGGAAATGGATTTGAACTCAGTGTGTAACAGGAAACCTGTTTCAGAGGACTGAGCAACCCAGCACTCAAGGGCACTGACAGAGATGGTGTCTCCCTGTCAGGGATTCTGTAAAGTGCGTTCGGTAAAGGGTCATTGCATGATAGGACCGCAAAGTCCAAGAAACTCTAGGCTCCCCATCAGGTCAAGTCATGGTCTTAGAAGAAGTGGGATTTGGGCCGGGCTTTGGTGGGTAAAAAGGAAGAGGGAAAAGAAGATATTTTAAATGGGGAGCGGGGACACACAGAGGTGACACCTGTAGAGGGGAGCATGGATATCATCGCTGCTTCTCTACCAACTCATTTCAGGATCTTAACCACATTCCATTCAGTGCCTGGCACCCCCACCCCCATGCCCATTCCACAAGAGTTCCACTTGTGGCTGGCTGATGGGTGGTGGGCCCTGATCCTCAGGTGGAGGAGGCAATAAATTAGTGGTAACACTAAACAAATTGCCCAGCTAGGAATGCCGCTAGCTGCTTGTAAGTAACAGTTATAAACATTGGGTGTCTGAGGCTGTCAGAAATGCAAGCGAGCACTCTGAGCACCTCTCATATGTACAATTAAAACAATAAAGCATGGCAGAAACGTGGTCAGAGCAGGCTATATATCAGCTTCTCCTCTTAGCTCCAAGTGGTAGCTGAATAGAGATAAGTCGTGCAGAAACTGGGTCAGATTAAGGCCCTTCTGGGTGCAGAGGGCTTCACTGCCAAGGCCAACCCCACCAGCTCAGGTGGCTGCTTCCCACCATTCCAGGGGGTGCAGGTCCTGGCCTGCTCCAGCTGACTTCCCCATCTCTCTGTCTTTAGATGGGGGGCAGGACCGTGCAAGCTGGCGCATCAGAAACCAGTGGACAAGTGTTCTGGAGTTCAGGAGATGGCTAGGAGTCCCCACAGGCGGTAATGGAACTGCTCTCAGTGATATTACTCCCCCTCCCCAGGAGTGGTCTTGTCCTAGTTCATCTCTTCAGTATAAGTTACCTACCCAGCATGCACTGAATGCCCAGCCCTGCTGCCTGCACAGCAGAGGTGATGTCTGCCTTTAGAGAGCATGAACTCAGATAAGAGCTCAGAGTAATTTACATTTACATAAGAATTCACCTAGGGAGCTTGTCAAAACAGATTCCTGGGCCCCATCCCAGATATTCTGAATCAGTAGGTCTGAGGTAGGACCCCAGATTTTTCATTTTTAATAAGCGCCCAATTTTTGAGTAGCATAATCTAGGCTGTTAGTTGTGCTTAAAGTTCTTTACAAAACTCAGCTTCTCCTCCCTGGAGGAGACCTTATATTGTCACTTTAAGCTTCAATCCAAGAGAGGCTGTGTGTTTAAGTCATGGTATTATGAGAGTATGGAACACTTAATAGGCCAGGCAATTTTCTGCATTTGCAAAGGCTCTTGTCTCTTTATTTGTAAGGTAAAGGTTATTGGAAGAGTTAGGGTTACAATGTTTATCCCTAACCTAAAACCTGGACCATAAACAGAATCCCATTAATGTAAATTTTTATTTTCATATCATCATTATCTTCATCATACTGATAAGGAATTTCATTCAGAGTCTTTGACGTGACCTTCCAAAATGCTTTTTAGTGGTAACAAACTATTATTCAAAAAGAGCCAAAAATTATTTAAAATCCAGTCCAATGGTTTGGCCATCACCCAGTTGGGTGACCTTGGGAAATTCTCTTTACCTCTGTGAGCTTTTATTTTCTGATCTGTAGAGAATAGTATTTCCTGCACCACAGGCCTATTTTAAAGATCAAATTGGAATACTACGAAATCATTTGAGAAGGTAATGCATCATGCAAATGTAATATGCCAGAAAGAACAATAATTAATAATAATAAGGATTGAAGACATGACCAAGATAATATTTGACAAGGGTCTAGTCAGAGGCACAGATAACAAGGATGATCAGAGTTCAAAGAAGAGAATCTCTGGCTGAAGCATTCAAAGAAATAAAATGGTATTTGAGCCTCAAAGTATAAGAATATTTTATGAATGAGCGGTAGTCAGTGCACTTGATTGTAACCAGAGAAGGGCATGCTGTGTCCAGAACATTCAGGGTGGAAACCAAAAAATACGTTTTGGTGCACCCTGGTGGAGTAGTGGTTTTGGGCAACTGCTCCAGCCAAAGCTCAGAAGCTGGGGGTTTGAGTCCTGGGCTAGGGAGAAACAACCAAGATGTACACGTAAATAAAAGTAGAGTGCTGCTTCTTCCTCTCTGCTCCTGCCTGCCTCCTTGCCTCCATTCCTACTGCACCTTTCCTTAAAATACGTAGATATAATGTGTATTTCAGGTTGGCAAGTGAAGTCGGTTTGCTTTTAAAAGAAAGGTGCAGGTAGAAATGAAAGAGAGTAGGCAGCAGACAGGAATTGAGAGGAGAAATAAGCACTTAATTTATTTATTTATTTTGTTTGTTTGTTTATCTTGGTTGTTCCCCCTGGCCCTGCGAACCAGGATCCTTGGGATATGCTTGGACCACACCCAGTGAACTAAACCACTAGGCCGCTAGGTCACACCAGCAAGTGAGCTTGTTAAGGTGAAGCATCATTTTGAGAATAATGAGTAAAAAACAGGCGGCATTAACAGACTGGGACCAGACCCAATGCTGGGATTTTATTCTTTAGATAAGAAGAGTCTTGAAGTTTCTAGAGAAGAGGGCACTACAGGAACTGATTCCTTCCTGGTTGGAAGTGATAAGATGACAGTGATGAGGATGATGGTGTTAGTTGTATCAGATAACATTTACTGAACTGTGTGCTCACAGGAACTCTATGCTATACATTCTAGAGGAAACTGAGGCAGAGAAATGATACCAAATCCCAGCTGAACTGTGTCCTGCTCTGGTAGAGGACCCAGCAGCCTGACCAGTCTGTATGTGCCCCACACAGCTCAGAATCTCTGGCTTGTCCACAGTCTTGGAAGACTTGGGAATCTGCCAGGCCAAAAACTGTTTGAGCAAGTTATTTTTAACAATGTCACTGCTGCTTCCTCTTCATTGTCATCCCACCTCCAAGACAATGGTTTTACCTGTCATATTTCAGCAATGCCAGCCACTGTAGAGTTACCAGGATGGACAATGCACTGTCAATCCAGCCAGCCTGTTGGCCAACTCCAAGATTAAGTGTGTAAGCCAGTTAGGTTAATTGTCTTCATCCTTTTAGCCCTCCAAACCTATGTATATGTTTGACTGGAAGAGGGAGATAGACTAGTTGACATGTTTTATTAAAAAGAATAAATTTGATGCATTTATAAAAATAAGAGAAAGTGGGGTGGAGTGGCAAAGAACTAGTCTTGTGATTTTTAACTGATTTACATATTTTGTGTATAAATATTTTTTCATCAAAAGTTCCAAGTCAGGCATGGGTCCCACACACCACGCAAAATATATTAGAGACATTTATATGGATAGCAGGAAGGGAGACAGAGGGCTGAAATTTTCCAGGCACCCAGTGATTGATGGGGGCTGAGGCTCCCCCTGACGCTTTATTGAGTTTCCGATGATTATCTCTCGCTGAGACATTTTTTACAGATGACGGTCGAGCTGTCACAATGGACCATGGGGGAAAAAAACCCAACAATAATAACACTTTAATCTTTTTACTGCACTGCTCCCTAGTATCTCAGATTCATCTTCCCTGACGCACGCAGTTCATTATTCTGCCCCTCCCTGGATGGGAAATAAAGGAAAATAAATATATATGTAGACACACTTACCCACATACATACACACACACACACGGAGTGTATGAAAGAGACCACCTCAGAACCAGAGAGGGGCAGAATTTATTGTTCTTTTTGCAAGTGTTGAGGTTTATTAGTAGCAATGCTGGGTTGGCTTGGAATTGGCTATTAATTACAGCATTTTGTATTTGTTTTTTATTGCGAGTTTTTAACATCTTGAAGAAAAGGCAGAGGAAAGCAAGCAGGTGTAGAGATGGGGAGCACAGAGGGACCAGTTTGGCCAACCATGTAATACTGACTGAGAGGCAGAGAGGGCAGGCTCCTTCCTCTTCCTGCCAGCCCTGCCCAGAAGATCCCTGGAGCTGAAGGAGCGCTGCTTTGGTCAGGATGGGCATGGAGGTGTGAGGGTGGGTATGGAGGGGAAATCAGAATAATTTCAACACAAATTAAAGGGAACCTAGTTACCAGGGATTCTGTTACTACTCTGTTAGGATAGATGGGAAGTAGAGGCGGTTCAAATGAACTGTCAATGATTCTGTACATAGCAGAGTAACAGATTAATTAACCACTCTTTTGATGGTGTGAAGGTAGGACATGGGCTATGGAAAACTCCACCTGAAACAACAAAATGAACAACTAAATAATATACTTCTTCCTCTCTCTTCCTGCTTGCCTGCCTATGCACCTTCATTCCTGCCTGCACCTTTCCTTTTTAAAAAACCCAACAGTTACATGTTTAGTTACCTGAAGCAATGAGGTAAACAGGGTCCTTTTCTTAGAAAGAAACCTTCTAGTCCATGGACAGAGAGTATGGTGTTGGTGAAACCTATTTTCAAGTCGGGTCTGGTCGTCCAGCCATAGGCCAGTCTTAGATGATCACAAGTGCCTTTTCTGTATGGTGTAGAGATCTGTAAGACACAATGTCTGTCTTTTGAGAATATTGGCTTAGGGAAACAAGCTTAATATCCAGTCACTAAAGAAGCACTTGTCAAGCACCTGCTGTGTTCAAGGATATACACATGAAGCAGTCTCAGAACACACAAGACTATGTAGAAGAAAATAGTAACAGATTTCAAATAGGCTAGACATTACTAGAACGCATAGAGAAACAGAGATCAGTGAAAATTAGGCTGCTTGGTTTATATAGGATGGGTAAAACATAGACTAAGAAGAGAAAGGAACAGTGAGGCCATATAATCACATAAAGAACAAGCCTTGGAATTTAACAGACCAGTTTGGTCATTGACTACCAGTGTGACCTGAAACAAGTTACATACTCTCTACATTCTAGTAATAATAATAATAATAATAACTATGGACTTAGTTATATAGGAATAATAATAATGCTGGTTCTTATGAGGAAAATATTTATAAGTTCTTAGCAGAGAGTCATAATGGAGGCCATTATAATTACTTCAAGAGTTGTATGTTTAGGTGCACCCTGGTGGAGTAGCGGATAAGTCCACTGCCTCCAGCTGGACATAATCCACATGCATCCTAAGGACCAGGGTTCACATCCTGGGTCTCGGGGGAACAACAAAATGAACAACTAAATAATATACTTCTTCCTCTCTTTTCCTGCTTGCCTGCCTATGCACCTTCATTCCTGCCTGCACCTTTCCTTTTTAAAAAACCCAACAGTTACATGTTTAGTTAGCTGAGTACTGGAGGAGGCCTTCATTCTGGGTATTAGTCTTCAGGACTCTCCTGGGACCCTCCACTGAGCATGAAATGGACTCCTTATAATGAGCCTGACATATTCTACAGTGTTCGTGTTAGAGGTGATATTGATTCTGGTAGAGTTAGAGTGGCAGCAGGAAGAGGAAAGGGCACAATAAGAAAGTTATTACCATTTATTGAGTCCTTGCTACATGCCAGGACTGTGCTCAGCTCCTTACAACCAGTTTTTAAAATAACAACTTTAGGTGTGTCTTGGTGGTTCAGGCAATAAGCCAGTGGCTGGGGTGTAGACCATGTAAAGCCCAAGGACCTGCGGCTAAGGAAACGACAAGAATGAATGAGTGAATGAATGCTTCTTCCTCCTCTCTCTCCCTTCCTGCCTCCCTACCTGCCTTCATTCCTGCCTGCCTCCCTACCTCTAAAACAAACGAAAAGCTATGTTGAGATTTAATTCATATAAAATTCATTTTAAGTGTACAATTCAGTAGTGTTTAGTATATTCATAAGAGTTATGTGACCATCACCACAGTTAGTTTTAGAACATTTTCATCATCTCATAAAGAAACTTCATCCCATAAGGAAACCCCCTATCAGTTCTCCTCTATTTCCCCTAAACTCCCCCCTAGCCCTAGATTACCTCTCGTCCACTTTCTGTCTCCACGGATTTGCCCGTTTTGGATATTTCATGTATGTGGAATTGTACAATATTAGTCTTTAATAACTGGCTTCTCTCACTTAACATATGTTTCATCCGTGTTGTAGCCTGTATCAGTACTTCATTCCCTTTATTGCTGAATAGTGTTCCATTGATGGATAGACCATGTTTTGTTTATCCATTCATCAGTTGAGGGACGTTTCAGGTTGTTTCTGCTTTTAGCTGTTATGAATAACGCTGCTATAAATGTTTGTATACAAGTTTTTGTTTGGTCACAGTATTTTCATTTATCTTGAGTATATACCTAGGAGTTGAGTTACTGGGTCATACAGTAACCACTTAACCTTTTGAAGAATTACCAGACGATTTTCCACAGAGGCTGCACCTTTTTACATTTCTACCAGCTGGGTAGGAGGGTTGTGTTTCTCTACATTCTCGTCTTGTCAGTTCTTGTCTTTTTGACGCTAGCCATCCTAATGGAGGTGAAGTGGTCTCTCATTTTGGTTTGCATTTCCCTGACGACCAGCGTTGTTGAGCATCCATTTGAGTGCTTTTTGACCACTTGTATATCTTCTTTGAGAAATATATGCTTAGATCCTTTGTCCATTTTTAATTGGGTTTGCATTGAATCTTGTCAAGTAGGTGATGTTATTTATTTTGCAGATGAAGAAACAGATTTTCAGAAATGTTAAGTATTTTGATCAAAGTAACAGTTAGTGATGTGCCCTGGTGGAGCAGCAGTTAGATCAGTCCCCTTGAAGGAGCAAACCACGTATACCTGGGTTTGAGTCCCAGGCCCGAGGGGAAGCAACAAGTATGAACAAGTAAACAAAAAATAAAATTAAGGTGTTTCTTCCTCCTTTCTCTTCTTGCCTACATGCCTAATTGCTTTCATTCCTACCTGCTCCTTTCCTTCAAAAAAAAAAAAAAAGTGACTTGACTTACTGACTTTCCCGTCTAACTCCAGTCTTTCTGTTATTTCTAATCCAGAGGGCTGCCCACTGAGGATTCCTGGTAAGATCTCTGTGGTCCTCTTTTGGGTCCTCACCAGTAGGAAAGGAGGATTTGAGAGTTTATTTGGAGAAATTAACTTGGGCCACGTAGGGAGGCCTCTGCATGTCAGAGGAATGTGGATATATTATGGGTTCCAGGAAAGGGAAAAAGGAGAGGTCATATTAATTTGAAAATTGCCTTTTCCTAGGTGCCAGTAATTTCCTGTGCCCCCCACCCACTATACCACATCATTTCTAATTTTCATAGCAACTCAGCTAGTAGATACTCATATTTCTATTTTACCAGTGAAAAACTTTAGATCCAGAGGAGTGGGATACTATTCTAGAATCACCAGGGTTAGAGTCCAGGTCTTTCCCGCACTTTGCTGTAACTTCTCAAACATGGGACTTGAGAAGAGCATTCTAGTGCCCAGACATCTATGACTTCTTTGGAACGGGACCAGGCAGGGGAGATGGGTTGGGCTTGGCGCGTCCTGTGTCTTTCTTGTTTTCTTTACCAGAGCATTAGAGTAGGAAGGACCCTCAGAGACGATCTAGTTTGCTGCTTCTCAGGGTGTTCTCTGAGGGCAGCACAATGGACTTGTTAAACACTGCAGCCCCAGCCAATCTAAATTGCTGAACCGTGGGCCCAAGAGTTGTTGATGTTTCTATAAATTAACCAGGTGATTCTGTTCCCATTAAAGGTTGACAGCCATCATGTAGAAAAAAACCCTTTACATTAAAAATATATATAGGGAGAGTGGGACACAGAGAGATTGGACATAATCAAGTGAGTGAAGGAGCCATTTTTTAAAACCCTATTCTCTCATTTCCTGGTCTGTTCTTGCTATTCCCTTGCTATTCCCTATTCCCTTGCTAAACCCACTGCATGCTCATAACTTTCAGCATAGAGCCCATACCCCTCTCAGGGTCAGGCCTCTGCCTGACTGTGCAACCTCACCTCTGTTCAGTGCACCACCCTCCTTCAGATGACCTTCCAGGCTCCCTGAAGGATTCTGGGTTTCCACCACAGACAGGTATCACAGTCTTCACCCTCTGCCTTTTGCAAATGCCTCTCCCTCTCCTGGAATGCCTTCATTCCCTCTCCACCTGGCTAGCTCTGCCTCACCCTCAGGACAGTTCTTCTGGGAGATGTCTCCCTAACTCGCCTGCCATGCACCCCACCTTGCCGTCTCTTGACGAGAATTTAGGTTAGTCCCTGAGCTTCTAGCAGGTTATCCGATGCTGGGTTATGTGAAGTTTGAGCCTGTGGGCAGAGGCAGAAACTGCAGCATGGAGGATGGAGCCAGGCAGGCTCGGGTCTTGTCCTTGTCTTCCATCAGGAAGCAGTGCACTGTCACTGACTAGCTAGTTGGACAGGTCACCTGACTTCTTTACCTCCATCTCCTCAACTGTTAAGCAGAGAGAATATGCTTGACCTGCCTGCTGCAGGTTGTCACGAGTACGAGGACGTCTCACAATGAAATGCATCCTAAACCATAAAATGCTGCCCAAATGTAAGGGGTAATCTCAAGTTTGTCATGTTAGTCATATCAGTTCCCTCTCATGAGACACGCTCACTTTTTAAAGTCAAGGGCACTAGTAGATACTCCATAGCATCCACAGGGTCCCGGGAGTGCTGGGTCGGGGCTAAGCCTGAGGGAGGGACACTCATAGCCAGGGCTGCCTGTCCTCTACACAAGGTGTCGTGGTGAACGTCTTCTTATCTGGAGGCCATCCACTTGCCTCCTGTACCTTCTTCAGTAGTTCCCCCCTTTATCAGATTTGATTCTTACAATACTCAGATGTTTGATAGTCCTCAAATTCTTGCTTATCACACCCATTTTGCAGATAAATGGCAGAGCCAAGAAATAGGACTGTAAGATTTTTTTTACCAAAATCACTGCTTCTCATCATAGGAGACAGTGGGTTTTTTTGTTTTTTGGGTTTTTTTTTTGCGATTTTAGCTGGGGTGGGGGTGTGACTGACCTACCTGAAAGGCGTTCTCCTCTGCTGACTCTGGCTCTGCTGAGCGCAAGGAATCCTGCAGAGTACACATGGGCACGTACTTGCCACGAGCTCCCAGACTGACCCTGGGCACGGACCCAAGCTTAGACTTTGCGGCATCAAATGGAGAGGTGGTCAGAGGGGAGAGGGGTGTGGCACCCACTGAAGAGACAGGCATGACTGGCTTGGAGGGGAGCAGGAGCCTGAGCCCGCCTTGCCCTGGATGGACACAGGCTGGTAGATATCTTTGTTGAGAAGAGGACGGTTCACTGGCTGAGGACCAGCTGTGAACACGGGGCCTCAAAAGACCACCTTGGCGACCAGTTGGCGAGCCAGTCGTGAATGAGTCACTGCAGCTCCCACAGGTCTGCTGCGTCTCCCTCCTGAGGATGAGGGAGTTAAGAGGGTACGTACCATGCCCTCCCACACCTACTTTCCACCTTAGCCACCTTTTGGACAGAGAAATATCTGAGGTCTATTGAACCGGGGGCTTCAGCAGGATCTTCTGAGAGAGGGCTTCTGAAACTGAGAGATGCGGGAAAGGGCTTACTGCTAAGAGCATGAAATGGGCCTGGCTAACCTGAATGGGGTTCCCGTTCCGCCGCTAAACGATTATGGCATCCTTCTGAGCTTGGCATTCCTCCTCCACGAAATGGGAACAGTAAACTTATACCTTACAGGGTTGTTCTGAAATAAGAAAAGATGCTTTGTAAATTACAAAATAATTGGGGTTTTTTTGAAGAAAAATGCAGACAGGAATGAAGACGAATCAGGCAAGCAGTCAGGAATAGGGAGGAGGAAGCATCTTTATTTTTATTCAGTTGTTCACACTAGGCCTTTCCTCCCAGGACTTGAACCCAGGGGTATGTGGCTTGCCTCTTCGGAGGCAGCTCACCTAACTGCAGCTCCACCAGGGCATACACCCCAATTTTTTTGGTACACCCTGGTGGAATGGCGATTGAGTCTGTTGCCTCTGGCCAACACAGTCCACATCCATTCCAAGGACCTGGGGGAGGCAGGGTAGGAGACCAACCAAGATGAACAACTAAAATTAAAATAAATAAAATGCTTCTTCTCCTTCGCTCCTTCCTGCCTGCTTGCCTTCTTGCCTTCATTCCTGCCTATTCCTTTCCTTTAAAAAAATGTTTTTAATTCATTGAACTAACAGTGCATTCAGACATTATACAGCTTTAATGTGTGCATCACTACAGATGGAAGTCTGTATAGACTGTATACATTGTGTCCACCACTACAGTCCAGTTCTGTCTTTCACCATGTAATTCACTCCTCTTACCCGATTCGTCCGCACTCCCCACCACCCACCTCCCTTCTGGTAACTGCTAATCCTTTACAAGTTAGATTGTGATGCACATTTATTTCCATAGAGTGTTCTGGGAACACTGGTCCTGCAGAACTTTAGCAAGAGTTATGTGAAAAGAGGCTATCAAAGCAGAAATTGTTGGTAACAGCAAATTAAATAGATGGCTCTCATCCAGAGCTATATTCTCATGCTGGCCATGCCTGTCTGAGGGCAGAAGACTACAGGATTCTCCAGATGGAACCTCTTTTCAAGAGGAAGACACCTTTGGAAGCACAAGGCTGGATGTACAAGGAAGGATGATAGCAGACATTTCCTGAGACGTACTGAATACAAGGCGCTGTCCCTTTACTTGGTGTCTCATATAATCCCTACGATATCCCATGAGAGAGCACTGTTGCCATCTCCATTCACAAGTAAAGAAAAGTGGCACAGAGTGGTTAGGCAAGTGACCCAAGATTACACAGTAAATTCAGAGCTGGCATCCAGACAAGGTGGTCTGACTCCAGAGCTCACTGCCACGCTCCACTGCCTCTACTGAGTACTTGCTGGCTGACATTATTATTATTCCAAAACAAGATAATCTTAGGGTCTTATTTATTTATGATTATGTACTTATTTGCTGATTCAACAAGTATTTGTCAAGTACATATTCTTGACCAGATAAATGTACTGGATACTTTGTGGAGAAGATGGTCACGCTTCCTGTCCTATTTGGGTTTTCGGTCTAGTGGGGAACACAGTCTAGTAATCAGGTGGTGACAGTGAACTATAATCAATACTGTAACTGGGAGATGCCTAAAGTGCTAGAGAGCTCTTGGGAGCAGCAACTACCCCAGACTTAAATAGAGTCATTGGAGAAAGTGACTTCTAATCAGAGACCTGAAAATGAGCTGGAGCTAAACCACCAAAGGCGCGGGACAGGGAGAGTGATCTAGGCCATGGACTCGTACTTGCAAAAACTCACAGGCAAGAAAGAGCACAAAGAGGGGGGCAGGCAAATTGGGGAGACAGGATCAATTTTATGGTGAAGATGAAACCAGACTGGTGAACTTACTGTATTAGCTACAGATGCTGACTTACAATGAGGCACACCTTAAACCTATATAAAACTTCAATAAAATTAATTTTGAAACATAAATAATATGCATTGGGTATTTTAAATGCCAGCCACTGTAATTAAAATAAATATAATGACTGTAATTATACTTACATATACTTTATAATTCTATGAATATAATAATAAAAATATAATATGTAAAATAATATATTTATAAACCACAGAAAGAGCATGAAGAAGGAAGGGAATGATGAGAGAGAAGACCTTGGAGGTGGTCAGGGGCCTTCCTCATGGACACTCCTCTTTAACTGGCACACTGAAGACTTTGCCTATGACCAGACTGCCCAGCTATGTTCTTTGAGTTCATCTGCTTTTTAAATTTTTTTTTCCCAGACTCAGGTCTTGAACTCTGATCCCTTGCTTTTATAGCCTGCAACTGAGCCACCTGAGCTCCAGGGGGCGCTAAATATGTATTTTTTGTTTTTGTTTTTGATTCATTTGCTTTTTAAGCATCTTGTGTATAGTTCTATCATTGTGCTTATGAGACAGTGTTAAAATTTGTCTTTTTAGTGGTATATTCTTATATTAGAATGACTACTTGAAGTCACAACTGTGTCTTATTCATTTAGCTTCCATCAAAGCATTGGTGCTCATTAAATGTTGTTGGTTAAATGAATGATGTGTTTTCTTTGTCAAGTGAATTATACCCTGCCTGCTTTCTGGAACCCACGATCACTTTTCCCCAGGTTCATCATTATATCCAGCAGTTAATGTCTTATGTGGCCATTGAGTGATGCCCTTAGGGCATTTGAGGTGCTGTTTTCTGTGGATTCCTTTTTCAGCTTTTTATTGTGCTGTTCTTTTCCTTCCCTGCCTGGCCAGAGCTCAACTGTAATGAGTCTGCTTTCTTCTGCAGTCTCCTCCCCAGCCTCTTGTTTCCTTCTCCTTCCATGCAGTGAGCTGAGGACATCACCTGCCATGATCTGATACAACTGTTTGTGACTACAAGTTAGTAAGCTCTGAGTTAGGTCCTAAAGGACCCTCTCATGGGGAAAAGGTAAATGCCATTGCACATGGCTTATTCAGAGGTCTTCTCCTTATTCTTCCTGCTCCAGGAAAGGTCTGATAACACGGGGTGGGGACCATCAGTCTGGAAAGCCTGTCTGGAGCAGAAGAGCTGATGTGACCTTTTCCTCACTAGAGCACAAGAAATTGCAGTCTGTCTTCCAGCCACATACTCCACCAGCTTTGTTTTGGCCAAACATTTGGAATGCTTCCACCCAAGCTACCTTATTTGGGTGCTGGTTACAAACCTCAGGGCATTTTCTATTAAGGCAAGTTCCAGAGACTATGTCTGCACTGTCACTTGAAAGGAACGAAGAGGAAGTAGAAGACCAGAATCTGTAGGCTCTGGACTCTGATGCCTCATTTCCAAAATGAGGGTGACATATGAAATGATGGAAAGAATGAGTGAGGACTCAGGTCAGACTAAGTTGTAATCCTCACTCAGACACTTAATAACCGTGCAACCTCTGCTTCTGTTTCCGTAATCTATAAAATGGGAATTATAATCTCGTCTATATAAGACAGTTATGAGAATTAAATAAGCTTAATTGTGTGAAGTGATCATGCCAGGCATAAAGTAGATGATCAGTAAGTGAAATCTCTTAATATTAGGAGGTGGTATGACTTTGGAACTTAAAGGATCTGGCTTTGGAACTAAGTCCAGTTTTGCAGGCGGGGAGAGTACATGAACTCCATCCTAAAACTGCTTGGAAAAGAATGGTCTAGGAAGTGCCTGGTGCTATTGACTACTTTTTGGCTGGATTATACCCTTTCTCCAGTGAGAGGGAGGAGGAGTCCATCTTTTGCAGACAGTGTGCCATGGGCTAGGGGAGAAGGGAGGACCCAAATTCCACCCCCAAAAGAATCAGGAGGGAACATTAGACAGTTACTCTTGATAATTTCTACATAAAGCAGAAAGAAACCCCATCACCTAAGCAGGAGAAAACTCATGTTATGTGAGGTCTCAATTCCCCAGGGAGGGCCCCAGACGTAAACTTCCAATTTATTGTCCAAACTGGGACTGTCAGTAGCAACAGGCATAAATCAGGACTGTCCTGTGTCAACAGGGAACTATGTGGTCACCCAACCCAGAGGGTCCTAGAAAGATGATGGAGCTGGTTTTAGGTTCTTTTATATCAAATGGGAGATTCACGAATATTAGCACTAGATAAGACCTGGCGGGGTGCGGGGAAGTTGGTTCTTTGACCACACCAAATGCTTATTATTCTTACCTTCATACATATCTCCACCTGTTGACATATATCTGAGGAATGGGAAACCTATACATAGGAATTTGTTTTAATGTGTAGAATAAGTTACTATGATTATTTAAAAATGGAAAAAGAAAAAAAGGAAAGCCACGGGATACTGCTTTGGTGGGCGTTTTTCTCCTGATGAGTCAATTCATAATACATCTTATACCACAGTGAAGTTGCTTCCAATTGAGTGGGCATGCTAACCTGCTTCTTTACTTGGGCATGGAAAGAGTGAAAACAAAAAAAGTAGGAGCAAACCTATATTTCGTGTTTGAGTGAGTAGTTTCAGTCCATTGATTGATGAAAGAAGTACATATTGTAGAACTGGAGGCATTTCAAAAGTGCCAAACACAGGAATCATTTGGAGTGCTAAAATGCTTGAGAAGAATGTGCACCTTCTAGGAATTAGTGGAAGAAATAAATGGCAAATTGAGTCATTTAGTAATGGTGAGTGTCTTTTGACTTCACTGCAGTTGAGACGAAATGATCAACAGTTTTTACGAGCAGTGGTCAGTATACAGCCATAAGCACTTCTCAACTCAGCATATTCAGAGAGGACAGAGTCACAGTTGTCAATTCAGCACCCCCCTGGTAGAGGAGCAATCAGGTCAGTCACCTCTGAAGGAGTGCGGGCCACACTCCCTTGGGTTTGAGTCCCGGGGGATTAGGGAGGTGGGCTGGGGGCCACCTTGTGACCAGCTAGAAAAAGTGAGGTAAGATTCTCTTCCTCCTTTCAAAAAAAACACAGAACTTCACTGTGCGTGTATTAAGGGTTTTTTTAAAGCTGATTACAAAATTGCAGTATATGTAGAATAATTACTACAATAAAATTGTTTTCTAATTGCAGTATAGTAAATTCCAATTTTGTAGCATCTGTATATAGATATATGTGTGTATATGTGTTTATATAGACATAAACCAAAATATTAAAATGTAGTTTTTCAAGTTCCCGAGATATTGATCCATCTTCTTCTTTGTACTTTACTGTAGCTTCAACATTTTTATAATTTTCACTCATGTGAGCATTGTTTAAGGATAATATCACTCACTCAATTGTAACCATCCTCAAAGCAGAGAGTTGCTAAGAACAGACTCTATCTCCCACCCCGCTGCTTCTCTCTTTACCCTAGCCTCTCTCCACCTCTGTATCTCCTCTTCATCCTTCAAACTCTTCTGGGGTTTTCTCTTCACCCCCAAGGTGAGCCAGCCTCCCCTCTGGCTTTCTCTATTATCCTAGTATCGCTCAAACAATGCTGTACACATCTGTCTGTGATCTGCCTCCTTCATCAGATTAGGTCAGGGAGCATATCTGATTCCCTTCTCTACCCTCACATGAATCCTCACACACAGTAGGTGTCAGTAAGTTTGTGGACTGAACTGGCATCTCTTGTACCTCCTCTGACCCAGGACAGGTGGCCAGGCACATAGCAGGTGCCCTAAATGTAATAAGTAGGTAGACGAGTGAGTGAGTAAATCTAAATGCTAAGAGAAAGACGATGAGAGCTGGCTCATGGCATTTGTTGCTAATGAAGGGTTTGTGTTACTGTCCCCTAGTGCTGGTCACCCGAGAGGATGACTTCAACAACCGACTGAACAACCGCGCCACTTTCAAGGGCTGCACGGCCCTGCACTATGCCGTCCTGGCCGATGACTACCGCACCGTCAAGGAGCTGCTGGATGGAGGTGAGGGCGCAGCACAGCGGGTGGAGGTTGGAAATGCCCTGTTAGCCTCCCAGAGCTGGAAATGCCGCTGAGCTTCACAAGGGCGGCGCTCATGTGGCTGGAGTGTTTTCTTTGTCTATGCATGTGTGATGCACCGTGCCATCTTGCCTGTCTGCACCTGCCCTGAGAGTTTTCCTTAGTGTTGCTCTCCCCAAGAGTGTCCTCTCTTCTCTCCTGTGACCTCCAGAGCAGGGCTAGTGGAACAGGGAAGAGGCTCTTAGTTCCCTGTTAATCCAGGTCTCAAAGATCACTCTCCTGGGTCCTACCCCAATCCCAGTCTAAATTCAGCCCCTTCCATTCTCTGGGTTATGGAGCCCTGTTCTTTCCATCAGTGCACTTGTCAAAATCTGAAACTGTTTTGTGTGTTCAGAAGGCTTCCCCATAACTTACCTGAGTTCCCTGAAGGCAAGAGCCATGATTGCCTCATTCCCAGCACCCAGCGCAGGACTGGCACACAGTAAGCCATGTCTTTGTTGATTTGAATATCTTTCCTTCGGAGGGCATTAATTTAATTAGAGAGAGTATGTGTCATTCTGGGTTGGGCTGGCTGGTCCTGTGCAGGTCTGGTGCAGAGTTACTTGCCAACTTGCCAGATTCTTCCCAAGCAGTCACTTTCCCAGTCCCTGCCCCTTAACCCACTCCAATTCTCCTAGGAATCTAGGGGAGCATCTTACCAGTATGTGCAGTACCCAGCCAGATGCCAGTGTCCTCCTTATCTTCATAGAACCCAAGAGTTGCAAGGGTCCTCAGAGGTCTTCCAGACCCTGATTTCCTGCCCGCCTTCTCCTGGCAGGAAACTCTCCAACACCTCACTGGGTGGCATACTTGGATTCTGTCAGGGACTAAGGAAGCCTGACTTCTTCCTGGGAGTCTGTTCTATTTTAGTTCTTCTCTGACTACTTCAGATATCTTCTTTAAATGAGCTGTGATATTTTTCTCTGACTTCTGCCAACTATATTCATCAGTCCAATCAATTTCTCAAAATTTGTGGTTCAAAGAAAGTTCTTTGAGTCCCAGAACCTTTGCCTCTCCAAACCCAAACATACCCAGATCATTTTCTAGCCCTTAACATGCATGGGCTAGAGGTATTTCCCAGTAACCCTGAAGTCCTGCGCCTTCCCATCAGCCACAGTCACGCTGACTTAAAGTTCGGGCCTGCTCATATCTCAGCCTACAAGGACCTGCCTCAGAGCAGCCAGGGTACACCTTGATCTGAGGCCGGCATGCTGTGACAGACAAGGCTGCTCAAGGATGTCGTGACAGGGCCTGCGATGACTGAGGCTTTTGGAGAAGCCCAGACTTAGAGTTACTGTATCCTTTGGAAAGCTCTCCAGCAAGACATTTGTAGCTAAGAATCACATGGGGCTTCTCGCTGCTGTGCCTTAAAATCAATCAATATCCTAGCTATTGTCCAGTGGTTTACATTTCCGCTGACTCTCCACTGCCAAACAGACAGAGAATTCACTCTAAAAAAGACACCCTTTCCCCGGCCTTCCAGATCGAACACCTTTGAAATGGAAAGGCATGGGGCCTTTTATGCAGCTCCCCCCCACACTCACCCCGCGGCGCCTAGCCTGGTCCTTTGAGCCGTTCCAGGGGCATGATTCCTGCCTGTTGACTTGGAACAGATGCCCTTAGCCCCCACCTTTGCAGTTCGCCCACCTGCCTTGCCCAGCATCCATTTACACCCCCTGCCCTAGCCTCCCAGCCTCAAGGGCCAAAGCTATTAACCCACTTATTTCTCTCTTCCCAACCTTAACAAGTGGCCGTCACTCAGGGCCTGCTGGCCTGCCAACTTCTGACCACCCTCCCCCCTTGACCTCTCTCAGTCTGCTTGTATGTGTGACCGGTCAACCGAGAAGCAGGATCCTGCTTCCTTGTCCTAGGGGCTGTTGCCAGTAACATTTCCATAGTCTTCTGACCTCAGCTGACCTTCTCCAGCCAACTTCCTGAGCCTATATTTGCCCCTGGCTTTGCTGCAGCAACTGGAGGGAGACACCCTCTGAGAGATCCAAGGGAAGCCAAGCCCGCCTGTGCTCAGAAGGCCCCCACAGAACCCTTGTCCTTGAAATAGCTTACTTCATGGGATTTAAGGTCCCCAGATCCTAGACGCTATGATCTGGAGGGGTAGCTGCTCTTGCCCTCCGACCAGCATCACCCAGGGAAGGTGCAGGAAGAGGTCGAGGTGGCATCAGCCTGACAATATGGGACGTTCTCTGGCCTATTAGGAGGCAGCATGGAATTTTAGTAGAAAGGACATCTCAGGTTTCAGAATCAGAGCAGTTCCCACTTCTGCACCTATATTGCTTACACATATTAACTCTCTAAGTCTCAGTTTTATCTATAAAGGAATACTAAGAAGTATCAGAGGAATAGCTTGAGGATCAGTGATAATGTCCATCAAACCCCTGGCACTTGCTAGGTACTCTGTAATGTTTAGTTGAAATTAAGACTTGCATAAAGAAATCAAACTCTTACCATGGCAGCTGTAACCCCATTCTTCTCCAGATGGGATTTTTCTACTCAGCCCTAAAGTCTTCTTAATTCTGTTCTTGTCCACAACTTCCCCGCCCTGCCTAAAACCCTCTTCTCACCTAGCTCTTCATACTGTTTAAGGCCTCCCTCTCTCAGGAAGCTTCTCCTACATATGGTCCGCCCGAGAGCACCTTCCTGGAACTCTGACAGTATTGGGCTTGCTGCTTAGCACAGAAAGGCCACTTCTTCATCTTCAGAAGGCCCCATAACACAGTGAAAAGGACACATATTGGGAGTCAGTCAGACCTCAGTTGAAATCTCAGCTCAATAATGTGACTCTAGACAAGCCAGTTGACGTCTTTGAAACCATGGACCCCAGGGCCTCCTAAGATGGATCTGGCAAACCGTCCCTTAACTTGAGAGACTCAGGTGAGAGAAGGAGCCACCTATGAAAACAGGCAGTGACAGCCTCATGGGTGCTCTGGCAAGGCACTTGACAAGGGGCTCCGGATGAAAAAGCAGAAATACTTTTTTCTGCCTAGGGAGCAGGGAGGTGGGTGGAGTCAGTTACAGAACGCTCCCCTGAGGAGTCGGGGCTAAAGTCTATCAGGAAAGGTAGTGCTAGTTTGCCAGTAGGTTTCTGTGAAAGGGTCTGAATGAACTGGTGCCAGTTTTTCTTACCCAACCCCCACACAACCGTGGGTACAAAGGCCCTGCGGTCTTCACCTCTGAAGATGCTGCATCTCCCTGTGCTGATGATGGCTTATAAGCAGAAAGTTTTTGCTTCAGTCCTTGACTGCCAAGTACACAAAACGGTGGGAGGGAGGACAGGGAGATGCAGGATGACTGAGAAGAGAAGTAATCAGGGAAAGTGGCTGGTGCCTCCTCCCTCAAGCCCCTGGAGCTGACTCATCCCAATAGTCCCAGGGCTGTTTCAGTACTGTCGCAGCTATTTCCTCCCAGGGATGTGATTCCTCTGCCAGATCCATCTTCCAAAACATCTCATCACAGCAGCCTTTCTCAGGCAGCCTTCCTCCAGAGAATTGAGCCCTCTGCTCTAAGGCGTCCATTGTACACAAGGAATTGACTTCTATTCCAGGCATCTAAAATGGTACGAGTTATGTACCATTCTTGGGAGAATTGAGAAAATCGTTACTCAAATAATGTATCTCGTTTGTTGGAACTTCATACAGGAGACACCTCTTTCCAGCTATCTTCCTTCTCCTTATAGTCACAGTGCCACAACCTTTTCAGCCTCCAGTACTCATCACCTCAGAAACACTGAGCTTTGTGAAACTTAATAGCGCTCTCCCCAGGGCTTCCCTTGGCCTCTTTCCTGCCTTCTTCCATGACTCTTCCTTGCCCCTCTCTCCAAGTACTGGGATCAATTGTCAGTGTTAACCAGCCATCATCAAATGAGTCCTTAAATTCCCCACCATCCTCGCCTGAGGCAAAGAGCCTTTCCAACTCTGACATCCTCCCTTTAGTTTGCTGTCTGGACTCAGAACTTTCTGTCTCTGGTTCCACTTCACTGTCTGCCCATCTGGCCACGCTGCTCAATGTTGAACTTTGCCTCAGGCTGTCCTGTGGAAACTTGACCCTCAGATCTTGCCAGCAGTGCAGAGGAGAATGAGCGCTGTGCTAAAGAACAGGAGTTCTGTCTCTACCACCAACAAATTCTTTGTCCTCAGGAAAAAAATTAGAGATGTTATATTAGCATATCTCAGGGTCCCCTTTCCAGCTGCAGCATCCTATGTCACCCCTGAGCAGTCTTTTCGTTCACATTTCAAATACTTACTGAGCATCTCTCCTGTCAGGGACCCCATCCTTGGCACCAAGGAAATCAGAGATGATCCAGACATGGTCTTAGCCTTACAGGAACTCCAAGTTCAGTGAGCAAATCAGACGTTTTGACAAAGAATTGCTACTTGGTGTTAATGGAGATGTACAGAAGGTGAGCAAGGAAGGAATGCAGAGAGAGAACAATACCATTAAGAAGCATAGGTGTGAGCATCATACTTTATTCAGTGCAAGGTGGGTCGTTCCAAAGAGCTGAGTGTATAGGGTATGGATGGAAGGATCAGAAGGCAAGAGTGGAAAGGAGGAGTCAACAGTGAAAGCCTGTAACATAGGCCCTACTAGGGAAACTGAACTTTATCTTCCATTGGGAAATCATTTATGTAAGAAAGGATAGGATTTATGTTTAATGTGAAAGATGTTATAGAAGTTTCAAGAATATTTATCAGTTGTTGAATGGATTGATATATTATGGAATGTTCACACAGTGGAGTAATAAGTAGAATGAATGAATTCTTGCTCTATCAAACATGGATGAATCTCACAAACCTAAAATTCTGGTCACAAGTCAGAGAGAAGACTACTTACTGTGTGCCTACATTTACATATAAAGTTCAGAATAGACCAAATTAATTAATGATGTAAGAAATCAACATGGTAATTACCCTCAAGGGGCCTGGCAGTGACAGAGAGAGGCTTCTGGCGTGCTCTAACGTTCTGTTTCTTTATCTAGGTGCTGCCTGTGTGGGCATATTCACCTATTCACCTTGTGAAAATTCACAAAATTTCCCTTTTTTTTTTATCCTTTTCTGTATATAGGTTATACTTTAAAGAAAAGTTGTAGAAAATAGAAAAATAAAATGAGTTTGAAGGGGCACGATTGGAGAAAGGGAAAAATGTTTCATTTGAAAGTTATTATAATTTTCTAGGTGAAGCCTAAACCAAGATTGTTGCAGTAGGAAAGGAGAGGAGAGCCCTGGTCCCAGAAGCTTGAGGAGTAGCATCAGTAGGATCAGATGGGAAGAGAGGAGTCCTCAAGATGAGTCCCAGGTTCTGGATTGGATGGCCAAGTAGATAGTTTGTATCTGTTGTGAGGTCAGGAAAACTGGAAGGCGGTTCAGATGGAATGGAGGCACACAGGAATGACTGGTTCTGTTTTAAATGTCTTATCCCTCCCTCCCTGCTGGAGAAAGAATCCCCCAGCCATGCCAACTAGATTCACTTTCTCTTTACCTCCATGAATCTTAGTCAACACTGCCAACCACCTCACTACACTTTATGATTAAAATCACTTGTATTCTGGAGCCAGACAGGTTTTTATATACTTTCTCTCAAGTCGCTAGTACACTCCTTCCCCAACTTACAAGCTAATGATCTCACCTCACGCTTCAAAGAAAAACTGGATGCAACCTGGAGGATACTCTCTCATCTTCCCAATACCACTTCCACCAGCCTACCCAATGTATACTCCTGGGTGTTGCCTTCCCTCCTCCATAGTAGGAGAGGTTCCTAAGGTCAGCCCTTCATTGGGCTTGGGCTCCTATTTCCTCACGCTTCTCCAGGATTTTGCTCCTCTGCCTACCCACTATCTTTCCTGTGTTCCCTTTCCCACTCTGCTGGCTCGTTCCCATTAGCATAAAAATATCCCTGACCCATACCTGTCTCCAGCTGCCACCTCATTTCTCTGCATCCCTTCATGTTGAAAGCCCTCAAAGTGGATGTCTGCTATCCATATCATCCACTTCCTTAGCTCCCTATCTTTCCACAATCTTATTGTAAACATGGCCAAATATACTTCTAGTTTTTTCTCAAAATTGCCACCCCAAGCCTTCTCCACTTCAGCAAATGATAGCATCTACCCAGTTTTTCAAGCCACAAATCTTAGACTCACCCTTGACTTCTCCTTTTCATTTCATTCCCTATCAAGTGCTTCAGGAAGAACTGTCAGTCGTTCCTCCATGGTACCTCCTGAACCCATACCATTTTAGCCATTTCCAGTGCTGTAACTCAGTCCAGTTCTGGGTAATCGCCACAGCTGCCTGGTCAGTCTCACTATTTCCACTCTGGTCTCCTTAAGTCCACTATTAAATAACAGTGAGATCTTTTAATAATGGGGACCTTTTAGAGATAAAGCATATTATATGCCTACTTTAAAACCTTCTGTTAGCTTCCCACTGAAACCAAAATGAAATCCAAATTCCTTACTGGAACCTATAAGGCTCTACACAGCCTAGACGCTGCCTCTGTGCGCTCATCTCTACCTTTTTCCTCCTTGTTCTGCATTCTGCGGTAACAATGGCCTTCTTGTCCCTTCAAACACCAAGCTCCTTCTGACCTCAGGGTCTCTGTACCTGCTTTTCTCAGTGAGGGGAACTCTTTCTCTTGGGAGGGCTGCCCCATCATTTACATGCGGCCCCCCCACACACACACACTTAGAGAGGTCTTCCCTGACCGTCCTAGTAAGTAGCTCCATGATCACTTTCTGTCATATTCCCTGTTTTATCCTCTCTAAGGAACTGATCCATCCCCAACATGATCATAACTATTTGTTCGCATGTTTGTCATCTTTCGCCCACTGGGATTAAGTCTTGTGATCACAGAGACCTTGTCTCTGTTTTATGGCTATCTTCATAGCTCCTAGAAAAAAACAAACAAACTCCTATCTAGCAGCTGTGGAACTTGCGTGACACTACTGTAGAGATGTGTCATGGGCAGCTGGATAAATGGGTCTGAGGCTCAGGAGAGAAAAGTCTCTAAGTTGAACATAAAGATTCAAGTTGTCAATCACCTGGGGATGGCAGATGCTAGCTGAGTCTGTGACTTGTCCGTGGAAAGTGGTAGAGCTACAGAAGCTCAGGGACACAACAGGAACCTGCATATCAGATGTGAGCACGTGGAGAGGAACCAGTGCAGGAGGTCCAAGGAAACGGGGAAACTGAGAAGCAGAAGAGAGTGGCATATGGGTTGCTTTAAGGCAATGTTTCTCATTCCATAGAAGATCTGTCTCTGTTGCTTAGATTTTCAGCTGCCATGAACCAGTACTTCTGTGAATACAATAAAAGTGAATTTGAAAAATTGTATTTTAAAAAGCATATAAAATACAGGCCTAAATTTGTCCTTAGGTTCCACAGATTTAGAATTGCTCTGCCAGGTCTCTGTAAAAGTTTCTAGATCTTACTCCCAATTACTGTGCATGTCTCATGAAGAACTCATAGCAAAATCCACAGACCAGCTCCAGGACCCAGGTCACTGTGGAGCACACTCCCAGGCAGGGTGGGAAGACAGGTGAGCAGAAGATAGCCTCTGCCCTCAAGCAGCTTAAAGTGCAGAGGGGTAGACAGTTTGGGACACACAGTCTAACTTCCCAACTTCCCAACTTCATTGCCTTGGGACAATGACTCACCCCAGCTTTGCCACTGTTTCCCCATGTAGGACCTTTGACAGATCACAGCCTGTCTGGCATCACTTTTTCATCCATATGATGAAGAGATCATGTCAGATGATTGGCTGAAAGTTTCCTCCCATTGTCTAAATACCGAGCTAACAACCCTCCATGTCAGTAGTTGTCTGTGGGAGGGGTGGGGAGTGACTGCTAATGGGTATAGATTTTTTAGAAATGATGAAAATTCGATTATAGTGATGGTTGATCAGCTCTGTAAATATACTAAACAATTATTAAATTGTATAAGTAGTTGACCTTTATGTATGTTAGTTATAGCTCAGCAAAGCTTTAAAAAAATAAAGAGAAAATCCTCCATACCACTCAAAACCAAAAGAGATTGACTTGGATGGAGGCCTGATTGCAGGCCAGAAGCCAGGAGGACCCCCTCAGCCCCACTGTTCAGGTGGTAGATGAGAGGAGCCGCTCTGTTGCCATAAAACTCTCTTGCCCATGTTTTTATTAATTTCCTGCTATAACAAGTATTTATTATACTCCCCCACCTTATGAAACTTGAAGTTCGTCAAAGTATAGACACTAGGCAAATAATTATAAAATCATTAGCTATTGCGACAGATATTATTAAGGAAGAATAAACGGTACTATGAAAAGGTAAGGGGGACCTAATCTAGTCTACAGGGCAAGGGGTGAGGGACGTCTTCCCTGAGCAAATGGCATACATGCTGAGACCTGAAGTATAGATGTTAGCCTTTCCGTTAACTTGAAAAACCCTGTGGAGAGCAGTGGCCATTAGTCATCCAAAGGGACCCAGCAGACCTGCTGGGAGCACTGTGGGGAATGGAGGGGTTCTGTGGCGTTGTAATTGTACTGCATTCAGTAGGTCAGGGATAAAGGGGGCCCTCAGTGACCCTGAATCCTAGCCTCTGCCTTTGGCCTGGTCAGCCCTGTACTCAGTGCCAAATGAAGAGCTATCTTTCTAACCCCCAGGGAGAAAAGGCCTGTCTGTGTCCCAGATCCCGTGGATGTACAAGAGGCCCTCTGTGGTTGGGTTAGAGAGGAATGCCTGGTCACCAGAGCCCAAACTCTCCAGAGCCACCTGCCAGCCCAGGCACACGCATTTCATCAAGGCTTTAATCGGCTCCAGGCAGTCCGCACATGAGCCTGGCTGGTATCCGGCATGACCTCATCACTGCCAACAGTGGCAGCTGGAGGCCCAGTCGCCCCTGGGTGAGGCAGAGGTCAGCATCAGCTGGGCCAGGTCTGTTCTTCGGCCTCCGCTCTCCTCCACCTGCACTGGGCCTGGAAACAGCTGAGAACATTCACATTTCCCGAGGCAAAGCCAACCGATCTTTGCCAGCCCTCTTCCGCCCCTTGTGTGCATGCGCTCTTGGGCAGAATGCACAGAGGACAACACTGCATCTCCAGGAGGGAGAGTCAGTGGAAGTCAGGGCCTGCACAGTAGCAGCACACGTCCCATCTTAAGGTCAGACGGGGGATTTACTAAACCAACGTTTCCTTCCTAAAGTTTGCTTCTGGCATCTGTGTGCTTTCTTCCTCACACAGAAGCCTGGCAGTGTCCTAGGAAGAACACAGCAGAAATTCCCTTGGCAGTTTTCTAACTCCCTGAACACCATTTTGGAAATGAAACATTTTAAATTCAGTGGACGAAGAGAGTTTGCCGCTTAAGGAATTTTTCAGAGACTCCCTTTGAAGTAACGAACCCACTGTAGGTGGGAGTGCTGACCAGAACTCAGCTGACCTGACACTAAATTTGCTTTGAACAAGACCCCTTCCTGTTCACTGAGCCTCCTTTCCCCGCATCTATAAAATCCGATAGTTGGACTTTTATCTCAAAGCTCCTTTCTGGTTTGTTTTTTTGATTCTGAAAGAATAATTGCCCTCTGATGTATCTAATTACAAATTAAATATTCATAGTTATTTAGAACTATTCATTGTTTTCCTGCAGCTGACCATCAGTACCCTTCTAGGTTCCTCTGATATATGCTCTTCCAGTATCCTGTATAATTTCGTTACTACACTACCACAGCATGTAGTTGCATAGTAATTTGATTAATGGGTCTCCTTCACTACACAGTGAGTTCCCTGAAGGTGGAGTCAGGATCTGTAGTGCCTGTGTTCCTAGCCCCTTGCACTAGCCTTAGCGCTTAATAGGTGCTCGGTAAATATGTGGTGAATGAGTTAATTTATAAATGGGCACTAGGCATTACAGTAAGCACAAAAGATACAGGCCCCTTCTTCTTAGCACACCTGTAGAGTGATAATTTGGTGAACAGGCCGATACACAGCACAAACACAGAAAAGTACCGTACAGTCAGTTGGAGGCAAGTTTAAGTTTACAGATGAGGCAGCAACAGAAACAGGCCTTGCACGTTACTTAGAGACCTGGGAGAAACTGGTCACCTGCTCAGTGGTTAGGGAGGCTTGAGGTTGAGGATCTTGAGGATGAGCCACAGGACTTGTACTTGACTTTAAAATCAATGAGAGCTTCTAAAGTAACTTTCCATTGTTTGTCTAGTGACTGTCATCATCTTTACTTTTAAAAAAATGCATAAGATAAAATTTTCAAACATTACCAGAGGATGTAGGATGGAAAGGAAGTCTTCTTTCCACATTCCTGGTCCTCCTTCTTAGAGACAACGCTGTATCATTTATCCCTATTGCTGCTCTCAACAAATTATCACAAACTTAGTGGCTTAAAACAACCTTAACTGTATTATCTTATAGTTCTGGAGATAAGTCTGAAATGTATCTCACTAGACTAAAGTTGAAATGTCTGCAGAGTTGTATTCCTTTTTAGAAACTAGGAGACAATCAATTTCCTTGCCTTTTCCAGATTCTAGAAGCTTCCAAAATTCCTCGACTCAGCCCCTTTCCACCTTCCAGCCAGAAAGACTCAGTGGAGTGCTGTGACACTGGCCCTTCTGCCTCCCTCTCTCTCTCACAAGGGCTCTATTTATCGTGTAGGGCTCCCCTGGATAACCCCAGGTAATCTTCCCATCCCAGAGTCAGCCAGTGGGCAAGCTTGATTCTAATCGCAACCCCAGTTTCTCTTTCCTGTGTGATTTAACATAGTCACAGGGATTAAATGGACATCATTGGGGGCCATTATTTTCTCTACCACATTCTCTGAGATTCTTCATAAATGTCTTATTTTCCTTCCTGTTTTTGAATAGTTACTACTTAACACCTGGTACAAAATTCAGAAGGGTTTTCAGTGAAACGTCTCACTCCCAGCCCATCACCAACCCAAGTATTGTTTGGTTTCTCCGCTGTATTGTTATTGCTTTTTCCTTTGAAATTATTAAGCAGTCTGTGGCGAGACACTTTTAGGTCATGCAAACACCTTCTCATCAGAATTCTCCCCTAGACTTAACATCCAATGATGTTTTTCTTTTTTTTTTTTTTTCCTAAACCAATCTTTATATCATAGTCGCAGAATGAATATTTGACATCTTTTCTAGCTCCAGCACTCACTGCACATTGACCAGCCAGCACCTAGCATTCTGTGGTAAGCAAGAATCCCTTCTTCCCCATGTATTTATTATCAAAATGTTCTTGTGGTCACTACTGCCCAGTTACTGTTCTGTAATTCATTACTGCCCTTAGTTAAATTGGTGCTAAAATTGACCTATATTTGATCAGAAAGTGGCATAGTCCCATCTCTCCCCCGCCCCCAGTATTTCCATATTTTCTGACAGAACAAAATGTTTCAATCTTTCCTTGTACCCCATGTGCTACCATGGCATCAGCCATTTTTCTGAGGAGCCCTAAGGCTTATCAGTGGGGTATTTTCTTAGATACTGAAACCTGAGTACCAAGTGTGCTCTTATCCCTCAGTTGACAATGCCAACTTTGTATATGCACACACACATACATACATATATGTGTGTGTGTGTGTGTGTGTAAAAAACATCCAATACTATATATACGTACTTGCATATTCCTAGAGAAACATATGTACATGTGCCGACTTATTTTAGAAAGCCAAAGAACACCAGTACCTCCCAGTCCAGTTCGTCCCTACATGGTTCTTTCTTGTATTCCTATATTTTCTAAAATTTGTATGACCCCCTTTCCACAGTGAGAATGCTGGCTTCAGTCAGCATTGATAAATTTTACTCACTGCTTAAGCCTAGACAACATCTGAAAGAACTTCATACCTATTTCACCATCCCTCTAGGGAAAATAAGTCTACTACAGAGTTTAGGTCCGGATTTTTTTTGGCAGTTCTCATCCCTATTCCATACAAGCCTATGGGTACCTAGTCAAATGGTGGATTCATAAGTTGCCTGGGGTGGTCTTGTCCTCCTTCGGTGTGTTTATGCTGCTTGTTTGAAGTACAGTTGAGTTTTATCTTTTCTTTTCTTTTCTTTTTTTTTTAAGACAAGGAAGCAGGCAGGAATGAAGGCGAGTAGGCAGGCAGACAGAAAGAGAAAGGAGGAAACATTTTTTATTTATTTAGTTCATTTTGTGTTGGTCCCCTCTTCCAGGTCTCAAACCCAGGTCCTTGGGTTTTACCTGGACTGTATCCACCCAGAGCCATAGTCTTAATGCCTAAGACAACAAGCCATGCCAAAATGTTCAAGTTACTTTCAGTTTTAGGGCTTTATTCCCCTACCAATCCTTGTTTTACTTTTGCTATTTGAATATGTAGAACATTATTGTTTTTCTAGAAACTACAAGAAGGTATCTTCAGAGAAAGAAAACTCCTTCCTGTATCCTTTTCAACCCTTTCCTGCTTCGCTCAGTGAGCCCAGACTTTTGTAGATAACTTCCCATGTTAAGCTTCTATTTATATAAGCAAATATAGGTATGTTGTTTCTTATCTCTCGTTTCCCATACAAAACATAACTTACTATATGTGCTCTTTTGCAGTTTGCATTTTCCTAAAAATCCCTGGATATTAATTCTCAAGCTCTTCCTTGTTGTACTCCAGTATGTGTACATGCGCTATCTCCAATGCCTGGACATGAAATTTCCAGTGTTTTGCTATTAAAAATAATGCTGCAATAAGTAAGCTGTTGCATGTCTATTTGGGGATTGCTGGAGATGACCCTTCACAGTTAAGTCCTAGAAGGGGCATTGCTGGATCAAAGAATAAATGCATATGTCCTTAGCATTAGATATTGCAAATCTCTCCTCCAAAGAAGTCGTACCATTTTTCATTCCCATTAGCAAGATAGGAAAGTGCCTGTTTTCTCACAGACTCTCAGAGAGTATTGTTAAGCTTTTGGATTTTTGCGAGTCTGGTAGGTGGGATATACTGTCTCAGGTAGTTTTAGTTTAATCCTGTTATTATGAGTAAACTTGAACATCCTTTCAGTATGTTTAAGAGCCATATTATAGTTCCTTTTTAAAATTGTCTATTCATGTGTTTGGCCCAATTTTCTATGGCACTTTGGTTTTAGCTTTTCTCTTGATTTTTAAAAGTTTTTTGTATGTTAAGAATATTAGTCTTTGTGCTATATATTGCAAATATTTTCTCCACTTCAGATTGATATGGTTTTAGCACTCTGTGTATAATCCTAATCTGTGACCAGTACTGAGAAGCACTGAGGTAGTTTAAACTGTGCAAACTGGAACTGTTTCGTGAAGGAGAATACATACTGAGAGAAAGGAACATGGGCTGAAGTCTTTGCCTTGGGCATCACCCATAGCTTGAGACAAAAAATGAACAGGAACTGCAGAAGAGATAAAGTCGTGGGTGTTACATATCATGGAAATCAAGGTAGAAAAGTATCCAAAGGAGGTTTCATTAATTAGCAGACCGCTTACTGCAGCCCACGGGAAGAGGAGGAAGAGGTTCTTGGCTGTGGTATTGAGGGCCAGACCCCCGGCTCCCAACGCTACTCATCCCTGCTGGTTCAGGTTCCGACAAGACTGTCCCGATCTCTGATGATATTGTCCAGCGATGTGACCTCGCCTGATAAACAGTAACTGAAGGAACATTAGCCCAGCTGGGTCATAACTAGGGCATAATTATTCAGGCAGTAGATATTTATGAATCTCCTGCTATGTGTTAGGCATTGTTCTCTGCTCAGGGAATTACAAGAAAGACCTCAATTTTAACGTGTGATTCTCGTGCTTTCTAAAAGGTTGGAGATTTCCTTTACCCAATTTCATCCTTCTAGTTTGTCATTCAGCCTCATCTCTAAGACAAACTTGATAAAGGGCTTAGAATGAATTCATTTGAGAAAAATGAAAACATTCACACCAGCAAGCAGCTCTGGGTCAGAAGTGACCCTCTTGGTGTTTGTAGTCTATTCCCTGTCCTCTCTTTCCTCCTATTTTCCTCACTACCCTTCCACTTTCATTTTTAGTGACTGTCACCTAGTAATGTGGTTAGGCATAAAGGAAGGAGCACAAATTGGAATAATCCTCGTTGGCAGTGGCTTCTCATTGGGTTTTTTGTTGTTGTTTTTTAAAGCAACAGTGTTATGAGGGAGATGAGTAATTCCTTCATCCTTGGGGTGGGGATGGTTTGAAAAGTAGACATCAGCAGATGAATGGTTCCTCTGCCCAAACTGTAGCCTATTGCATTTAATATCATAGCTAAAGATACCCCCCTTCATGCTCCTGCTCCTGATTCTCTCCATGCTGGGAAGTGCAACTAGCAGAGATATTTCACTGGCTTCTATTTCTGCAGTATTCTCAAAGCCAGCTGTAAATGAGGCCTCTGGCCTTCTTTAGGTCAGAATGAGTCTGTATATTTGAATATGCTTCATTCCAGTGAGCCTGGCTCAACCACCACTCTAATATACTAGTACTTCTCCTCCAAGCAGAAGGCTTTACTTTGCTTTGAGAATAGACATCTGATTGGAAGCATAAGCCTTCTCTTGATAACCCCTTTCCCCTGCACTGGACATTAGGCTGGGATTGGTCAAAAGAAACCTAAACATCTGGTCAGCCTAGTCCTTTGGGGTGGTTGGTGTTTTATAGACAGCCCATCAAGATTGATTGGCCTCGTAACTGAATTAGCCAGATGTTGGGCATTGTGTGCCTTTTCCTCAGCCTCCCTTCAATGTTGTTAGGTGGAAGCAGACATGAGATTAGCATGGTTGAAGAAGATGTGGTTTTAGTGCATGAACAAAAGGCAGCAGCCTTCTGCAGAGACTGTGGCTTTGCCCCAGACGTCAGCAGCATAATTATGACTGCTAAATTCAGCCCAGACCCCAGAGTCGGCTGCCTTGGTCTCAGCTGTCATATACAGAAGAGGGCAGAGGGGTTTGCAGAAGCGCAGGGACCCAGCTCTTATTATAGTCCACTTTGAACTCTGCTTTATCCAGAGCCTTTCCCTCCACTGACAATTGCTCCCAGCTGCTTTCTGGTCACAGAGCCTGCTGCCACTTCTGGGGATGGTCTGTGATGGATGGTGGGGAGAAGGAGGGAATGGAACAGGTCTCCTGAAAGTCAGTTATATCCAGGAAACTTGTCCAAAATGAAAATGGGCCAGGGATCCCCATACTTCCGATGACAGTGTCACATGTTATTCAGAGCGGTACGCCCCATCTAGAAAATTCCTACCTTAGATTTGCATTAAACAGAAATCCTTGACAAGAGTTTTTGCTTTTGCCCTTTCCTCACCTGACTCTGTAGTATATTTCAACATTTACACCCATACTTTTATACCACCTTTTTTTATAATCAGATTGGTCTATTTGTATTTGTCTTAGAACAAGCCAGGCATTTTCATGTTTCTGTTAGCTCTGCTGATGCTTCGTATTTTATAGACTTTCAAACTTACAATATCCAAACCCAGCCTTCCGTGAACTTTTTCCATATTGTCTGTTGGTGAATGCCATCATCGTCTACCAGTCACCCACTCTAAAAAGTATAAGTGAACCTGATGGCTTCTCCCTCACTTTTCACCAGGCCTGTCTTTCTCAGAATTTTTTCTCAAGTCCTTCCTCTCTCTGTCCCCACTACCCTAGTTCAGACTTCATCACTCTCAGTAGAGTATTCTAACGATCTTCTTGTTGGTCTCTGGCCTCCAGACTCCCCTTCAAACCAGCCTTTACCCTGCACAGCCCTGACTCTTCTCTATTTGAAAACTTCCAGTAATTTCCATGTTACAAATCAATCCCTGTAAACTAAGCCCAGATGTTAACCCAGCATGCAGATGTCTACCTCCTACCATAAATCTTTTGCCACCTCACTCCAAGAAGGCCTGAGGAGAATGAGTTGCTTCAAAATTAGGACCAGAACTTGGTGTGCCTTTGGAAAGGGATACCTGCAGCAGGTGGGCCTGGGGAGACAGAAGCTGTTTATGGTAGACCCCCTGAACTGCTTATCCCCTGCCTAGTCTTTCCTGCCTCAAAACCTTTGCTCCTTCACTTTCCGCTGCCTGACATGGCCTTTTCTCACTTCTCTGCTATCAGTGTCTCGTGTAGCCTTCAAAATCCCCAACTCATTTAGGGCCCCTCTTCGAAACTTTCCCTGGTTTCCCACGAGTGTTCTCCCAGAGCCATCTGCACTCTTCTATTTTTTTTAATACTTAAAATAACTCTACAAGTTTGATACTCTTACTTCCTACATGTTCCGCATGCCTAAAAACAGGTACTAGGCTCTTGAAGTAAGTTGCCCAAGTCCCACCATCAGTAAGTGGCCATTGTAGTATAGCTGTAATTATTGTCTCGAGCATGAGGCCAGTCTGTGTTCCCAGAGCCTATACAGGGTCTGGCAAATACTGAGGCTCTAGAATGTTGGTTGGTTGATTGAATGAATGAATGGAGTCAGTGATCTTCCCATTGAACTTGCCTACAGGCTTAAGAGGGACTGGCCAAGCCTCTGTAGCTTATGCCAAGAATTATGGATTTTGTCTCATCTCCTAATGCCAAGCTGTACACAGACATGTTCTCTCCCACTCAGTAACAAACTGCCTGGAACTCTTTCCTGGCTCATATTTATAAGAGAATGTGATAAATTCTGTATTGATCCCTCCTGTTCCACTGTAAATTTTGCAAAAGATGATTAAATAGAGCAATAGAGTCTGCAGGCATTGTGGCTCAATATGTTGTAGAGAGGCGTATCGACCTCCTCCATCCAAAGGCAGCCAGCGCCTACCCCTGCTGCCCCAGACCAGTAATTAAAATCCTGTGAGACTGGGGTTTAAAATCCAATCATATCCCTGAATCAAGCCGCCTAGCCTCCCCCTGTGACGAGTGCAATAAGGTAACGGCAGGAGCATGTTTATGTCGGTGCTGAAGCAGTCCCCATAGGGTGGGTAAGAATTGGAGAACTGGGTAGCCTTGCTGGCTAAATCACTTCACAGCCACTTGTAAGACAATCTGTAGGTATAGAAACAAGTCCCCGTCAAAGACCAAAACTTGGGCTTTAAGAGCAAAATAGCATGCACAGGAAGTCACAGATCGTGTTTCAGTGTACACTTCTAGTCTCACAGCCAGTGGTTGGTCTGAGTGAGTGAGTTGGCCTTGATTTAACTAATTAAACCAAATAGATGTTTGAATTTTCACAGGAACTCTTTGATTTAACCCAAGCAGAAGCCAGCCTTCCCTATGGCAGAGGCCTGTGATCAGGGCACAAGATTTTACTGAAATAAACTTGTCTGTCTTCCAGCGGGATCAGGAGATCTTAGGAGCAGGGACAGTGTCTTCTTACTTGCCTTTGTGTGTCTAGCACCTAGCACAATGCCAAACATTGAAGAAAGTTCTTAAAGGGTATCTATAAATGAGTGAATAAAGGCAAATTAACAATCTTGAAAAAAATCTTTCTGAACTGAGGTGTAAGTGGTAGTTGACCTGCCAAATGGTCAACCACTCAGCGCTTGAGCACAACCAGTACTGGGGAGTCGTCTGTTTCTGGAACTGCTCAGATTCTATTGGAGCATTCTAATGCTTAGAAAATTCTTCTTCCTTCCTTCCTTTCTTCCTTCCTTTCTTCTTTCCTTCCTTCCTTCCTTCCATCCATTCTTCCTTCCTTCCTTCCTTCCTTTTTAAAGGAAAGGTACAAGCAGGAATGAAGGCAAGTAAGTAAGCAGGCAGGAAGAGAGAGGAGGAAGAAGCACTTTATTTTATTTTTATTTAGTTGCTCATACTTGTGTTTCCCCTGGACCCGGGACTGGAGCCCAGGGGTATGTGGCCTGACTCCTTCTGAGGCAATTGACCCAATCACTGCTCCACCAGGGTGCACCAGAAATTTCTTATATTCAGCCAAAGTATGCTTCCGGGGGTCTCGATTTTACCATTGGGCTTATATAGAATGAATCTAATCCCTAGTTAGATTGGCCTTCAAATACCGGAAATACAGGCATGTTCTCCTGAGCTATCTTTTCTCCAGTTTCTTAAACTGTTATTCTCACGTAGTTTCTAAACCCTTCCATAACTTAGTCACTTTTCCCAGAAAATTTCCACTTTGTCTCTCTTCCAAAACCCAGGAATTTTCACTTCTCTCCGTTAATTTTCATCTCATTAGTTTCGACTCTTAATGTCAGTCTTCCATTAGGTGTATTTGGTGCCCTCCCCACTTTAACCTGACACCTGCAGATTTGATAAACAGGCTGTTCCCGTGCTGTCTGTATCAGAGATAAACATGCCAAACAGACCAGCCTGTTTGTTGCCACTGGAAACTTCCTTCCAGGTGACCTCTGGGCTATCAGCTCTGCTCTCCTTGGATCTAATTAGTCACCAGTCACTAACCCATCACACTAACCCACCAAGGAAGGGAAGGAAGGAAGGAATGTGCAGCCCGCATTTCTCCATCATGTCTGCAAAATTGTCCTGAGACATCCCGTGTCTTATTTAGCCCACATTTGCCCTAACTGCACCCAATTGAGCAAAGAGGTCATCTGATTTTTTTTTTTTAAAAAAGAGTGTAATCTGGCATGATTTAGTTCCATGAAACCACCCTGATGCCTAGCAATCAACACTATTTCCTTTTCTTAGGCATTCACAAAGTATCCCTTTGGTAATACTTTTAATTTTGGAAACAAAATATACTTGCGTGAAAATTTTATGCTTTAGAGACTCAAAGAAGAAGTGGTCCAGGTGGGCTAGTGAGATCTAAAGCTTCAGGGCGGGGAATGGAGCTGGGCTTTGCAGAAGGAAGGGTCCAAATGGTGGGCAAAGGGAAGTTTGGGACCATTAAAGAAAACAGTGGCAGCCCGGTGTAGTCCAGTCTGTTTCTGGTCAGTGCTAGAACTGAAACCCCCAGACTGGGGCCTGGGAGTTTGGGTGGGTCGAAAGAGCCTTGGAAAGCCCAGTTCTAATTCGTGCACTCTCCCTCCGTCTTCATGACCTTGGCCTCTAACCTTCTCTTCCCCAGGTTTCTCTCGTCTTAATAGTCTTAGTGCTTACTCACTGCAGAACCTTTCTCTTCCACAGCTGGGCTGTTTCCCATCTCCCTGATACAGTGTGTGGCTCCCTTGTAGTAAAGGGAGAGGTCTTCATTCTCTCCTCTTCAGCCCCCTGACACCACACTATATTGTCATTGTTTCTGTTCTTCTCAGCTGTGTCTCACCAGTCTGGGTTCTGCTCGAGGGCAAAAACCAGTCTGATTCCACCGTGTGCCCAGCCCCCGGTCCAGAGTCAAACCTTGGTGGGTTTTAGTGCAATGGCTGGGTCAGCCATGTGGTAATAGCCTCTATCCTATGAACTTTAGAAATTCACCTCCCTGAGGGCAAAGGATCCCATCTGACTGTGTCCATCGGGGAGTTGGGATGATCTTCTGGCAGGTCAGTTAATGTGGGTCACCATTCACCTAGCCCAAGAAAGGGGAGCCTTAAATTAGGAGCCCCATTTTGTATCCTTTCTACAGAGCTGTCTATGCTAAACCAACCTCTTAGAAACACCCCCTCTCTGGTCTTTGGAGCATCTGAGTACACTGGAGGAGAAGAGGAAAGGTGATCTTCTCTCTTTTTAATCATCAGACCTTTGGAAGGTAGCACCATGTAGTGGAAAACCAAAACTGACTTCTTTTTTAAATATCTCTGTTAGTAAAATTTCAAGCATATACAAAACAGAGAATAGTTAATAAACCCTTGCTTTAAATCCCAGCTTTACTTTTTATCTGCTACGTGACCCATGGGCAAATTACCTCAGCTCTCTGAGCCTGTGTTCTCTGTCTTTATATGATGAATAATTCAGATACTGAGTATAAAGACCTTCTAATCCAACAAATGTTAACCTGTCTCCTTTCATCTGTTTTTCCACTAGACTCAGTTAAATCTGTTAAATGGAAAAAATGTAATACCTCTCTTGCTTTCTTCAGTTGTTAGGAACTAAATGCATGAAAGTGGTCAGCACAGGTCTGGCAGGTAGCAGGTGAAGATTCTTGGTTACAGGGCAGACATCCCTGCAGGCACCATGTATGTGTGTGTCAATGGTAGGCTTTCTCTGTGGGAAAAGTCAGGAATCCAGCCTCTGGCTCCATTTCTGCTGTGCTTCCTGCAGCACGCTGGACAGGTCTCTCTCTTGCCTTCAGCCCCTGGGAATAGTCACATCCATCCATCCCTGACTGGAGGTGCTACACACAGCTGTAAGGGCTTAACAGGAGTGGACTTTCAGAAAAGGGAGGAGTGGGGAGGACAACAGGAGGCCAGGGATGGAGAGCACTGATGAGAGCTGCAGGGGGAAGGAGTGGAGTTGCCCAAGAAGGACCCTTGGAGAGGCAGGGTCTGGGTGTCAGGAAGAGGGGCAGGGTGGGCAGTTCCTCTGGTGTGGTTGGTCTATCTTGATGGGGGGCTCGCACCAAAAAAAAAAAAAATGTATTGCTCTGCATTGACATTTCTGATCATGGGAAAGATTTTCCTTATATTCCAGAATTTTAATTAGAGATGGTAAACAGACCACTGCAACAGTGAAAAGCTGTATGAAGTTGATAAAGGCACTAACGATATAAGTGGAAAGGAAGAATAAATGTAGAAGTTATTACAAAGACCATTACACAGCCTTAGAATTTTTTTGTCAGTTACTTTTGACCATTTTTTCAGTTAAATCCAAGCAAAGCCCCTAGAGGTAGGCAGGGCAGCAATCACAACCACCAGAGAAATGAAGCAAGTATCCCAGATCACACAGCTAGGGGCCAGTGACCCTCTCCCCCAACCCCTCATCCCCTCCAGTGCTCTTTTAGAGGGCTGGGAGTCAGCTGCGTGTGTCGGGGTGAGTCCAGCAGACTACAGTAGGCGCCACCTGCATCCTAGAAGCCACTACGCCTGGCAGCACAAGAGAGGCTGTGTGTGAGCTTGTCAGTGTTGTTAATAATAATAGCCTAATGCCTTTGTATAGGCAGTTACTGTTGTTTTCTTTTAAAGCTGTCTTCTACACATCATGTTCTTTGATATTCACAGAGGAGGCTAAGCAGAGACCAGGACAGTGTAGTGTCACAGAAAGAAGTAATAAATCTCCTCCCCTGCCCCCAGCTTGTGAACTGTTCCTACCACTTCAACATAATCTGAATCCCACCCCACACCCTAATTTCAGCAATCTCCCCAGGAAGGGAGAGTAGACCACTTCTTCCCTGCTTCCCACCCACAGAGGCTAGAGGATATGGGAGTCTCTCTGACCTAATCTGCCACCTGGCAAAGAGGTAACCAGTACCAGGAAAGAAACTAAGGGCTTTGGATATAGGAGCGAGGGACATGGTCACCCACTTGCCATCAGAAGGGCTTTTCTGGGACATAAAGAATAGCCATGTCATGTGTGTCCTCAGAAAAGAAGTTCCTTCGTTTGGTAAATCTTACTGAGGACCCTTTCCATGTTGGGCCTTGTGCTGGAGTGCAGGGATGTAGCAGTGAATCAGAGTTCCTGACCTTTGAGGGCTCTCGATCTTGTGTGGCGATAGACTGCTTTAAAATCAGCATGGTCAGTGCTGTAAGATAGAAGCAGAGAGCCTGTGAGTGCACAAAGGGTCGTGACAAGCCTGGGTCAGAGGGAAACAAGGAAGGTTTCCTGGAGAAGTCTGAACTTAGTCTAAAGAGGATGAAGAGATATTTGCAGGGAGACCAAAGTGAGAATCCGGTTGCAGAGAGAGGTTGGGACTCAGAGGTAAAGGATCTGCCCTCAGTTTAGCAGGGGAATTCTTTTGAAGGGCTATGAACTTGAGGTTGGATACTGGGTGCTTACAAGGGAGCCAGGGTGACCACCTGTCTCTGATGTTGCAGAGATGTTCCCTTCTTAGGGAACTGGAAAAGTTCACCAATAAGGTCTCTTTCTACTTGGAAAATCTATGACTATGTCAAACCTAAGACAGATGCTGTGCCAGAGAAGAGCAGTGTGCTCCCTTGGCCCTGGTGGGCTGGGTCTCCTCTCCCACCAACACTGTTTCCACTTCTCTACGTGATGAGACCCAGGCCAGCCAGTGACACCAAAAGGGACCAGCCCATGGCCACCCCCCCACCCTACTTTCATGCCCCAAGTCCTATTGACAGATCCCCCAGAATCTGAAGGAATTCAAGACAAATGGTTAAGAGGATGGAGTTAATAAAATTTGAAAAATTGAGGCCTGTCACTCCACTAAACTTTTTTCAATACCACTGACAGAAACATATTTCCCCAATGAGTGACCTTCCACAGCTGTAGCGGGCAGGCGCAGCCGCAGCAACGCTGCCAGGAAGCCAGTCTGCTATTTATCAAATATTATAAGCTGGGACACACTAATCTGGAGCGGAGAGAGGAGGGGAGGGGTCCTGCACTACACTGCCTGGGGTGCTCCAGGTGTTGGCCCCAGCCCCAGACAGCCAGTGGGAGGTGACGGATGGCCTGCGATTAGTGCTCCCCACCTCCGTCCAGCCCTCTCACTTGCTCCCAGGGGCCTGACCCTCTGGACCAGCTGCTTGGCCTAGAGGGGCCCTGGGTGGGAGGCAAGGAGAGGTCAGGCCAGGGCATGGGCCATCCCGATGCCCCCGGAGAGGGCAGGCGGGTGAGGCCCAACGTGGTTATTTATTGGACTGTAATGGTTTGTGGCCATCGGTCGTGGAGGTGAAATCGATCAGTTGTAGAAGTCAGGGTCTATCAATTATTACAGCAATTAGTCAAGTCGAAGCATCAGAGCAAGGGTGCGGGGGCTGGGGGACTAATATTAGATGGACATTATCCTTGGTGCCCCTGCTTCGGCCTTCCTACAGTGGGAGCAGACGTGCTGCCCTGAGGCCTCAGAACCTCGGAGAGCCTGACTGGTTTCCCCTCTCAGGGCTGGCCAGGGTGGGACCTGCCTGGCAGCTTCCTGAGCTGGGGAAAGGCCCAGCACTACTTTAAAAGGCGTCCCTGTACTGGCTGGCCCAGGTGCAAAGACACCCTACCTGTCCCCGTCCTATCCTTTATGAGAAGTGACATGACTCCTACTAGAAATTACTCGGTGGCCGATGTTTATGGTGCACATTTTTCATTCTGTAAGCAAATATAGATCACTGACAGCACTTGTTTGAAGCGGCTTATCTCACCCTCGGTTCTTTTTCCCACTGTCTTCCTCTCTCACTTCTCTTCCTCTCCCTCCCTCTCCTCTTTCCCGTTTCCTTCTCTCTCATTTTTCTTTTCTTCTCTTTGTTTTTCTTTTCTTTCCCTTCCAGAGGTCTCTACCTGACCCCCACTCCCCTCCAGTCCATATTTAGTGACAGACTTCCCCTTGAGAAGAGAAAGAAAGGAGAGGCCTTTGTACCACTTCACAGTAGCTCCACCCTTCTGGCCCTCTCTGACGTCTGGTGCCTTGCGGGGAGCGGGGGATGCTGCCCCTCGTGCCCCCTCAGAACCCCAGAGAGAACGGATGGGGGGGACAATGTGGCCAGGTGAATAAGCCCCTGAGTGCTTTCTCCCTTCTTGTGCCCCCAGCACTGTCCTGTCTGCCCCTCCTCCAGCACATGGATCATACTCGACCTGAGTTATTGTGTGGCCATCTCTTGTCCACTAGCTTCTGGAGAGCTGGAAGTGTGCCCAGACTCCAACTCTAGGTGGCATCTAATCTTAAAGACAGGACGAGGAGCCTTCAGGAAATAGAAGGGTTAGGCACAGGAGTCTGAGAAAAATCAGGAAAGTGGTTTTATAGAACTCAAAGGAGAGAGACCAGGGTATTAGTCAAGAAATACGAAAGAGAAAATGATTCATCGGCTTTGCCAGTCCCCCATCATTCTACACATGGGGCCCTGCAGCTCCACAGTGCCCACTAAGTGCCAGCAGCGAAGAATGAGGCTCCAGCTGAGCCTCTGAGCTTATGCCTGTTATTTAGGGAGAGTACAGATGTCTTCCTACTAGACAGGTTAAACAGTGAAAAGCCACATAAAGGAGTGTGTCATGTTCACCTGGAGGAAATGTGGAGAATTGGAGCTAAGAAAACCTGGGGGTGGGCTTGACTCCTGGTCCAAGCAAATAACTAGCTTGTGATCTTGGGCTAGTTATTTTGTGCCTCTGAACCCAGATACTATGTCTGTAGCTTGGGCATTCCAATTCCTACTCCTCAGAGTAGTTGTAAGGATTAAATAACATGATATGCATAAAGCATAGAGCATAGTACCTGGCACATAGTAAGTAGTACGTGTTCAGGCAATGTCAGTGACTATTATCACTACTCCTAGTAGTGTCCGAGAGACATGAAAACATAGATCCACACAGACTTGTACACAGATGTCGAGAGCAGCATTATTCACAGCGGCCAAAAAGAAGAAACAATCCACATGGCATCAGCTGATGAGAGGACAGACAAAAGTGGTTTCCACACTTCTTTTATCTACAGAATGGAATATTATTCAGCCAGAAAAAGAGATGAAGTGTATGCTACCTTCCTACCTTCCTGTGGTAGCATGAATGATACATGCTACAACATAAGTGAGTTTTGAAAACTTGGACTGAATGAAAGAAGCTGAACACAAAGCTACATATGCATAATTCCATTTACATATCAAATGTTGGCTAATCTGAAGGATGGAAAGTAGACTAGTGGTCATCCAAGTTGGGGGAAAGAAGGAGTATCTCTGATAACGGGGATGGCATTTCTCTCAAGATCATGAAAATGATCTAGAATTAGACAGTGGTGATGGCTGCACAGCCTTCTAAGTATATTAGAACTACTGAATTGTACCCTTTTAAAGGGTGGATTTATGGTGTATTAATTATTTCAAAAAATAATATAAATATTGTATGCCAAATTCCTGTTAGAAAAGAAGACCGTGTATAGAAGTATTAATTTTCTTATTGATACTAAGTTTCCTTCACCTGAATTGTACTTCCTGCTCTCTGTCCCTTCCTGCTCATCCTCCCACACCGTGTCCCCTGCAGCCCAGGCAGACAGCCACATGTGAATGTTTAGTGAATGCTTACTATTGTTGATAGTTTACAGACTTGAAGAAGCCAAGAGCTTCAATAGGAATAGTTTTATATCATTTTTTTTTTAAAGTTTCCAGAGCCTGAGATTGAGAAACGCTGATTTTTACTGTCCATCAGCAAGCAGTGACTGGTCACCTCTGAGCCAGGACCTGTGCTGACACAGCTGCCTGTGTATTTAGTGTCCAGAGCGAGCCCATTACATCCTCTGGCAAGTCTTAACCCTTCCTAACTTCTAGACAATACTTCCCTAGCAAGAAAGATCAAGGGATGTTCCATTTAATGAGCAATCCTTCAGCATCTGCTGTGTTCTAGGCACAGCTTTCTTGTTTTCCTGTTTGCTGCATTGAAAGGCGTGCCTTTGGGGAAGGCCCAGATCTCATTGTTTTGTGACCCCCGCCCCTCATTCAAGGTTTCCCAGATGGAATGGACTAGACCATTTTTTGAAGAGGAGAGTGAGGTGCTCAGACCTCCGACAGCATGGGGATCAGAGTTCACCATTGCCAGGGCTTCGTGTAAAGTAGACACATTACACAGGTTCTTCAGATGTCACACTTACAAGCCAGAGAAATAGATGCATGGCCCCCAGCAGGCCCCTTTTTTTTGTCATACTTGAAGCTCTTTGAAGTAAGGATTGGTAGAAATGCCTGCCAGCATGCATGCACCTCCCCGACAGCTAGTAAGGGCATCAGATTACAGGGCTGGCACAGCCAAGGGTGCTGGTGGTTCCCAGAGGATTCAGCAGGCAGAACATGCCTGGAGGGAAGAGAACTTAAGGAGGAAGGGGCAGAGAACAGGAAGAAAGGGGTCTTTTCATTGTTATTTGTGATATTCTGTGCTTTAGAGAGAAATCCTTTTTTCTTATGTTTATGAATGACTGATCATCTGTATGCAAATTAGTTTGATAATGCAGGCTTTTAATGAATGATTCATTCATGTTGAGTATTTTTATTAGCATGTTCAGCTGTGTGCATTTGTGTATGCACAGCACACCTGTGTAAGTATAACATCTGCATGTGTCTGTTTCTGCCTAAATGTGCATACATAGTTAAGAGCCCCTATAGCCTCACCTGTGGGCCTAAGAACTCTCTAAGGGTACCTGACATGTTTTTCCCACCACTTTACAGTCCCTCAGGTTTTCTTGCTCCATATTTCCTTGGGCATTTCTCATACTGAAATCAGGGACTAAGCCACCTCTAAGAGAAGACTGAGCTGCCGAAGGCCGATCACTCATAGAGCCCCTCTTTCTCCTTCTCCTTTCTTCCAGGAGCCAACCCCCTGCAGAGGAATGAAATGGGACACACACCCTTGGATTACGCCCGAGAAGGAGAGGTGATGAAGCTTCTTAAGACTTCTGAGGCCAAGGTAAGTTAAGTCTCAGAGAAAGGAGAAAAGGCCTGTGGGCACTCCATGTTGCATTTGCTCTTTCACTCATTAGGTTATGTCAGACTTCACACCAAAGGCCACTTCTTAGGTGATTGTTTTCAGTTTAAATACAAATCCAATCCCCCATCAAGAATAGGAAGCTGTCCCTTTTATAACCAGGAAGAGACCCTGGGCCACTTTTGGCTTCTGAGGATTATCTTTGAAATTCCATCTTTGAGATGATGGGCCTCCCAGCTCCTTTTCACAGGAGGGAGAGATAGCTAGACACAATCTTTATCAGCCCAGTACTGTTTTCCCTAGGCCTCATGTCTTCTATAACCCCATCAACTAATCCTTTGCCATCACTGCTCCCTCTAGAGCTATCCTCTGACTCCTCCCCTCTACACACCCTTCAAAGAACCTGCTATATAGTTTGAGCCAAAAAAACTCCATCTTCATTTGATCTTTTCAACCAGACTTTTGAACCTTGACAACAAAGCTGCTTTCTGCTTTTCCCCAGTCACTAAGCTAGAACTTGGACACAATACCAAGAACTAGAATCACAAATCACAGAACTGGCAAAGACCTTAGGCATCATCAAATCTAGTGATGGGAAATCTTACTGAAGCTTAAACAAATAAGTCAGAGGGAAGTAGAGTTGTTTGGTGAAGGAGATGTGGGTCGAGGTCCTGCCCACTGGCCTACCCCTTCCCTTCTGAGCTGCTCCAGGTCGGTTCTGCTGAGGGATACATGTTTTAAATGCCTGAAACATAAATCAATTGATTTGTTTTACTTACAAAGAATCAAGCCCAGGGCTGTGGTGTGGCTTGCCTTTGGTCCCAGGGTGAGTTATTCTCAAAACAGAAATTAATAGACGGTGGACAGTGGATTCACTGACTGGACTGGAACTTGAAAACCTGATTGCTGATTCTCAGTCTCGTGCTCTTTCCAACTCATGGAATCTCTTGTTGACAAATTGGCTGAAGTGCCTTGAAATGATTCAGTGTGGCAGGTCCCACCTAGTGGCAAATATTCTGTGTGTCTTGAATAGGAACACTTAGGTCATGAAGACAAACAAAATGTGGGTTCTGATCCCAGCTCTGCTGCTCGTTGACTGGGTGACCCAAGCCTGGCACCTCCTCACGCTGAAGCTCAGTTTACCTCTGGGAAATGAAAACACTAAATGGTTTCTCAGGCTCTGTTCAGTATAGATCGTCCATGTATCAATCAGGATAAACTAGATTATACTCTTGTAACAACTCAAAAGTTCAGTGGTTTAAAACAACAAAGATTTATTTTTGCCTCATGCTGCATGTCCACTCTGGATCAATTGGGGTGTTGGGAGGTACGCGCTCACTCAGGGACCTAACTGCCATTGCAGCCACACTCTGGGATGTTGGAGGTTGCTTGTCAGAGGGAAAAGAATGCTCTGGAAGGTCTTGTATCTGCAATTAAATATTCAGACTAGGGATAGGACCTTTTATTTCTACACGCTGAACAAAACTAATCCCCTGATCCTACCCACGGGGGCCAAGAAAGAGTAACCCTGCTGTGTGCCTACAAGGGCGGGGAGAACTGGAAATATCTGATACCACCATTAACCACATAGCTCCTCACCCTGGGATGCTGAGTGACTATTTTACAGTAGGTTTTCTCCAGAGAAGAGAAGTTAGGAAGAAAGACTGGCATATCCCAATGGGCACTTGGGGGCAGGAAAAGCAAAGTTCCCAAAGAGCAAGTGTTCCCTCCCTTTGTTCAGATTTCCCACCTGTAGGAGCAGCCTTGAAAGTTGCGTCAGCTTCCCTAAGTGCCTTAAGGAAATCCCCAAGCTCTGTTTCAAATAACCCCAGAGACTGCATACCTAGCACCGTTTCTCCTTTCAGGCACAATTGCTGCTCCCTAAGAGATAAGTTGTGAACTTGGCTTGGGCTTATCCAGTGATGGGATATAGAGCAAGTGATGGTCTGGAAGGCAGTAGAGCAGGCCTCTTTGTGCCACCAGAACTGGAGGGTCAGGGCTGCTGAGGGACCTTAACAAAGTTTGGCTGCCAAGAAATGGCTTGACATTGACCTTGTCAGTACAAGGTTAGTGTGCTGGGGGAATAAATGACAGTTGCGTTCCTTTGGATTACGGAGGACAGTTGCAGATACAGTCTTCTGAGCAGACACGGAGAATCTGAGAGGAGTACAGTAAGAGAATTAACAGACCCCATCGTGCAAAAGGCCGAAGGCAGTAGGGGCAGCTGAACCAGAGAGGAGAGACTGCATGCAGGCACAGAATGGCTGTGAGTGAGAGGGGAGGAAGGTCATTCAGTTGCGTGTCTAGCACAGAGCCAGGCCTCTGAAACGAGCTGTCACTGAGTAGAAGGAGTGGCCTTTAGATGCTGGAAGACCACTTAGAGCCAGTCCAAGGCCTCTCTGGTCTCTCAGATGGAAGATCGTTTCTGTCATCACCTCCGTGCTTGATTGCTTCATCCAGTCTAGACATCATCCATCCAGAACGTCTGGCTGTCCACTAACCCCTTCATCGGATTGCTCTTCTGTTAGTTCTACCCATGCAAACTAGCCCTCAGCTGTCCCTGAAGGTCAGCAGCATTGTCTCTGTCTTGGTCACTCAGATTCTATTTGGTCGCCCATTTTTCTTGCTCTGCTTTATTCCTCCAAGTTCTAAAAACCTCTTCAAAATGGCGAGGCAGAGCTTTGTAGAACACTGCTTTAGACCTGGGTTTTTTCTCCATCAATAAGCAAACAGCAGCTGCTTCTCTTGTAGGCCCTACGCCTGTGGCAGTGACTCCGGCCTACAGGGTGCCGAGACGCCCACCTGAGATCTCATCTCCTGGCTTTTTGTCTAGACATGGGTTACCACCACTCTGATTTTATCTTACTCCCTGTCCGTCCGTCCAGCATGCCACTGCCACCCGGCTCAGCCTCCTCTGCCTTCACCTGCTTCACCTTGGCTACTCTGTAGTCAAGTATGTGCTCGTTATAGAAAATTTGAAAGTAGTATTTTAAAAATTATTATGATTCACTGCATATTTATGAATGACCTCTGCGAGCCAGGCTTTGGGCTAGATGGAAAGAAGATAGATGGGCTAAATGTGTAAGGAACGCCTGGTCTGGTGTGAAGACAGACAAGTGAACTTTGATACCATGGAGTTAGCAGTTCTAGGGAAACCTAGGGACTGTGGAAACACAAAGGTGGCTTCTAATAATGCCTAAGAAATCAAGAAAGGCATCCTGGAAGAGATGTCCACTAAGTTGACACTCAGTTAAAAGCATTTTAGCCCTTACCTATACATATATAACTGCTATTAATATTTTGCAATCATTTATATTAATAGTAAGTACAATTTATCAAATACGTCTAGGTACTTTGCCAGGTGCTCTAACATAATTCTCTGACAAATCTATGAATTAGCTCTTATTATTTCCCATTTTACAGATGGGAAAACTGAAACTGCAAGAGAAAACAGCTGACTTAAGATTAAGTTGTTATCAGTAACTCTTAGGATATGAATCAGATTTCTCTGATGATATAATATTTGCCTTTTCTGGACCATTTCTGTATTTATGTAGGTGGCCATTTTTTCAAATGTGGCTGATAGCATAACTGTATATACCGTGGGTCTCAAACTTGAGGCCATGTTTTATTTTGCTACCCCAGAGTTATTTTCAAAAGTGAATTTAGTGCTTTAGGGGTTGGAATTATGGACTCTTCAACCACAGTCCCCCCACTTCATGCTGTTCTTGCCTGTCAGACATTTATATTTCTACTTGATCCAGAAGGTATTTGAGTTTATGATTCCAATTCCATATTTGGAATCTGCTCTTGTTTCATGTAATATTATTTCCTGATGAGTTTCCCGTTTTAAAATTGTCCATAAATCTTAATTTTTAATTTCCTTCTGCCTTTTATCTTTTTTTTCCTTTGCCCCCCACCCCCACCCCTTTATGAGTCTTGAACCTGGGTCCATGGCTTTCATAGCTTAGACCTTAGCCACCTGAGACACGGGTCGGGAGCGGGGCGGGCTTCCTTCTGCTTTTTAAGATGTGTTGCTTTTCTTAGAATCTCTTGTCACCTTAAGTGGCCCAAATGATGTTCTCCTCGCTGCTAGTTTGCTCCATTCTCTCAGCGTTCTCTGTGTAGAAGCCTCATTGGGGCCCCACTAAGAAGACCCAGTGGTGAATGAGGCATGACCCCTGGCCCCTGAGCCAGCCATCTGGGAGAGGCAGGCACTCTTGGTCCTGCTACCCAAGGATGACTTGTGCTTAGGAAACATGTGCACAGAGTTTGTGGGACCTCCAAGGAAGCATGGCTCACCTCCAGGCAGAACAAGCAGGGCAGGCTTTGTAAGGGGGAAGGCTGTGGTCTCCCTTTGAAGGATTTCACTGCACTAGCTGGAGAGTTTAATACTTAAAGCTTAGACTATTTTCATTTCTTAACTAAGAGACGAAGGAGAGGTAGAAATATATCTCTGTGCGCATGATGGCAGATAAAACAAAAATATGGGGAGCTATTCCATGATGAATATTCAGCTGAGGGGGACGTGCTGGTGCCAGCTCTCATCTCTACTCCCGGATCCTCACTCCACCGAGACTCACGAGGAATTTATTGCTCATTTTAATCACACCGAGAGAATGAATTGGCAGGAATATTAGGCAGATAGGCCTATCATATATATTTTATTTGCATATCCCAGTGACAGAATCATAAGCACATTTTCTATCTCTGTATTTTTTCATTTGCTTCAGGGGTAGCTGGGGATGCAGTGCTCCCCTGGGCCTACATTCTAGGCTACAAGCCTGGGTGCTCCCTCAGACCTGAGGGAAGCTTGCCCAGGAGAGAAGGGGAGAGTGCACAGGAAGGAGAGGGGGTTCCGTTTCTCCTGACTTAGGGTGAAGAGAGAGACCCCTTCCTCCACTGCCAGCCTGCTCCCCACTGCCTCTCACTTTGACTGCTGGCATGCCATGTGCCGGGCCCAGGGCTCGCCCTGTGGGGACGACAGTGCCGCCTGAACCCTTGGTGCAGGTTAACTATGCACCAGACACAGTGTTCTCTGCAAAGGAGGACATGCTTCTACTTTCTTCTCTTTGTTTTTAACTCCTTAAAAACGTTTTGTTGGAATAAACTTGTATAAGGGACACATAGCATAAGCTTATAGTTCACGCTATTTTCATAAACTAGACTTTCATAAACTGTAAGCATGCCTGGAAAGAAGTAAACTATTACAAGGACTCAGAAGTTCTTGCAGTCATTGCCAGTCCCCCAGGGACAAGCATTATATATATGTTTATATAAACAGATACCATTTTTTTGGAATCATGTGAGCATAAGTTATACATGTAATTCTTCTTTACTCCTAAATACTTAATGTATTTCTTTAAAAGCAAAAACATTTTCTTAGATAACCACAGTACAGTCCTCAAAATCATAGCATTAATATTGATATTAACTAATCTACAGATAGATTTCACCAGCTATTCCAATAATTCCTTTTACAAGAACAAAAAATTCTGGATTCCAAGTTGGATTCACTTGGTATATCTCCTTAGTCTTTAATCTTGAATGGTTCCTCAACCTTTCCTTGTCTTTTCATGACCTTGACATTTTCATGACCTTGACATTTTCATGAGAACATGCTGTTTATTTTGTAGAATGTCTCTCAGTTTGGGTTTGTCTAATGTTTCCTTATGATTCAGCTCAGGTTATGCATTTCTGGCAAGAACACCCTCTGGTGTCTATTTCCAATAAGTTCATTAGGTAGCCCCAGACTAAAAGTAGGGATATGAAAGTTATGTATGTCTCCTCTCCCTAAATAGACTGAACTCCCTGGAGGCAGGGAACAGGACTTTTCTTATCTCCAGAGTAGAAAGTGCAGGCTCTGGAGTCAGACCACAGGGATTAGGGTTGGTCTCTATTACTTGCTATCCTTAGAACCTTACTTCATATCTCTAGTGGGGGAGGAGATAGTCTAAACTTCACAGGGCCCTGAGGATTAGAACAGCTCGTCCCAAACCAGGAAGATTCATTACTGGATACTAAAACTAGTGAGTGGAAGTAACAGTCTCAGAATTTCACCTACCCAATACCTATTAATTACAAAGGCAAAAATGATAGTGAGGTAACCTGGCCAATACCATCCTGGCTGATACATCTTAACCACGTGATCCAGTTTTGCATCACTGCTTATTAGGATTCTCCAGCATCCTGACACGATGCGTTGAGAAGAACATGAACTCGTATTCTCATTTGGCCACTCCTTGTTCTCTAAACCTTCTTTTACCAACCTTGTCTCTATATCAAACCAATGGTCTCCAGAGGAGTGACAGGATCTCATTCACATATTAAAATGTTGTCCTGGCAGAAAAGAGGAGAATGAAGTGGGAAAGGAGAATCTGATCTAGGATGCTAACATAGCAGTCACCAGTCCGATGGGACTGACTCAGCTTTGTGCCCAGCTATCCTCTACAGGGATGTGTACTTTACAAGCTGGTCTAAGAGTCTTTCAAGTCCCTTGGGTTCCTCTCTTCATCCACGGTCTCCTCTCCGATCTGCTCTGCATCCCCGAGGCAACTCTGTGGGACCCCCTGGGCTCTTGTCATCATACCTGCCCCCAGTCTCATCTTTTGCTCCTTGGTCCCCCACCACGTCCTCTCCATCATCTCCAGCTTCAGGGCATAGTAGAAGCCCTGACTATGAGTTGGGATTGGGATCAAGGAACTCAGAGGAGGGGACATATCTGACTCTGTTGGTGAACGGCTAGCAGGCTCTGACCTCTCATGAGAGGCCTCTCTTCTCTTCTCCTCCCCATACCTACCCCATTCTTGCCCAAAGTCTCTTTCCCCCCTCCACCTCCACCCCAGCTGCCCTCTCAGTGAACAGTGCCAGGTTCATGATCAAACCTTGACCCCTAGAGGTTCCCTAAGGGATGTCCAATAATAGAGCACTCACCATACCCCTTCTCCCTATAACCCTCACCCACAAAGCCACTCTGCTTAGCCATCCACCTCTGAACAAGCCCAGTTAGGCTTCCCCTTGGCCTCCCAGCCCTTTCCTGTAAATGCACTCACAGCCAGGAGGGGTGCCATATTAAATCAAGAATGATGGAAACCAGTGGCTGTGATTATCCAGCTGAGATGTAGCATGGGGAGCTGGTCGCTGCCAGCTCCAGGTGAGGGCTTCTAAAACTAATTGCATATGGCTTTTATTAAGAAGATCATCACTCCCCGTCTCCTGCTCTCCTGAGTGATTTCCTCCTGCTGCTTCTCAGCCCAGTGCCCTCTGCTTCTGCAGACTGGTCACCTACCCTAGCTTCTCCCCTTGTGGAGCCCGCCAAAGCAAGGCCCTACTCTAGCTTGTCGCTTTCCTCCCTGTCTCCTCAGAGAGCCAGAAACAATAGTAGCCTCCATTATAGAGACCTTATATAGAGCCCCTCCATTGCAGTGCCTTCTATCCTTCTTTCTCTTCTCCCTCAAATAGAATATATACAAGCCAAATATTTTCCTTTCTGAGGTTCTCAGTGAGCTGGCTTTTTGTAAGCCTTGGCTCATTTCCTTCTACATTAAAGTCATTCATACATTCAACAGTTTTTTAATACAAATTCTGTGCTAAGGATTGGGAAAGTAGCATAAGCAATAACCTTCCACCTGGTTTAATCCTAGTGTCCTGTACACTTTATCCAAAAGCTTCAGGTGGGAATTGATAAGACCTGTTTGGATTGTGATGTTATACACACATCCCATCACTTTTTTTTTCTCTCACAACTAAATATTAGTCCAGGCAAAATAAAATAAGATGAAATAAACTGTCTTCAGATGAATTCTTCAGTCATACATGTCATTTCTGTGTGCCTGCTATTATGTAATAAGCACTGATACACAAAATACTGACTGAAGTCACGGAGGAACGTCTGAGAAAGACATCTTTCTCCTGGTACCCATAATGTCTTTCTGTCTTTTGTTACACACGAATAAATTAATTTATATTAAAAAAAAAAGTTTCACAAGTTTTTCTGAATAGGTATGCGACACTCTAGCCTTTGGAAAACCAAGATTTGCTCAGATTTAGACCAGACCTGACGCTTTCCCAGGTCCACCTAGAAAGCCCCTGAGAAACCAGAAAGTCATGGATGGTATAACTTCCCTTGTTCACTAAGGGAGAAGCTAAGGAGGCTTTCCCCTTTCTCAATAGCAGGAATACTAAGAAACCCTAAAACTATGACACTGAGGAAGAGTTACAGGGAGTAGAAATGTTTTCCTGGAGAAGACCTAGGGAGGCTGTGATGGTCATACACAGGTCAATGAAGTATCAGGAAAAGTCATGTTAGACGAAGGAGAAAGATATGTTCTGTGAAGCCCCGCAGATCAATGGATATTGAGTACCAAGAACTGAACTCTCCACCACGTAAGGGAAACTGAGAGTCATAACTGAGTGCCCCAAGCAATCAGGACCTGGTCGGACCCGCACACCCAGTGTTTCTCGAGGAAGGAGCCCTGAGAGCAGCGGCAGTGTCCAAGTGGATTGGCTCCTGGCTTCTGCTGAGACAGAGCAGCTCTACCTGTGCAGCTCCGTACAATCACATCAGTGCAAGCGCGCCAGTACCCAGAGCCTAGCACTGGCTTAGACAGCTGTCTCTAATCCGTTTCTGTAAATTCAGTGAAGGAGAAAGGCGCAGGCTTTTTCAGAGGCCTCCCAACAGTCAGGTACCTCACTTTCCACTTGCGTGTCACACACCATCACTCCCACATTTGCTGTATGCCACACTCTGCCCAGAGTTCTTTGTATACCTCATCTCGCTTAATCCTTCAGGGCCCCTGTGCGTGCTGTCCCCCTGTGAATTGAAGAAACTGATATTTAGGGAGATAGAGTCAGTTCCCCAAGGTCAGCTAACTCGTAAGCAGATGAGGGGAAGGTGGAATTCAGGGCTGTCTGGAATGCAGCTGGTTCTTTTCTGCTGAACAACTTGCTCCGTTTTGAGCCAAAAGAGAAGCCAGACTTTGATGGGGACAACTGTAAGATTTAAAGGGGACAGTACATAAGAGTGGTGCGTACAGTGCTGGCACATGGCAACTATTCCACAGTGGAAGTGACCTTGCTCAGTTATCAGTGCCCTGTGCTAGGTACTGGAGCTGTAGAGATAAACAAACAAGGTCTTTGTCACTAAGGACCTCAGGTTGAGCAAAGAAAGACATGTTCCGGGGGCCCTAGGGGCCCAGGCAGGCACAAAGCCTTAGAGATGTCTCCTTAGACAATATGGTATGTAAACCAGGACGGCCAGGGCACTTAAAGGCAGTAGGAATAGAGGAGACCTCTGTGGCATGGGAAAAGTGTAAACAAAGGCCCAGAGGCAGGAATACCCAGACCCATCACCGTGGGGAAGGGAGGAACTGGACCCAACAAACCTTGGAAGTCTGCTTCCATCACTTCAAGCTCCTCTGTAACCAACCCAACTGCAGGCTGGCCAGGCCACCAGTCAGTGCTGTGCCAGCTGGCATGTATGCACGTCACCATTGGAGCCTTCCAGCCCAGTGGACCAAACACTGAGGGGCTGGGTGAGCCGGGAGCAGGAGGAGGCAGATATATGGCTGGAATCGTCAGAGCCAAGTGATGTATGTGGCGCCTGAGGGAGCTGCACAGTGACACTCCGGATTCCAACCGGCAAACGTTGCTCCACTGGGATCGGCGCCGAATTATTGCTCCATATGAAACCCCAGGACTGATGGGAGCTTTCAGTTACAGACTGATAGCAACAGCCAAAATTGGATTGTTTGCTATTTATTTTTTTTAACTTCTGTCAAGGTCACTACCGTAACAGGAAAACACTGCCCAAGCAGCAGGTATTTTTCATCCACTCTCCCTGCAAGAGCAATCTGCAGCCACAACTTTTGTGACAGGGCCTTATCTGGGCAGCACTGTTTCTAGAAAGCTGTCCATGTTATAGGGGTTGTAGGTGAAAGGAACCTCCTGAAGACTCAGATCTTTCTGTCCCACTTCAAGACCTGCTTCTTTCCCCCCATCTCCTGGCCTCCATAAATGCTTTCTCCTCAGACCCCTGTACTCAGCCTTCCCTGCCTCGTCTCCAGATAGTTCCAAAGCTCCTACCTAACTGAGGACTCCAGCTTCTTCAAGCCTCCCTCAAACTGCTCCATGCTTTGTGTATCCTTCTCTTCTCTGGACTCCTTCATCACTTAGTCTAGCCATTAATTTTCTCTTCTCTGTATTTGTCATCAGATTCATGTTTGCAAACATTCACCAGATACCTCCACTGTGCCAGGACTCCTGCTGGGAATAGCAGTGAATAAAAGATAGTGCCTGCCCTCAGGGAGCTCATAATTCATCGAGAAGACAGACTTGCCAACATTTAACAAACTTGTTTTCAAATAGTTTTTTTGAGTCAAAAGTACAAGACTAGAAATAGACACGTTTTCGAACCATGAGGAAAAGATTGACTCTGCCTGAAAAATGTGTATACAGGCATCACCTCACCTCCCCTGCTTGACTTTGAACTTGCTGAGGGCAAAACCTCGCCATCCCCTTCTCTCTCAGTATGACCAAGCCCAGGCCACCCCTTCTGTCTTTTCTGAAGTGGAACAAGCTCAGGGCCAGCCCCACCCCAGACATTGACCAGCACTAGAACCTCCCAGGGGCAGGATACCATCCTCTTCTGACTTTCATCCCTCCTTCCCACCAAGCCATACATAGAGCTGGACATGCAGCAATTGCTGAAGTTGTGTTTAGTTGAAATGCAGTACCACTGCAGAGCTCAGATTTGAAGACCAAAAAGCTTTTCAAGAGAGTAGGAGGAAAAGGAAAGGAACCAGTATTTCTTATGCACTCATACCAGCAAAGATGCTAAGCACGTTATATGTGAGTACATCATCGTGTTTAATGCCCGGTCTACAGCTGAGAAAACTGAGGTGACGTACCTTCTACCTTATTCCATTTAGGAAGCACTTATGCAGGCCAGGAGATGGGGCAAGGAAGCATGTCTGGAAGTGGGACACAAAGACCTGAGTCCTCGAGGGTTCCTTTCACCTACGACCCCTGTAACAGATAGCTTTCTAGAAAAATGATAAGCACATTCTGTAAGTGATAAAGCTGGGGTTCAGCCCGAGTCTTCTGTCTGACTCCATAGTGAAGTGCTAATCTGCCTGCTGCACTTGTTTAGCAAAAGGGTGAGCCAGGACCTCTGAGCAGAGGCCCCTATGCTAAAGAGACGAGGCCTCGGACGAGGGGAGCGGGAAGGACTGGGCCAGCCTCCAGTGGTCATGAGCCAGACTATGCATCAAGACCTCGGAAACCCAAGCCTGTGCTTTCCCCTTGGGTTGGGGAGAGAATGAACCTAGGATCCACCAGGCTGGCACTCATGCGCCACCTCCCCTCTCTCTCCAGTATCAGGAGAAACAGCGGAAGCGTGAGGCTGAGGAGCGGCGCCGCTTTCCCCTGGAGCAGCGGCTGAAGGAGCACATCATCGGGCAGGAGAGTGCCATCGCCACCGTGGGTGCAGGTGAGTGTGCCGCCGCTGGACAGAGCCAAAACTCATGGTCAGCTGTCCCCAGCCTGTGGAAAGGTGGATCATAATATTACAACTTGATGTTTCTTGAGTGCTTTCTGTGTGCCAGGCAATGTTAGAAGCTGCAGATGTGTCGTTGAATCCTCAGAGCAACCCTAGGAGGTTGGTACTGTTTGGTCTCCATTTTACAGTGAGGAAGCTGAGACATGCAGTTCTTCAATAAATTGCTCAAGGCTTCTTTTCTAGGCCTAGAATTTAACTCTGAGCTTCATCCAGCCCCTGGCCACACCGTACTTTTCAGTGGGAACTGAGATCCATTCAGGAGCTTGTCCACCGCTGCTACTGTAGCAGCTGAGCCAGAACTGGAACTTTTATCCCAGGACTTTGTGCACTTGTTTGTCAGCAGCTGGCTCAGTTTTAGAGAAAACGTCCTGAAGAGGTTTTGAGTGCTGCTTCTTCATCCTGGATTCTCTATGTCCATACTTTGACCAGAGTCAGACCATCTGGTGCAGCCATCCTCTGGGACCCAGACCATCCTCTGATCTGTCTTCTCATCTAATGGCCTCCTGCAATGCAGACCCCACTGAAGACATACATAAAACTGGAGTTCTGGGCACACACTGATAGCCTAGTAGATAAGTCTACCGCCTCTGGCCAGTGTAACCCACGTACATCCCAAGGACCCAGGTTTTTGACCCAGGGCCAGGATGAACAACTAAATAAAAATAAAAAATGCTTCTTTCTCCTCTCTCTTCCTATCTACGTACCTTCTTCCCCTCATTCCTGCCTGTATTTCCTTTTAAAAAAGAAAAACTGGAGTTCTGCTCAAGATGGTGGCCTCACTGTCAATCTTCAAATTAGATGCATGACTCCCTCAGGGTGGTCTCTGAGAGATGAGACATGGGCAGAAGAAGAACCCTGTACCTGCCTTAGACAAGGAGTATCCCCCAAGGCAGTGGTTCTCAAAGCCTAGCTCCTTGGACCAGTAGCATCAAAGCCTCTGGGAACTTGTTAGAGGGGGAGATCTGATCTTGGATCTCACACCTGACCTCTGGAGTTAGAAACTCCAGAGGTAAGGTCAGCAATCTGCTTTATCAGGCCCTACGGGCAAATCTGATGCTCAGCTCCACTTTAAAAACTCTCTACCCTGCAGTGCCTTTGTCAGTCCCACATACAAGTTGCTTAACTCGCTTGACTCTTCTCTCCAAGCATCCAGCCCCACAGATACAGTCCACTGGCTGCCGAGGACTGCACCAGGTTCTGCTCACTGAAAAAGGAGACATCAGCTGAAATTGTGGTACCCCACTGGGACGGTCTGGGGCAGCACTGTTAGTCCTAGGATACCAATTAGAGGAGTAATTGAAAAATGAAGACGGCTGCCCTATGACACTCTCGGCCCAGGCTGATCTCCATCATCCTCACACACCAATGGGACGCGTGTGGCAGTTGTAAGCGAGCCCCTCATCAGGAGCTTGACCCCATCAGCAGACTAAAGGAGCCCATAGACCAGAGCTGCTGTACCAGTTAGGGATCAGAAGGCTCTGCCTGCAGACACACACAGCCAGGGATAGCACAAGGCCTCACTATTCAGGCTCAACCACACCAGCCTGCCCTTTGGGGTCTGGGTACCTTGACAGTGGCAGCCCCCTACTTCTTTGCCAAGGTGTGTCTGATGTGGAAAAAAGGGAGACTGGGAGCTCTCGTGTTGGAGAGAAAAGGAGTCGCTCATGAGAGAGACACTGACATCAACTGGACAACGATCTAAGAAAGCATCTCCTGGTGGACTCCTCTTGGGTCCCTTGAGCTAGAACAGCAGCTGCCACCATTGTGTTTTCCCTCAGTTTTTTACACAGTCCTTTCCGAGCTAACGGCCTGCTTCTCTCTGACCTACTTCTCACCAGCTTCTTCAGCCCCTAACGTGAAGCTCCCAGAAGTAGGAGGTGGGGGGAGGGACAAGAGGACATTAATATGGAAAGAATCTACCAACCTGAACTCAGATAGCAGATCAGCTCCTTGGCTGTGCTGCTCAGGCCAGCCCCTCAGCCTCCTGGAGCATCACTTTCCCCACCTGTGTACCAGGACCCAATCCAACACGGTCTGACCAAAAAGCACATATTCTTCTAGTATTCCAGCAGGTGCCAGGAGCAAATAATCACATGCAGCCCCTGTCCTCAACCTTCTAGGGTTGGGTACTATGACCTCCAGGTCAGTCCCACAGACACTTCCTTCAAGCCCCATGCTTGCCTCTTCCCATGCTCCCACACCAAGCTCTGAGGCACCATGCACTTTGTCTTTCCTTCACCTTTCTTGCCACTGATCCAGAACAGGAGTAGATGCTTCAGCTCCCCACCTCCCAGGAGCTGTCAGAATGTCTCCCCAAGTGCTTCCTTCTACACAAAACTCCAATCTGCGGGCACCCTGGAGTCCTAGCCATTTAGTCCACCTCAGAGCAGTCTCACATACATCCCAAGGTCCAGGGTTCAAGACCCAGGGCCAGGGTGAGCAACACATGTGAACAACTAAATGAAAATAAATAAAGAAATAAAGCTCTTCCTTCTTTTCTCCCTTCCTTCCTGTTTTCCTACTCAGCTTCATTCCTACCTGTACATTAAAAAAAACAATCTTCAGTCTGTCACCTGAACTTTGCCTCAGATCAGGAAGGGCCTACTTCTTGTCCTGTGGCTTGTAGGTTGACCCTGCTATGGCTCCAGTGACTCCAGAAAACACTAGAAGCTACTGGGGCCAGGCTGTGGGTGAGTGCTTTATCTCTTCCATGTGTAAGGCAGTCACTGTGTCCACCTTGCTAAGAATTCCTGTGGCTGGGGTCACAGTGATGATAGTTGGATAGCAGCTCCCAGCTCGGAGGGAAGCATAGGCAGGATGTGCTGTAGACAAGCAGCCGGAGCCTCAGGACTGCAGGGACCTGCAGGTGCAGAAGAGGGGTGGATCGAGAAGGTAGACCAAGCCTCGCTGGGTTCTCCACTAATATCACATGTGTGCTAGGGTCTGACTGGGTGGGGCCTGGCACCCCATGGGTACCCTGAGGATGGGCAGCCAGAGGAGTGCCGCAGAATGAATTGATTTGATAAATGGCCATTTATTACCCTCACGAATTGGCTGAAACCAATTTCGGTCACATCAACCCCTGGTAAGTGCTGGGATATTGATTTGTGCAAAGTAATACAGTGAATTTATCAGTGTGATCCCCAGCTGCAGGGCTTCTAGCAAGGCTGGCGCACAGTTACCACCTTACAAATGGAGGAGATAAAGCACTAACCCCTCAGTCTAGGGCCCATGGCCTTTCCAGTCTTCTAGGGTCACTGGAGCCAAAGCAGGGCCCATCCACATACCACAAACCAGAAGCCTTGGCATTGGAAGAAAAGCTTCCTTCCAGAGAACCCAGAGCTGCTCTTGGCCATTGAGAGTGGGGATGCCTACCCTGTAAGGTAGGCCTTCTCATTGATCAGAACCTCTGCCCCTTAGAGAGGCAGATGGCTGTCGACTTGCAGTCAGAGCTGGACTCTGTCCCCCTCCTCCAACCTGCCCACCCCCGGTGTTTCTCTCAGTAAAGGCATCGTTCACTGGTCTCCCAGATAGAAACTTAGATATTTTCTAGGCTGCTCCCTTCCTCTCACCACTACAGCACATAACAGGAATCAAGTTTTCTTTCTACCTCTTAAATGGGTCTTCCGCCTGGCCTCTCTCCTCCGTTCCTAACACCTAGCCCCTGCATCTCCCAGCTGGACTTCCCCACTGGTCTCTGTACCTCCTTTCCTAACCCTATAAGCACTTTTCCCAGCTGGAGTGAGCTTTGCAAAATGTAAAAACTCTCCTGTTCGAAGTCCTTGAGTGTCCTTGCTGCTCCAGGCCAGCGCACAAGGCTCTGCCCTACTTCGCCCTGCACCCACCAGCCATGCTGCAGGCACCCCCGCTGCTGCTCCCCTGCACATGCTCTGTTAATCTTCAGGGAAGGGACTGAGCTTGTTGGTGCTGCCCTTTCTGCTTGGAATTCCTTCTTCTGGTCCTTTCCCCTTCCCAGCCCTGCCCATTTCCCACACTCTGATTGGTTTTAACTTAGTCTAACTGCTCAGGAATAAATTCCTGAGGGCAGACATCAGATTTGCTTTTATTTTCCCAATTTCTGGCACAGTACTCTGCTCAAAGTAGGGTGCTTAATGCAGTTTGTTGAATTAGTTAATTGAATGTGGCCCTTATCCATATCCATGATGTGCTCTAAGGAAAGCAGAGACGCTGGAAGCTTGCTCTCTTAGAGCTTACAAGCACTAGAGAATATGACTATAGCAAAATAGTTCGTTACTAGAGCCATATTACTTGACTTTTGACCCCTTGAGTAAACAGACCATTCCCCAGTCTGCTCTGAGAAGCCTCCTCTGACCAACAGGTCAGCCCACATGCCTAGAAGGTTCCCTGCAGCTCCATCTGGCCAGGGCCCTGTCCAGGATATCCTGTGCACCTGGTTCCAGCTGACCCTGAAGCCCACGAACTCCATCTGGAAAGCTCTACCAACTTGACTGCTCATCTAAGCTGGGGTCTGGTCCAAATTTAGAATTTTCAGCATCTACCATGTGGCCCACAATGGGCACACCATCCTTTCTCTAGCTGCACTTCCTTCTTTAAGTAATCCCCAAAATAGAAGCTTCCCAAGTCCTGCATCTTTCTGGACCCTCCCTCTGAGTCTGGTTTCTGAGCTGAGAAATGTATCCAGGTCATCTCTGCGTTGTGGAGTGGCAGTGACTAGTTTAGGAAACTGCTTGCAGTCCCTCACCACTCAGGTGTCCCTTCTGTGCTCCTGCTGTCCTCGTTGTCGGCCTGTCTTGCACTTCCACATCACCTAACAGAGACCAAGGCCTTCTCCAGGAGGCCTTCTTTAGCTCTCCACCTGGATGCAGGTGCTCCTCTAGGTTTCCTGTGGATGATTTTTATCACTGCACATACCACGTGGCATGTGTGTTTCTCCCTCCAAAGGTCAGGACTGCCTGCCTCTCATTCAGCTGTTGCCTCAGGGTTGGGCACACAGGTAGGTAAAAGGTTGTTGAACTCAAGTGTACAAAGTCTGAACCCATTTTTACCTTCTGTCTCTCCTCAACACACTATTCTCACCTCAGCTTCTTTCTGGAAGGATGTCACTCTTTTCTCCCATGACCCTCACTCAGGACACATGTATTCGCCCACATGTGTATGTGCATGCATGCACGTGCACGCATGGACACACACACACACACACACTCCGACACAAGTTGGAGGGAGAACTCAGAAAAGGAGTCTTTACATTTTTGTTATATTAACCACTCACTAGCAGTACTTTTCCTTCAGAAAGACAAATCCTTGGCAGACTAAGAAAAGAACTCTTCTCTCCTCTTTTTCCAAACTTGGGGCACCAATATGCATTCAGCCAGAAGGTACTGCTTCACTACTTGCCATGGTCCTGGAGGCTGCAAGCCGTAGAAAGGCTTGCTGTGTTAGACATTTGGGTAACTTGTCATCATGAGAGTCTCTCTGAAGGACTGTTCAAGATGCTCTAAGCACAGATCAAACACATTCCAGGTGAGGTTAAAAATAATCCCCCACTCTAGCTCTCTAGAACTTACCGGAAGGATGCATCAGCCCATCCTGAACCTCAAACTGAATGGAGGTAAAGCCCTGGGAGGAGAGGAGACCGCTCTTTTCTTGCTTGCTCTCTGGAATGTCCCATCATACCCAACTGCCTGTTACTCTCTCCCTTTAGGCTTAAGGCATAAATGCTCTTGTTACGCTTCTCCCAATGCTCCCATCCCATTTGGAACCCATGTAATAAAGCATTCACCTAAAAGGCACAGCCTTGTTTTAGACTTCTTTGGGGTGTCCCATCAACCAGCATGAGCTTACTTGCCAAGCAAATGGATAAGGCTCCATGAAGAAGAGATGAAGAAGAGGGTAAGAAGAGAGTAGGGGTCACATTCACCGAAGGGCAGTAGTAACCACTTGGAGCCATAAGAGACTCTTGGATATGGGCCTCACTCTTCTTTGTAAAGTAGGAATTGAAGTATCTGTTCTTTCTGCCTTGTGAGCCCAAAAAGACCAAGAATTAATTCAGCAGTCAGTGAGCATTAAACCAATGCTGGGCTCTCAAGAGTTCCTCAGGAAATAGAATGGCTAGCATTTGCTCCCAAGGAATACGGTCAGATTGGGACTCATTCTTCCCCTTTATAGGGAACACAGGCAAATCAAACCCCTTACATGGCCCTCTTTGAGGCTCAGTCTCCTCTGTAAATGGAGATAATGCCTGTTTCTCTGTATTACCGCAGGAATGAAAGAGCTATCTGTAAAACCCCAAACTGATGGCTGCTGCCACTCTGATTACCACCATTACTACTCTTGGTATCATTCCTCTCTTTGCAGTGTACAAAGTGCTTTCAAAATCATTAGCTTGTTTAATCTTCATGTGGGGCTGACTCATCATGTTTGATAATTCCTATTTTATAGATGAAGAAATTGAGGTTCTAAAGGAATAAGTATTTTACTCAGGATCCATTAACAAATTCACCACTCTAAACATGATCCTATAACTCCTACCCTCTCCACCCTCCCATCCCATAAACGAACATGACCAGAGAATAATGGCATCAGGTGTTAATGGGGTAGATGTGATGTGGTGGAGTTGGAAGGGTTCTTGCAGGTAAGTTTTAAGGCGGCCCAGCAGCAGCAGATATGACTAGGAAAAGGCTTGCTGGCGAGGGGAAGAGCATAGCAAGGAGGCACTGGCCCTGGCTTGGCTTGAGGAAAGGCAGCAGAGTCCCCAGAGGGAGGGGACTGTGGAGCTGAGCTGCCTGCTAAGGGGACCTGGCATCTTCTCAAGCCCAGAGAGCAGTGGTCAGGAGACAGGGCCCAGCGGCTCCTGAGCCCGTGTTCAGTGACAGCAAGCCAGAGCAGACAACCGCGGAAGGAGGCACAGGAATGAGAATGTGCTGTGGCAGGCAGAGCCAGCTCCTGAAGCACCAGTTCAAGAGCCAGCCAGAGCTGGGGCTGAAGCCCAGGGTCTTCATTTCTTTATCTGTATAAACTTGAGCAAGTTCCCTAACTTTGCACATATTTCCTTATCTGTAAAACAGTAATCAGGTTCCCTGCCCTGCCTGTCTCCTCAGTTCCTAACAAGGCTCACATACAGTTCTCTGTAGACGGACATGCTAGCATTTACTGGCCAGTACCTGCGACCTCATCCCAAGTGGGTTTGTCCATGTCTCCATCTGTCCCAGTCTCTGCCCTGGCCCAACAGGCCCCTCAAGGCTCCCAGCCTTGGTGCTCAGCCACCTTGCCAACCACACACACTGGGGCCGGCCTTCCCAGTCTTTCCTAGCTGCTTCCATTTTTCATTCTGTCGGACTTCATCTGCTTGGCCGTTTTTCTCTTCAGATATTATTAGAAATATCCAGAGTTGTAATTGTTTAACTGTTGGCATTTCGCCTGTTTCACAGGAGCCCCCAATCAAGCCCACCCCAGACTTGTGCCCTGGGTCTGGCAGAATTGACTAGGGACAGCTGTGCAGTGGAGCCTGCCTGGCATTATACAGAGCTCTCTCCCAGGTGCATTATTAGAAAAGAAAGGGGAAAAGATGGCCCCAGGCATAATCCAATTCCGCATTCTCTGTGGTGTTTTTGAACCGCATAGCCCAGCATTGTGCAGTTTTCAGTGGGCTGGGAAGTTTCCCTGAAAGAGAAGTCAAAATCAGAACCTCAGGGTGCGCCCTGGTGGAGTAGTGCTTGGACACTGTCCATGTATGTCCCAAGGACTTGGGTTCACGTCCCGGGGCCACTGGGAACAACCAAGATGAACAACTAAATAAAATAAGTAAAATGCTTCTTCTTCCTCCTCTCTTCCTGCCTGCCTGCACCTTTCCTTTTAAAAAAAAATAAATCAGAACCTCAGGTCCATGATACCCTGGGGAACCCCATTCCCTTGGGACCATCTTCCTGAACAATACCTGGACACTGCTATCTCCCTGAATCTCCCATGAAGCCTGGTCCCAGTTAATGCTGAGCTTCTTTCCAATCTAGATTCCCAATTTAGCCAAATTTTGAAAGAATGTAACTCCTTTCAGATGACTCCTCTCTCACAAACACCTCCACACAAACACATCCACACATAGTATTTGCAAAAGTCTAGCCTTTGCCTTTTATAAAATCTCCACCTTCTCAAAAACCCCTGCCTCCTATGTCTGTCAGGATACTCGGACACACTCTTAGCCAGGCTTAGACTTTTCCCTCTTCATCTCCAGCCTTGAGGACCCTATCAGGCCTGTGGGCTTACCTTAGAGCCAGGCCTTCCGGAGGACCAGGCAGGTTAGTTTACAGTGAGTTTAGGCAGGATCGGTGAACTCTCCCAGAGGAGAGGTTAACTGAGTGTCTCCTCAGGCCCCTTTCAGGAAGGGTTTCCCATGAAGGAGTCTGATGTCCACAGTGTTGCAGTTTCCATCTGTTTCTGTTGAGGCCAGAACTAGAGAGAAGGTACTCAGCACTAGAGATTAAAGTGAGAAAGGCCACAGCATGAACTTGAACTCCTAAAAACAGATACTCAAAAGTTTGTAATCTAACCCCATCATTAACCATGTGCATTCCTGTGTCTTCACTTCTGTCCATGCTGGCCACCTTTGCCTCCAGATCCTGCCCAGCCTCCATGATCTGTTATCTGTCCGACTTCTTCCAAAAAGGCTCCCTCACCTCTGCATCTGCTGCTTTGAAACTCAACCACACAGAGCATTTAGGGTCTTAGCATCTCAGGACTGGCAGACACATCCCTAAGACTGTCAGCTCTTTTTCAATTGACTGGATTTCCAGGCCTTGTCCTTTGACATATTTCCCTTCACTAATCTCCCCTGACATTCTGGGTACCAGACCAGACATGCTATTCTAGTTGCAGACCTTGACATTACACAGTGCTCTGTTCCCTTCCTGCCTGGCTGCCATGTTTCCGTTGATGCAACCCCAAGTGATACTTTTCTCAGCAGCCATATGTGACCAAAAAAAGAAAATAGGTTTAGAGAGGGAACCAACTCCACCATCTACTAGTATGACTTTCCTGTTTGGTATAATGGAGCTAAGAATATGTTCCTGTTCAGGGAATTTATGTAGGTATTGAATAATAAGCTGTTGATGATTTTTCCATTTGTGCCTAACAGCATGTTCACAAAATGCCTCTTCTGATGGTTTTGCCCCACTTTACTCCACTCTTATATTTGACTTATGCTTCTGAGCCTGGTTCTCCCACTCCATCACTGAGCACTTAATTTCCTCCTCACCTTGAACGCACTGCCCGTGGTCATATACTTCCTCCTGAATGAGAGTTCAGGTCTCCCTCTAGCAGAGCTGATCCCCCCAGGAACCTAGTACAGGTTTATCCCCCTCTGCGCACCCCCATCCCCAGTGGAGGTCATAGTTAGTGGAGATGCTGACCAGGTGACTTACCCTTCCTGCTCTGAGCGCCACACAACCCTTGATTGGCTTCCAGAAAGTTCATTTGGCTGTATTTCCAAACAGTGGACCAGACCTTGGTTTCCCCAAATGAGAAAGGGCTCACACCCTAGATACCCAAGGGCCTGCCATGGGCTTCTCTCCCATTTGCATGGGAGCTTGGCTCATTCTTCCAGCAATGCTGAGTAGATGAGTAACTAGCTGAGAGCTAAAGTTCCTCTTGACTCTCCTTTATCAGCCCCCCACCCCCTTCACCTCCATTCACCATCCACCCGCCTTTCAGTTTCCCTGGCAACGCTGAGTGCTCATCCTGGAAAACTTTATCCGAAATCTGCTCTGGGCAGCTTTCCAAATCCATGCTAACCTGATTAGGTGTCTCTAGGGGCCTTGCCAGCTAATCAGATTAGGCAGCACTAATGGTAGTGAGGACTTTGAGTGGGCGCAGAGCAGTAAAACATATTGTATACTTAGTGATAATTATCCTGCCTTTTGTGTCATTGATTTATCTGCCTCCCTCCCCGTCCCCCCATCTTATGTGTTTGGCCGTAGCAATCCGGAGGAAGGAGAATGGCTGGTACGATGAAGAACATCCTCTGGTCTTCCTCTTCTTGGGATCATCTGGAATAGGTAACTGGGAGCAGATTCACCAGTGGGAAGAGAACTGAGGGGAGCGCCCAGCCCAAAATGGACAACCCTAATTGCCTGGGCACTCGACCCACCTCTCATTCAACTCCAGCTCCCTGAACAGCTACCTCCACCTTACAGAGTCATCTATAGGACTTTGTGTTTTGATATCTCTCATTAGGAACAGCTGGAATTATGCCCTCCCTTGTAGAAGCTAATTCTCCAGCAGAGCCAGGCCTTTCCAAGGCTATTAGCCCTGATCCAGTCACTGCATCCCCAGAGGCTGCTCTTTGGGAACCGTTGAACCACCTCTGCTGCCCAGCGCACCACACTTATTCACTACAACCTGGGACATAACCAATTTGGAAAGCACAGTTCTTGAGTGCAAAGCAAAAACTGCAGTAGAACAGGCTGGATATTTTCTGGCCAGTGGGCTGGGTTAGCTAAGAAACTTTCACCCCTCACTGTCTGCCTCCAGACACCTTTCCCTGCCCTCCAGCTGTCTCCTCTCCCGGCTTAGCACCATTATCTCAGATGGGGAATTTCACGTATTTGCTGTCTCTCCTTCCCTTTCAGCATCTTCATGGACCTCGCTTTCCCTCAGATACGAGGTCCAAAAGGGTTACCGCTACCTCACCACAGTGCCAGAGAGCTTGACTTCCTACCCTGCATAGTGACCTCACTATCACATGTAGTGGTGCTCGAGAGCTACCACTTCGGCACTGTCATCCTTCTTGTATTATAAAGAAAATCCATAAAGCCAAGGAAAGGTGCCTTTGTCCTCTCCCAGCCTCTATGTGGATTATGGCTCCAGGGCCTGCCTGGATGGCAAGACCATGAATCTCTAGAGAGAAGCAGTGCAGACAAGTCAGAGAGCTCCTAGGAGAGGCTTCAAAGGATAAGTTGGCTCTGAACTCTGCGACGCTGCTCTAGAAGACCTTAGTCCCCATCCAGAAAAAAAATGAAGACGCAATGCAGACTTTGACGGTCCTAGCTTCATTCAATGGCTTTGGGAGCCTGAAGACGCGACGCTCTCTCAGCCTCAAAGTTCCCATCTATAGGATGAATTATTCCTGGTGTTCATGCATTTCTAATGTTTGTCATTCCAGGAGATAATGATTTGGCCCTAACCCAGTGCCTCTCCCTTTCTTCTTACTAGGAAAAACAGAACTGGCCAAGCAGACAGCCAAATATATGCACAAAGATGCCAAAAAGGTAAGCGCTGGGCCCTAGGCCTAATCTGTAGGCTGTGGAGACCTCACACTGCTGCTAGCTGCACCCCCCCAAAAAAAAAAAAAAAATCCAAGGCTCCCTGAATCTGGCAATAGCCAATCAAAAAGATGGGTACAAGCCCAGGAACAAGCCTCAGCACCTTCATCTATAAAATAGGAAAAAATGGTTTTGCCTTGCTTGACTCTTGGGACACTTGGGAGACCTAGTAAGATTCCGCCATACAACATTTTCAGGCATCTGCTGTGCCAGGTGTTGAATGAGATGCTGATAATGCAGCATTTATGAAGACACTCCTGCCCTGAGGAACTCAGCCTAGAGCAGGAAAGAGCTTTAGAAACATACCACTTACTGTCCAGTGCCACCAAATTCATGCTGGAAGGAATCTTGGGACCTGTAGGAGAAAACAGGTAGAAATGTGGACATGTCTACTTGCTCTCTCCATCCTCCATGGTTTGTTATACCCTACCCTGTGGAGTAGTCATGTACCCCTTCCCCCTGTGACTCAGAGCCCTAGATTTGCTATACAAGAGGGCCGTCTCCACCCCTCTTTGGATTCTGACTTTCCAAGGCCTCCTCAGTTTGTCTTTCTAGGCTGAGAGGAAATGTTTTTATGCAGAGAGAAACGTCAGAGAGTATAATTCTTGAGGAATTCAGAAACATTGCAACTAAAGCCAGATGTTCTTCTCTCAACCTGTCTAGTGTGGAGGCTAAGGGGCCCCTGCCCATCGCTGGAAGTTGCTCACAACTCCAGATGCCCTTGCCTAGTTTCTAGGAAAAGTCTCCTCAGCTGAGGTGATGAGAGGTTGCTAAGGCCTGTGCCAGCCAGGTGGCCCCAGAAGCACAGAATCCTGTCCTGGGAGCACCTCCTGTCCTGCTTCTGGCTCAGCTGCAACCTTGCCACCTCCCTGAGAGCTTGGAAGTCATAGAAATAAAGTCTCTCAAACTGGGCCCTCCAGCGTCATATCCATGGCCCGCTTCTGTCTAACACTGACTGAAGGCGCCTCAGCCTCCCGGCTCTGCCAGTAGCTGTGTGCTGCCTCACAAGTCAGGAGCACAGCCCTTGACAGGCAGGTAAGAACCAGCGCTTCCATGCTAATATGTACCAACCGAAATCACATTTTTAAGATAATTCATCAGGTTGGCAGCGATTGAAACAATTAGCACTCTGGAAAGGGCCATAAACTAGAAGACTATTAGGGAAGATGCAGTTACAGGCAGGAACCATCTGATTAGCAATGAAGAATTCTGAGTGGTTTAATTTTAATACTGTCAGAAAGGTTAATATTTAATTACATATTATAATCTCTTTATCCAAGCTGTCTTAATATGTCTTCATACACAATGGAAGTAAAAGGAAAGTATCTGCTGACTTGCAGGTGTGGAAAGGAGAAGGGACTGATGATGCAAGTGATTTTTTCCATCGAGGCATCTATTTACCGTATTTGTATAATGCGCTCCCGTGTAGAATGTGCACCTGCATTTTGAGCCCAAACTTCCAGGAAAAAAAAATATCTTTTGTTTCAATTCACATTTTTATTTGACAATATTTAAATACCTTTTTTTATTATAAAGGAATTTTGCATTTATTTGTTAACATTATGGTATAAGAATTTTATGTAACATATAATGACAAAGCACAAGACCAGATACAGGTACAAGCTTTTCTTCCTGTGGCCTCCACAGTCTGCTGACACTCTCTGAGAGGAGGTCCAGAGCGTCTCTCAGCAGCTCGGTGACCATGCCCTTTAGCATATTTCATAACTGTTAGCTTAAAGCTCGCAGTGTCTGTATTTTTGTAAAAACATCAGCCAGATTGCTAGCTCCCGCCTAAAGTGTATGAAGAGAAATGTCACACTGTTCGCCTTGTGGTCATATAGTCAGCATCACCTGTCTTATCAAGGCAGTCACTTACCCTGCGGACAGCAATACATCGCTCTTCGTTTCATTTTGTTGAATTGGTGGCCAAAATTGCTTTCATTGCAAGTTCGTCATAAGTTCAACAAAACCAATGATCATCTTCCAGGGTATTTTGCATATGGATATCATATTGATTTCTAGAGTTACACTTTGAACTCCTACACCTAAATAAAAGAATTAAAAGCATCTATATAGATATGGAATTAGTACACATCCTTATTTTTCCCTCACAAATTTGAGCCCCAAAGTGCGCACTGAACATGGCAAAATTAATAGTTGAAGACGCGTTTATACCAGTGCAGGGCATCCTGGAAGTATGATGACAGCACCTTCCCCACGGGCCTCGCTGGGGTGAAGGAAGTAACACCGTCACCCGGCGAGGCAGGCGCCAGGGTATCGAGGCTCTGGAGCCGCCAGTCTTTGGTTCTGTTTCCAGTTCCATTTTCTTGCAAGTTCTTTACCCCTAGAAATTTCAGCTCTCTTGCCTCAAAGTGAAGCTCTCCCATCCTGTGTCGGAGGTTGTCCAGAGTAGCTAGTGAGATAATGCGGGTCACAGCTAATGCAGGTCTAGCCCACAGGAAGTGCCTGCTCCCTGGTCTTGTATTTATTCATCGCTTCACACTTTTCTCAGTGGTATCCATATGCTATCTTAGCTGACCCTGTGAGGAAGATCCCAGAGATACTAAATTAGACCCTCTTTTCATGAGAATAATAAGACCCTACAGCATTAAGGGGCTTGTCCATGGTCACTTGTTAGAGGAAAAACTCAAATCAGAATCCAGTCTCTCAAGTCCTCTCTCAATACCATAGTTTTCTGTTACAATCATAGTCTAGACTGTAAATCATCAACTTGTCCCATTTTCCGTAGGGAACTAAGAGGCATGAAAGGCCAAGTATAACCATCTGTGTATTTTATCTTTAAATCATAGCTGTTTCTCCTACCTATACCAGCTCTGTGGGCCAACTCATTACAGAATATATTTAGCCTAGACACTTTCTGGCCACATGATAAGCATGTTTGAGACCTGACTTGAAAATCTCAGAGTCTGCTAGGGTAAGGACTCTCAGGCTGTCTAACCAGGGTAATAGGTACCTGGCACCACCAGTACCCAAGAAGTGATGTATGAAGTGTCATCTCCCAGCCTGGTATGAAGTAGGGCTGACTAATTGAAATGAGAATTGACCCTTTCTGAAGCCTGTGTTCCTCCTGACTGAGCTGCCCATGGCCCTCTGGAAATGCTTTCTGGCTCCAGCCCCGTGTGCTCTGATAGCAGTGATCACCCTCACATGGCCTTGATAAGTTCCCCAAGCCTTTCCGACCTCTTGGGCTTAGGTTGTCTGCTCACATTCCTGGTGATTTAGGAAGAGGAACCAAGGGTCTGTGTTGCAAAGAAAGAAACTGCAGCTCAAAAAGGAGAGGCAGCATGCCTATGGCCACAGACAGACGGTAGTAGCAGAACTAGGACTGAAGGCTGAGCTCCCTGACTCCCAGCCCAGGGATCTTTCTGCCACCCTGTACCTGAAGTGCAGAGTGACAAGACATAGAAAAATTAGAAGTATATCACCAGGTAAATTTCTGACCAGCAGCCAAACTAGCATATGGCCTGAATTTCAGAGATAGCCTCAGACATAGCCTCAGATATACCCTCCCTCTCAGGGTCACCCCCAGCTCTTGCTCTTTTAGATGGAAGCATGTGCCAGTGGAGAGATGCTGGGAACTCTGAGGAACCTTGGTCTGAGTGAAGAGACAGGGTACTTGTGGATGCCCTGTATGTCCCTGAATTCTTCATGAAAAGGAGTGGGCACTCTGCCTGTGTTATCTCAAAAAGTTCACACTACAAAGGGCTGACTGTGGTCAGGCCTCACTCCAGAGGGTCAGTTTTGTGGAAATCACACTTAGGCCCAACAGTGGAGAGAAAAGGACTGGCAGGCTGCATTATGCGTAGCTTTTAGATGAAATCAGGAAATGCAAATAGATTTTTCAAAAAGGACATTCGTTTAAAAGTAAACTAAAACAAAGGGACTTGCGCCCCACACAGGCTTACAAAGTTGAGGGCACATGGAGCTGTCTGGGTGTTTGTTGCTCCCCTTAATCTTTTGAGTTTTTTTTTAAAGGACAGGTGCAGGCAGGAATGAAGTTGAGTAAAAGCAGGCAGGCAGGATTAAGCATTTTCATTTATATTTTATTTTAATTTAGTTTTTCATATTGGCTGCCTCATCCCGATCCTGCCTCCGGATTGCAAACCCAGGTCCTTGAAATATATGTGGACTGCGTCCAGCAGACTTATCTGCTACGCCACCAGGGCACACCTTTCCCCTTAATTTTATCCTGATCTATGCTGATTGTGACTGACTTTGTCCATAACTGCCTGACCCACTCAGTGGGAAGAGACCAAGACCTCTTCACTAATGTAGCTTAAGTGTTCTGCACACAAAGAATGCCCTCGGGAAATAAGGAATGGATGGACAGAAGGACAGACGGACGTGGTAATTCTATCACTGGAAGGCTGCCTGAGAAAAGAGATATACTGAGCAGATTTAGAAGGACAGGGGCATGATTTAGGTTATTAATGTAGGAAATACGGGAATTTTGCCAGGCATGAGTGAATAACAAAGGAGGCGAGGAACCATGAAAAGTACAGCATGATCTGAAACTAAAGTGTGTCCATTGTCAGATGAATGGATAAAGATGTGGTATATATACACAATGGAACACTACACCATCCTGAAAAGGATGATATCCTGTCATTTGCTATAAAACTGGAGCTAGAGGGGATTATGCTAAGTGAAATAAATCAGGAGAGAAAAAAATACGGGATGATCTCACTCATGTGTGGAATATAAAGAAACAAAACAAAGGAACAGACTAAACAAAAACCAGCCCTTGGACATTGAGGATAGAACTGAGATGACCAGTGGGAAAGTGGGGGGCGGGGCGGGGAGCAGGTGGTGGTGGGGTCCAGTTGGACAATGGTGAAGGACTTTTGGTAATTTGGTTTGGGGCATGACGTGCTGTCATATGTTTGATAAATGGTGAACTTACACATATGGGTTTATATTATAAATCAAAATTACCTCACTAAATATTAAATTATATATACATATATATACATGTCTTTGTGTGTGTGTGTGTGTGTGTGTGTGTGTGTGTGTCTGGTTGATATGATCTGAAAGCACAGGGGATATTTGAGATGATCTCCTTCTCAACCTTCGCTCTACCTTCCTGCCTCTGAATTGACTCAATGCCTGCTTGTTCCCACACAGGGCTTCATAAGGTTAGACATGTCCGAGTTCCAGGAGCGGCATGAGGTGAGTGTGAGTGCTGGGAGAAATGTAGTTTGGAGGGCCATCAACATTTTTCCACTTGGATATTCTGAAGTGACTTTTTATGTGAGTCTGAGACGATTCCAACAGCCTTGGGGTCTGTCCTTTGGGTACATATGTGGGTGCAGTAGGGTCACTGATCTATTTTGTTGTGAAGAGTAAGCATAGAGAGCTATCTGCTCTCTCTTTGTGGCAGATTCCCCAGGAGAGAGCCAGAATGCCCTCATTGAAACACAGTCTCCATGTAGAATGCCATCTCCCCATGTATGCCCTGTATTGGTGACTAAAAAGCATAGAAAGGCCATCCTAGCATGTTTCCTTCCTTCCACAGGTGGCAAAGTTTATTGGGTCCCCACCTGGCTACATCGGCCATGAGGAGGGCGGCCAGCTGACTAAGAAGCTGAAGCAGTGCCCTAACGCCGTGGTGCTCTTCGATGAGGTGGACAAGGCCCATCCAGATGTGCTAACCATCATGCTGCAACTGTTTGATGAGGTGAGAGTCAGCTTCGGCTAGATGGAGGTGGATGGTCACCCTGGGAGCAGCCCGAACCAAGGACCCAAAGATCTCGCTGGTCTTTCTGCAACTTGCTGCTCCCCAGACTGTACATTCAGATTAGCTTAACTCCTTCTCTGAGCCAAGGCCCAGGTGGTCACTTGAGGGGAGACCAGTATTACCCAAGAGTTGTAACTTCATGGCTGCCCAGGCTGCCTTCTAGAGGCAGAGTGGGGCAGAGGTGCCAGGAGAAAGATGAGATCTGAGCTTTTAGTTCAGCTCTGCTTCATGAGCTTTTAGTTCAGCTCTGCTTCATCTCTAGGCATCAGGGACCTCATGTGACAAGGAAGGAGACTAGATCTAAGATAAAGCTAGAGCCCTCTGGCTTAAGCAGTTCTTCTCATCCATGTGTCAAACACCACCCCCACCGTTCTTTAAAACATGAGTGATACTGTGCTGGTTTATGATGATGATATGACATCATCATACTCTGACTCATGGGCCCTTATTTTCTGAGGCGCTCCAGGCTCATTACAGATTGTACACATTGGAACACACACATAAGCAGCATGCGCGCGCGCGCGCGCACATACACACACACACACACACACACACACAGCTCTCAATAAGGAGGACTCTTTCATCCCACACAATCTGTGTACTAAGCTGAGACTCCACAGATGTTATCACTAGTCATCATACTAAGCAGGTAAGGTAGAAACTCTCAATTTTTATCGATGGAGAAACTGGGGTTGAAAGGTTATAAAGGACTTGTCCAAGACCACCACGCTCATGGAGGAGCCAGGACTGAGCTACAAATACATCTGATCCCAGAGCCCAAGTTCTCCCTCTCTGTACCACTCCTGACCTAAAGCAGGGGAGGGACAGCTAGTAACCATGCAAAAGGTTGGCCTCTGCCTTTTCTAGGGGTCCTGCTCTGCCAAAGAATCAAGCACAGAACCAGAGACAAGGCTTTTCTTCGCTCCCATGCAGGACTGAGTTAGCCAGAGCCTGGCCAGATGGAATTCAACCAGCACTTCCACTTAGCCCCTCTAGCCTGGAAAACAAGAAGGGGTTTTGCTTTCCATGTTGTAAGTGCCCTTGGTGAGGGGTAGGAAGGTGTGTCCTGGGGGCCATGGCACACCAGTACCCAGCTAGGAAGACCCCCATCTGCCCGTCACCTTCCCCACCTGGCCCAGCATCCTTGCAGCATCCTCAACCGCTCCCTGTCTCCAGGCCACCTGCTGAGGGGAATGACAGCCAGTCTTTTACAGGTCACACTGTGCTCTGAGACCTCTCACCCTGTTCCAGCCCCTTGATTCAGGTACACAGCTATGGGCCCAACTCAAACCTGCCCTCCAGGTGCTCACTGCCTAGTTGGCACATGGGAAGAAGGCATGATAATAGCATTTTTGCACTTTTGTGTCCTGGGTACTGTTCTAAAAAATATACCTGGAATCCTCCCAACAACCCTACAAAGATAGTTACTTTAACAGCGGCCAGGGAAACTGAAGTAAAGTGAGCAAGCTAATTCACCCTTGGTCACACAGCTAGAGGAGGAAGTGAACCCAAACAGTGCAGTTCTACCCTGCAGAGGGCCCCAGAAGAGAGATGCATTCAAAGAAAGGAGAGCCAGCTCTGGGAGGGTAAACACAGCAGCCTGTTTGGCCACTGACTTCCCTGGAGATGTACCTGTGGTGGCATCCGCGGCTCAGAAAGAGGGAAGTCAACTGCTGACTGAAATACAACCAGCCCCGCCCTGAAGGTGCTTATCCACCCACCTGTGAGCCCTGTGTGCCCCTCCCTTGCTGCCTTCACTCCACTGGCTACCTTTTGGGAGTTGATAATTGCTCCTTCTTGTAACCCCAACAGCCAACTCTGGTTTCTGATGTTTAGCCCTGGTGCCATTTATCAGAGCTGCCATCTGTGTTTATTTAGCCAGAGTTATGAATACATGGGCTCTTTGAGGACAGAGACTTTGTCTTATGTACTCCAACCATTCCCAGAGCCTGTGACATTAGGGGAAATGTTGTAGTATCTGAATTCACCAGGAATTCAGCAAACCTTCCAAGATGAATAGTGTTTTCTAGGTGATCAGAGTAGAGAAGGCTGGCAAAGGCATGGGGCTGAGATAACCTGTGTCTCTGGTCACTCCAGCTGCTCAGTAACGCTCAGCTGCAGGGGAACCTGAGCACAGAAGACTGGCAGTAAGGTAAGGAAGGGAGACAGGCAGGTAAAATGTCTGGCAAAGGAGTGTGGATTAATTTAGTATGTTTTAAGGAGCCTTTGAAGACTGTAAGCAAGAGAGAAATGTGATCAGGTCTTCACTTTACAAAGAGGCGTTAAGCAGTGGCACAGATGGGAATAGAGAGAAGAAGGGAGCTGAGCAAGGAGACTATTAAAGAATCCAGGCTAGGGGTGCTCTAGTGGAGCAGTGGCTAGGTAGGTCACCTCTTAATGAGTGAAGGCCATGTACCTCTGGGTTTGAGTCCCCGGTCCAGGGAGAGACAACCAGTGTGAGCAACTAAATGAAAAATGCCTCTTCTTTCCGTTTTCACCTCCCTGCCTGCTCACCTTCATTCCTGCTTGCACCTTTCCTTTGAGAGAGAAAAATAAAAAAAATGAATCCAGGGTAGACCTGAGGAGACTTGAGGGGCCATGGGATGAGGGGCAGGGACAGCTTACAGTCAACTGTTTAGGGCTGGTGACTTGCTAGGTGGAAAGAGGGAGGAGTCAATGGTGGCTAGTGGCAGCTGCTGCCATCTGCTGAAGCAGGGATCACAGGATGAACACGAACTTGGAGAGGAGGCTGAATGCTAAGGTTTGGGATTATTGAAAAGAAGGTGCCTGAGGTAGAGCCAGCTGGCGAAGTCCACGAGGCTGCTCCTCAGTTAGAGTGGCCTGGAGCTTAGGAAAGGCCTGGACCAGAAACAGGAATTCAGGATTGCTTCAGCGCAGAAAGGATACCAGAGGCCGTGGGATGGGATGAGATCTCTTGATGGAGAGAATTGTGTGCAGACCAGAAGAGAGAGTAAAACAGCCTTGGGACCTATCAGGAAAAAGTCCAAGAGGGAATTTCTACAGAGGTAGGAGCCAAACCCAGAGTGTAGTTCATTTGTTTATTTGTGAGGCACTGTGTGGGCCAGAGGGGTCAGGCAGAAGGGGCTTGGTGCTCATGAATGAGTGGGGAGCCCAGCACCTCAGCTCCCCATGGTGAGAGCTGTGCTAGGGTATGCTAGGCAAGTTCCAGCAGGAATAAAGACATCTAATCCAGGGCACGCAGGGAGCCCTCCATCGCCCCCCAGCTTTTACTCCTAGCCAGGAAGCAGAAGCCCCAGTGCTCTCACCACAACGCCAAGCAGGATGACTGTGGTCACTTTCCAGGTGACCCCAGAGCCTACAGCACAGGGTAGATGTCTCAGGAAGAGACTGGCTGCAGGAGACCCACCCTCTGCTCCAAGAGACCCTAGGAAATCAGCCCCTGTAAACTGGCGTGAGCAGTCACAGCCCCCAGGATGTGTGTACTCCAGCCGTCGGCAGGGAGTGGAACCACCACATCTCCTTCTATGGGGCAGATCTGTATTGCCAAGCACTCTGAAGAGGAGACATGAGTGCTGTGGAAGTCACCCTTTGGGTCAGTCACACACGGCACCTGGGACCAATTCTCAGGCCAGGTTATGAGCAGAGCTTTGATCTCTCCAAATGAAATTGCCACTGGGTTATTGCTTGGCTAGTTTAGTAGCATGTGAACTCAGTCCTCGGGGGAGAACTCTGCAAGGTGAGCAGGAATGGTGTGACACACACACTCAGACCTGTCCCCAGACTAGCGCTGCCCTCTGGATTCTGTGGTGGTATCATCAGCAAGCGCTGAAGTTACAGCGAATGGCAAAATATCGAGAACATCCACTTGCACCCTTACCTCTGCCTTTTCCCACCCAGGGCAGGGACAAGAGGGTGACTAGGACTTGAGTTGTGAGGCCTCTTTTGAATAGCTCCCCATGGAACTTGTCTGTGTCAAGGACCAGTAAAAAATAGGCTGTAAAGAACCTGACAGTTCCAGCTTACAGGAGGGGCTTGGTTAATGCACATTCCTTCCCACTTTTACCTCTGAGGGTCAGGACTGGTCTGCATTGCATTGGCTTAGAATTAAGGGCAGACCCTGGGTCAGGTGCATGCTACCAGGGAAAACTGAAGGAGGACTGGCTGGGGCTGAGGCCAGGGCAGGGCCCACATTACTGGCTCACTCAGTAGCCAACAGGCTGTCAGTGTCCTATCTCCAGAGCCATGTTCTCCAGCCTGGCATGAGCTGTGCTCTGTCTGCAGCCCAGAGGAGACCCCACGCAGCTCTTCCTCTCCCCACTTCTATCCCAATTGCTTCTCCAGTGGGCATCAAAGGATGCATACTGCATGTGGCACAAGTCTGAGAAAAGCATATGAGTGCTCATTTGTCCAGCAGAGTTGGTGTGACCTCAGTAGCCTGGCACAGGGAAGGGCCTGGACTCCGGGGTCAGACACTTCCGGCCTCAGCTTCACTGTACTTCCGGCCTCAGCTTTACTGTATTCTAGCTGAGACCTTGAGCAAGTGACTGAACCTCTCTGAGCCTCCTTTTCAGAGGTTGTGAGGATTCAGATCCTCAGGCAGCACGTGCTAAACCCCACCTTAGCCTGACACTGTCCTAGGACCGAGGAAGAGCAAGGCCATCTTCTGCCCTCGTGGGGCCACCTTCCAGTGGGCGGGAGGCACTGAGCAGGACACTGTGGTGCCAGTAAAAGTGCCCATCAATGATCACTGATGCTTCTCCATCTGTTTCTTTCTGTGTGGCCCCCTCATTTTCGTTATAAATGATGGAAGTGCTGTGATTTCCTGGAGGTTTGCTGAGTGGGTGGAGCTCCTTGCCCTTGAACTGGCAACTATATTTTTCGCATTCTTCTCTCTTCCTTCTACTGCTGCAGCTTTTCTCTCTCTTGGTGCTTCTGTCTCCAGTATAGATGCTTTCTTCTATACCACTTCTAAAATGGGATGAAGATTTTAAGGAAAGTTCCCAAGTTGGTTAAAGGAAGACCCTTATTTTCTGTCCTTCTCTGTCAAGCCAGAGGATGATTCTAAAGATACAAATGATACCTGTTTTAATAGATTTCATTCATTTATTTTATATATTATATAGATTACTTACTTACACACACACACACACACACACACACACACACACACACACACACACACACACACGTACCTGCTACAGTAATGACACTGCTGAATTTTTGTGTAGTGTGGTGTACTCAGGAGCTTACTCCAGAGTGACCATATATGGATATCTGGTCCTCACTATCACCTTTCCCTTCCTCTGAATTCCTCTAGCATCTTGGGTGTTACTCCTCTAGACGGGGAGCATGTTAGAAGCTCAGTGAGTCCCCAGTACCCCAACACAGAACCTGGCCCAGAGTGGGCCTCCAGGAAAGTATGTGGTGGTCGCGTGTGTGCTCGGACTGATTTCCAGGCTCCAGAGATGGTGGGTATCCCAAGAGAAGCCTTAGGCAGCAGGTGCACCTGACCTGCCAGCACTCTCCACGGGACAGCCGCAGCTCCTGGCAGCAAGCGCTGCAGCCAAGACCCAAGGACAACACTCAGAGAACCCAGAACAGGGAGCAACTGCCTCTGCCACAGACTTCCGAGAAGCTGCTCAGGCTTGTAGTTCCCTGACCATACCATCGTTTTTCCTTCCCAGGGCAGGCTGACAGACGGAAAGGGGAAGACCATTGACTGCAAGGACGCCATCTTCATCATGACCTCCAACGTGGCCAGCGATGAGATTGCACAACATGCTCTGCAGCTGAGGCAGGAAGCCCTGGAGATGACCCATAAACGTATCGCCGAGAACCTTGGTATGGCATGTGACCTGAGCTGTCTGGGCACCTGGGCGGGTGACCAGGCCACTAGCACATATTCTAGGGACAAGATGAGCACTGGGGTCACAGGCCCAAGTAGCACCATACCAGATAGTGAGGTACCAACCGTCCCATGACTTCCTCAAGAAAGCCTTCTTTGGGTGACAGAAAGGCTCTAGATAAAGGCGTAGACAGACACCCAAGGTAAGAAGCCAGAGTCTTAAGGAACTGAAGCGTTAGATGCTTTGGTGCAATGAGGGGCTGGATGGCCGATCAGAAACTATACAGAGATAGACATAGCCTTTTTCAGCCAGGAACTTCCTGTGCAAGTGGACCCTGGACAGTGTTAGAAAGGGGGAGTGCATCAGGCAGGAGACCTTGTCTGCCACCTTTCAAGTCTTCCCGGTCAGAACTCAGTTCCTGGTCCTAACTCTTCCTCTTCCCTCCGCCACACAACTCCTACCCTAAGGAATTCCAGTCTTTACAGCACCTGAGAGCTGGAAGGGCCTCTGACAGTACCTGACTCAGTCCTGTAGTTCAGGTGACTAGACCAAGCTTGAGACCTTGACCGATCACACTCCATCAGGAGCAGAACTAGGGGTCTTCTTGGATACGGTCAAGAGGCAGGCACGGCACCCAAAAGGTCCTAGGTATAGGAATGGGTAGTTTTTTATTCTCTATCCACAGGTGATGTCCAGATTAGTGACACGATCACCATCTCAAAGAACTTCAAGGAGAATGTGATTCAGCCCATCCTGAAAGTAAGAGGTCTTCGTCTTTTCTGCTGGAGCCCTATGGTTGAGGAGGTGGGGCAGAAAGAAGTCCCTTATCCATCCTAAAGATATGGGAGCCTTCCATCTTCCCCACTGGGGTTCAGTAATTCCCTTACTTCTCTGGGTCACTGAACTCACCCTACCCCGAATCTGGCCCTGCAGGCTCACTTCCGGAGGGATGAGTTTCTGGGGCGAATCAATGAGATCGTCTACTTTCTTCCTTTCTGCCACTCAGAGCTCATCCAGCTAGTCAACAAGGAACTGAACTTCTGGGCCAAGAGAGTAAGAGTGGGGACCAACTGCCAGGGGTGGGGATGGCATCTACCCACTGGGAATCAAAGAGCAGTGTTTGGGTCAGTGGCCTTGGGAGGAACACAGTCTCTCACAGGCTGAGGCCTCAGTTCAGAGTGGTAGGAGATGGAAAACTATGGGCCCCAGGCAGGCACACCTCTTTCTGATCTCTCCAAGGCCAAGCAAAGGCACAACATCACACTGCTCTGGGATCGTGAGGTGGCAGATGTGCTGGTCGATGGCTACAATGTGCATTATGGCGCCCGCTCCATCAAGCATGAGGTGAGCAGAAGGGACCTGAGAGAAAAGAGACACCTCCATACATCCCTCCCTGGTGCCCCCAGAATCCCTGGGCTCCCAGCCTCTCCCTAGGGTTTGGCCACAGGAATTGTCCATGCACAGAGCAGATGCCTCTTCAGAACCCAAGACACAGTATGATAAAGTGACATCCTTCCTGGAGGGTGATTGATTGTGAGTTCCAAGCAGGATAGAGAACTGACCTGGGAACCTCAATACTAACACTGAGTTTTCAGTACAGACCAGCAAGCTAGGTGTGGTTAGCCCCACTTTGCAGATGGGAAAACTGATGCTCAGAGCTCTCCGACTTGCCCAGGTAGTAAGCGATAGAGCCCCACCTCCAGGTGCAGGCCACAGGCTGGCCCAAGCTGCAGCAGCGACAACCCCTTCACCTGCCTCCTGTAGGTAGAGCGCCGTGTGGTGAACCAGCTGGCGGCCGCCTATGAGCAGGACCTGCTGCCGGGGGGCTGTACTCTGCGCATCACTGTGGAGAACTCAGACAAGCAGCTCCTCAAGAGCCCTGAACTGCCCTCACCCCAACCTGAGAAGGGTCCCCCCAAGCTGCGCTTAGAGATCATCGATAAGGACAGCAAGACCCGCACACTGGACATCCGGGCACCTCTACACCCTGAGAAGGTGTGCCTCAACCTCTAGCATCTGCCTGCCTGCGTATAGGTGCCCTCACCATCCAATAAAGGCTCCTTGGCTGTAGCGTGGCAACTGAACTGCCTTCTCCTCCCGCCTCTTCCTCTCCACCCAGCCTCAGGCTGCTGCCTTCCTCACAGCACCCTAGAAGACCCTTCCTTTGCCCCAAAGCCTGTCACGGGAATGTTGCCCTCCCGGACCCGTCCGTTGCAGGCCCCAAACCTACTAGCAGTCTCCAGGGGAGAAGCTGCCCCTCTACCCCTTCAAGACCCCTAGCTCTGTCCTTCTGCTTGAATCCCCTGCCCCGTGGTCTCTGAAACTTTACCGTGTTCCCAGGAAGCTCAGAAGTAGAGCAGCTAAGAGCATACATAACTGAAGAAGACAGGGACCAGGCTGTGACCTGCCACCCTCTGCTGGCACTCCTGCTGTTGAGTCCCAGACGTCACCACTGGGAGTGGAGAAAGTGCAGAGGCTCAGGCACAGAGGTTCCTCAGTTTAGGCTGAAGCTCTCTCTTCCCTCCTGAAATTCTAGAGGGATTCATAGAACACTCCCCTTTCACTGCCATATCAGAGCTGCTGTTCTGCCTCAGCCCCTCTTCTGTAGTCAGGCCAGACCATGTTTCTCCAGCCTTGGAATGATACCAGCATACCTCTGGGAGGAAAGCTGGGCCACTACCCTGCTCTCCTCTGGGACTGGACAAAAGTAACCAAATGACCAAGCAAGCTCCGCTCTACCGAAGCTTCTCGGAGACTTAACCAGGTAGACATCCGGGAGCTATAGCGGGAGGGATCGTAGGGTTGGCTCTGGCCACAGCCAGAAGTCTGCCTCAGTCTGCCTTTCTACTGCTGTCTCAGTTAAGTGACCCTGTAATAAACACCTCCTCCATTAAGTCTGCATTTTAGTCGCTAAACACGAGATCTGCACACCATCCCCCAAGGGCATTCCACAGACCACCCATGTGTCAACCTCATCAGGGCACAGCAAACGTCGGCGCATCCTTGGGCACTGTCTGCAGTAGCCATCATTGATGACCTCACCCTCTCCCTGCAAGGCCATATTGGAACCCTCCTTTGGTGTTAGTTTTACCTTTTAGCAGAGTGAGGAAAGCAGAAAGTGAGAGCAAGAACCAAAGTCTCTTGGGTGGTGGAAGAATGTCATAACAATTTGGTGGATGTGAGGCAGTCAGAAACCAGGACTCAGGCACCAGCAGATGCGCCAGCAATCACCATCTGGTCCCTCAAGGAGTGTATCTGCTACTCCCTACCTCAGTGACTGCTATTCTTTTTATTTTATTTTTTTGATTTCTTGCTTTGAAATAATTTTAGACTTAAACTTGCAAAAATAGTAGAGTTCCTATATATCCTTCACCTAACTTCTATTGTTAACATCTGATAAAACCAAATTATAATCGTGAAAACCAGGAAAATCGGTACCGTACTACTGTTAGGTAGACATTCCAGTCTTACCAGTTTTCCTGGTGTCCTTTTTCTGGTCCAGGATCCAGTCCAGGATCCCATGTTGCATTTTGTTATCACGTGTTTTTCATCACCAGCCTGTGACAGTTCCTCCATCTTCCTTTCCTTTGCCTTTGCTGATCTTGACACTTTTGTAATGTCCAAGCCAGTTATTTTGTAGAATATTCTGTGCCTCAATTTGGGATTGTCTACTGTTTTCATTTGATTAGATCGAGAGTTAGGATTTTTGGCAAGACCATAACAGAAGTGATTCTGTGCTCTTCTCTGTGCCTCCTAACTGGGCAAAGTTAGCCTGACCACATGGTGGAGGTGGTGTGTGCCAGGTTTCTCCACTGTGAGATTACTAATTTCCCCCTTGAAATTTATAAGAATCATGTGGAGAGAGATTTTCAAGCCATACAAATATCTTGCCCCTCGAGCCCAGGAGGGGGAGGGAAGATGGGAAACCCCCTTGCAGGTGTCCCCCCCAAAATTTCCATTTGTACTGTAGTAAATAATACACTTTCTGTTAAAAAAAAAAAAAAAAAAAAAGGTCTTATTTATCCTTTGAATTTTGCCCACTTCTTTTAGCATTCATCAATGGTACTTGCTTACAATAAATAAGCATTAACATTGTATTTGCCTAATGATGAGTTTCTGTTTCCTTATCCCATCTATATTTATTAATTGGTATTCTGCTGTAAGGAAGAGCTGTCTCTTTTTCCCCATTTATCTATTCAATAATAATTTAAATCAGTATAAACTAATGGGTATTTGTTTTATTCTGTGGGTTAAAATCTAATACAAATATAGCTTATTCTGTTGCTCAGATCGGCTTACATTTGGCCATTGGGAACTCTTTCAAGTTGGCCCCTAATTTGTTTCAGCATTGCCCCCCATCATTTTTTAGCACTTCATTACTTTCTAGCACCACAAGATGTTCTAGGAGCTGTTTTTCCTACCCCAGCCCTGGCATCAGCCATTTCTGCAAGCAGCTCCTGGTTCCTTTTATTGAAGAATGCTAGTCAGAAATCCAGATCTGGAGCCCAGGTGAATTCATTGCAACTGGAGCGTCATTTCTTCTAGGCCTTTTCAGTGGACAGAGGTAGGAAATATATGTACATATGTTAATACACATCTGAATTTTTTATTGTTTCTACCCTTCTATATATTATTAAAAACTCTGAGTTCATATTAATACATACCATTCTAACCCAGTTCCACAGTCTGACTGCCATTATGACTGCTGTTCTTTTCTGCTGCTGATTCTCTTGCTATCTTTCTGTATTCTCCTTTCAATCTGTTCAGGGTTCACACTTCCCTTAGAGTCTCTGCTTATGTCCGTGACCATCCTATCTGGAAGGAACATTCCTTATTGGATAAAGTTCTTAGACCTGGCTTTTGTTCCCTTGGTTCTGTCAGCTGTGACCAGGAGTTGATATAACTGGAAACCAGATAACTTGTATACAAGAAAACCCATCAACCACCTTCCTGAAAAGAGGATAAGAGATAGGGTATACCCTCAGATTCTGTAGAAATTAAATGACACCTCTTCTAGGGATTCTTTGCTAGACCTCTAAGGTGACTGTGGACCCCTATCTTAGACTTTCATCGCGTCCTAGACAATACTCAGCTCACTCGTGTTACTTTTTCTCTCTCTGTCACTAGAATGTAAGCTCCAAGAGGGTAGGTACCCAGTTGTTCAACTCATTATTTTTGTCCTGGAAGCTGGCACAGTGCCAGCACTGATGGCTGCTCCAGGTACTTGGGTAGATAGCCTCTACAGCAAGCACAGATCTTCTCAGGACAGAGCAGTAGCATTTGTTCACTCAGAACATGTTTGTTTATCATGTGCTTGTGGCCAGGCAGCAGGACTGGCCAGGGTTGGACCCTGAGCAAATGGGGCAAAGTGAGACCCAGATACCTTACTGAATATCTCAGAATGCATTGACTTAATGTGACACCTTCGTTGTTCAAAAAGAAAAACTCAAAGGTATGTGGTGATTGTTTTAGAAATTTAGTGGGGAAAAACATATTAAGCCATAAGAAAATAGAAAAAGGACCAACAAAGTTAAAACCTGATGTTAACAAAGTAGGAAATAAGGATAAAAAGAAAATGATTTTGGAAAGCACTAATAAAATATATAAAGCCTTCTCAGCCTGATAAAAGGAAAAACAGCAAAAAAATACAAGATTAGAAATGAGAAATCAGACATAACCATACATATGGAAGAATTAAAAATAATTGTAAGAGGGGTATACCCTTTGTGTCGGGTGGCTGAGCTGGCAGGAGTGTGGACCATTAAACCCCGGGTTCAAGACCCGGGGCTGAGGATAAGAAACCAAAATAACCAACTGAATAAAAATGCTGCTTCTTCCTCCCTCCCTTCCATCTCCTTAAAAAACTAGAATAATTTTAGGAAAACTACATGGCCACAAATTTGAAAACAACAAATAGATAATTTCCTACCAAACATTGACCCAAAACATAGTTCGAATTGACCAATTAATTACCAAGGAAGGCACTGAAAAAGTGATTTAAAATGTATCCTTTTGGAAGATAAATATACATAGAAAGTACACGCATCACAGTTTAATGAATTATCACAACGTGAATGCCAGTGTAGCCATCACTTAGCTCCAAAAAGAGGTAAGTTGTAATTTTTAATTATTAAACTGCTTCGGGCCCTGGGAAAAGATGAAAAGGTATTCTGTTCATTGTTAAAGGCCAGCATAAGATGAATACTCAAACCTGGTGCAGTGACAGTCCCATAGCCTAATTTCTCCTATAACTATAGATAAAAAAAATTCCAGATAAAATCAAGTTGAATTATATAGCATGATCACATGAGGTTTATTTCAGTAATGAAGCCACAGAAGTTTATTAATATAATCTACATCAAGAGCTTGAAGATTACTTAAATGCCTATAGATAAATATTAATGTCTTTTGTGTTTTTTTGGTTTTTTTTTTTTAAGGAAAAGCACAGGTAGGAATGAAGGCTAGTAGGCAGACAGGCAGGAAGAGGGAGGAGGAAGCATCTCACCTTATTTCCATTTTAGTTGTTCACACTGGTTACCTTCCCCCCCGGACCCAGAACTCAAACCTAGGGGTATGTGGCCTGAGTCCTTCAGAGGCGATTGCCCCAACTACTGCTCCACCAGGGTGTGCCTAATGTTAATTTTCTTTTGATCATATTTCTTGTATGATTATGTAAGAGAATATCTTATTTTTAGAAAATATACTTTGAAGTTCTTAGGGGTTAAAGGTAAAGACAATTTGCAAATATTTCAGGAAATAAATTATATCTATATGTATGCATACACATACATTAAAGCAAAATAAAGTATTAACATTTAGGAAATCAGTAAAAATTATTTTTTGCAACTTCGCTAAGTCTAAAATTTTATATTTTTTAAATGAAAGATGAGCCAACTAAATAAAATACTTCTTCCTCCTCTTTTTGTCTGCCTGCCTTACTTGCCTTGATTCCTGCCTGTACCTTCCTATAAAAAACAAAATATGGTAGCAAATATTTTTAGTATAAATGCTAAAAACCATTTCTATTAAAGTCTGAAATAAGATTCAACATTACTTTGAAAATTGAAGTAAAGGCAATTAGACAAGAAGACTAAATAGTGTAAGTATTGGAAAATAATAAATTCACTTTTATGCTAATGACTGTATTTTGGAAATTCAAGAGGCTATAATAAAAACAACACTAATATGGAATTTTGATGTCTGAATAAAAGATAAGCATATAAAGATAAGTAGCTTTTTCTATTCTAGCAACAATTAACTAGAAACAATAACAGGAAAAGTGTCCTGTTCATAATTACAACAAATAGGTGTATATATTTGCTCATTTATACGTAAGATGATTCTGGAAGAGAGAGGAACTGAGTAGAAAGGGAGGATATCAATGTAAGAGAAAATCCACCATATTCATTTTCATACTTTATAGTTTTGAATAATATTAATGTGTTACCTATTCCAGAATTATAAAATACTTAAGAATAAGTCTAACAAAATCATATTAAGGGGCATAAAAGAAGACAACAAATAAAAAGGCATAACAGGTTCTTGGAAGGTATGATTTAATAATATTACAAAAATGTCATTCTTAATACAGAATTCAATGAAAACCTAATTAGACTTGACAGCATTTTTTTTTTTATTTTTAGGAAAGATGCAGGCAAGAATGAAGGTGAGCAGACAGAGAGGAAGAGAGAAGAGGAAGCATTTTATTTATTCTTTATTAGTTGTTCAGATTGGCGCTTCCTCCCAGCCCCAGGTCTTGAACCTGCGACCTTGGGATTGTATGTGGGCCTGCTCCCAGGTGTACTAGACCTCTGAGCCACCAGTGCACACCCTTGACAGCATTTTTAATTGACTAAAATTAACTAAAGTCATGTTACATTACTGTGTCCAGAGCTAATACCGTATAGAGCCACTGCTTTCTGGGTCTGGGTCTCAGGAGGTGGGAAGTGCTACTCAGAACAACGCTGTCTTGATAGTGTGTGTGTAACTGGAGTATAGAGGCTGCATGCGGCCGTGAAAAATGAAGCTAAAAAGGTTCTGTCCCCTGATTTTAAAGTACTTTCAAGGCCATGCAGAAGGCATGAAGTGACCATATTGTTGTTTTTAAAAGTTACTCATACACAGGATGGTCTGGGATGACTTCCAATAAACAAAAGATAAAGTAGTTCCAAGTAAATTTCCTTCTCACCTCAAACAGATAAATAAGATGGTGAAAAAAAAAAAAAATGTTTAGGATATAACTGGGCTTGAAACTGAAGATGGGAATTCCCAAGGTGTCAGCCCTGAATGAGAGCCCAAAAGTCAGAGGATGTTGTGAGAATGGAGGTTAAGGAGTTTGTGGAGACTTAGAACCTAGATACAGGCCAGATGGCTAAATGATAGGGCTTCAGCACTGAGACGGGACTTTCAAAGGACCATGTCCTTGTGAAGTAAAAACTAGAGAAGCATTGCTTATTGACCTGGGAATCAGCTGGGAAACAGAAGAAAGTCTGCCTTGAGTCAGGGATATAAGTAGTCATCTATGAAGAAGCATAAATTTTCAATTTGTGAGATTGTGGACCAAATTCACAGTACTCAAACCTTATGGAGATGTCAAGATGAAAAGCTAACAAAATGCTGATCCTGGGCCAGTGCAACCCATAGACTCCCATAGAAGCAAACACACAGCTGTCTGTTGATTTGCCTAGCGAGTAAGGCCACTGGGTGTAATCCACATGCATCTCAAGGACCCAGGTTCAAGATTTGGGATTGGGGGAACAACTGGATGAACAACTAAATAAAATAAATGGATGTTTCTTACTCCTCTCTCTTCCTGCCTGCCCTCCTACCTACTCGCTTTCATTCCTGTCTACACCTTTCCTTTAAAGAACAAACACCCCCTACCATCGAAGTTCCAGTGTTCCTTACCACCACTTTTCCCCCTCATCTCCCCTCCCCCCCATAACGAGTCCTGAGTCCTGCTATTTTCGTTGGAATTTGATGGTGGGTGTGGTGTGAAATTAAACAACACTGTAAGGGTATTTTCATAATCAAGTTTTCACAATGGAACCCATGGGAAAAAATTCTACTGGAAATGAATGAACTTACAGGGGAAACAACCAAAAAAGAAAGAAGAAAAAGAAACCACCGTAAAGTAAAAGAAAGCCAGTAGACGCATTCCAAAAATTATAATAAAAGAACCTGAATTGAAGGGGGAAAACAAAAAAGTGTGTTTAAAATGTTCAGCAAAATAAAGGGAAGCCTAGAAACCACAAGGGGGGATAAAAGGCATGAAAATAATAGGTAAATCTGAAAATAATCTGTTTCTGTGTTTTTCATATTTCAACATTTTCTCTATTGTTATAGCTCTATTTGATGTAGGTGTATAAAAACCACTAAGAACTCAGACTCTTGTTTTTGCCCCCAGCCCCAGGCCCATGGGTTTCACATGGCTTGCACCTTAGCTGCCTTAGCCACTGGAGCCATAAGGATGCACCGGGCCTCAGACTCTTGAAGAACAAACATCTGAGTCACCCAACAAGCAATAGGCAAAGAACCCTAACAGTCTGTGGAGCTGACTAAGACAAGGGGAATATGGAATGGGTATGGGAGGAGGGAAGTCATTAGTGCAGCACCCCCAGACCGTGATCAATTGCAGAAATATGGAATGTAGTCTTGACCACAATCCTGGAACCATTTTCCCACCATTCTGTTATAGTAGTTCAAATGTAATCACATCATGCCTCACGGATGTGTCCCAGTAATCCCCCAAATTCTAAACTTTAGTGGTCACCTGCCACCATGTCACATACTGCTCTTCTTCCCATTACTTCCACTCTGCCTTCCCTCACTTCCTTTCTGTAATTGTCAGCGTTCTATGTGAGTGCCTTCTGGTTGGAAATTTGCTTTATTTCTTCAGGTAAACTCTCCCCTGAGAACATTGTTTTCTCAGATTCCTACATGGAGGCTGCTTCTACTGTCAGACCCAGGAAGGAATCCTCCACTGCTCTGTGATTATTTCTCATCCTTTCTCTCAGCTTTTTAAATTCAGCAATTTGACCATTCCCGTCTTTTTGTCATTGCCCTATCTACTGATGTCCCAGTGACTTCATAAAAGGAAGCTTGTAGCCCCTGCATCACTAGCTCTTCCCCAACACTGTCATCATTCATGGTGGCTTCAGCTTCCCATGAATGACTTACCCAACACCCTGTTTTCCTCACATTTAGTGATCTGTTTTCTGCCATTTCCCAACTCAGTCATCCGTGTCATCATCACATCCACATAAATTTTCTCACCAGCAACTGCACTTCTGTGACTCCCATCCCTTTCTAGCCAATACCTTCATCCTCTTTCACTTGCTCTAGTATATCCCGTGAATAATCTTTTAACCTCCTTGATGCTTCGAGTCTGTCAGCCCCAGCACATCTCACTGTCTACTTGCCCTCCCTCTGCTCTCTGCATCCAAGTCCACTTAGCTCTCAGGCTTCACCACTGCAAATATTCTCAGATCAATCTCAGATCATCTCAATATCAATATAAATCTTCCTAAGTCTATACTTTAGGGAAAAAAAGCCTTCACATTCTGCATAATGCTGTCATCCTTGCATAAAGCAACTTATTCTCACAACGGTGGACATTACAAAGTTCCATTGGTGCCTGCAACTTATTCCGTGTCTACGTTTTCCATGTGATGGACTTTCTCTGGTTCTATCATTAGCCCATTTAAATATCCTTTAACCGGTAGGCAAATGGGAAGTTAAGCAATAGAATCTGCATAAAATAATGGGACAGAGTCAGGGTGGGGGGTATGACAGACAGAGCACTGTTTGTTCCCCTCCATAAATGCCACAAAAAAGAATAAAATAATGTTTTAAGTTGAATGCCCACAAGGACAAAAAGAAGTCAAGAGTAAATGAGAATGTCAACAAGTTTTAAAAAGATAAAAAATTGGTAGTTACAGAAACCCAACTGCCACCCTAAGCATAGGTAATGCTGGAAGAATTTGAAACTAATGGTCAACTGATGGTAACCATAGCAATAATAAAACTTAAACATAGCTCAGCTCTTGACTAGTTTATCTCAGTTAACAACACTAACAGCCTAGCAGCAGAGATATTCCCATCTTTAGATATAAATACTAGACATCAGTCTCTACTGTTGTACATGTCCACCATTGAATCAAAAATCATGGAACAGTGCAGAGAGAATAGTATTGACAACTGGAGATCCACAAAGAATGAAATTAGACTCCCACCTCACATCATGTACAAAAATGAACTGGCATCCTGGCATTTGTTTGCAGCAAGACACTGGAGGTCTCAATGCCTGTCAACGGCATTGAGGCAATGATTGTTGGAGAATAGGGCAGTGTCTTTATCTGCCATTTATGTTTCCAGGGTTCTGATCAGGTCACTGAACATTTCTACATGGAAAATCGCAAAAGGACCAAACAAACTCAAAACATGCAGTTCATAAAACTTGCTGAAAAATTTATATCAGTACTTTGGCTAGTGTTCCCGTAAAGTATTGCAAAACTAGAAAGTTCAAGATCTTTGTTCCTGCTCACAATAACATGCACTCTGGAGTAAATATGGAGAAGTGGAAAATGACATTTGATGCCAGAGAGCAACGGGGAAATAGTTGGATGAGTTGAGCATCAATGGCTGATCCATTGCCCAACAGGGTTCTGTCCTTCTATACTAAAGAAGACACAATTACTTTCCGGGTATAAATACTTACATGTGTATATATGGCTGTAACATTAAAGAGAAGAAGCTTCCAACACCCACTTCCAAATCTCACGACAAACTTTTTGGTACAGAAGACGAAGACTATCCACAAAATTAGGTTGCCACTTTATCTCTCTGCTTGACTATGGATAAAGTCAGCTGTGTTATATTTATAGTCCCTATATTATGTCTATGAATCTCCTAATATGACCACTAGACCAAAAATAAAAAATTTAAATATAAATGTGAAAGATAAAACTCTTAGAAGAAAACATCATTGAGATAGATCTCTTTGAAGAAGATAACATCCAAAAGGCCAACTGCAGATGAAAAGATGTTCAGCCTCATTAGCCTCATTAAGGAAATGCAAATCAAAACCACAAGGAAGTACCATTCATCCACTAGAATGGTTATTTTAAAAAATGGAAAATAACAAGTGTTGGCAAGATTGTGGGAAAATTTGAACCTACTTCTATTTCTGGTGGAAATGTAAAATAGTGCAGTCCCTGCGAAAACAGCTTGGTGCCTCCTCAGAAAATTAAGCATGTTTTCATGTGACCTAGCAATTCAACTTTTAGGCATATACAAAAAAATGATTGAAAACAGATGGTCAGACAGAAATTTCTACACAGTTCAGAGAACACTTCACAATAACCAAAATATGGAAATAACCCAAATGCACATCAACTGAGTGGATAACCGCAATGTGGAGTAACTGTGATGGACTAATACTCAGCAATAAAAAGGAATGGAGTACTGATACAGGCTACAATTTGGATGACCTTTGAAAACATTACACTAAGTAATAAAATAACACATAAAAGCCACATATGATTCCATTTGTATGAATTATCCAAAATAGACAAATCCAATACAGCAGAAAGTGGATTAGTGGTTGCCAGAGGCTGGGGAAAGGGAGGAATGGGGATAACTGGGTAATGGAATTGGAGTTTCCTCTTCGGGTGATAAAAAATGTTCTGGAACTGCAAGTTGGTGATGGTTGCACAACATTGTTAACTTATGAAGTGCTATTGTAAAATGGTCGAAATGGTCAATTTTATTTTGTATATTACTACATAAAAAGGTGAATCTTCATCACCTTGGATTAGACAGTGGTTTCTTAGATAAACCAAAACACAAAACAAGGAAAAATGAATCGACCTCAATAAAGTTTAAAGCATTTGTGCTTAAAAGATGTTGTCCACAAAGTGAAAACAACAACCTATGGAAGAAAGTATTTGAAAATCATACACTGTTAAGGGTCTACTATCCTGAATGTATGAAGGACATTGCAATTCAACAAGAAAAAGACAACCTAATTTTAAGGTGAGGGGGATTTAAAGAGACATTTCTGCAAAGAAGATGTACGAATGACCAAGAAGCACATCATTAGCCATCAGGGAAAAGAAAATCAAAAATACAATGAGACTGATTCCACTGCACACCCAACTAGAATGACTATAACCTATAAGATGACACAGAGTGTTGGCAAGAACAGGTAGAGATTGGGAATGTGAAATTATATAGCTACTTTATAAAAGAGTCTAGCCATCCCTCAAAAGATTAAACAGTTTCTATATGTTCCAGCTATCCCACTCCTAAGTATACACCTAAGAGATAGGAAAACAAACCCACACAAAAAAATTGTTACACAAATGTTCAAGATAGAAAGGCAAAAAAGTGGAAACAACTCAAATGTTCATCCAATCGATGATTGAATAAACAAAATACAGTATATCCATACAATGAATATTATTAAACCATAAAAAGGCATGAAGAAATAATTCATACTTGGCATTAATGAGCTATGAAATGATGCTAAATGAAAGAAACCAGTTATAAAAGAGAACATAGCTTATGATTCCATGTATATTAAAATATCCAGATAGAAAAATCCATGGAGACAAAGTAGATTAGTGGTTGTCAAGAGTTGGGGGAAGAGGAAAGTGGGAATGACTTATAATGGGTAAAGAGGTTCTGGGTAACTTCCAGAATTACATAGAGGTGATGTTTGCACAACTTTGGGCAGTCACTAAATTATGTGTTATGAAAGCTGAACTTCATGGCATGTGAATTATAGCCCAGATTTTTACATCTCAAAAAATTATACCTCCACTTAAATCTTTTAGAAATTAAGTCTTTAACACTTTTATCAAAGTTAGGTGTCAAGAGAATGAGAAGACAAGCCACAAACTGGGAGAAAATATCTGCTCAACATCATACTTCATTAACAAATTGCAAATTAAAACAATGAGATACCACTACATGCTTGTTAGAAGAGCTAAAATCCAAAACACTGACACTGTCAAAGCTGGTGGGTATGTGGCGAAACAGGAACTCTCATTCACTGCTGATGAGAATACAAAATGCATGGATGCAACCACTGGGAAGACAGTTTAACTGTTTCTTATGAAATTAAACACACTTTGACCACAAAGTCCTGCAATTCTGCTCTTGTTATGTACTCAAATAGGTTGAAAATGTATGTCTACACAAAACCCTGCATACGAAGGTGTACAGCAGCTTTATTCATAACTGCCACAACTTGGAAGCAACCAAGGTATTTGTCAATAGACAAATGGATAAGAAAACTGTGGTACATCCAGACAATGGAATATTATTCAGTACTAAAAGGAAATGAGCTATCAAGGCACAAAAGACATGGAGAAACCGTAAGTTCATGTACTAAGTAAAACAGGCCATTCTGAAAAGGCTGCTGTTTGATACCACCTATGTGGTACATTTTAGAAAAGGCAAGACCATGGAGGCAGTAAAAACATCAGTGGTTTCCAGGGACTTAAGGGAAGTCTGGCGGGGCGTCATGAAATAGGTGGAGCACGGGATTTTTAGGGCAGTGAAACCATTCTGTGTGATATATAATAGTAGATGCATGTCATACACTTGTCAAAAATCCATAGATTAGACAATGCTCAACGTGAGCCCTAATGTAAAGTATGGATTTGGGTTCATGATGTGTCTGTATGGGTTCATCAGTTATCACAAATACACTGCTCTGATGCTGGTGTTGATAGTTTGTGGAGGCTTTCAGCGACTATACAGGATTTACGTGGAAATTCTTTATGCTTTCCTCTCCACTTTGCTGTGCACCTAAAGCTGCTCTTTAAAAAGAGCCTATTTAAGAAATTTAAGCAAACTTCACTCTGATAGAGCTATATTAAAGAAGTCAAGGTTCATATTTAACAAAGTTGCACCACTGTTGTAGAGTCCTCAGCTTGATTTCTTTGCCTTATCTGGATATACTCAGACACAGAATAGATGCTTACCAAGTACTTGCTGGAAGAGTAAAATCAGTCAGTAAGCTTCTTTGATATATTTTCATGATTTGGGTTTTTATCATTGATAGTTTCTTCCCATTATAGTAATTCCTCATCCTGCTGATTTTTTCAGACAACTAGATACATAAAATAATTATAAAGCATGCCAGCTTAAAGTTCTCACAATATAGCAGTTATTGTCCCCAGAGCAATCTGAAATGCAGACAGAAGCCACAGTTTCCAGCAACAAGCTTTTTGATATCTCACTCTTAAATGTGAAAGGAAACAACAATCACCAGACTTGTAAGGAAAGTTTTAGTGTGAAAGACCAAAAATGTAATCAGGAAAAGGAAAACTATGAGGATGCAGAAACCATATAGAAAGCAATAAAGGAAAACATCCCCCAAGATCTATAATAGCTACAAAAAGAAAGAATAATATAGTCATGAAATAAAAGTAAGATGCATTTGTAAAAAGCAACAATAGCAGAACAAAAATAATTCTTGGAATTTTAAGATATTTTATTATTTATCTGTAAAATAACTGGAAGATAAACTTGAGAAAATCTCCCAAGTAAAACAAAAATTAATTAAAAAGACGAGAGAACAAAGCTAGAAAAAGTAATTAAGGATGCCCAACATTCACCTAACAGGAGTTGGAGAAAGGAGTAAGTGAGGGAAACAATCTTGTTAAGTAAATAGCATAAGAAATTTCCCATCACTAAACCACTAAAGGACATGAGTTTTCAGAGTGAAAGGGTCTAATAAATACCCATTGGCTGAAATCAGATTCCCACCTGGGCATATCATCATGAAATATCAGAACCCTCAGGACAAAGGAAGATTCTAAAAAACTTCCAAAAGAATAATAAATCACTAGAAGTTGAGGATCACAATAACATCCACAAAAGAAAGGAAGCAGAAACACCATGGTAAAATCCTTCATATTCTGAGAGAAAATTTGTTTCAACTTAGAAGTCTATACCTAACCAAAGTACTAACCAAAAGTGGTAGCCCAATAAATATTAGGATTCATGGAGTCTCAAAAAGATTTCTACTGTGCACCCATTTTCAGGAAGTTACTTGAGAATGTGCTCCATTAAAACAAGGAAATAAACCAAGAAAAAGGAAGCCACAGTATTTAGTAAAGGAGGATTTGGCCCAATAGATAGGCAAAGGGCTATCCCAGGACAATAGCTCTGCAGATCAACTAGTCCATATTCATGTAAGAAGACAGAGATCTATTTTGTTTTGTTTTTTAATGTAATAACAAGAAAACCTCAAAATTTCAGTGGCTTACAACAAAGACCTTTCCTCTTCATGGGTCTTCATAGAGGATTCGATCAACATAGCTGTGCTCAGCTGGGCTTGGCTCTAGACAGGCTTTGGTTCAGGTCTTCTCTCCATATTGTCTCATCTTCTGAATCCAGTGGTGGATTGCAGAAGTTCAAGAAGTAAGCCAAGTTATACAGGTACTAAAACCATCTGCCCCACTGCTGTCTATTAACATTATTGGGCCAAAGTAAGTCACAGTGGGATACACTGCAGAGTCATAGAGATGCGAGCGTGTTGGAGCGTGTGGGTGTGTAATTCTTTAACAGGGAAGAAGTGAAGAACTGGAAATGGTATCCGGTCTACCCCATAATGCTCCAGAAAAGATGTCTCCAGGGGAAAAAAAAATGGGACTGATAACAATGTATTTAACAGAGTGAAAAAGAGTATTTCTAAGAGTTTTACACTCAGGTGAGTGATGATAAAAACTTAGAAATCTAAGCAAATGGTGGAGGAAGAGTAATTATTAATCCCAAGAAAAGTAAAAATTCCTACAAGGAAATATATATATATGCATATACATATGATAATCCTTCACTCAGACTTAAAGTCCAACTGAACGTTGACATAACTTAAATCTGAGTGACAGTTTTCATGACTTCCAAGATGTGCATGCTATCAAAACTGAAATCTGAAAACCTGAAACCTGAAATTGAAATCTATCATTATCACGTAAGCAGCAAATGGTCGTTCATAGGTGCCATTGTCATGTGCAAACATGATTGTTATTCCTAATGACTTGACTGGATAGCTGCCAGTTCTGGAATTTCAGTCCACGAACCATTTAAAGACTATTTATTTGAGAAAAGAATGTAAGTTCAGGCTATATAGTCTAAGAAATTTATCTATATTCCTTCTGGAAAAATCAATAAAGTGCCAGTATTGAAACTTGCAAAATGAGTGTCTTTGGTTTGGAAGAAAATCCCACTGATTTTAGGTGGAGCTCCCTTGCCCCCCACCACCACCACCACCCCCACAATTTGTAAAGGAAAGGTGCAAGCAGAAATGAAGGTGAGCAGACAGGAAGGCAGGAAAAGAAAGGAGAAACAGTATTTTATATACTTAATTTCGTTGTTAACCTTGGTTGTTCCTGCCAGCCCTGGACCACATCCAAATCCTTGGGGTGTATGTGGACTATACTCAACCGCTACTCCACCAGCAGGCACCAATCTCCCTTTTAAAAAATTCTGTATCGGAGTGTGCCCTCGTGGCTCAGGTGGATGAGACTCTAGCACATATATAAAACCCAAGGACCCAGGTTCAAGACCTAGGACCAGAGTGAAAAAAACAAACAAACGAAGAGATTTCCTTCCTCCTCTTCCCCCTTAAATGCTTCCTCCTCCTTTCCTTCCTTCTTCCCCTTACTCTCCTTAATAAATAAATAATATATATATGCCATATCACCAGTATCCTTGAAGGTACAGAGTGTGATATTGTGTGTTAAAAAAAAGAAAACATAAACATTGACATCTTTGAGGCAAAAAATATGATTCAAAAGAATGAGGCTTTGAATGTGAATTTTTAAAAATACTTTAATTTACTTGATTTTATATTTTTATTTCATGTACACACAAAAGTGATATATAGCAAAGTATACATCAAATGTCTTTCAAGAAATATAAAATAAAAATTCTAAGTGATAAGAAAGCCTCATGGATTTTTTTTACTTCTTTTTAGTGACATATAAAACTATCTTAAAATCAGTGATGCCTTAGCTTCAATGAAATACAACATATTGAGATAATAGAAACAAACTAGAGGCTTGGGTGTGAGTGATAAATATTCATACTAGGAAACCGATAGTCTAAAATTAGTTTCTAAAATCAAACAATCACAGGGCAAACATTATACTGAAAGAATATGCTGTCTAGGATTAAATTCCACCTCTGCCATTTGCTAACCACATGCATGACCTATATAATTACCTAACCTCTCTGTGACTCATTTTTTCTCATCTCTAAAATGGGAAGTAAAATATTACCTACAATAGGAGGTGATTATAAGGATTAAACAATGCATGCAAAGCTCTTAGGACAATGTTAGATACATCGTACACACAGAATAAATGCTGACTATAATTGTTTTGGGTTATCTGGGTATATGGAGATAAATACAAAAAAAAACAAAACAGCTAAAATGATTTTGAGAGTGGAATATAAGGTTAGAAAGGAGTAGAGAAGATAGATAATATTTTTCATTATGCCTTGGGGTTTTTTTAATTATATGCCTTTTAAAAATATTTATTGAGATAGCTTTGTAATTATATGACTTTTAATTTAATAAAATAATTATTTAAAACATACATGTAACATACATTGTGGCTTTGTGGTCAAGTCCAATGGACATAGTTCACATATATCCCAAGATCCCAGGTTCACAGCCCAGGGCTTGGTGGGAAAAACCAAGATGAACAAAATAAAATGCTTCTTTCCTCCCTCTTCCTGCCTGCCTGCCTGCCTCTGCTCACCTTCATTCCTACATGAACCTTTCCCTTAAATATACATATATATCAATACATATATTTATATGGACCATAACCTAACTATAAAATGAAAAGTATAAAATTCCTGGAAGATAATATAGGAAAAAATCTAGGTGGCAATGACATTTTGAATACAAGCACAACCTATGAAAGAAAAAAATGGGTAAGTTTGACTTTATAAAAATTAAAAATTTCTATATACAAAATACACTGTTAAGAGAATGAATGGACAAGCCACAGGCTGGGAGAATTATTTGCAAAACACACATTTCATAAAGGACTGGAACCCAAAATATGCAAAGAACTCTTAAAAGTCAACAATAAAGAAAACAAGTTTATTTACATAAAGATAGGCCAAAGAGACAAAGAAACCTTACCGAAAGAAATATACAGAGAGCAAATAATCTGAAATGTTAAAAGATGCTCAACATCACATGCGATTGGAGAAGTGTAAATTAAAACAATGAGACACCACTGCACACCTGCTGAAATGACTAAAATCCAAAGCACTTACCTCAACTCACTAAAACCTGTGGAGTAGATGATAATTGCTGCTCTTTAGGTTTTGTCAGCATTCGCTTGATCATAATCACTGTGCACCCGCGTGGTGTCCTGTGGGATGCGGAGAGGCTCAAAGAGGCTGTGGACTAAATTGTGCGCACAGGCAGAGTCCACATAGTTTGGAGGCAACGTGCAAAGGTATATTTCTTCTTTGCCACATTCATCAGAAGTACTGTTCTCTTTTGCTTCTTGAAATAGAGAAAAAACTTCTGCAAAGTAATAACTTTATTACAGGTAACAGAAGCTATGTTGTTTTGCTCTAATAAAGAAGCCACATGTGAAACAGCAGTACGATCGGAGGCATTGCCTAGCTTAACCTTTCAATAATTCTCTGTCCTCTTCCAAGGCTCTTCTGATTCCTGCATGAGCCAGACTGGTCATGAGATGGATAAAGTAACGGAATTTTCAGGTCTTTGATGGTTGCTTTTTGCCAAGCAATGCATGATTGCCTTCTTGTTGATAAATTTGATAGAACGCCCTCGGGCTTCCACTTAGCTCTTTCAACCAGAATAGCTGATTCAATGGAGGAGAGAGATTTTCTGCTCATGTTGGATATAGACTCCAGAATTAGAGAGATCGTGGAGACATGGTCTTAAGGACTAGACTAACTGTAACTAAAACCAAAAGTCAGCTTGTCACGTGACTCCATGAGCCTTCACTCAGAGTGGTGGACCACCATGACATTCACCACTCTGAAGGTTAGCATTAGAGCCAGCACCAACAGTCCCCAAGGGCACTGTCACCCTATTGGATCTCTGAGGATGCCGTAAAAAAGAATCACGAACTGCATGACTTACAACAGAAACGTGTTCTCTCTCAGCTCTGGAGGACACGAATCCAAAGTCAAAGCACTGGCAGTGTGGGTTCCTGCTGGATGCTCTGAGGGAGAATCTTGGCCACACCTCTCTCCTACCTTCTAGTGGTTACCAGCTCTCCTTGACATCTTTGTCATGTACTTGCATCTCTCCAACCTCTCCCTCCATCCTCAATGGTCCCTTTTTTTGGTCTCTATGAACCCTGGACCTCGGGATGTACATGGGACTGCTCCGAGGCATACTAGACCACTAGGCCACCAGGGCGCATCCTCCTTCTTCCTTTAAGGACACCAGCCATCAGATTAGGGTCCACGCAAATCCATTATGACCTTATCCTACTATGATTATATCTACACAGAGCCTATTTCCAAATAAGGCCACCTATTTCAAAGTTACCTGGGACACCATGTATTCTAGGGAACACAATTCAATCCGTAACAGTTATGCTTGGAAATGAATCCAGGTCCCACTGGGGAAGCCTATTAGGAATGTACAGACCGATAGAGGTACACCTTCCTTAAAGCATCTGCCTTCATTTCATTCAAGGGATCCCAGTCTCTAATCTAACCCAGGCTTGGAAATTGGATGAGAGATTATAACTCTCTGTTTTGTCTTCTTTTTTTTAACTCTCAGCCCCAGGTTTCAAACTGGGTTCCTGGGCTTTATACGGTCTGTTCCTTGGCCACCTTAGGAATATGCCTGTGTCTTGTTGCCTTAAATTGGTCCTCAGTTGACTAATTCCAGAGGATTTGGGGGCTTTCAAATCAGTTAGGATCTTCGTGGAATGCCCATATTCTTTAGTTCCAGGGGTTCAGTGATCAGCAACCAAAGATCCCTGAAGGTCCACTCAAAACAGCTACAAGTCATGGCGACCACAGCTTCCCCTACAGTTCTGTCCTGTCACCTACCTTTACAACTCTGGACTTCCAGTCATGCTCACGGACATCAGGGAACCCCTTTCCTCTGTGGTATAATCTCCCAACTTTCCTGACCTACAGACACCAAACGACAGCACTTTCAAAAGGTGTCATCACTCTCTCACAAATACATTTCTCTATGCCTATGTCAAGTGTCCTGTGGGCCCTGTCAGGGGACAGATTTGGGAGTGAATGAAAAGAGAGCTTATAAGCCCTCACCAATGTCTCCATCACCTCAAGTATTTGGGATTCTTTCCTCTTCATTATACCAAAGGATTCTGGACATCTCAAATCCCTGTAACTTTGTCAGTTAATCCAGGCTTTAGTCAACCAACTGAAAAAAAGCATTTAAATCTACTATCACACAGTGCACTGCATTAAAAATACACTATTTAATGTTGAAGAGGATGTGATGCAACCAGAATTCATCTATGGGAGTGGTGAAAATGTAAAATGGCACAAATTCTTTGAGAAAATTCTGGCAGTTTCTTATAAAACTAAACATATACCTACCCTATGACCCAACAATCCATTTCAAGAGAAATGAAAACATATATCCACCAAAAAAAGGCAAAAGTACATACATGTTCAAGCAACACTATGCATGATAGCCCCAAACTAGAAACAATTCATATGCTCATCAAAGGACAGTGAATGCTTAAATTACAATATTATGCTAGCTTTCTATTCCTGTGTAACAAATAACTCCAAACTTAACAACTTAAAACAGCATTTCATTTTTTAGCTTATAATTCTGTAAGTGAGAGCCTGATGCTGTTCTCATCTGCTCAGGATTTCAGGGTGTCATCCAGGCTGTGTTTCTTTCTGGGGCCTCTGAGGAAGAATCCATTCCCAAGTTCATTTATGTTCTTAGCCAAATTCAGTTCCTTGTGGTTGTAGGACTGGGATTCTGTTTTCTTACTGACTTTCAGTTGGAGTTCACTCTCGGCTACTGGAGGTCATCTCCGTTCTTTGCCATGTATCCCCTCCAGCTAGCAAAGAATGTTCCTCATGTTAAGTCTCTCTTATTGTTAAAATCTCTTTGACGTCACTATTTCTGACAGATTACTCCAAATGTAGAGGACTCGTGTCATTAGGTTGGGATTACCTAGTAATCCTTCTTTTTAAAAGTCAACTGTGCTATATGATACAACCTAATCATAGGAGTAGTGTCCCGTCATATTAATAGTACTGGGGAGTGTATAGGGCACACACACCAGGCAGCAGAAATCATGGGAGACATCTTAGAATTTTTCCTACACAGATGTATTAATTCAATGAAATACTATTCATCTATAAAAAGTAAAGAACTATTGATATACACAGCATGACTAAATCTCAAAAACATAGTGTTAAACGAAAGAAGGCTTACGCAAAGAGTACTCAAAGGAATTCAATCAAGAATAAACAATTCTTTAGTGGAAAAGCATCAGAAGAGTGGCTACTTCTGAGGGAGTAGAGATTGGGATGAACTGGAAAGAGGTATGAGAGCACTTTCTGGAATGATGGTAAACAATTGGGTTACATGGGTACAAGCATAAATATTACCAAACTCATTGAATGGTACACTTACGATTTATGTATTCATTGGATGAAAATTTTACCTGAAAACAATAAATATTTGTCTCAACTTAGTGATATGTATACTGAAGTATTTAAAGGTCAAGGGTGTGAATGTGTCTGCAATTTAAAATGCATTCAAAGGCGCAGTGGTGTATATTTAACAGATAAATAGAAAACTCGATGAATGGATGGATGATAAAGTGAGTATAGTAAGATGTTAGTATATGATGTGTCCTGGTGACTTAGCAGTTAACTCCACACCTCTGACCAGCATAGTCCACGTACATCCCAAGGACCTGGGTTTATGACCCAGGGCCAAGCGAAACAACCAAGATGAACAACTAAATAAATGTTTCTTCTTCTTCCCTTCCTGGCTAATTACTTGCTACTTGCCTTGTTCCTGCCTGCATCTTTCCTCTAGGGGGGGAAAAAAAAAGATGTTATTTTAGACTCTAGGGAAAAATTAACTTACCTTTTTAAAAAAAGCAATTATAACTGCTCCCAGTTAGTAGAGCTGGCACATGGAATCCAGGCTCTCTGGTAAGTGCACTCGTGTTGATCATATTAGCCTAATTTTAAATTATTTCTCTTCCCCAGTCCAGAGCCTTCAAAATCCATTTGTACATATATTTACCACATTTTGTTGACATAAATTTGAAAAATCTTTTAATTATTTTAGTGGAAAGGTCTTCTAATGAATTTGACCTGTATGACCCTGAGGTATGTTGGGTTCTGATTCTGGTTATGAGTATAGAGACAAGGTAATCAATGGGATGGCAAATAAGGACACCTGGCTTCCCTTTGCCAGATAACTCCCTGAGGAGACATCTTTACAAAGTGTTAAAATAAGAGATTCAACCCCATTAGACAGGAGGCAGGTGCTATAGTGACTGGTTATTTTCAGTGGGAGGTTGGACTTGTTTCAGGATCAGACAACTTCTGACATGGCTCCCAGGGAGCTCTGCCTCCTATGCTCATGTTGTATATAGTTCCTTCTCATTGAGCGTAGGTAGGACCTAGTAACTTATTTCTAAGGAGAAAAACATGGCAAAAGTGATCAACTGTCGTTTCTAAGATTAGATTATAAAATTCTGGCTTCTGTCTTGCTGACATTCTCTCTGGCTCTTCTTGTGTGCTTGTCCTTATGGGAAGCTCATCTAGCAAGGAACTGAGGACAACCTCTGGCCAATATCCGGTAAATTACTGAGCTCCTCAGCCCAATAGCTCTGGAGGAATCGAGTCCTAACAACAACCATGCGAGTGAGTCTGGATGCAGAGCTTTCCCTTAGTTGAGTCTTCATGTGAGGTGACTCGTGAAGCAGAAGACTTGGGTAAAGCGTGCTCAGATTCCTGACATATGGAAACGTTGAGATAATAAATGTTAAGCTGGTAAGTTTGGGGTAACTTGTTATGCAGCAATGAATAGCCAGTATGCCTAAGGTCTATTTCCTTCTTATTCTTCAGCAACAAATTCGATTTCATTTGGGATAATAATGTGCCCAGCTGAAATCCTGTGATGCTAAATTCAGACAAAAAGTCAGCAGAAGTGTTACATGAAACTTACAGGAATCTTCCTTTTAGGGAGAGGTCTCAATGAGAAATGCAGCTTTTACTTTCATTCCTCCTCACTCTTGCTGCCCTGTAAATGTGGGCATGATGGCTGGAACATAGAACATAAAGTGACCTTGAGGACAGAAGCCACACTCAGCAAAACAGAAAGAAGGAAGGAATACGAGTCCCTGCCCGTGGAGCAACCACACCAGCACTGGACTCATTGCTCACAGACTTACGTTAGGTGAAGACAAATCAATCTGTTACGCTGCTTGCATGACTATTTTGGATTTTCCATTATATGTACCCAACCGAGCCCTAACTCATAGAGGGATCAGAGCTCTCTTAGTCATCCAAATCCTCCCATTTATTTATCACTATCTCAGAATGTCCCTCTTCCAAATAGTGCTCTAACGTCACAAAGGAGAAATCTTTTATTTTTTTAAGGAAAGCTATAGGCAAGAATGAAGAAGGCAGACAGGAAGAGCGAGGCTGAAAAGCAATTTATTTTTATTTACTTGTTCACATTGATTGTTCCCCGTGATCCTGGGTCTTGAACCCGGGACTTTGGAATATTTATGGGACTTCTCCCGGGCTGCACTAGACTGCTAGGTCACCAGGGCACACCTGAAAACTTTTTTTTTGACAGTCATAGCAAGTTTATTAGGAGAAGCACAGAGAGACAATATAGATCTTACTCCACGGGCAGCAGAACTACAAATATTATAAGCTAAGGGAGGGTCTTATATACCTTGGGGCTGGGCTCTCACTGTTGCTATAGGCAAATAAGGAAATGTCTTTTTTGCAAGCCCATCCCCAGCATGCCTGGGGTTTGGGTGGTACTAGCCCACTTGGTGGTGCTGGTTTATCTGCAGACACTAGTTTATTTGGGTGGTACTGAGCAACTGAGAAAATTTTGAGCTTGATTTTTTACACTTTCCTTTGGTTTTTCCAGCTGTCCGTCCTTACATTTCTCATTCCCTTCATTCTGATCTCTGTTCCCCAAGGCTGTGATTTCAATGGATACTTCTAGGTGACCACTAGTAATGAACTGATGAACTGTTCTGCCAGTGAATATCACTCCATCTCTGGATTTTCACTGCCTTCAATTCCAGCAGATCTGTGATTACAGTCATTCCCAGATTCCACTCATTTCTCTGAGAGTCTGTCCGCAACCAGTCTCATACCAATATTTGTGTTTGTTAGACATTGGTTACAAACAATTGGCACCCTCTTAAGAAAATGTAATTGTATTAAATATATTAAATAAATAAAGATATTAGATATCTCAGAGATTACTGGGATGACTGGAGAACCAGATACAGAACCACAAAACTAGAAACCATGCCCTAAATTAAGCTGCATTATTGTCTCCACATGGCCAGCACTGCCACCACTGCCCCTTGAAAGCTGACCTGGTTGTCACTAAAACCTCAGTGCTGCCAAGAATAAGGTCGCTAGGGTCCCTGTTACCCCTAGAACTAAATCTTATTGCAACCCATTGTCCCTGAAGAAAATCCCTTTTTTTTTTTTTTTTAAAGGAAAGGCGCAGGCAGGCATGAAGGTGGGCGGGCAGGCAGGCAGGAAGAGAGAGGAGGAAGAAGCACTTTATTTTTATTTGGTTGTTCATACTGGTTGTTCTTCCCCAACGCAAGACATGAACCTGGGTCCTTGGGATGCATGTGGCCTGTGCTTCTGCCAGAGGCAGTTGACCAAACCACTACTCCACTTCAGGCATGCCTGAAGAAGCCCTTTTAATTATTTTTTCACTTAGTTGTTCATTTGCTTGCTCCCCTGACTTCAGGGTGTGTGTGAACTGTCTCAGCTGCAGCAGCTCACTCGGGCACTGTTGCACCAGCGTGTGCCGGCTGAAGACAACTCTCAGGCCCTGAATCCTCACTTCCATAGTCACAGATTCCTTAGCTGCTTGCTTTGTGATCAGCATACGTGACTGGCTGAGCCTCAGGTGAAATGTCTGCAGCCTGGTTGTGGGGAAAGTTCAGAAACAAGCATCTGTCATAGATGAGGTGGGGAATTGCCCTAACTTAGAAAGTGACTTCAGATTCCAGATGCCAAGAAATAATAATATCAGCTCTTTCCTGCGTTCAGGTCAGGGCGCCACCAGGGACTGAAGTGCCACCAGGGATCTAATTCCCCTGGATCTTCCCAGGTACCCCATTTCACCTGTTTGTCACCATGTCCTAATCTATGCGTTCACTTTAGCATGTGGCAAAGAACTTGCCTATGGCCGGTGTGCACAGGGCACCTTCCTAAAGGCAGCCTCAGACTGCTGACCACAGGTGGAGGCTCCTTCCCAGAGTTCTGTTGTCCTGCTGTTTCTCACCTGCACAGTCTCCGCCCACCCTCCTGCCATTTATAAAAGACGGGTTAGATGTACTCAATGAATGAAATTAAAAATGTTAACAATTGGCAAAAAAAGAAAACTAGTGATGAGTTGTTATAACCCTTAGGTGATGCTCACAGGATGAAGAAGTTTGAGCGTCTCTGATGCTTGCCCCCTCCTGAAGCACCTTTCTGGGTCTATAGTCCCAAATGTAGATCGTATGCACCAATGCTTTACCATTTTTATCCTGAATCCTCAGATGTTTCCGCCCCAGGTCAAGGGGGCAGGTCATGGTCAAGTTCTGAGCAATATGCATTGTTTCTCAGCTACTTCTTGATCGCCTAACAAAGACATCTCATTTCCAGGCTCAGAAAGCCTCACCGCATCCCACCCTGCTTCAGCAGGGTGAGTTTCATCATTTAGAGCCGGCCAGTGGCATCACGACATTTCCTGTGCCACTTCACTGGAATCCCTTTGTTTGAAAGTGACAGAAATCCAACTTGAAGTAGATTAAGCATACAGGAGAATATATTGGGTAATAAAATCCAATAAAAGGTTGAACAAATAATTTGCAGGAGGGATGTCTCAAGAATAACTGGAACTAGACTTTGAAGTTCTGACAATGAGTCTTTATATCTCTTGCCTCTGTTCTCTTCATGGTGGGGGTCGTGGCTGCAAACATTTCCTGAGCTTTCTATTGATAGCTTTCACCATTCAAGAGAGGATGATCTGGCACGCCCTTTGGCAGCAGTGGTTAAGTTCGCCGCATCTGGCAGAGCACAGTCCACATACATCCCAGGAACCTGGGTGGCTTCCTCAGGCCACGATGGGAACAACCCAGAAATGCAACTAAAATAAAAATGAATGAAAAGCATTTCTTCCTCTCTTCTGCTGCTTGCCTGCTCACCGTCATTCCTGCCTGCCCCTTTCCTTTAAGAGAGAGAGCGAGAGAATGATTTGTTTCTTAATTCAACTAAGATTAAATGGTGGGAAAGGACTTATTAACCCATCTCTGGACAGGTGACCACACTGGGATGAATTATGGCTGAGAGTGGGATTACATAAGAACAGTGGTTCCCTGGGTGGCCATGTAGCTAGAGGAGATAATTCCCAAGAGAAAGGAGTTGTGCTGGACTGACCACACCGTAGATATCCAATATGGTCACCCTTGAGCCTCAATCTCCTTATCTGCAAAAAATAAGGAGTCAGACTCTACGACTCTGTGGGGTCCTGATATCTTCTGAAATCTTTTTTTTTTTTCTTGAAACATTTGTTTTGAAAGGAATGGTGCAAGCAGGAATGAAGGCAAGCAGGCAGCCAGGAAGAGAGAGAGGGAAGAAGCATTTTATTTTATTTTTATTTAGATGTTCACACTTGTTATTTCCACCCAAACCTGGGACCAAACCCAGGGGGTGGGGGGTGGCCTGCTCTCCTTCGGAGGTGATTGACTCAACTGCTATGTCATCAGGGCAAACCATCTTTTTTTTTTTTTTCTTTTAAAAGAAGAATGAAGAAAAGGAGAGGAGGAAGACTCATTTAAGGAAGGGATGAAGAGGAGGAAGAAAGGAAGAAACATCTTTATGTAATTGAACACAGGTCCTTGGGCTTTATATGGTTTGCACACCAGTGTTTCAACCCCCTAAGCCCCAAGGGTTCACCCCCATTTTCTGCAATCTTGAGGGTAGAGGTGTTGCTGTGATGCAAAGACAGGAATCTGTGTTCAGATTACATGTCCGGGGATCAGAGGAGCCGGGCCAGAGCGTGGTCAGGGTCTGTCAGTCACACAGTTTGATCAGTGATGAGAGGGAGAAACAGTAGTAGTGGTGGTGATAATTTATTTAACGTTTACTCTGTGCCAGGCACTATGAAACCACTTTCTGTACTTGAGCTCATCTAGCCATTAAATAAACCAGTTTACAGATGAGCAAACTGAAGTATCAAGAGGTTGAGTAACTCAGGCTAAGTCATGCAGCTCCTAAGAAGCAGTGTCAGGTTGGAACCCAGCGTCTGCACCAGCATCTGCCCTCACTCATGGGCGTGAAGACACTGGTGCTCAGCAATGAGGCATCACAGCCAGTTGCCGTGACTGCTTCATGCCAGGGTCACTTTAGTTCTCATGGGAGTACACGTATTTGGGGGAAGGTCAGGATGAGTTCCCCACATCAGGTCTCAATCATCAGCTTCTCTGATGTGAGGTCTTTGCATTATTCACCCCATTCTGCTTCTCTCTGTTTTTTTAAGGAAGTCCTCTTGTTTGCCTCCATCACACACACACACACACACACACACACACACACACACACACACACACACAGTCACCCACCCATGCACACACCAGCTCAGCCTGCTCTCCAAAGTGCCCCCACCTCCACCATCTGAAAGACCAGCACCTTCTATCTGGTGGACAGGGATTCGAAGCATTTGGGGAGGTGTGTCTATCTTCCGTGGCAAACAGCAGATGCCAATGGCTGCCTACAGAGAGAGAAACCAACTCCATAGGCCCGAGTCACGGGAAGGTCAACTCCTGCCCAGGGAATTCCTGTACAAGCGACACTGAGGCTTCTTCTCACCACTGTCATTTGTTTGCCTGTAAAGGTATCAAACATTTACAGATTGTTTTGGTTAGAACTCTTGGTTGTGTCAGAAGCCCAAGTTAAAAATCATTTCGCTAGAAACAGGAATTTATTGGGCTTAATGCCTGAACCATCGAAATGACAGGGATGAGTCATGGTCTCTGAGACAACTGGAACCAGAGCCTTAAGTAATATCAGGCGTCTTTGCTCCCCATTCCTATCCCAACAGGCAAACTTCAGTTTTTCTGTCACTTGGGCTTTGTCTCTGGTGAAAGGATATGGCCACCTGAGATGAGGAAGGATTTTCTTCCCAGCAGAAGGTTGGCCTGGAGTGAAGAAGATTCCTGTCTGGGCATGAGGGAATAAAGAGGGAGTTTGACCCCTTTTCAGAGAGTGGGGAATGGGAGTAGGGGGCAGTGGGAATTCCTAAGAAATAAGGGCAGGATTCCCCAACACAAAGATGTCAGGTGAGTCTTCATTCATTCCTTCATTCGACAGATGTGGGGAGACCTGTGAGCGCGGAGCTAGGAGCTACAGTCCAGACAGTGCATTTAATCCACACACATCCCAAGGACCTGTGTTCGTGGGCCCAGGTGGTGGGGTGGAGGTGGGTAACAATCAAAGTGAACGACTAAATTAAATAAATACTCCTTCCTCCTCTGTCTTCCTGCTTACCTGCTCGCCTTCATTTCTGCCCACACCTTTCCTTTAAAAAAGAAAAAGAAAAGGTAGTATGTGAGAACTTCAAAGAAGCAAAGACGAAGGGGAAGCAGATCGGAGCACCCACTGTCAAAGAGGCCATTGTCTCAGCCAGAGTAAGGGACTGGATTTGACCCTAAGAGAAAAGGAGAGCCCTGGGAGGTCTAAGGGGAGTGGGAGCACTGATTTCCCACATCTGAGATCCCGTGTGCTTCCTGTAGAGGGCATCTCATGGGGAAAGGTGCATCTCACACACCTGTGGGGAGGATTTTTGAAGCAGTTTTTTGTTTGTTTGTATGTTGTTTGTTTGTTTTTAATTGAGGAGAGATGCGGGAAGGAATAAAGGTGAGAAGGCAGGCAGGAACAGAGAGGAGGAAGGAACATGATGGTTGTTACACACACACACACCTGGGACTCAAGCCCAGGGGTATGTGGGCTGCACGCCATTGGAGGTGATTGGCTGAAGCAGTTTTGTTGTCAGATTTAGGCACTTGGACCTAAACCAGTAATTTGAGAAAACACCTCAAAGAAACCCCCTAGCACGGAGTACAGAAGTTGGGGGTAGATAGTTCTTATACAAAGCAAAGAATGGGTGATCCTGACGGTGTGTGTCCTCCCCACCATGCTGGTAAATTTGAGAGAGCATCTCTCTCTGTCTCTCTCTCTCTGATACACACACACACACACACACACACACACACACACACACACACATGCACACGCACACATACACGAGTGCACACCCACCAAGAATTCTGACTGGGTCTTGGACTCCCCTGTCTGCAGAACCTGCAAAGAGATGGGAGGTGGGTGGCAGAAGCTGCCCATTCCACCTTAGTGAGCTGCAGGGACAGAAGAGTGTTCTGTTATGCTGAGGATGCAGTGAGTGTCTGGTTGTCCCACAGTGGGGAGGGCCGTTTCTGTGGGGGTCCATACTGAGTCCAAGTGGTTTTCCTGGAAGAGAAAAGGGGCTCTGGAGGAGGGGATGGGAAGGGGTCACTCAGCTATTCCCTGTCCTGATAGTCAAACACTGAAGGAGTCACACCCAATTAGGTAGTGGGGAAGACTGAGCTGGGAAGACTGGGGGAGGGGAAAAGCAGGCTAGGTCTGAAGGAGCAGGGCAGGGTCATGTGGCCTTCAGGACAAGTCAGGACTGAGGGACCTGCCTCCAGGACATCCCTTTCCAAGCCTGGGGCAGCCTCCACCACAATCCTTCTCACTGGGCAATCCAATTCTGAGGAGCTCAGCTTTCCAAAGGCTCTCTCTCCCTCTCCTTCAGCCTCTGTGCCTCAGCTGTGTCTGTCCATTTTCTCTCTGAAACTGTCCCTCCGTCTGTGTCCCCATTTGTGTCATCTCTCTTCTGATCTCCATCACAATCCTAGTTTCCATTCACCTCTCACTCGTGTGCCTCTGTCTCCATGCCTGTCTCACCTTCTCCATCCCCCTCTCTCATCCTCTCTGCCTCTGCCTTGTCCCCATGTCAATCCCTGCTTTCCTCTGTGCTTGTTCCACCCTGGTACACCTCTACTCTGCCTCCGGAAGCCCTGTCTGGTCTATCACTCTCACCGTCCATTTCTCATCCTTGTCTCCCTTGTATGTACCTGTATCTTGTCCCTTTCTCCATCACTGTTTCTGTTCTCTTCTCTCCCTGTCTCCTTCTCTGTCTCCTCTTTACATCCTATCCCCATCCCAGCCTCCGTTTCTTCCTCCTCCTTGTCTCAGTCCCCACTCCTGGGCAGTCTCCACGGTCCCCGCAGGGTTGGGACCTGACTGGGGGCGGGGCCGAGGGGCTGGATGGGAATAACTCGGTTATCAGAGCGAATTGAATTAACTTCTTCACACGAGCGCCGCCAGGCCTGTCTGCCCTCCCTTCTGCGGGGCCGCAGGTGGAGAGGCCGGGGAAAGGGGTCGGGACCCTCCGGCCTAGCGCGATGCGTAAAGACCGAAGGTCTGGTCTGGATTGGGGCAGGATGGGCTTCAAAGGATGGAACCCTGAGCAGCCCCGCCCTGCACCTCCGGAGTACTAAGAGGAAGGCGGGGACCCTTGGGGTGGGGGTCGGGGGTAGCTAGGGGCGGGGTGTGGGCCACCCAGGCCCCGCCCCACGGAGCTCGCCCCGCCCCGCCCCCTCCGCGGGGTTCTGCACGTTAAAAGGCGCGCGGGCCAGACGGGACTGCACTAGCGTTGCACCCGGGCCGAGCGCAGCCGCGACGGGGCGGGCGGACTCTTGGGCGCTCACAGCCGGCCTCGGGTCCTCGGTGCTTGGCGCCCGAACCCCAATCCCAACCCCCACCTGGCCTGGAACCCCGACCTCGACCCGGCCGGGCCCGGCCCCCGCCACCGCCCCCCGGGCCGATGGACTACTCCTACCTCAATTCGTACGACTCGTGCGTGGCGGCCATGGAGGCGTCCGCCTACGGCGACTTCGGCGCCTGCAGCCAGCCGGGCGGCTTCCAATACAGCCCCCTGAGGCCCGCCTTTCCCGCGGCGGGGCCGCCCTGCCCCGCGCTCGGCTCCTCCAACTGCGCGCTTGGCGCCCTACGAGATCACCAACCCGCGCCCTACTCGGCAGGTGAGCCCAGCCCTGGCCCAACCCATCTTCACATCCTGCAGATCCCTAACCCCTTGCCCTATTCTGCAAGTGATTGCGTCTTCCGTGGTGGTCACTATCTTTGCTCTGGCTGGACCTTCCAACACCCCACGGAACACCCAGCCCTCTCTGTAAGACGGGGTTCCCTTAGGCAGAGTTGAGCCCCACCCTCTCATCCTTCCTGTTCCTCTTTCCTGCTGCCATATCCCTATCCTGTGCCCTTCACGACAAGAAAATAGGTCGGTCCAGGATCATAACCAGGCCCTCCTGTTCCCACCTGCAAAGCCTGACCACTAAACTCCTCCATCCCGATGATTGGAAGATGCTCTCTGCTCAGTCCAATCACACCCCCATCCTTATGCTCATCCAACTTCATGTCATGCTCCCAGCAAGGACCCCTGTGGCAACTGAGCTACCCAGATAGGATCTTCTAGAACCTCAGCACAATCAGGGCCCTCCTGACCTGTTATAGACCCATCCCGCCTGCACCGAAATCCTCTTGCATCACTGAAACCCCTTCCGTGGCGGGAAGAAAATGATGCCCAGCCGATTCACCATTCCCCCTCGAGATGCTCCCAGCTAGTGTCCTGCAGAATGCAGAGGACCTCTAGGAACCCTGACCCAAGTCCCCATCTGAACCTTCAACCTTCTGGAGCTTCTCAGCCATTTCCATTCCTCCCACTAAAATCTGCTGAGATTAAAACCAGCCGGCCCCACCTTATCTTCTTCCATCTGGGAGACCACTAAGACCCAAGAAGAAGGCTGGGGCCTGAGGGTAGGGGTGGAGGAGGGATGGTGAGATGGGAACCAGGATTTGGAGAAATAAGGAGGGAAACAGAGGCAGAAACTTGAAGATTGGGAACTCTGGGTCAGATGGGGATTGGGAAGATGGAGACAGGAGATGAGCCGCAGATACATGGAATTCTGAGATGGGAGATGGACATAGGTATAGAGAGATGTGAGAAGAGATGGGAGGATTAAGGACCCTCAGAGAAATGGGTACCCAGGGTTGGAGAGATGGAGATAAGAATCAGGTGATGGGGACAGGAATTATGGGAGATGGGAACCAAGAAAGAGTAGAAACAGATGAGGAAGCTGAAGACAGGAATGGAGTGTTGGAGACAATGATTAGGGGAGATGGTGAACTAGGTGGACAGGAAAAAATGAAGATAATTAGGAACCCCAGAGAATATGAAGACCTAAACAGGGTTTGGAGATAGGGATGGGTCAGAAACACTGTCTGTGGGGCAAGGGCAACTGGGGTGAGAAAAGAGTGAGGGAGAAGGGGAGGGTGATCTTGGGGGAGTTGGGACACAGAGGTGCCTGGGGAGGAGGCAAGAGAAGATGGAGGAACCTGGGAGGGGAAGAAATAAGGGCCCTTCTCAATGTGCACACAGCAAAGAGTGATCCGGAAGGAGAAAGTGGAAGAGAAATGCCGGTAGGGTGGAGGGGGAAGAGGACAGGGGGACGCTTGGAGGAGAATGAGGACCTAAGATGTGAGAGGAAATGAGACCTGGAAGGCGGTGGAATAGAGAGGGCCAAATCCATAAATGGCAATGAGCCCGTGGCAGGGCGGAAAGCAGCGCCAGGCAGGGGAGTCCAGTGAGGTCCAGCACTGGTTTCTGGTTACTGGGAAGGCTCACAATGCTGATGAGACCTGACTGACAGCTAAGGTTAGGGTGGACAGAGTAGGACCTAAGTCAAGCTGGGAGACTGCCAGGAGAGACACCAAGAGGAGGGGACCGCAGAGAGGTAGACTGGCGGGGACAAGGCAGACAGCTGCCACATGTCGCAGTCTTGACCCGAGTATCCGATTCTGGTTCCCTCGCTCTTCTCTTGGGCCCCAGGTCTGCGCCCTGGCTGCCTACGCCCCTGCTGCTCCACACCCACCACCCACCCGGCGAGCAAGCGATAGGGAAGACGTTGGAGTGGAGAATGAGAAAACGAAGGGCCAGGCAGGGAAGGGGATAGGGGATCCATCCTCTCAGGAGCAGGACACAACAAGCTGAGCTCAGCCCCTGACGCCCCCACCTTCGTTACTCCCCTCTCACACTCGCCGCAGTGCCCTACAAGTTCTTCCCAGAGCCGTCGGGCCTGCACGAGAAGCGCAAGCAGCGGCGCATCCGCACTACGTTCACCAGCGCGCAGCTCAAGGAGCTGGAGCGGGTCTTCGCGGAGACCCACTACCCCGACATTTACACACGCGAGGAGCTAGCGCTCAAGATCGACCTCACTGAGGCTCGGGTGCAGGTGAGTGTTTGTGCGTGTGTGCGGGAGTGTGCGCGCGGGCGGGGACGGGGGCGGAATGTGAATGCCCGAGATCTGGGGGGCCGCGAGGTCCAGGGCCCTCACTCTCGGCGGGCAACTGCAGCCTGGAGGGAGAGAGCTAGGGTGAGGGCTCCACACCCAGTCCAGAGGTGGTCGCGCAAGAGTGGGCAGCGGGAGAGGGGCGGGCGGGCCAGGGCCGACCTGAGGCCCCCCCCAGGGAGAACTGCGCTGTTCAGACTCACATTTCCCCTTAGTCTCTCTGTTAAGACCCGTCTTAGGGCGAGGTTTGAGAACCCAAGACCCAGGCTGAGTGGGTTCACAGGGAGCCCCAAGCGATCTCGGGGCCCAGCCAGGCAGAGATGTGGGAGGCAGTGGGCGCTTCCAGGTCCCCTCCCCAGCTCCGCAGCGGTGCAACCCCGGAGCCTAGTCAGAGCTGGTTTATCTATCTTACGGACTCTGCGAGTACGTTTGCTCAGCTGGTCCGCTTACTGGAGACCCTGGACAAAAGATTTCAACCTAGTGCTCTAACCCGTCTCCACCGCACTGGGACACCCCAGGCGGGAACTCCTGGAGTTTTTTGTAGGAGGGAAGTGGGGGGCAGGGTCAGGATTTGGGTTGAGGAAAGCTAGGCCGAGTGCCCTGCAGGAGACCAAGAGCGCTTGGAGGCGGCGGGGTGAGTGGATCCCAAGGGGAAGGCCATAAGGACTCGGAGGAAGGGGCTAATGGAGGAGAGAAGGAAGCGGAGAAACGAGGGCAACCAGCCGAGTGGTCGAGGGCCAAGGGGCCAACGCTTGAAAGACTGGTAATAATCCCGAGCCGGCCCGTTAGGTTCCGATGTCTCGCCCGCGCTTTTCCGCCCTGGGCTGACCCGACCCTGTGCCCGCAGGTCTGGTTCCAGAACCGCCGGGCCAAGTTCCGCAAACAGGAGCGCGCGGCCAGTGCCAAGGGCGCCGCGGGGGCGGCAGGCGCCAAAAAGGGCGAGGCGCGCTGCTCGTCAGAGGACGACGACTCCAAGGAGTCCACGTGCAGCCCCACGCCGGACAGCACCGCATCGCTGCCGCCGCCTCCTGCGCCAGGCCTGGCCAGTCCGCGCCTGAGCCCCAGCCCCCTGCCCGCCGCCCTGGGCTCTGGGCCCGGACCCGGACCACAGCCTCTCAAGGGCCCGTTGTGGGCCGGCGTGGCTGGTGGTGGGGGTGGTGGGCCCGGCGCGGGCGCGGCCGAGCTGCTTAAGGCCTGGCAGCCGGCGGAACCCGGACCCGGACCCTTCTCCGGGGTTCTGTCCTCTTTCCACCGGAAACCGGGCCCCGCCCTGAAGACCAATCTCTTCTAGCCGCGGGACTCTGGAGGCACTCGGCCTGTCGCCAGAGACGTCCCTCCCCATCCCGGTGGTCGTCTGCCTGGAACTCTCCATCCTCCTGACCCCTAGGTGTGCCCTCCCCAGTTTTGGAGACCAAATCAGGGTCACTCTTGTTCTCACCCAACCCCATTCAGCGAAGTGGGGGTACTTTTTCACTGGGACCCGTCCAGGATTGCGCAGAGCCCCTTATAGCTTTAAAGCGCTTTCACTGGAGCCGGGATCACACTGCAACAGTGCTCGACATGAGGACCCCCAAGGAGGAACAGCTGGAGGATCTTGTTGGGGTCACTCCTCACCTTGGTGATCAACTCGCTGCCTACTTCCCTTGGACCCAACCACACTCACCCCTCCCATGCAAAGATAGGTCGTCGCTGGGACGACGAGTGTCTGACGGGCCCCACCGCTGATTTGCCCCTCGCGGTCTCCGCCCATCCCCAGCCGGTCTGGCGCAGAGCGCAGTGGGCCCGTTGCAGTGGCAGGCTGCCAGGGCGCCGGGACATTGGGGCTCCCTCTTTACTGAGTTTGTTTCCTTTGAAAAACTTGTAATTTATTGAGTTTGCTCAATCCAAATAAAACTTAATTTATTGAAGACAACACGCTGGCAACCCTTCTGAGTACCCGGGATGGGGACAGGCTGCCCGCAAGAGCCAGGTCCCCTTGCGACCAGCGAGGAACCGCAGTTTCCACGCATCCCCAGTGCAGGGCGGTCCTAGACCAGGAGACAGAGCTAAGCAAAAGAGCCAGGTTCATCTCCCCTCCGACAACCGGCCTCAATAATATTAAAAGTACCCACCCTCCTTAAACCCACACAGAAAATCTTAAATAAACCCTAGCCCGGTCCTCGGGCTATTCCTTCATTTCCGGACAGACACCCCCGCAGAGGGGGTTGGGGAAAAAGTCCTAGCCGAGCAGCTCCAGCTGGTTGGAGGGAGGATGAAACTGGTAGCCCAGACGTACCCAAGTAGACCTCACGGGCACCCCGGGGCTGGGAGAGGGGTCCAGAAAGGGAGGACAGCACCAGAACAACCAGAGTCCTTGGAAAGGCAACTGACCTCCGGAGCCCTGGGTCTAGATTAGGGGCAAGACGTCCTAATTTAGGGCATTCCAAGTTGACTGGGAAATGAGAAAGGCAGATCCCCAATAAATAGGGGGAGGTACTGCCCCTCCCTTCAAAACTTTTCAACAGCAGGGATGTTAAGACGCGGCCTTCGCAGGGGGGGAGGGGCGCTGTATCCGTAGCTTCGCTGTCCGGCCGCGATCACTTGCTGAGCTGCAGGGTGTCCAGAAGGAGGCGCTTGTGAGCTGGATCCTGCACCCCAGCCTCCTCCAGGTCCTCCTCGGTGATATCGCTGCAGGGGGAAGAGGCTGCGGGGTGAGCTGGGTGTCCCGGGGCCAGTAACTTCGCCTCCCAGAGCCAGAGCCACCCCGACCGCCTCCAGCCCCGCCCCCACCTGAGAAACTCCAGGTCGTCCCAGCCATTGTGCACCAGGCCCTCCTCATAGCGCTCCAAGCCGATGGCCCGCAGCCAGGCGCCCATGCCCGCCTCGCCCAGCCCGCTGGCCCGCCCGCCCTGCGGGCATGGAGCCTGAGGGAATAGGGCATGTCAGGGGAGGCAGTGAGGATGCTCCCCTACACACAGAAGCACCTGCAGACAGCCACATTCTACCACATGCTCGAGGGTTGGGGAGGCAAGGAAAGGGCCTGATGTGCAGCCGCGCCCCCTCCCCTACTTTGCCCAGCACTGAACTCAGGGCAGAGGGGACACTGCTGAATGGAGTAAAACGGACACAACAGGCCATGGGCAAGCACACATTTAGGACACACAGACTGCCATGCCTGGTCCACACACCTCCTCTGCCAGGTCCTCCTGGATGCTTTCTCGGATGCGAGGTGGAGGGAAGCTGAGAGGCCGGCCATAGTCTGAGGGCAGTCCCCGGGGTGGCTGCAGCTCCAGGGGGCCTGGCAGGAGCACTGAGCGGCCAGGCCCAGCAGGAGCATAGTCCACCTCACTCAGTGTCTTGGCCATCTGCAGCACGGAGCAGGAGCGATCGTCCCCACTGGCAACTTCCCCCAGGAAAGTGCTGGTGGGCGAGGGGCCTGGGGGCAGTGGGGGTCTTGGATGTACCTTAGGAGGTGGTGGGCCACGGGCCTCACCCCCACTACGACCCCGGACCACTGGCCCTGGCAAAGGATCCAGACTAGGGGGCAAAAAAATGGCCAAATCTGGCAGTGGTGGGGGTGGGAAGTCTGGAGGGGGCAGGGTGCCCCCAGACTCCTCATCTGATGAGCTCCCCTCTCCCACTCGGGGGGGCCGGTGGCGCCCAAGCTGTGGAGCAGGCACTGTGATGGCCACTTTGTTCTTGGTGGCCGGTGGAACAGGGGCCCTTGCAGGCGAGGGTGGCTCCGGGGGCAGCAGCTGGTGTGGGACCCCTTCAAGGACGTAGTAGGCAGGGTTATTGAAGCTGTTCTTGGGTGGGGGGGCTGCCACCCCTTCTGGCTCTGGAGCCCCCTCTGGCTTCAACCTGGGTTTGGGAGCAGGATAACTCATCAGGACCAGAAAGCCAAGGTGAAGGCAGTTAGTGGAGGAATCGGGCCACAGTCAGGAGACTGGGCCCCTGGCCTTAGCCTTGCACGTAACCTTGAGCATGTCACTCTCCCTGTCTGGGGGTAGTAGAGTGGATAACCTCTAAACTTCCTGTCTCACTCTGCTAAGATTCTCAGATTTTTTATGGCTTTGAAATGGATCTCTGAGCATAAATGGGTGAAAGCAGGTGCTGGACTGCAGGGCGATAAAGGTCTTTCCTGAGAATGAACAGCCAGATTTGGAAAGCCTCTGGAGCCATCTGAGGTTGATTTACTGAGGAATCTTACTCAGGGATTCAGGTTCATTTTAATCAAATGTGGGATAAAACCAAGGTGACTGATAACAGCTGAAGATGAATGACAAAGTACCAAACTCCTCCTAGTTATTATGTCAGTTCAAATGACCCCTGGATTAAAAAGCAATTGGAGAACAAGCTTCACTTTCCCAAACTATGACCCACAGAGTGCTAGTTCCTAGGGTGGTGTTACTGTGTGGAAAAGACATTTCCTGGCCTATTAAGTTTGGGAAACGATATTAACAGAGTTGAAAAAGATTTCCTTCCTCTCCACACGCTCAGAGCTTTTGCTAATTCTAATGTGCACTGGGAATCTCTTAAAAGAATCTAGCACTGGGGATATCTAAGATAACAATCTAGCAGAAACCATCTCTGACATATTTGACCACAAACCCGCTTCCAGAGAGGCATCTTGGAGGAGTGTTCCGCAAAACGCACCTAGGGAAAATCTGCTGAGGTGCCTGCCGTCTCCAGACAGAAGCGCTTGAGCTAAGTCTGTTTACAGTGGGAGCTATTGCAAAAACAATTTCTTAATTCCACTTTTTAAGGCAGAATTGAGAGGAAAGGCTGACTGTGCTCCCTTTGACTCAGAGGACCACACCTAAGGGAGGCCTGGTTGGCCAGAGAGGCCACGGGTGTGGGGCCCCAGTCCCTCCGGCCATCGGGTTGCATGATTCCTAGGCTGGTCCTGTGAGCCAAGCAGTGATGGAGAAAGAAGCGGGGTGAGAGTGCAGTTTCCTTCTCTCACCTGGGGGTTAAGGGCTCTTCCCGGGGAGCTGCTCGAGGTGGGGCAGGGGGCCTCCCAGTTGGTGGTGGTTTTTCTGGTTCTTCAAATAACTTGGACAGCGGGCAGGAGGCCTCTGTGGGAGCTGGCTTGCGGCTCCCTGACCTGCCAGGGGTGCGCAGGGGAGGAGACGTGAAGTAGGCGCAGATCAAAAGTCCTGACACACTCCCTCTGGTGACACATTTCAAGCTCACCTGGGATCCTGGCTGCCTCGGGACACAGAGGGGGCTTTGTTCTTTGTTCCTGCCTCATCCTTATCAATGCTGATCCACTCTGGGGGAGGAAGCGACAGGAAACTCAAAGGTCCCAGATCCCACTGACACCCACTGTGATATGCCAACCCCTTCCCAGCTACTCCTCAGGGCAGTCCCACTCCCAGACATGGCAGCAGAAATCCCAGGTTTCCAGTATGCCCTCCCTGAACGGCCATCCTCCCTTCCTAGACCTCCCCACACCACTCCTCTCAAGCCCCAAGCCCCTCCTAGTGAAGCCCCCACCGTAGAGTCGCTCACGGGTGCCCAGGCGCTCTGTGGGCACCCGCACCTTCATGGAGCCTCGGATGTTGCCGGTTTCCTCCCCGCGGTGGGACAGGAAGGTCAGGAACTGCTGGGCTGTGCTGCCGATCATGGACTTAAGTGCCACCACACACTCCCCTGAAGATGGGGTAGACCAGCCAGTTGCCAAACCTTTCGAGGATCCTGCCTGGCTCCCTGGACCCCTTGGTACCTCTCAGCCCTCACCATAGGATTCGTAGCCATCCATGGACTTGACTGTGAGCAGGAGGTGCTGGTCCTGCAGATACTCGATGTCAGCCAGAATGGGCTTGAGCTGGGGGCAGAAGGGCCCGGTGAGGAGCAAAGCCGCAGCCACCCCTCCTGCTTGACACCACTCACCTGCCTACCCTCGGCTCCTCCGTCCTCACTCACATGCAGCTCATAAGAAAAGATCCCCAATCCTTAATGCAGAAGGCACAGCCTTGCACAGGCCTTTCATCACTCTGAACATCATTCTCACTAATTACTTTTGTGCATCCCCAGTGGCCAACACAGCCCTTGACATTTAGCAAAAGCTCAAGAAGTATTTACTGAATGAATAAATGAACAAACTATAACTTGGCCCTACAATCCCTCCAAATAAAGCAAACACCCTTATCCTCATTCATGCCCATCCACGAACACACTAGCATGCACAAGACATGTAAACACACTCACATCAGCCCCACCCACCGTTCCAGGCTCCCCAGTGTGCTTGGCAACACCTTTGTGCCCTCACCCCTAAGCGCAGGCCCTGCCCATAGCCTCACCGTGGGCAGCTGGCGTGAAGACCACTGCACCTTGAGGAAGTTGATATTGTCACTGCTCTGGGCATCATTCTCAAAGCTCTTCTTATATTCTGGAGTGGAGGTGGGAGACATTCAACTGAGTGTCCCTTCTGGTTGCCCTTTCCCCTAAGGGACCTATTCTGGAAACATCCACTTCCCAGCCTCCTCGGCCCACACCCAGCCCTGGACCCCACCCGCCTCTGACCCTCCAGGCAGGTGGAGTAGAACTCAATGAAGAACTTGGTGCGGCTGGCTGTCTTCACAATGGCCTCGATGCTCTCAAACTCAATGTAGGCCTGGTCTGAAGTCTTTGAGAGCCCTGAGAAGCAAAGGGAGAAGAAAGGTAGACGGGGAGCTGAGAGGCAGGACAGGAGGGTGAACCAGGAACAGCACAGAGACCAAGACCTGGCGCAAGAGATCAGGGTTCTGTCAGAGCTACAAGGAAGGCCAGGAGGGACCTCCCCAATGTCAAGACCCCAAAGCCCAGACCCTAGACCAGGGCAAACAGACCACTATGGGATGAAAGAACGTTAAAGAGTGGGCTCGGGACCGGAGTTCCTGCAAGGATGGCCTGCTAGCATCCGCCACACCATCAGACACACTCGGGCACACACACACACTCTCATGCGGATGCACCTCTCACTGCTCATGGGCCTGATCCGGGTACACAGACGCCTGCACACATCACATCTTCAGAAATATTCCTGCACGTGTACACACCCAAATACACGCATACAGACACATACACACACTTGTTTCCAACCCACGCACATCGCCAGCCCACCAGCCAGATGTCTGCCATGCCCACAAGCACATCTCAATAGTCACCTTTCTTGGAAATGAACTGAGAAGTGACTCCAACCTCAAAAGCTCCAAACACGGGAGAGTGGTCACTGGTGACGATGTCATCAGTGCAACCTGGGGAGGGGGTGGATTGAAATGGGGGGGCCGGGTGAGGGGGGAACACTCTTGACTCTCCGCTCTCAGTTCTCAAAGCTGGAGCAGAAACAGTACAGTAACCACCCAGGATGCCCGTCACCCTGTCTGGGAGGCTCTGACCATAGGAATTGCAGATGATGTGGGTCTCAGGGTAGGATTTCCAGAGAATCCGATCACACCATGAAGGCACATTGGTCCGGACCTGGGGCAGAGGACGGCTGTGTGGTCAGGGCTGACGGGTGAGGGTGGCTCAGCACGAGTCCCACCCAGAGCCCCATGCCCTCCTCCCTCCTTAGAGCCTTACAACCGCCAGGATCACCCTTGAGGCCTCAGAGTTGCCATGGAAGCTGCAGTGGTAACTGCAAAGCCCCGACCCTTGACCTCGTGCTCACTCGAGGTCAGTGTAGCTCTGGGCATCTCCCAAGGCTCACCCTGTTCTTCTCACTCACCCCTGTTGGCTTCTGCTTGTGCCAGGCATACGTGTCCCGGGAACCCCGCTCATAGCGGTAGGTGGGTGGGAAGCAGATTTCCTCCTCACCTAGGAAGGCAGGGAACAAGCAGGGGTCAGAGCCCTGAACACCCAGGCAAACTGTCAGGCCCCTTGTCCCTGCGGACCCTCACTGGGGCCACACTCACTGAATCGAAGGAAGACCTTGTGCTTCTCTCGTTCCAAGCTGAGCTGGTCCACCCTGAGCAGAGGCTCAAACTCCTTCCTGCTGATGTAGTTCAGGATCTCCTAGGACAGGGACACAGGCTGGAAACTTCCCCTCTCGAGTCAGAGCCAGAAGTGACAGCCTACCTGCCCCCAGCCCAGCCTCCCCACCAGACACCTGCCAGGCCCTGCTCACACCTGGATGTCCATGTCCAGACGGTAGTTGAGGTCCCCAAACCAGAAGAGGTGAGTGAAACGCAGAGAGATGTCAAAGGCACTGAGCTGTCGGTCCCCCAGCGAGAGCAGCCGCAGGATGTCCAGGTAGTTATGATTCCGCCTGTGGCAGGGGGTCCCCGGGTCAGGAGTAAAGACAAGAGGTCCCGGGGGGGTCACAGCTGGGTTAGGGACCGTGGTCCCAGGGGAAAGAGGATGGAGCTGGGGGTAAAGTCAGACAGAGGGCTCTGAGCTGGAGTCAAGAAGGGGGTTTCTGGGGACAAGCCACAGGAGGGTCACAGACAGGGCTATGGGAGAGGGCACAGGTCTCCGTGAGTAAAGGATGAGGGTAAAAAGACTATTGGGAAGGCATCTCTCACCGGGCAGTCTTCTCGTTTCCAGAGGTGAGGTGGCAATTCACAAAGCCAAATGAGGTGCCATTAAACATAAAGGAGACGCCCACAGCCCCCTTATTTCCTGTCAGGGAAAGCCAGAGAGGAAGGCCTGAGTCACCTTGGAAGTCTCCCAACTCTCCCCTCTCCCCTTCAAAGCAGCAGTGAGAATATCCCAACCCTCCCCACAGAGGCTATGAAGCAGGTCGCTGAGCACACACCCACACTTTCCTGGGGGTCCACACAGGGCACATGAGGTCCATCTGGATGGCCTGAGTCTGTCCGCATGTGAAAAGTAGAATCCATCCTGGGGGAGCACTGGACGGTGAACTGGGAGACCTGTGCACTATGCCTGGCTCCACCACTTACTAGCTGTGTGACTTTTTACAGGTTACTAAACCACTCTGAGCTTTATCATCTATGAGATGGAAGTAATTATCCAGACCTTGTCTTCCCAGTAGGACTGGGAGTGATTTAGAATATGAACATGCAAGTTCAAAGTGCTCTCTCTATATGGGGAAGCTATGACTGCCCAAAAGGAAAGACCCTGGACTGGAGAGAAGCAGGAGACATGGACAAAGGGACCCTGCCCACCCCTGCTCACCCAGGGTGTTGGCGATGCCAGTCTTCACACTGGACGTACTGACATGGCTGATGCGGTTCTCATGCTCTGGTCTGACCAGCACAGCTACCTTGATGTTCCACAGTGACTGCATAGCGATCTGCATAGAGGGTGTGGGGTCACCCCTGCCCTGGCCTGGGGCCACTATCCACATCCCCCCAGCCTATACTATAGATTGTTCTGTCAGGTGATGGCTAGGATGACCCAGTCTCTTCTTCCAGAGGGGTCAGAGAGAAACAGCCCTCCTATAGCATGAGGACTCAGTTTAGATATGAGTGACATGTCCAGGGACTGAGGGAGAGCCAGTCCAGTGGTGTTCCCCAGTCACCCCTGAAGTCAAGCAGGATAGTCTGGGGTGCATGTGAAGAAAGGGATTGGGCAAGATAACCCCCTCACCGGTCGGTAATCCAGATCAGTGAGCTCCTTGAGGCCCCCACGTAGCAGGTCCAGCCACTCGCGGTCGCCCACAGAGTTCTCCTGGGTCCCAAAGACATAGATGTCATGGGGTATGGTCACTGTGACCTCGTCCAGGGTCTTCCCCAGACCCTTTGAGGTGAACCAAGATGTCACGTTTTTCGGAGGTGGCACGCTTCCTGGAGGTGGAGGGGATGGGGGCGGTCAGCCCCTGCCCTGGAGCCATTCCTCTCTCCCACCCTTGTTCCCGCCGGGCCTGACCCATGTTCCAGGTGCCTATGAAGACAGAGATCATGTCGGGCTCGTCTTGCTTGGAGTGCTTGTTCTTCATGAGCTGCAGCAGCTGGCAGAAGGCCTCCCGTTTCTAAGGGGACAGCAACCAGTCAGGGGCAGTTGGGAACCTAGGAATCCCTCCTTCTTCCACAGGATTACCCTGCTAGGTACCATGTACTGTGAGGGGAGGGTCAGGCCTGTCGGGTTCACCACTGAAGGCCCACCACTCAAGCACACAGCAGGTGCTCAACAAACGTTCTCTGGATGTTCATTGAATGGACATTTGAATCCACCCTTGGGCTACCTGCTTGCAATACGCATACTCTGCTCTGTCAGACCCACTCCAGCCAGGAGGAATGACACATCTCCGCCACATGATCCTTTGCTTCCCATCCAGTGGACACCCCTGTCCCTCGTGGTGTGGCCCCAGCTGCTGCTCACCCGGGCACTGACAAATATGAAGTCCTTGCGCTGTGTCCGGTCCTTCTCCTTCTCAAACACGACACCCAGCTTGTTCTGGACACGCTGGGACTTAATGAGCTGGCGGACTAGGGGGGATGGAGGACAGGTCACGCCAGCCGTGCTCTGAGGTCCAGGGCTGCCCTGCTACCCTCCCTGACCAGGCTCTGGCTCACTGCGGTCGTGCGTGAAGGTTGTCCAGTCTTCCTGCGAGTCCCGCTGTCTCCGCAGCAGCACCAGCCGCCCACCCTCCACATCCACACTCAGCGTGAACTTCTGCGACTTCCCAATCTTGGTCAGGTCACCGAGGGTCACATCTAGCTTCACCTGCAGGCCAGAGGTGGGAAGGTTACTGAAAAGGCAGGCAGCACCTCCTTCACCTCCAACCATCCTTTGTCCCTGAGGCCCCACCTGGCACCCTGGCCATGTACCTCAAAAGCCTGCACGGGGATGGTCTTTGCCTTCCGTGTGGATGGCTGCAGTGGAGCTGGAGGAGGTGTGGAGCTCATGTCCTGCAGGGCCTTCAGGGCCTAGAGGTGACAAGGGCAGGGCAAGCTCAGGGAACATGCTGAGGGCTGGGACAGGGAGAGGCACCGTTGAAGTGGAGTCAATGCTAAACTATAAATTTAGGTTTGAGATCAGGTAGGCTAATGTGAGTGGTCAGGGACTGCTGGGTTAGGGGTCAGAGGTCAGGAGTCAGGCCACCTTCTTCTGGATGCCTGAGAGGAAGTCCTTCAGCACTGACAGCTTCAGCACCAGGCTTTCTAGTTCCTGCTCCCCGGTCTGTGCTGGGTTCTGTGGGGAAACAAGAGTCTCGTGTATGTGCCCACCAAGTAGAAGGCGCCCCAGGCCCAGGAACATAAAGCTATTCATCAGAGATCTTCCTATAATCCCACCTGCTGCTGCAAAAGGCGGGTCACCATGGGCGAACTCTGCTGGTCAAACACCTTGGACAGGATCTCTAGGCCAGACAGAACCTTGTCTACCTCACTAGGAGAGACAACAGATGAAAAGAACTCCCCAACCTGAGCTGAGTACAGGAAGGCGGGCGCTGAGCATGGAGATCAGTCGCCATCATGAGCTACAACGGTACATGTGAGGACAAGTTAGAGGCAACAGCTGGTTCCTTGTTCAGGGTCAGAAGTTAGAGGTCAGGACATTTGTACAGCAAAGAAATGGGTGAGGACCAGTTAGAGATAAGGATGCAGTGCATGGTGTCAGGTGTCCCAGGTACCTGTGCAGCCTCCGGCATGAGGTGACAAGGGTGCGGGTGAGGTGAGGCAGGTTGCTGGCTCCGCCCCTCACGGCCTCCAGGTCCAGCCCGTAGCTACCTTTCAGGTACTCGTGGGAAACAGTGCTCAGCCCATTGGGAGCACTTAAGGAAGGGTAAAGAAGTTAGCGGAGGCCTCACTGACCCTGTCCCAGCACCCCTGCCCCATCCCCAGAGGAGACAGATTGGAGGCAATCTGAGTACAATGCTGACATGGGATGGGGTTCCTGGGGGTGAAGCAGGGGCTCTGAAAGTCTCCCCACCTTGGTGAGGATACAGTTCTCAGACAAAGGGATTTTCTGCTCAGTGGAGGGAGTTGGAGGGTCTCACCTCTCAGCAGCTGGAGTTGTGGGGGTCTCAGGAGCTGGCGGGGGGCTGCTGGGTCCCGTTGGGGTAGAAACACTGGTGGAGCCAGAGCGCGGGGGCAGCGGAGGTTTTTCATCCTCCCCATCTGTGGACAGGGGTCAATGGGCAGTAATTTGGGCCTCCCTCCCTCATGAAGTATGGGGGGGATGATGCCACAGCTGTCAGGAGACTTCCATGGAAAAGGGAGTAGGGGGCCCATCATGGTTGGGGCCAGGGCTTTAGGTGAGACGGGGAGAGGAGAGGGTGAAAGAAATAGGTAGTGTTGGGGACGGGGCCAGGGATGGGATCTGCACAGCACACTGGCGTACCTGAGGCATCTCGATCATCCAATGGGTCTGCCTCTCGTTCCCGCTCCACAGGCAGCAGCAGGGCACACACCAGGCCCTGATTGGGCTGGGCATACAGGCCGATGAGCTCGCCCAGAGTCTGGAAGCGGCGCACAGGCACACCCTGCGAGGTCTGTGGGCCAACAAGAATGGAAGAGTCAGCTGGCCAGTCCCAAGCGTTGGGTCAGAATCAAGGTCAGAGATCAGAGTTCCAGCTCATACCTGTACAGCCAGGTAGTCTTCTCCATCAGGTAAGATTCGATATGTGTGCACATGCTTCTGATACCTGACGGCAAGGTGGGAATTGAAATCTGTCACCCCCAGGCTGGGGTCAAAGCTGAAGGTACCCCTCCTCCTGCCACCAAGCTCAGTTCCCAGACACCTCAGTTTGGTTTCCCTAAAAGAGTTTGCCTAGGCTGCACAGGGTTAATCACTGGGCCAGTCCACTTCTATTCTGCCAGTGCTGCCAGCAGGAATGACCAGCACCCTCCCCCTCCCAGCCCTTCCTGAGCACCTCACCCACCACAGGGCCCAGGAAGCTACAGGCAGCTCTTTTGTGGCCTTCACA